>OZ004705.1:175522870-176122870 GCA_963924515.1 Vespertilio murinus | reverse complement strand
CAATTGGAGAGAGTGCAGGCTGAGTTGAGAGAACTGCCCCTCCATGCACAAATTTTGTGCACTGGGCCTCTCGTGTATATATATAATATAATAGCTACCATTTTGAAAAATTTAGAGCACTCCATTATTCTTTTGTCTTTTGTCTTTCTTCTTTATTCCAATTCATTTCAGGTCCATAATATACATTTTAATTATATTACCTAAATAGTTTTCAATTACATTGTCTCTGCCTATAGTCTCATCATCCGTTTTCTATTATTGTATCTTCTAGTCCAGTGTTTACAAAACTTTTGACAGATGTGTACCCCTTCTATAATTTTCATAATGCCGAGTAACCCTCATCAAAAAAATAAAAATGGATGTATTTTAATAACAATTAAAATATATTTTGGTACATACACAAAATAATAATAAACGAAAAATAAAATTATTCATAATAAAATATAAATAAAAGTTATATTAAAAATAACATTTATTTGCACAACAGACAATCTCATGCCTCACAAGGCTATCTTGACTTGACTCATGAGAATGTAGAATTAGGCGCAGCTAAACACAGTGCAGTGCATATCCCCACCAAACTCTAGTGCAACGCATACCCCCACCAAACTCTTCCCGTACCCCTGGGGGTATGCGTACCACACTTTGCAAACACTGTAATCTAGTCCAATTTCCATTGGCTTTTTTGCACATGTCTAAAACTCTACTTATGACATTTTAGTTTTCAAAACAAAGCAAAAAAAAGATGTGGGAAAAGAAGCAATTCTTAGCTGAAAGTAACGAAAAGCAGAGGTAGAGAAACGTGGAAGTATGAGGTTCATTTCAAGGATTGTTAATATTAAATTGCCATTATTCTAACTAAAATGGTGAAGTGCAAAATGTGGACAGGTACATCATCATGGAGGATAGTGCCTTCTAAGATTTCATAAGGAAAGCCACATGGTAACTTAGCTATTTGAAAATGTATTTCAATTTTAAATATATAATATTTATTAGTCACATTAATTTTGAATTATAAAAATACAGAGTTCCCTTTTTTGTAATCCCAAGATCACACAGCCACTGAGATTCAACCTTATTTACTATTCACTTCACTCTCTTAAACTGCTATTATATTAGCTTTCAAAGAATGTTCCAGAAAAATAAAAGCATAAAAAAGAATAATATAGTTAATTTCACTAAATAATAAGTGCTTTTTTTTATCAGCTGAAAGCAGAGTCAAGTGTTATTCCTCCTGGTGTTTCTCAACCAGGCTCTTTTGCATGATAAAGCAATTTTACTCTCATTGGCCTATTGTAGTATTGAAGTTCATTTTCCATCCATCTATATTCCAAATGTGCACCATAGTGGTTTACTTTTTTATCCATCTGCTGCAGCAATCCCTTCCTGACTATGCTAATGATAGAAGGATAAACAAAAAAAAGGCCATGTGGTTGTTTTAGTTTAGTTTTGTTTTGCAATGCAGAGGTACTTGGAGCAGCAGGTCAATACATTCTGGCAACTACATCTTTTTGACACAGGAGACCTTTGTGGAATGAATCAAAGTTCAATCCCATGCATAAATGCTAGTACCAGTATTTAATAATCATCCCATTTATGAAAGCTTTATTGTGCATTTATAAATGTAAGGACAACATTCCCTTGCTAGTCTACAAATCACCATCAGAAGCGAGGCAATCTTGAATACGCTGAGCTGGACTACACTGCCTGCTTGGCAGTAGTTAGTATTTAAATATAGATGGGAGAAGCAAGAAGTCCTGAAGCAATCAAATGACAACACCCACAAATAAAGGGAAAAATGTTAAAACAATAAACAAAAGAGAAACAATTACTTGCTCATTACAAACATGTCATATTGCATTCTTTATTTTGATTGTGGAAAATTAGCCATTGACTACCAGGAACAATTGATTTTCCCTCACAGCTGTTTTCTAATTACATCTGAACACTGAAAATTCTAGCGCAGCCATTCAGCTATACAAAGAGAATTTTCTTTTATTATTGTTACTGTTCCTGCAAGCTCTGCCTAGCAGCACGACTATAGTTAGATGTTCTGTACTGTATGTCTGTGGTGTTTGTATTATAAGCCATGCTTTTCAGGGATACTATAAAAACTCAAGTATTTTAAATTACATAGGCTGGACTGGGTGTACAAGCTGTTTGCCCAGATGCTATTGCGTAGATTTCTCTTTTCTTTTACCACCACCATCAAAACAAGGGAAAAAAGAATAAAGATAGCTTAAATCAGTACATCCGTTTCTTAGTCACTGCATAGTCTGTCAACTGGATCTATTTTTGTCATTGTGGCTTCTGAGGAGTGTTTTGGCACAGTCTTGCTGGGAGGGTGGAGGGTGATGGGCAGTTTCCTGTCAGTTGATCCTGTGGGTAAATTCTAAGCAAAGGACATGGAGATTATGAACAGGCAGGATTCCAAGGTTTCAGAGAAGCAATTGAAATTTTGGTTGCTTACGCTAAGCTCTTCAGAATTTCCCCCCAAAATGATTTCAGTCTTAAATGAGGCCAGAAATGTGAAATGTACCCTTGAGAGTTTTCTAGGACTTGTGGTTAGTGAATTCTGGAAAAAGAGTTAAGCTACTTCCTTCAGAGTTTAGGGTCTGTAGTTAATCCTTGCTGTAATTTAAGAGAATCAGTAATGTTAACAATTCTCCAAGGATAAAGTGAAATCTTCAAATAAGTTTTTTTTTTTTTATCCCAATGACATAAATTTGAAAAAAATATTTATTTCAGTAGGAACTGGTCTCTTTGTTGTCATTTATTAAATATTTGCCCTCCTATTTAAAGGTAACCTTAACCAAAAACCTGTTCACTAGATGGAAATTTATTTCTAGTCTTGAATGAGAACATTAGCTTCTGTAGCTCCTCAAGAGATGTAGTGTAACTTTACATTTGCAATTATATTTGAAAGACTTAAAAAGCCCTCCACGGTACATCTTATTTTAATATTTCTTTTGCCAATATTATGATTAGGGTAATATTGTAATCTTTTTCTTTCAATTTTATTTGTGAGCTTTAGAATATAAAGAGTAAGAAGAATTAAAACAATAAAAAAGTAAAATTATCAGGGAAAAGACATAGCCAGATAATAAAGTGGAAAAAAACACACCAGCTTTTACTCAGGAACTATTACAATAGGGGGAAAGAGAGCTCAGTATAGAACTGGGCTCAACTCCAAATACAACATGGACAAATAGGGATTTATATTCAAGGAGCCAGCTGATGGGGTCGATGGATGGAAAATTACTGAGAGGAAACATCAGGGCTAGTAAGTGAGGTATTTGGCTTAATAAACCTAACCTGATCTTGCTGGAGGCCGTCCAGGGTGATCAGATATCACTTGAGTGACAGTGGGAAACAAAGATTTGAACAGATATTGAGGGTAGAGGATTCTCACTAAACTGACTTATCAGGATTCTTGCTAAATCTGGACTCAAGTAAATGCCAAAGGATAGGGCCTAGTCAGATATTCGAAGGAGCCAGTCTAGACTACAATCTAAACAGTGGTTCTCAACCTTTCTCATGCCATGACCCTTTAATACAGTTCCTCATGTTGTGGTGACCCCAACCATAAAATTATTTTTGTTGCTACTTCATAACTATAATTTTGCTACTGTTATGAATAAAAAATGTAAATATCTGTTTTCCAATGGTCTTAGGTGACCCTGCTAGCAATTCTCAATCTGTGGGTGATAATTTACATTTACAATTCATAACAATAGCAAAGTTACAGTTGTGAAGTGGCAACAAAAATAATTTTATGGTTGGGGGTCACCACAACATGATGAACTGTATTAAAGAGTCGTGGCATTAGAAAGGTTGAGAACCACTGCTCTAAGAGAATATCTTTGTTAAAATGTATTGACATTACATTAATTTTACTTCATCACACATATTCTCATTTTTTGATATTGAAAAAGAGGAAAAAATACATTAGCATTGAGTATTTGAAACAATGACAGAAAAACAAAGACGGATTTGGGTATGATGTAGGCACATAGTTGATTAATAGAAACAATTTTATTTTAATTCTGGATTTTTCTGACATACCATATAGTTCACTATTCCAGCAGAAGCATTTACTGCATAAAAGAATGGCAAATATCCACTACTGAATAGTCATGGTTTAGTCTTTAAAATTGAAGGCACTATAAATATTTCACGCAAAAAATGGTTTAATACACAGAACTATACTAATATAACTGCGGGGAGGTAGGGGAATGAAAGTCAGAAAGGCCGCTTTTAAGAAATTATTAAGTGAAAGAATCTCAGGAAGCCAATCATGACTTCAGTTGCCTACCACAGCCCAGAGGATAATTATCAGCAGGTTTCTCAAAAATTCTGTGGACAAAAACCCACATCTGCTATCTGCCAAAACCTATGCTTTTAACTTCCTCTACCACCTGAGAACAATGGCTTCCACTAACACAATCTCAGGAGATTGCCTCTCACCAGCTGAATATAACTGAACCCAATGGCAGGGAAGATCAGGATATGTAGTTTCCAGTCTTTATGCCTCTGTGGAATAGGAAATAACTTACAAAGTTAGATATAAAAATATAACAATAATATTTGGAAAATAAAATAAGAAGGTTTATTTGAACACAATAGGAGTCTAATCTCTAAAAGTAATAAAGTGATAGCAATAATGATTGCATCTCACATACAGCTGTCCATTGTGATAATCATCACATTTCTCTCTTTCGTATAAATTTGTCCCTTGGCTTAATCTATAAATTACTCAATAATAGCAGCACAATAAATACTAAAGAAGAGAGAGAGAGAGAGAGAGAGAGAGAGAGAGAGAGAGAGAGAATAAAATTGTATGACTGGTATTTCTCTTCCTATTACTTTTACCAAAACAACAAACAAACAACTTTAATTTTGAAAGATTAATATGTCTGATGTGACATAAAGTGAGAAAGAGTTTAGATATTGTGCTAACACTATCTATGAGGAAATTATAGAAATATCTATTAAATGATAGGTAATATCCATATGATAATGTTTTCTTAGGGCACTTAAGTTGTTTTCATTCTAGGTTACCATAAAAATGAACTATATAATAGAGGGAAGTAAAAGTTATGTGTGTTGAACATTTTCCAGATGGCTGAACTAGGTCTAGTGTGTGGATATTATTATTATAAGAACCTACATTATGGGTCAACATTAGGAAGACTTTCTAAATATTGAACTAAATATAATTCGCTACTTCCCATTCCTAGAAATAGAATATGATTTTGCCACTTTGCCAACAACAGAGAGATAATTCTCCCTTGGTTGTTTAGTGGGTAATCTTAAAGCTTTCTTCCAAATCTTATATTCTAAATATGATTATACTTTAAAGAAATTTAATGTTTAATAAAGCATAGATGACTTCTAAGATTAATAATAATATATTTGGCCCAGCTGGTGTGGCTCAGTGTTAAGTATCAACCCATGAGCCAAGAGGTCACCAGTTCAATTCCCTGTCAGGAGCTCCATTTCTACTAGGGGGTGTACAAGAGGCAGCAGATTGCTGTTTCTCTCTCAATGATGATTATCTCTCTCTATTCCACTCCCTTTTCTATAAAATCAATAAAAACACATTTAAAAATCATTTATTTGCATATACTTTTAAAAGCCTTTTAGTATTCAATGAGTAATGAGTTCCTTGTAACGTATTCTAATAACAAATCCTGAAAATAGAATTATGTTATGGACTAACTGTTTGTGTCCCCATAAAACTCATATGTTGAATCTCTAACACCCAGTGTGACTGTATTTGGAGATGGGGCCTCTAGGAAGAAATTAAAGTTAACTAACGTTACAAGAATTAGTATGTTTATAGGAAGAGAAACCCATTGCTCCCCACTCTTTCAATTCCTCTCTCTCTCTCTCTCTCTCTCTCTCTCTCTCTCTCTCTCTCTCTCTCTCTCTCTCTCCTCTTCACTCCCTCCCCCACACCAGTATGCACAAAGGAAATATCCTGGTAGCACCAGGTATGAAGGTGCTGTCTACAACCCAAGGGGAGAATTCTCACCAAGATGACAACCTTGCTGGTACCTTAATCTTGAACTTCCAAATTCCAGAACTACAAGAAAATAAATCTTCTTTGTTTAAGCCACCCAGTCTATGCTATTTTGTTATGGCATGAGTGAATTAACATAGGTTATAATAAAATTATATTGTTGATCCACTAAAGCAAAGTCAAAATTTACTTTCTACTTGGTTTGTTGGAATTTTCTAGGAATGGCCATTATGATGATCACTTACTCATAACCCAGTATCGTATTTATTTACAACTATGCATTTAATACCATTACTTGGTAGCTGTTTGAATGCGTACTCTACACTTATAACTAATTGTGATACTTTATGTACTGGCCCTATATAAGGAGATATCACAATATGATTAAAGAATAAATTTCTCCAATTTGGAGAATATTAGACTTATGCAAAGTCTCAATTCTTCTACATAAGAAAATAAAATTTTTTATTTGTTTTGCTAAGATAATATGAAATAGCCTCGATTTTGCTAATTTTCACTATTGCAAACCATGCTGCAATGATCATTCTTACAGTCTCTTTAGCTGGAGTGCCCCTTCCAAATCTAAATACCGGTAGTCCATTTATTTTGGAGGAGATCCCTGGCACCCCAAATCAGGAAGTAGGAAAGGAAATCTGGAAAGAGAGAATGGGCAATAAAGTAGGTCTTAACAGGTTAAATACCACAGCGAGCAACTGGATGGCAATCCCGCTGGAGATGGTATGAAACATGCCTAAGAATTATTCTACCAGAGTACAAGAAAATTAGAGCATTTAGCCACTGCCTTCCCATCCCCTATGCCGAGAGTCCCCCTCAGCAGCGCTGACATAGGGACTTCCTGATTGCTCCCATATTTCCAGAGAAAGAACTCAATAAGAGAAGGGGGACCCAGGCATATGTGGTTAGAGTCTGGCAAGCAGGTCAGTAGCTGTTTACAGAAGTAGGTGAATTCAGGTAAGCCAAAGGACAAGCATGAACAGCACATGCTAAATTCTTATGCACAAAAGGTAAGAGTTTCTCTAGGGTACATATGAAGTCATGCTTCCATTGAACTGTCTTATAGCTGCATCTTCAGTGTCACCAGATACTGCCAAGTTGCTCCTCAGATTAGTGCTGCCCAAAAATAATTCTTCAAGAAATATAGAAGTTCCGAAGACTTGACCTTTATACCACCATTTATTATTGTGAGGATGTTAAATTTCTTGTCAATTTGTTACTGTGATTTAGGTCTCACTGTATGTGATTTTAAAATGACTTTCTGATAATTCAAACACTTTTTATCATATCTAAATATGGTTCTAATAATTGGTTTGTTTCTTTAGTTTGTGAACTGTATAGACTTTGAGACTTTTTAAATACTACATTCATTTTTTTACGACAGCTGACAATGTTGTATAGGATGATAAGTTGAGGTAAACAAATTTATTGCAAGATTTTTATTCAGGCCTGTCTCATGGGAGTGTGCTTTCACTTACATGGAAGTTAGTCATGGTTGGAAGTTTTCTGAGTTTTGAACATTCTTTCTTGATTTTGGGATTTCTTTTTGTGATGCTACTCAGGAGACTGTCTTACCACTATCTCAGCTGTATTCCAATATTATGCGTATAACACACTTGTGTTGGTTGTCCCTTTTCAGGAGAGAGAGAGAAAATAAGAGAGTTCCCTGATGTTCTGAAAATGAGCCTCAGGGATATAGCATTCAGAAATGTCCCTGTTTCTTCTCCAGATATGTTATCTTTAGTAGGTATACCATTCTCTCCCACACTGTGGGAGGTTTGTTTTATACCCTGTTCCCCAGTCCCCAGTTGCAGTGGGGTTCGCACCAGTGCCCTAGGTTAACCTTAAAAATTAACTATTTTGTTCCAAAGATGGAGAGATCTATTCCTGGTCAAGTTTGACAGTGACTACTAGCCATGAGGGAAACTTTAGCATGGCTTTATCAAATAGTCCTTTGAGCTCCTCCTGATATTCCTGAAGGAAAATTTTGCAATTGGATATCTATTTCCCTATGTCTATGGCTCCATTGGGCCTTTACAAGTGTATTAAATATGACTAGCTGGATCTTCCTACTGGCTTAGATGAGAAGGTAGTAGGTGGTGTCTGTGTCAAATATGCAAATATTCAGGTACAGATTCTAACTTTAGATTTCTGTCTCTCGATTTCAGGTTAGGTATTTATCCTGTGATCTCAATCTCTTACAGTTTCAAGAAGAGTAATCAATTAGCAATTTGTCCTTCCATTTTATTGTTTTAAGTATAGGTGCTACCCTCTTTTCATCTCTCTATACGTCCGAGCTAAAACTGGAACAAAGATCATTATTTAAGATTAAACTTTTCTAAGAGATTATATTGAGTCCAATAATATGATTTACCAATGAGAAAACTTAGACTCCAGAGTTTGTACTAAATATATATATATATATATATATATATATATATATATATATATATATGAAACCAAGGCCAGAATCTAAGATTTCTGAATGCCAATCTAATACCAATCATATCAAACAATATTATATAGTATTTTCCTTTTACCCTTTCTGTTACTGATGTTGTTTTGAAAAATAAATAAATGTGGGTATCCCTGAGGCAAGCCTTTAATTTTGTACTAATATTATATGCACATGTTACTTTTAAGGAGCATATAGAATTTCAGTGGGAGAACAGAGCACCTAAGTTCAATTTAAGTGATTCTGTGTCATTGTATTTCCTTGGTGTGAAAAATACATAGGCAGCATATATTTTAACAACTTTTATAACAGGTTATTTCAGACTAAACGGAGAAGTATGACTAAACTTTAAGAACCTAGAAAATTATCTTTATACTTAACACAAAGTATTCACAGTGAATCACTACAGTCATTGTACTTGGATTTGTATATTTTTCACCTTCATTGACGGAAACACAAAGGAGTAAAACATTTGTGCTTACCTGATTACATTACCAATTATTACAATCTGCTAGATCCTTGTTTATCCTCCTCTATATTCACCAAAAAAGTCCTCACACTTATTATAAAAACTTTCACATAATAATTATAGATCTAGTTTAGTTTAAGAAAAGGATATAGAAAACAATGGCTGAAAAATTGCAGGGGAATACAAACACAGAGTTTTTATAGGTTACAAATAACCACTACACTTAAAATGTATGTAATACCTTCAAATCAACAGAAGATAATTTTATCTATTCTTAAAGTAAGAAAAGGTAAGTTCATTGAATATAAAATATGACATACATCTTAATATAATCATGATTATTAAAAATGTATATCAATTAAATTTAATGATTCAAAAGATGAGGGTTCTCCTACAGTTATTGGCCAGGACACCTACATACAACCTCTCCAAGTGGCCATAATTTCTCTTCAACATGTATTGCACAGTTGCTCATAGCTATAAAAGGAAGTGTTGCAAGATAATCAGATGGAAGTCATATTGACTTTTATGACCTAACCTTAGATATACTATAGTCTTATTATGGCTATTTCACTAACAAGCCTGCCCAGATTAAAAGAAGAGAATATAGACCCCAACCCACAATGGGAAAAGCTACAAAACACATCATAAGAGCCTGTGGTATAGTAGATATTATTATAACCATCTTTGTAAAATACAATCTGCTAGTCCATTTTCTAACTAAAGTAATCCATTTCTCTCATAAAAATATATCAAATACAGCCCCTAAGCCTCTTAGCCTTATCCTATAACAACATCAATTAATCAAAGTCCAGGATCTCCTCATGAAAATCTGTTTCAGCTATAATGAGGCTCCTCAGGTCCCATACCTTCATACAATTTCTCTCAAATTGATGATCTTTAAACTAAAGAAACAGGTTATATGTCCCCACATAGGCAGTATACAATGATGGGACAAGCATAGAATAGCTGATATATACACTCTCATTCAAAAACAAGACCCACAACAGTTACTGATCCATATAATTTTCAGGATCCCGCCAGGGACATGTGGCTAGTTCACCGTTTAGGGCTAAATTCCTCTGCCTAGGAGTTCGCTGTGGCTCCAGGCTCCATACCCTGAGCTCTTGTCCTCAAGTCCACCTCTTTTTTCCATTTTAAAACAAAAATGTTTACCTTCATTTATATACTTATAGTCTATAATTTTAGGATCATTTTAGTTATAGGAAAGTCTGAGTGCCTTTGCTTTTGCTCAGTTTACTGTACCAAACAAATCAACATAGGGAAAGATATATTATTCAGGACACAGACATGAAGTTTGCTTCTTGTTGTTGCTACTTCAGGCTATAGTAGAAATTAAAATTTTTGATTTTAGTTTATGATATAATTAGTACATTACAACTCCCATGGAATGTCTTGTATTAATAAATGAAAATTACCTTAATTATTATACTGAAGTAGAAATAAATATGCCAATTAACTGATCTTTGATTATCAAAGGTTGTCAGTAAATTGCATAATATTGAGAGATATTTAATTTCATTTCATGACTTGATTTTAAAACAAAGTCAGTCTTAACCAGTTAAGCTTAGCAATTCACTTAAACTGATAACAAAATAAAGAAGCCTCACAGAGAGAACAAAAGATCACACAAGCGAGGTTATTTTCACACAAAGTTACATTGTATATTAACAATTTATAGAAGAAAGTTATTATCGGATTAAACTGTTTTTCATTCTTAAATAATATAATATCTTTACTAAATAAACATGTGTAATTCTCCTGATTTGGCCACATAAACATAAATGGTGCTTTTGCTTGCTTGGTATTAGAAAACATAAGTATGAAACTTAATGCCACATTTAATGTGCCACTAACCATCGATTAAACTCTAGATAAATCCAAACCTGTCATGTAATTTTGAATAGATACCACTTTTTATAAAGTTAAGCTGCTCAATATGTGTGGATTGAGTAAGGTTCCTCAGAGGCAGAAAAAATGATATATAAGATAAACAACGAAATCCTGCTATAGGAAATACTTTTTTTTTAACTTGCTGATACAAGATGATTAACAGAGAAATCATAACTCATCACTCCATTTGTTTTGAAATGCTGGCTGAACAATTTAAACATGAGCCATATGAAGTGCCATATATAATAAACAAATGATGTTTTTATCAAATTCTAGATAGAGGAATCCAGTTGAGATGAATTTACACTGACAACCTAGCCAATCCCAAACTACTTTTCCCAGAATTCCCTTCCCTTTGTGATTTTGGGTTAGGGTGTGGGCACAACTGAAGTTTTTGCAAGTTTGAAGATGCTAAAGAAGCATGAACCAGAGAAACTGGTTTGGTTCAGTGGATAGAGGATAAGCCTGCAGACTGAAGGGTCCTGGGTTCAATTCTGGTCAAGGGCATGTACCTTCGTTGCGGGCATATCCCCACTGGGGAGTGTGCAGGAGGCAGCTGATGGATGACTCTCTCATCGATGTTTCTAACTCTCTATATCTCTCCCTTACTCTCTATAAAAAATCAATAAGATATATAAAAAAAGAAGCAGCATGAACCGCTTCATTCTGAAGGTCCTTCTGATGCTCTGTGCTCACTAGGGCTAACACAGTTGCCAACACATTGACTCACACCATTGGGTCAGCAGCTCCCTGGATCACCACAGCCCTTTTATCTCAGCTGCTTAAGCTATCCATCAAGCACATGGATAGCCTCAAAGTCATGGGTGCCAGCACCTTTTATAAGGAACAAGCATTTTTGAGGTTAGAGGCTATTAATGATACACATGGTCATCCTTTTGCCCTCTTAGTTCCAATTTGTTCTTGCTTTTCTCCATCCTCAGGTCAAGCTTTATCCTCCTTGTCAGCTGTTCAGACCTACAGCAATTTTAAGGTCACCAGAAGATACAGTGGTATGTGTCTTCCCCCAAATTCTTCAACAGCTCCCACAATTATGTAAGTCCATCCCTAAAGCAAGTCCGACATTTCATGTTACTCATACTATTATATTTCTCTGGTTACACCCTAACCCATACATCACTTAAATTGGTTTAGAATACCTTACATAAGTTCAGGGCTCACCTAGTGTGTTTTGGGAGTGTTAGCACATGAAATGTTCCATGTTTCCCTCCCCAAATAACTTTTTTTGCAGCATAAAGCAGAAATTCAAGTAATATTTACTATCAGAGGACATAAATAAGTGGAAAATTCCATCATTCAAGCATTGTGAACTGTATATTACTTAAGAATGAAGTATCACTATCTAATTTTATTTGGTCATATAAACTATGTATGAAATTGTATATAAGAAAATATAGCAAAATGCCTTATGATAATAAAAAAGCTAATAATTCTATCCATTAACCATTCACATTGTATGAAGACGTGGTAAGACTTAGGGTGACTGTACAGATAAATAATGGCCCTGAATACTCCATGTAAGCTGACCATAAACTAGCATTGTTGACAGTAACATGAGAATGTCTCTTCTTTGCAAACTTAAAGAGTATGAATAATGCAGTATCTCAAATGAAGAGACATTTAAACTGAGTCTTGAATAACAGGGGATGTTTTCCAGTACACCAGGAACAAGGAAGGGATGGAGAGACAGCAATGATATTAAAGAACAGGGACATAGAAGACCACACAATATCTAAGGAATTGTGACAAGTTTGATGTTATGAGGGCTATACAGATTTGTACTTTAGACAGATAATTCTAAAGTCAGTGTGGAAAATAAATAAAAGTGAGAATTTGAGAATGGGTCGATGGTTTGCAAGCTTGCATGTTATAGTTCAGCAAGAAGGCATTTTATATCATGAGCTTGAGATTCCTATAGGATATTGAGACAAATATATCTAGCGAGCTGATTTACATCTACATTTAAAAATCAGTTGAGAATTGGGCAACACTGATTAAAATTGATCAATCACTAGTATTTTGGGAATACAAGGTTAGAATAGGAAGTATGAATTGCTTGTTAAAATAGATTTGGGGAAAGGGTCTCATTTTCAATTACATGTTTAAGCTTGAAGTGATTTACGTTGTTTAATTAAATCTCCAAATAAAGTTCATATAAAAATGTAAAATTATTGGAATAACTAGCTCTTGTAATGGTAAAAGCATAATATTTTCCCTGAGACTGTATCTTTAGATAACCCTAGGGTCTCAGACTGCTTTCAGTTCTCTAAGATTAAGTTCTTAATGTCTCATAGATTTCTACTAAGATTATAACTATTCTACTCTCCAAGCTAGTGAAGGAAAAATAGAGTCAAATTCCTTGGGGAAGCGATCTAATCATAGCTGAAATGTGGCATCTGAGAAACCATTCTCATAGACCAATATAGGCTCAATACACACAAGTTATTACTTCACTGGAAAGATCTTTTCATGGGAGAATCAGAGTAATTTTAATTTCAATGCTAGTACTGTGCCCTCCTTTGAAACATACTTTCAAATATTCCTTGCATAGCATAACAAAAAAAAAGCACTGAAAAAGGTACTTAACTTGAAGCTTCGATATTTAATAGAAATTCCTTATCATATAAAACAAAATTAATGAATAATACACTGATTTTAATTCAAATATGGAGGCCATCTAAACATAATGTTATGGAAAAAGAAGTAAATATAACATCTGAGAAATTTATTAAGATCTATTGGGGGGGGCGGGATTTGACACTATAAAGTTGCCAAGCAGTGAATGATTGAGACTAACTGTGGGAACTTTTCAGAATATATAAGAAGTAGATTAATTTAGATATCAAGTATATGTTGCTGTTATAAAAACACAATGAGAAAAGTGTTATTTCTATATACTATGCACCACAGAACAAACAATTCAAGAAATCTCTCTAGATAAATTGCAAATTAAAATACACTTTCTGTGTCCAAACAATGAGCAGAATTTTATGGTACAGTGTTATCTATATACTAGAGGCCGGGTGCACAAAATGTGTTCATGTGGGGGGGCTCCATCAGCCCAGCCTGCACCCTCTCCAATCCAGAACCCCTCAGGGATTGTCCAATTACCAGTTTAGGCCTAATCCCTGGCAGTCGAACATCCTTCCACCATCTGGGACCACTAGCTCCTAACTGCTCGCCTGCCTGCCTGCCTGATCACCCTGTACCACTTCTGCCCGTGGGCATGAAGCTCCTAACTGCTACTCCCTGCCAGCCTTCTCACCCCCTACATGCACCCCTGCCAGCCTGATCATCTCTAACTGCCCTCCTGGGCTGGCCTAATCGCCTCCTAACCGCCCTCCCCTGCCAACATGATCACCTCCTAACTGCCTCTGTCTGCTGGCCTGATCGCCTTCTAACTGCTCCCCCCTGTCAGCCTTATCACCCCTAACTGCCTCTCCTTCAGCCCCAGTCATTGTGGCTTTGTCTGGAAAGATGACTAGTCTAATTCGTGTATTTTCCTTTTATTAGTATAGATATAAAACACTAATATTCAAATAGACCAAATGGCAGAACAACCAAACAACTGAGGGGCACTGACCATGAGGAAGTGTGCACAAAACATGGCAGGACCCAGCCTGGCAGGATGTATATTGTCACATATAATATATTTGCACACATGCTTCCATTAAATGCCAATTTTCATATTTTATTTTATTACTTTGATAAATGCTTCTTTCCTTTTTGTCATCTTCTCTGCCTAACGCAGTCAATCACTGTTGCCAATGGTATCCAGCCCCAAGAATTATAATCTTGTGTGTGTGTGTGTGTGTGTGTGTGTGTGTGTGTGTGTGCATGTACCTTTTCCCTTTTCTAAAACTTTTACATAAATGAAATTATAGTTTTGCTTTTGTAACATACCACTGGCAACAGTGATTGACTGTGTTAGGCAGGAAAGACTTTGGGGCTGATGGATATGTTCTGAAACTTTTTTAGAGAGGGATGTATGACTATATACATCTATTAAAATCATTGAAGTTTATAATTATCATGAGTGGATTTTATAGCATGTAAATTACACTCAATAATGATGACAAAAGGAAAGAAACATTTATCAAAGTAATAAAATAAAATATGAAAATTGGCATTTAATGGAAGTATGTGTGCAAATATATGTGACAATATAGAAGCAAACACTAAATTTGTTTAAGACACAGATATCTCAAGTGCCCAGACTTCAAAACAGAATAAACATTTTTTAAATTATATTTCCTGGCTTATATAATGAGTGTGAAATCATGAACATTGGCGGAACTCCCCAAAGCCAAAATAAATTTGTATCCTAAGAACTAGGGGAGAATAATAAATGCAAATCACCTTTGTTTTTAACTACTTGTGTGACTAATATGTATTAATGAAAGATTGCTTTCCTTGAATACTAGGAAAAGTAGAAAGGATAAAAAGAATTTTATAAGGATAAAATATACACATCTACCATGCCTAGCATTTTGTTGAAAATGAAATATTTCTCATTTCAAAATGTAAAAGGCAAAGGAAATACCTTCATCCTATGCAAATTTTTAAAAATATTTAAGGATATGATTTTTAACTTGAAAAATATGTTCCTACATTCAGAAACATAGTGTGTTGAACTTCAACAATGTAGCTGGATAAACATTAAACTTTGTTAAATTTAAGCATTTACCTAGTGAAATAATCTAGTGCCATATATACCTAGATTATTTTGCTAGGTAAATGCTTAAATTAATATATACACAGTACATACCTTTGACTCTTTTTATAAAAAGCAAACAAACATATTTTATTGTCTTCAGAGAGGAAGGAAGAGGGAAAGAGATCGAGAAATATCAATGATGAGAGAGAATCATTGATTGGCTGCCTCCTGCATGCCCTGACAGGGAATCAAATCATGGCCGCCTGGTTCACAGGTCAATGCTCAAACACTAAGCCATGCTGGTGGGGCCACATTTGACTCTTTACAATGCCTCTGACCTTCCACCACATGATGTCCCATTTTTTATTATTATCAGGAACTCTTTTGCAGACTTTCTATCTCACTTATACTACCTTCTCCCACTCGGGGTTGCTATATGTCTGAATATAGCCACCCTCCCATTTGAGATCTTCACCCCATGGACACTTTGAAATTTATGTGCCTCCTAAGAGCCCGAACACTCATCATTTAAATTTGTTAAATTCATTTTCTACTAATAGCATGTTAGCTGTAACTGAGGACTTGAGGGACATTCCTATGAAAAAAAGTGCCAACATTAGTAAATGGAATTTATGACATTCAACCTGCCCATCAGGAGGTTGATTTTCTTCATTATGATTTATTCAGAAAGAAATGTTTGTTAAGTGACTACTATGCTCCAGGCACTAGCATTTTCTTTGTAGCAGCACTGAGCACTCCTAGATAAGCGGCCATGGGCTAAACGCATAATCTCATCTAAAATGTCTTCCATCTGAATGTTTTGTGTCAAAATATCTTTAATAACTAATAAAACATGTTGAATAGTTTTACTTGAACACACACACAAAAACCACTTCTATTGAATTGAGCCACATTTTCTATTTGTACTTATACTGAAAAAAAGCACGGTATATTATTTAACTCACTATGTAAGAAATAAAAAGAAATAAAAGTGGATACAAATATACATATGCTTTAAAGCTAAGTGAAAACACCACCCATATGTTCAAATGCAGCTTTAATTATCCACAAAAGTGAATAATGCAGATTCAGCTTCAATCTAATCAAAGTTTTGTAATTTTCAGTGGAAAATTATGTGGGTAGCTTTCATTGCATGCCCGCACAGTTAGGGTAATGAGAGCACCGGCTAAGTCATTTTTTGAAATCATACACAGGCAGAAATTAGAGCAAGGAGGGAAGCTTCATTTATTCATTAGAATTACTAAAATGCCTCTTGTGGTACTAACTTGAAAAGAAAATTATTCTGAGGTATCTAGAAGTAATATCTCATAAGATAATCTCAGAGGAGACTCCTTATGTGAGTGGATTCTAAATTGGGAGGAAGCACAGCATAAATAATTTAACTATATTTACTAATAATTAGTTCATTGATATGTATAATTTTTATTTACATAAATTAGTCATTATAATAAACATTAGTTGTTGTTGTTTTTATCCTGTAAAACTGCTGACAATATTATAATTTAAAGATAGGGTGTCATATTAGGTTTGATTAGAAATTCAGGTAGCAATTTCAAATCATATACCAGAAAGATAAATTTGAAAAACGCACACACACATTTAATACTTCTATAATTATTCTGACAACTCCACATTTGCTCATGTGAAATGACCTTCCATTGTGTAATAAATGAAATTTCAATTTTCAAGACTTTATGCATGCCTTTTACTTCTAACTAACTGACTTAAATATAGTTTACTATGATCTATAGCAAAAGGAAAGTTGTTAAGCTATTTATGCTTATTGGACTGGAAAACATAATTACTTTAGAATCCAATTTGCATTCATCAACTGTATCATTAGGATCAAACTCTAGCATTTTGGAAGTGTAGGTTTTTAAATGAAGGAAAATAAATTTTAAATGTCTTTCTTCAAATAGTAAGCCCAAATAAATTACAAAATCAGGTTGTTGTTTTTTTAACACTTCCTTTTGCCTTTTATACATGATCTTATAATAGGAAAAACCATATAGTCAAATATCCACTAAAATAAAGCATCTGTTTCAAAAAGCCCTTTGGCAATAGGTCATTTTGGCTATATTTGAATATTTCCAATAAGGAACTAATTCTCTCGGCAATTTAAACCAATCTACCTTAGATATTTTTGTAACATAGGTTTTTTTTTATACTTTGAGATAAAATCCTCTCTTGGCTGAATACAGAAAAAGATCTTATTTTTCTTAATCAAAGCCCTATCAATATTAAGACAGCTACATCTTTTCAATATGTTTTTCTTCTCCTGATTAAACAGCTCCCAGATTTATAACAATTCCTTGTTTGACATAACTAATAGTTACTTAAAAGTATAATAACTTTATTTTGGACAGAGTCTGGTTTGTCAATTTTCCTTGCTCCATTTTGTAAGGAATCTTCTAATTTGAAATATTGCCTAAGAAATCCAATATAGAATCTTACCATTATAAATCAAATGCTTATACAAAGGAAACATAACTCATAGTGATTATTGTAAAATGTAACAAACTGAAGAATGACTAAATAGCTTAGAGACCAAAATAAATGCCATACTTTTGAAAATAACAACTTTTAAAAATTGGAACTATGCAATATTTAGATCATGCTTCAATGAAAGGGGATAACAAAGGCAAATGAGACTTATACAGAATAAAAAGTTAAGGTATATACAACATAGGCAAAGTTTCCAAAAGTATCACACAAACAGGATTAAGCAAATATTGTATTCACTACGGGTACTAGGCAACTAAACAGGTTATATGAATCCATTTGAGAAAAATCACAAGTTGCAAAAATAAAGAAGATGATGTAACAGAAGTGAATTATGTGAGAAAGTATGTAATATAACATTTTTCTGTACTGAAGAAAGTTCATAATGTGTAGATTAATAAGAAAAAAAGTTCCATGTATAAAAAATTTCTACTGTAATCTTTAATGTAAGAGTCATGAGAAAAATGCTTGAAATTATTCTTACAGCAAAAAAGAACAAGCAATAAGCTTATTATAAAATTGGTGTGGCTTCAATACAGATTGAAAATGATTTCATACACAACATAATAGATTTAGGAAGTCAACAGAAAAATACCTTAAGAAAAACAACAGAATGGGGCCATGGTCGGCAAACTGTGGCTCACAAGCCACATGCGGCTCGTGGCCCCTTGAATGTGGCTCTCCCACAAAATACCACAACCTGGGCGAGTCTATTTAGAAGAAGTGGCATTAAAAGAAGTTTAAGTTTAAAAAATTTGGCTCTCAAAAGAAATTTCAATTGTTGTACTGTTGATATTTAGCTCTGTTGACTAATGAGTTTGCTGACCACTGGAATGGGGTAAAGCCAGTCCATTCAAAAAATGGTGTTGGAAAAACTGGACAGGTACATGCAAAAAAGTTAAACTAGGCCACCTTCTTATATAATATACACAAGTCTGGAAGATAGTAAGTAGTCTCATATCAAGGTGTCTACAGGGTTGGATTCTTCTAAGGATTCTTTTTTAAAATTTATTTTTATTGATTATGGTATCATAGAATTGCCCTTATCCCCCCATTCCCATCCCAAACCCCTCCCTACATATGCCCCCACCCCCTGGTGTCCATGGCCACTGG
This sequence comes from Vespertilio murinus, assembly GCA_963924515.1. Taxonomy (NCBI): domain Eukaryota; kingdom Metazoa; phylum Chordata; class Mammalia; order Chiroptera; family Vespertilionidae; genus Vespertilio; species Vespertilio murinus. Next base: position 176,103,681 of record OZ004705.1, on the reverse strand, counting down.
CTAGGCCCATGTGCATGCACACAAGTCCTTTGGTTGACCTCTTCCCCTTAGCCCCATCCTCCCTTACTTTCCCTCTGAGGTTTGAGAGTCTGATGGCTGCTTCTCTTTCTCTGGGTCTGTTTTTGTTCACCAGTGTATGTTGTTCATTATTTCTCTTCTAAGAACTCTTGTCTTGTAAATAGTGGCCTTCTCCCTGCTTTACCTCTGAGCTACGAAGGAGATAACCATGCTAACACTAATCAGAAGATTCCAAAAACAGGTATATTAATTTAGATAAAGAGGATTTTCAGGTATAAAAAAGTGTCCCTACATAATGAAAAATTGGTTAATTCTCTTAAAGGACATAACAACGTTAACTGTACATGCTTCTAACAAGAGAGTATCTAAATACATGAGACAAAAACAGACAAAACTGCAAGGAGAAATAGAAAAATTCACTATTACAGTGATATTTCAACATCTCCATTTGTATAATTGATTGTTCAACCAGGCAAAAACTAGCTAAGGATAGTTAACTTGGACAGCACCACCAATCAATGTGATCTAATTGCTGTTAATAGAATAATTCACCAACAGCAATAGAATAAATATTATTCTTATGATCACATTGAGCATTCACCAAAATATACCACATTCTGGGCCTTAACAAATTTAAAAGAAGTCATGCAAAAGTTATTCTCAGTTCACAGTAGAATTAGCCTAGAAACAAATAACAGAAAGATAGGTAGGAAATCCTGAGATATTTTAAAATTAAGCAAAACATGTTTTCTGGAGGAAAATGGGTCAAAAATTAAGATAAATTTAAAAAATATTTAGAACTAAATGAAAATAAAATGCAATTTATAAAAATTCATGGAATGCATTGAAGTAGTGCTAAGGAAGAAATTTATAACATTGTACATATAAAAAAAGAAGAAAGATCTAAAATCAATAACCCAACTTCCCCATTGGTAAAATAGAGTAAGAAGAACAAATTAAGTCTAAAAAAAGAAGAAGAAAACAATAAAAATATATAAAATTGAAAATAAAAATTAATAGAGAAATTTAACAAAACTAAAACCTGGTCCTTTGAGAAGATCAATAAAATTGAGAAATGACCAGTAAAGTTAACTAAGAGAAACACAAAGTTATATATTAAGGTCCTAATCTTCTATGTGACTGCATTTGTAGACAGGATCTTTGAGGATATAATGAAGGTTAAATAAGGTCTTATGGGTAAATAAAGTCCTAAGGGTAAAGGACTTGTGCCCTTATGAGTGGAAGAAACATTGGAAAAGTTTCTCCCATCCTTCTTCTCCCTCTCTCTGCGGAGAAATAGAACCAATATAAAGTATTGATAGACAGATAATTGTAGGAATTGGCTTATGTGAAAGCTCTGAAGATAAAAGTCTCAGTGGTTACAAGGACTTGGGGAGAGAACAGGTGAACAGGTGGAGCACAAAGGATTTTAAGGAAGTGAAACCACCCTGCAGTACTATAATGGTGGATACATGTCTTATTCATTTGTCCAAATCTATACAAGATACAACACCAAGAGTGGAGCCTAATTTAAACTATGGATTTTGGGTGATGATGATGTTACAAATATACCACTCGAGTGAGGACTGTGGGTAGTGGCAGAGGCTCTGCAGAAAAGAAGCCTAGACAGGAGGTATATGGGCAATATCTGTACTTTCCACTAAATTTTGCTGTGAAGCATACACTACTCTAAAAATAAAGAATATTTCTATAAAAAGGCAACTGGGCCAAATACTTCCAGCATGAACTATAAGCAAAGGGTTTATACTTTTAATAAGAAGAATCAGATTAATTTTTTTAAAATAGCTATAAATTATTCTTTTATTGAATACCAGATTTTTATTTATGCATTTAAGAGTCTCTTTAATTCAAAAAGTATTTAGGGGTTGATCTGATTATGTTCAAAGTCAATATTTTAGGGCAAGCCAGATAGTTGAATTTTACTAAGCTTCTATATTTATATAGGATACTTGTATACACCAGTTTATATAAGAACAGCAATAGTTAGTATAGCTGGTTTCACTATAATTATTCTGAAGAATTTCTTAAAGTGCCAGTAATACCATCTTTTCTTCATTGTTGGTTATTCTTTGGGACAATGCCATCTATTTTAAACATCGTAAAATATATATTTGTGTTAGTGACCCACTGCTGCCCAGCAAATTACCCTAAAACCTAATGGCTTAAAATAACAACATTTATTTCTTGCCATTTCTATGGGTCAGAAATCCAAGCTCAACTTCCCTAGTTACACTTTCTCAAATTCTCCTCCAAGGCTGCATTCAAGGTGTAGGGAAGGGCTGCAGACGTCTCAAGACTCTACTGGAGAAAGATCTGATTTCCAAGCTCACTCCTGTGGTTGTTGGCAAGAATCAGTCCCTGTGGACTTTGAGAATGACACATTTTCTTACTGGTCATTAAGTGGAGGACACCCTCAGTCCCTTGCCATGTGGGCTACTCTGTAAGATCATAGGGCAATTCATAATGTAGCAGCTTGCTTCACTGTAGTGTGCAAGCTGAGAAGATCTATGAGAACATGGGAATCACAGTCTTTAATAGGCTAATCTTAGAATTGATATTCCCTCACTCTTTGCGTATTCTCCTTATAAAAGCACATTAGCAGGTCCAGTCTACACCCATGGAAAGTAGATTACAAAGGGTAATAATCCCAGGAGGTGGGTATCATTAGTAGCCATTTAAAAAAAAAAAATATATATATATATATATATATATATATATATATATATTATTGATTTTCCACAGATAGGAAGGAAGAGGGATAGAGAGCTAGAAACATCAATGAGAGAGAAACATCGACCAGCTGCCTCTTGCACACCCCCTACTGGGGATGTGCCAGCAACCAAGATACATGCCCTTGACCGGAATCGAACCCGGGACCTTTCAGTCCTCAGGCTGACCCTCTATCCACTGAGCCAAACCGGTTTAGACAGTAGCCATTTTTATAAGCTGCCAGTCACAATGTTACATTCTACTACAAATGAATAAAATACTATTACATAATACACATTACTATTAGAAATATGAGTTAGATGAGTATCTAGTTGTCCTTCTCACATGAAAAATCAGTTTGCATAATTAGCTATCGAAATGTTTAAATAAAGAATGAACCTCAAGGCAATCATTCATCTTCACATTGGCCATTAATACAGCTGCCATCTACATTAATTAATACATCTGTATTAAGTCATACTTTTTTACATAAAAAGCAGTACTTGGAAAATTTTCTTGTAAGATGTACAGAGACACTTAAATATTTAAGAAGGAAAATGTAGCCCTTTTAATGGAATAATTCAGAAGGGCAAAGAATGGATCTTTTCCATGAAGCTTTCATTAGTTTCCTATATTGGATAGTGGTGCAGTCAAATTGGAAGACCCTAAGTAGAAACCGTAGTCCCTAGAGTTCTCCACTAATTGTGATCTTATGGCAAATCGTTAAGGCAAACTTCCCTTAATTAGATATATTTCCCAAGTTGGAGGCAGAATATGCAGCTCCCACTACTGAGGAAAGGATCTTAGCATTGATTGCTTTCTCTTCCACACTCAGTCAATAAAGTAGGGCTCCAGTTCAATCAAATGCATTTATTTCTCAATATTTTTAAGTGTTCTGACTAGATGAAGTTAGAGTTATCTTGAACTTTTCATCAAGAATTGTAATTTTCAAATATACTGATATATTTATTGATTTGTATAACCGTTTTCCTGTACACCATCAAAACTCCTAATCATTTCATTTAAATGTAGAATTGAGCCTTGTACAAATTTTTTTTTTTTTTTATTATATGGCACTGCAATAGGGCAGAGGAAATGGAAAGTATATGACCATATTTTAGAACAATACTTCTATCAAAATGTACTATTTTATCTAATTTTTAGTTATTTCACTCCAAATTTAAAGAGTGAAATAACTCAAAATTAGAGAACAGTTTACAAAAATGCCTCATGTTTCTATTTCACACTCTGGGTGTGGAACTAGCATTGTGTTCAAACCACTTTGTAGCCAGTTTGTGCAAACAGCAGAAAGATCATTCTTCTGAAATGACCTTTTTTTTTTTTTTGGTGAATCCTCACCAGATGATATTTTCCCATTGAGTTTTAGAGACAGTGGAAGAGAGGAAGAGAGACACAGAGAGAAACATCAATCTGAGAGAGAGAGAGAGAGAGACACATTGATTGGTTGCTTCCCACACAGGCCCTGACCAGGGCTGAGGATTCAGCCTGCTAGGTACATGCCCTTGGCAAGAATGGGACCTGGGATCCTTATGTCCAAGGGCCAATACTCTATCCACTGAGCCAAACTGGCGAGGGGTGAGATGACCATTTTTTATTGAAGTTCAGGCTCTCCACATAGTGTCCCCTGAAACTGTAGGAGGAGGGTCCTTGTTACCACCCATTGGGTGATGCATGTTCCTGACCCCCATTTTTCCTTCTCTGATACCACACTGGAACCAAGTTTACTACATGGTGAGGGTGAGAGTCTAGGCTCTCCATTTGGCTTCAGGTTGGAGGTGGTGACATAGTCATACACTTATTTTATGTATATCTGGAGTCGAACATTTATTTAATTTAAAAACAAAAAAGATTTGTTCTGATAGACAGCCTATTTCTGGTTGTTGTCTAAAGAGAGAGGACATTTCTAGGAATGTACTTGGCTGTAACTGTTAGCATTTCCTGGTCACTGGCTCCTCCAGTATAGCAGTTACTGGAGGAGCCAGTGACCAGGAAATGCATGCTAATAGGAACTAGAACAAAGGAAATTCTGAGAACTCTCCCAGGGCTATTCCACAGGTGCTGCAGTCCTACTCTCTCCAGCTCCCAGTCATCTTATATTTGTTTTATATATAGTGCTCAGGCATTTTAGCAGTACATAGTGGCATAAAAAGGGAAAGTACATTGAGTGGCCAGATTATTATGATCTCTGAACACATAATAATCATAATAAGATCTCTGAACACAGAGGCCCGGTGCACGAATTCATGCATGGGTAGAGTTCGGCCAGCCTGACTTGGGGAGGGGACATGGGTGGTTGGCCAGCCTACTTGCCGGTGGAACTCCTGGTGGAGAGGACAATTTGCATATCAGCCTTTTATTATATAGGGTATATGCTGAGTGGCCAGATTATTATGTGTTCAGAGATAATGATAATCTAGCCATGACCTCTAGATCATGATAATCTAGAGATCATGATAATCTAGATAATCAGTGTATATCTACTACATCCTCCCAGGAGTGGAAGTCTTTTCATACTCAAGTTTTGTTTTGTTTTTTTCTCTTTGCATTTATAACAATTTTAGCAACACTTTTGGAGAGGTTAAGAATTACTATGCAGTGGCCATTTAAAAATGGTGACAGAAAAATTAAAATTTCTTTGAACTATGCTTTTTTTGTAACATTTTTCTCTGTTTTAAGACATTGCATACAATATCAACATACTAAGTCTCTGAATATGCTGTGAACCTACTTCAAAAAAAGGAAGACGTCCTTCTCTGGAGCTTATGAAAACCCTATACATACTTTAAACATTCTTTTTGAGACCATGAGAAACAATAGCGATTATGCACAAAATAGATGCAATGCACAAAATGAGGCCTATGTGTGTCAGCCTCATTTTGTCCCACTGATCATTTATTTCTACATAAACATGTTACCGTATTTATCACGGTTGTTTTATAGACAATCTGAAATTATGAAGAATAAGCCTTCAACTTAGTGCTTTACAGATTGATTTTGACTTGTAGGCCATTTGTATTTCCAAATATATTTAGAATAAACTTGTCAATTTCTATTAAAAAGTTGACTGTGATTTTGCAATTTGATAGCACTGAGTCTAAAGATAAATGAGAATTGACATTATAATAATGGGCCATCCAATCCATACACATAGTATAATTCTGCATTTATTTAGTTTCAGTTTTTCCCAGAACTTTTTTTGTAATTTTCAGAATACAAGCTTTTCACATATTTTGTCAAATTTATTCCTTGCCTGTAAATCTTCCTCTTTAATCTTTAAGTTTTATTTAGTTTTTGTTTGTTTCTTTGTTTTATTTCAATAGCTAGAAACTCTAGTAAAAATTCCCGCCTTGTTCCTGATATTCCTGAAAAAATATTTAGTCTTTAAACATTGGGAATGTGTTTGCTGTGTTTTCTAGAAGGTATTTTTTAGTCAAGGAGATTTCCTTCCATTTCAGGTTTTCTGAACGTTTTTTATCATAAGTTGTATTCTGTAAGATAGAATTAGAATAACCTATTCCAATCTAACAGCATAGCTCTTCTCCATTTCCCCTTCAATATTTGCATTTCCCTTCTCCCACAGTACAAGCCGTTTCTCACAAGCATCAATATAGTTACTCCTATCCTTAATTTTAAAAGAAATACAAAAAAAATAGTATTATTGCAATTCAGTATTACCGATAACAAACGTACTAAACAAAGGTAAATTTTTATTTGCAGTCCTTTATCCATTTGAGGGTGCACAGTCAAAGAAACACATTTAAACTTTATATGTTAACTCTATTTTTCTTCTATGCAGATATGCCATAAATTTCCTCAAGTCAATTTACTATTATAATTTACATTGTAAATACTTTGGTATGTGATGAAGTCACTATGAAATCATTTTAATAATTCAAGATTTAGAGTCAAGGATACAGGTTTGTCTTTTAACTTTCTCCCTAATTATTCGCTATCAGTAATGAAGAAAATATTGAGCCTTAAAACCTTCCCTTCTCTTCCTGTGGATAAACACAGATCTCTGCTGTTACAAATTCAGAGTGTGTGCACCAGAACAATGGCTTCTGTACCTATACTTGAAAAGAAAATGGAGTTTTCTATTTTCTAGTGAAGAAGGTAGGCAAGCTAGTCCCAGTTTAAACATTTACATTTGTTCAGAGATGGAAGACACTGAAGACGCCTCGCCATACTAGCAGACAGCAGTTGTGCGTTGGTGAAGGGTGCCCAGGACTAAACCAGAGATGGTCGGACCCGCATCACCACCATTTGCCCACCATTCAGAACTGCTGACATGTACACATAAGGAACTGTTGAATATTGAAATTGGGACTCAAAAGAACTGTTGGCCCAGAAAGAAACTCACTACAGACTGATTCATTTGCCTCTCAGCATAAGCAACATTGCTTGTTTCATTTTTGGTTCTTATGGGTATTTGTTATATCACGTGATATCATGGATCCAGAGGAAATAGTGGACAACATAAACTGATGACCAAAAACAGACCCGGAGACAGGGAAGCATCCATCAGACTGTCAAAGCTCAGAGGGAAGGTAGGGGAGGGTGGGGGGAAAGGGGCGATATCAATTAAGGACTTGCATGCATGCATATAAGCCTAACCAGTGGTCACCAAGGGGGTGGGGGCATACATGGGGAGGGTTTGGGGATGTGAATGAGGAGATGAGGAGAATTATAAACAATAAACAATAAAGAATTTTTTTTAAAAAATTACATTTAAATTTGTATCTCCAGACTTAAACTTCCATGACTGGGTTTAAAGTAGACTTATTGATATGGACATAATACAAAAGATTTATTTTTGTGGCACAAACATGATATTTACATATGTCTTTTTAATGTTGTATATGTTTCTATAAATAGCTGTGTTCTGTGCAGTTTTCCAAATGCCAGAAGATACCACTGTGGTAGTCCCGGTTTCCAAATGCATAAACAAACTTGTGCCCAGATGCAGAAACATCAAATGCCATTAACAAAGTTTTCTCTAATCTAAAAGGATAGTGGGAAATGCGTTTCTGAAGAGAATGGCTGGTTTTTAATCTGTAGTGGAAATAAATCTCTCACTAAAATTCGAGGATACATTATCATGAGACTGTGTAGGGAGCAATGAAAGTAGATGAGTTAGCAATCAAATTTCATGCTTCAGGGCTTGAACTGTTTTTATAGGGGTTATAATGGGATCTTTTGAAATAAGTGAAGAAATTTTTCTTGCCTTAAAATGTGTAGAGTTATCTATGTAGATCATGGTCCAATCTGGAGTTTCAAACATACAGTTAGCATAGCTATTCAAAAAGTGAATGCAACAAAGTTTAATCTGTCTCTTATTTCCCCTCAAGTGACATAGAATAGTAGGAGATGAAACTTTTTGGACACAAAAGGTGTCCGTGAAATTATTCAACTGGCATTCCTCCTCATCTCAGAGGGAATAGCATCTTACTCTTTTCTGTACTTGCAACCAAAAGAAACATCTTTATTCACACAATAAAGCTCACCTTCTGCTCTCTAGTTCATAAATCACAGCTGTATACAGAATCCATAGAAGGCATGGATGGTAAGAAAAGAAGCCAGGAAAGAACTTGTGATATATATATACCCCAACCTGGGGTGTTTCTGTCCCAGGAATAGCTAATTTTCTTTCCCATTAGGAAAATATATAGACTGTCTTATAGTTTAACGGCCCCTCTAAATTGCTTCTTGTGTGGAAATTAATGATTTTTTCAAAATCTTCTATTTCTCTTTGCTTTGATATCTCTGCTATAATTTATTGTAAAAAAGTCATATGTTCACTTTTATTTTCATGAAATCACCTGCAAGATTACCATACTCTGACATCTTAACATCCAAAGTGAACTCTTTTGTAAATGATATAAACATTATACTTAAGCAAGTAGTATCACTGAAGGGAAAAAAAATACTTTTTAGAAGGTATCTATTTATTAGAAGATATATGTAAGAGGAATTTTATACAGTGCTATGTATTAAGTAAATGTTTATTTTTATTTGATAGCCCCTGGTATATAAGGCATTCAATTTATATTTCCTGGTAATAAAAAATATGATCAATTTTTAAGGTTCATGTTAGAAAAATTGAGAAGTATTAATGAGTAAGTTATTTACCCAAGGCCACATTAATGTAGTAATTCATGCTACTTCCCAGTATATTGAAATTGGAATTGCTCACTGAAGCTTAACATACAATTCATCAAAATTAGAAAGCTACCTGGCCACAGTAAGAAACAGTTCAGATGATTGTTAAGTCACCCATAACTCATTTTGTATTTGTTCTGATTAATATATCCTAATGAGCCTAGAAGGCTATTCAGAGAATAATACCCATTTTAAGAATTGCCTAGCATTAATTTTATGGATTGTGAGTTCATAAGTCCTAGACCTTAGAAGTCATATCTTAGCTCTGATATATTTAAAAGAAATAAGAAAAAACAAAAATCATAAACATTATAAAAATTAATTCACATCTTGCTAAATTAAATAAATGTTGACTGTGTTAAACTCATACTAATTAATAAAAAGTGTTTTATAACACAAATTTAATGGTAATGGAGATAACCATAAAATATATACTGTTTGTTGCTTTTTATCTCCACCATAGCATTGCATGTATTTAAAAATGCACCGAAATCTGTATTTGAAAAAAAAAAGAAAGGTTTGTACAAAATATATAAATCACTACTTTGAAAACATTATTATCTACAGTTCCTACTTTGAGATATCATATTTTATAAGGTATGTGGCTTTTTAATACTAGCCTGCCCATAACTAGGCATAATTTTAGCATCTACTACTGACATATACAAATGATTAGATAAAAATTTTCTATAACATTGTTTTAAAAAGGTTGCTAGCATTTTATTTTCCTTGTCTTCTTCTTTCCTTTTTATTCTTCTCTTCTTCTTCCTTCATCTCTTTAAGCATTATAACACAAGAGTATTAAGAAAATTCAGATTTCAAAGGAAATGTCATTTAAATGTGTTTTCTAAAATAATAAATATTGATTACTTATTTTAAAGTAATAATCAAAGGATATTTAAATATATCCTATGGTGATATTAAAAATAATTCACAGAGAATACAAGAATAAAAATGTTTTATGTAATTCTATGTAGAGAATTTCATATAGGGTATCCCACAAAAGTATATACACACTTTGAATAATTATTAATTTCAATGTGTTAAATCTAAAAAGAAAGAAACAGCAATCAAACTATCAAAAAAGTATGTATACATTTTTGTGATACTCTGTGTACAATTCATATATGTACTATGGACAATACTCTAATAATAGTTCCTTAATTTTATTTTTTAATATTTTTATTAAATTATTATATGTGTACATATAATACATAATTATATATTTTCATTTTAAAACAAATACAAGATTTTATTTTATATTTCATATAGAGAGTATGCGATTAGGTTGAACCATTTGGAAATTGTCAGTATTCTATTTTTTTAAATATATTTTACTGAATTTACTGGAGTTACATTGATTAAATTGGTTTCAAGTGTTCAATTCTGTAACAAACCATCTGTATATTGAATTGTGCATTCTCAATCCATAGTCTAGTTTCTTTCCATCAATATTTACCCCCTTTTACCCTCTTCTGCCTGTCCCCACCCCTTTCCTCTGTTGTCTACATCTATAAGGTTTTTGTTTTGTTTAGTTTTTGCTTAATCCCTTCACCTGTTTCAACCAGAGCCCAACCCCTCTCCAGACAGCTATCAGTCTGTTCTCTGTATCTATTAATCTGTTTCTATTGTGTTTACTTTGTTCATTAGATTCCATGAGGTCATATGGTAATTATCTTTCTCAGATAGGCTTATTTCAGTGAGCATAATGCCCTCTAAATCATCCACACTTCTGTGAAAGATAAGATTTCCTTCTTTTTTTAAGCCTGAGTAGTACTCCATTGTGTAAATGTAGCACAGCTTTTTTATCCAGTCATCAACTGATGGACACTTGGGTTCTTTCCAAATGTTGGCTATTGTAAAAAGTTCTGCAATGAGCTATTATTTCAAATTAGTGTTTCAGGTTTCTTCCTCAAAGTGGTATTGCTGGGTCATAAGGCAGTTCCATTTTTTTATTTTTATTTTTTAGGTAATTCCATACTGGTTTGCATAGTGAGTGTACCAATCTGCATTCTCACCAACAGTGCACGAGGGTTCCCTTTGCTCCACATCCTTGCCGACACTTGTTTGTTGATTTATTGATGATAGCCATTCTGAAAGGTGTGAGGTGATACCTCATTGTGGTTTAAATTTGTACTTATCTGATGAATGGTGACATTGAATATCTTTTCATATGTCTGTTGGACAGCTGTTTGTTCTCTTTGGAGACGTGTCTATTCAGGTCCTTTGTCCATTATTAAATTGGATTGTGTGTTGTTTTTTTGAGTTTGAGTTCTTTATAAATTTTGAATATCAATCCCTTATAAGATGTATCATTGGCAAATATCTGAGCTGTCTTTTCATTTTTTGTGCAAATTCCTTTACTGTGCAAAAAATAAATTTAGTTTGATGTGGTCCCATTTGTTTAATTTTTCTTTTGCCCCCTTTGTCTGCAGAGTCATATCAGAAAAAAATACCGCTAAGAGAAATGTCAGAGATTTTACTGCCTATGTTTTAGTCTAGGATTTTTTTGGTTTTGTGGCTTACATTTACTAGTAAGTCTTTAATCCATTTTGAGTTTATTCTTGTTTATGACATTAGGAGGTAATCAAATGGCTGAAAATAAAATCCAACTCTACACTTTCCATCATAGGTACATTTAATATGCAAAGGGGCAGAAAGATAAAATTAAGAGAATCAAAAATTATACCAAAAAGAGGATAGTGCAGTGATGTCAATATCAGATAAAGTTGATATTAAGAGAGACTTATGGGAAAGGATGGCTACTTTGTAGTTGCACAAATTTCAACTTACAATGAACCAATAAAAATTTTAAATGTGTAAGTTAATACGCAACTAAGAACCTAACCATAATATACATAAAGCAAACTAATGATTAGAATAAAATAAAATTAAACTGTCATTCCAATGTTTGTGCAAATGTTTAAAACATGCATATGAAATTTTAGATGCAATAAGTAGTTGCATCAACATTTCTGGATACCACTTAAAAATATTAATTGCATTTCTATACACTTTAAGCAGTTAGAATGTAAAAGTTAAAATGGTAGTTAAAGTATCATTAAAAAACTAAACAATTTTGAATAAACAATCAAAAGATGTGTGTGTTTTTCATTTTTCTTTATACATGTTTTATGTAACAATATGTGGAAAAGTTCTAAACAAAAGTTATCAGAAGCTCTATGCGCCTAAGTGGGGTTTGTCTGATGTAAACTTGACTGCAGTGTGATTTGGATGGGCCATCTCACTGTGGATCCCCTGATGTCACTGTCTACAGGCTTTAGCTCTTTTTTAAAACATGTTGTTATTGATTTCAGAGTGGAAGGGAGAGGGAGAGAGAGATAGAAACATCATCAATGATGAGAGAGAATCATTGGTCTGCTGCCTCCTGCACATCCCTCAGTGGGATGGAGCCTGCAACCGAAGCATGTGCCCTTATCTCGAATCAAACCCAGGACCTTTTAGTCCACAAGCCGATGCTCTACCCACTGAGCCAAACTAGCTACGGTCATAGGCTTTAGCTCTTGATGTGTTTAGGTTTCTCAAGAAGACTTTTCCTACTAGAGGTTATAACATTTTAAGCAAAATTGCCCAAGTCCTTGGAACTCTGGATTGAAACATCTGAGGATCTCATGATTCAATGTTCAAAGTTCACTTAAAGATATTATTGTCAGCACCATGGCCTGGTCTGGACTCTGCCTGTTGATTGGCTGTTTTACCCTCTCTTGTAAAAAACAACCCGCTAATTTGCTTCCTGAATGTTCTGCAGAGGTGGTATGTGTATCTAACGATTAAGCTGCTTTTAACTGGACTTTCAGTTATTCAGTTTTCAAGCTCATGTTTACTTGCAATTCCACTGGTATCCAATACTGACAATTCCCAATATTTTTGTGGATTATAGAGATTAATAGGTTTTAAATATTTTGGTATGTTCTAGACCAGGAGGAGTTTCCATATCTATTAGAAGATTTTTGCTCTTGACTAGATGAAAGTTTTTTAAAAATACTACCTTTCTATTTTTGAAATTAAGATCACAAAATGAGGTAGCCATACAGTCATTACATATCTTCCTCTAAAGCAATGCTTTCGATCAGTCTTAAATAAATATTAAAAGCAAGAAAAATGTTAATGGATTAAACTGAAATACTAATGCAAGTACATGTACATGAAAATATGTCAAAAAATGTCTTTTGGATTCACATTTCTTTAATACTAGGTATTTTAATGTCAAGTAAAACTGTTTATAGGTTAGTGGCTCTAAAACTTTTATTTGAATTTCTCCAATCTATGAAGCAAAGTGAACATACAGGGAATAATGAAATTTTAGCTGAAACTGAGTAGTACAACACATTTTATTTTTATTTCATACTATATAAATACTTGTTGCCATCTAAAATTATATTTCCACATTTTTCTAATATAATTGGTTTTCCATAATACTATGCCGTGTACTGGTATTTCTTTTAGTTTCTAATACCCCAGAACATAAAATTCGGTGAAAGTACTTGTTTCAGAGCCTATAAAAATATATATGAGAAAATGAAACATTGATTGAATTAAGTGAACTGAACTTTTGAGCTTGTGTTTTTAGTCAATCTAAAACAACTTTAAGAATTTTGAAATGGTGGTTCTTTTTCTTCTATAATGACAAGACATCTCCAATCATAGCACAGTTTACCATTAGAGAAGGAAAGGAGATCAGAGAGGGGAAGGAGAGTGAGAGGAGAGAGAGAGAGAGAGAGAGAGAGAGAGAGAGAGAGAGAGAGAGAGAGAGAGAGAGAAACTATGAAAAATGCTCAAAAATATGAAAACTAAATGTCATTGATAGTATAAAGTTAGACCAACATAGACAAGCAATAAACTCAGATTTTTAAGAAACTTCTTTGTTGAAAAAACAATGGCCTAATTGTTTAATAATTATCGTGGCCATGCGGGAGTGAAGGTCAGACAAGATTCTGCCTGCCTGCATATCAGATTTCATTTGATGTTTGTCTGCCAAAGCTTTTTCTAATCTCCAGGGAACCCTGAAACCTACATAGAAGACATTTGTTACAGTGACCACACTTCATTGAAATAAGAGAACTGAATTCCTGAAATTTCAATGGTCAATAATGTGTTAGTTTCAAACTGTAATATTTTATTTATAAAAATTGTAGAGATACTAAGATGAAAGGCAATGGATAATAAAAATGTGAAATGGTGCTTTTGCTCTTTGGGGAAAGTAGTTGATAATTTCCAAACCTTTGACATTTTTCTTTTAGAAAAAAACTGTTTTCTTTAGGCCATATGCTTCTTGCTGTTTCACCTTCCTTTTATAAACACACACACACACACACACACACACACACACACACACATACACACACACTCGCTCGCGCACAATCATGCACACACACATTCTGGTAATCGGAATTTTCTCTCCATTTATGATGATGTATTTTGAATTATACATAATTTCCATTAAAGTGCTAACTTACTGAACAATGAGAACATCCAATCTCCTAATGTTGGACATGTTATCACAAGAAAACATAGGTGCAGAAATATGAGAGAACTGTTGAAATTTTCCTCATTTATTTTGAAAATATGACATTAATCAGTCACTTTTCTTCAAAGTTATTTTGTTATAAATCTATTTCTTGGAAGGTATTGATATAGACAATGATTTTAAACGGTGGATTTAGATCGAGCTGGGAGGACAAACCTGGATCCCTCGCTCCCTTACAGACCTCTTGTCATTTGTTCCTTGGTCGAATCTGCAAGGGCTAATATAAATACCTCCTGTTATTTACGACTTTCCTAAAACCTTTGCCAAAAAAAGAATAACACCTTTCCTCATAGCATTATGGCACAGTTTTCCAAGCAGTTACTGTGTTTCCATGAATCCTCAATGTAATTGCCAATTTTCAAAATATATAATATATGCAAAGTATTGACATATCCAAATGTTTCAAACAATTTGGGTAAAGTAATAAGTGATTCAAAATCCTTCATAGCAATAGAAATTGACATGAAATAAATGAAAGGCCGATTGTTTTAGGTATATTTCAGACCATTTATAAAATTAATATTATTTCCTCAGCAGAGTATCCGTCACATGAATAGCACTTTTCACAGTAACTCAAACATAATAAATTCTGATAAATATTATTTAGATTACGGAACATGAGACATTGGAAATTTAATTACCTGAACATTAGACTTTGAAAATATTTCCGTAATAGACAATGAATCAGCCAGAAGAAAGAGATTTAAACTATTTCCAAAATAACTTTCAAAAAGCTCTTAACATATATATTAAATATCTGCTTTAATATGCTAATAATCAAAACTTTATTATTCAAATAATTGTATTCACATAAAATACAATATATTGTAATTTATATCACTCATGACTATTGTAACATCTTTTGCCAATAAGTGACTGCATAGAACTATTTTGGCATGCAGAATAGCTTTACAAATGTCAATGTTTAACTCTAAAATAATCCATAAAAATATTCCAAATAAAACATATTGATGACACTAAAAATAAGGGGAATAATTATAATTATAGAATTTAGATTGTCAGTGATTTATGTAAAAAATATCTAAATGTACATTTCATATAAGCAAAAGATTGTTTTAATTAATTTGGTATAATGAGACACATTTGGACACATTCCACAAGCTCTGTTTTTCATGTTGAATCCTAGTTTTCCCAGAATCTCCTGGGAAACTGTTTTTTGTCTCATGATGGGGAAATGCTTCAGTGTGCTTTCATACTGAACTTACTCTTGGGACTTAATTTAACAAAAGTGATAGACACAAAATCAACATTTTTTTGGACTTTATGTTACAACTTTATTTTTCTTGTAATTGTGATTAATTTAATTCTAAAGGAATTGTTATTTGCTATTTAATGTGATGTTCATATATAGAAGGTCATAAGGTCAACACGGTCATTTTAAGACTTTTCTGATCCCTTAAATAATGAACATTCAAATGTATACTATTTCTTTGGCAGTAACAATGAAATAATAAAGAAAGTTAAGTAATAAAAAATTGGCGAACTAATTTAAAAAGGCAAGACAAAAACAAGTAAGCTATTTTGAGTCAATTGACTGCTCAGTTATCTATATGGTAAACATTTCCTGGTTTGATCACTGTTGCTATGAAAAGAAAGGTAAAACCAAGATGACTTTAATTAAAAAAAAAAACAAAAAAAAACAACACACAGAAAATACCAAATGTTGACATAGACATGGATTAATTTTAATACTTACACACCACTAATGAAATTGCCCATTTTAAACTTTTTTTAGTATGTCAAAAATGGAACCGTACACATTTATTGAACATGTCCATATATAACCTTAGCAAATATGAGCATACATAAACTTCCCAAAGGACAAGTTTAAGAATGTTTATAGCTGCACTATCTTTAATATTTAATATTCCTAAACTGGAACACAACTATTGACATAAAATCAGTAAATAATTTATATGATATTCATTCAATGGAACACTATACAGCAGTGATAATGAATAATTTAAAATTTTTACACTACAGCTACACAAAACCTAGATAAATGACACAAATAATATAGTGAGTGAAAGACATAAGAATCATAAAATTATGTTTTATGTGAATCCAATTATGTAAAATTAAAAATCAGACAAAGCTAATATATTAAGTTAGATGTAAGGCAGTGGCTACCATTAGATTAATGAATAATTACAAGAAAGGAGCAGGATGGAACTGAAGGGATGATTTTGTTTCTTGACTGGATGGTGATTCCCCAGGTGGGCTAAGTGCATGACAATTCATCAAACTGTATATTTATAATTTCTGACCTTTAGTTTATACATACTATAAACTAATAAGTAAATAAGAGCTATGCACAAAAAGAGAATTTTTAATAAGACTGATTATAATGAAACATATGTATCACTCTAAAACAAGATAAGCATAGTTATTAAACATTTGTTGAAATATATGCAGGGTTGTGGGTATATTAAAGTATTAGAGGCCCAGTGCATGAAATTTGTGCAGGGGGGGGTGGTGTCCCTCAGCCCAGCCTGCACCCTCTCCAATCTGGGACCCTCGGGGGATGTCCAGCTGCTGGATTAGGCCTGATCCCACAGGGTTCAGGCCAAAACCAGCAGTTGGACATCCCTCTCATATCCTGGGACTGCTGGCTCCTAACCACTTGCCTGACTGCCTGCTTTATTGCTCCCAACCACTCTGCATGCCAGCCTGATAGCCCCCTAACCCCTCCTCTGGCCGCCTGATTGACCCCTAACTGTTCCCCTGCTGCCATGATCCTCCCCAACTGCCTTGCCAGCTGGATCACCTCAAACGGCCCTCCATTGCAGGGCTGAGGAGACTGGGGGACCCTGGCTGGATGAAGCAGGGCTGAGGGGACTAGTTGCTGCCATCTTTGTAAAGGCATGGCAGTCATTCTATCTTTATTGGCTGGGGTACTGTCATCTTGTGAGGGTGTGATGGTCAATTAGAATATTTCCTCTTTATTAGATAGGATACCCATAAATTACTCTGTATCCTAATAAAAATTTAGGTTATTTTATAAACGTTTTCTATAGAAAACAACATTTTATAATTTAAATCAATCATGAAAGTTTTTTATTTTTTATCAGTAAATAACAGAATCTTCCCATTATAATCAATTCACATACAGATCTAATTGTGTTGTTCCAATGTAGATCACACAGTCATGTATTGCTTAACAAAGGGTATACATTCTGAGAAAAGCCTTTTTAGGTGACAATGTCATTGTGTGAACATCACAGAGTGCATTTATAGAAACCTAGATGTTGTAGCCTACTATCTATACTGTATAGCCCCGTGGTTGGCAAACTGCGGCTTGCGAGCCACATGCAGCTCTTTGGTCCTTTGAGTGTGGCTCTTCCACAAAATACCATGGCCTGGGCAAGTCCATTGTGAAGAAGTGGTGTTATAAGAAGTTTAAGTTTAAAAATGTTGGCTCTCAAAAGAAATTTTAATCATTGTGCTGTTGATATTTGGCTCTGTTGACTAATGAGTTTGCTGATCACTGGTATAGCGCATAGAGAGAAAGTTTAATGTGGAGAGGGTGATGTAGAATTGATGACTAAACATTTTGACTTTAGAAATTGCTTTGGTTTCATTGACCTTATCTGAGAAAAAAAGGCCCTCTCTGGCATTCAATTGATGGAAGCAATAAAATGTATCAATATGTTATATCATTAAACCTAAACACATTTCCAAAGTACCAGGGCAGGTGGCCTCCACACTACAACAGAAATATTTTACTCAAGTGTCAGGGGCACTTAACACTTGTTCAGGTAACTCCTGAGGACCAGTGTCCTTTTACAGGATCTTAGGCTCCAACAGAGAATGGGCAGCATGAACCCTGGAGACCACCAAGGTAGATGTGGAAGGCTGTAGTACTTTCTGAACAGGTAGACTGAGGGAGAAGGTTCCTCTGTGCTGAAACAGGTCAGTGGCCGAATGGTTAGGATGTAGTTTGTGAACTCAAAATTAAAGTGCAATAAATGAGAGGGAATCTATTACCAAGCCCCTCAGATATTAGTTCTATCAGAGAAAAAAAAACCCCACCGGAACCAAATATCCTTCTGTTTCCTTTTTTAAAACTTATTTTTATTGTGGAGGGTTTTACAGATGTCTCCCACTGCCACTCCCACTTTCTCCTCCTCTGCCTGGCTCCTGTCCCCCCACTCCCCAACAGACCTTCACCACACTATTGTCTGTGTCCATAGGGTATGCAGATAAGCTCTAAGTTCCTAATATCCTTCTATTTCTTACAGGAAACTTGGCTATATTATAATCTTATGGGACCACCCTCATATACGTTGACAGAAACATCATTATGCAGCACTTGATATATATTAAGATCACGTTATTATCTTTTTAATTTTTGCTTGAATAAAACAAATTATAGGACATTTAGCACTTCTTAAATTGGATAACATACTTCTCTAGAATACCAATTAAAGATCATCTTATATAATGAAAGGCTAATATGCAAATAGAGCAAAAGGCAGAATAACTGGTTGCTATGATGCACACTGACCACCAGGGGGCAGATGATCAATGCAGGAGCTGCCCCCTGGTGGTCAAGGCGCTCCCACAGGAGGAGCACTGCTCAGCCAAGAGCCGGGCTGCAGTAGTGGGAGCCTCCCCTGCCTCTGCAACAGGTGGACATCCCCCGAGGGATCCCAGACTGCAAGAGGGCCCAGGCTGGGCTGAGGGATCCCCCCCAACCCCCAGTGCACCAATGTCATGTACCAGGCTTCTTGTGTTTATATAACAGTGTCAGAATTGACTCCGTAAAAGCTTTGGGAAGATTAACATCAGTTAATTGCACAAGTTTCAAAATATTTTTACAATATGAACAGAATTGGATTTGCAAGTATTTATTGTATCAGAACATCAGATGCCTTCTTATTTAAGTAACACAATGTGATCCAGCAGTGCCCATACTTGAATGGACTTAGATTATACTTCCCCAAAGAGGGATAGGGAATAGATACATTGATGATGTCTGTGCAAAACTAAAACCACTAAGAAATGTTTTGTATACAAAACAACAACAGTAATAAATCTTTGGGATAGAGATATTAGAAAACGAGAATTAATTCTAGTTTTTCCTACATGGCTTACAGGTCATAATCAGCTCTTTGTTCAACATATATTTATCAAATATCCATTACATATTAGGCATTTTTCAGTCTGAGAATTTAAAATAAATATACATATTTTTCATTTCCTTTTGCAGAGACTCATGGACATGGAAATAAATAGTTAAATGCAAAGGGATGAGAGTGAGAGGTAAGCAGAAAAATCCGCAGGTCACATGTGAGAAAACAACAATCGGGTGAAGGACAAAGCACTGTTGGGATTCCTTAGTTCTTGTAGATCACCTGTCCCATTGTCTTCTGACTCAAGATGGGCATTTAAAGAATAGGGTACTAGAAATATTTTTAAGAAACAACTTGGAAGAATATCTATACCACACCCAATGATTGATCATGTTGTTTCCAAATATTTCTGACTTACAGACTTAATAAGATTTGGTCCATACTTTTAAAAAACTGAATAGCCTACCTCTCACAAAGCTCACAAAAAAAGCAAACATTAAACCTATTGTGTGTGTGTGTGTGTGTGTGTGTGTGTGTGTGTGTGTTTACTTTTTTAGTTACACTGCATCCTTTCAACAAATTTGATTAACAGAGTCATTTTCAACATTTGGCTCCAAATTCCAAACCAGGATACAATTTCTATCTGATTTATGAGATATACATCAGGGATCAGTCCACTGTGTTTATAAATTATAATTCACTGGCTATCTTGCCTGCTTCCAACCCCATCAAGAAGTACAGCATTTAGTTATCCCATATCTGACCAGTGTCTGTCAGCAAATGAAACTGTTGGTATAATTGGAATGAGAAGCTACAACACAGTGAATGTGCCTTTGAAATGAGATTTCAAGGGTCTTTCTTTTTCCATGTTCTTTATTTTTTGCCTTCTTCCTCTTTGCATTCTGACATTCCTTATTTCTTCCTTGCAATATTGAGACATACACAGAACATCATTTCAAGAATGGAGAATCTAGTTGTGTACCATGTTTGCAAGGTAGCTTTAATGTGATGTTCTATGACTCCTTAGGCAAACATAAGAACCCTCATTGCACGCAGAGCTGTAGTCCTATCACCTGTGGCTACAGATGGAAAACAGCCTGCACAAACAGGAGGTATTGCTCAGCAGGTGGGTTTCCCGCTTCAATATGTTTGAACAAATCTTTGGGTAACCAACACAAGGACATTAGCAACGGGGCAATGTCGAAGAGGTGTCAGGAGAAAGTGCCCTCCAGTCCAATCCTAAGCACGGTTCCTAAAATCCAAGCTTTAATCGAAGAATCTTAATACATCAGAGCCACCTTTCTGTGTAATTGGCTTATTTTCTCAATCGCTCCTGTGGCACATCACACCGTGAACTGCCCCTCCTCTCTTCTGAGCTTGGCATCACCACCGATGAGATGACCGGGAATTCAAAGAAACTAAATGCAATCTAAATTAGCAGAATGCTCTCGACTTCTAGAGAATTTCAGAGTCAGGGGGGAAAAAATTACTATGTGTGTCTGTTCTTATATCTTGTTTGCCTTTAATTTCTTTTTCAATTACAGTTTACATTCAATTTTATTTTGTGTTAGCCTCCCTTGTACAGCAGGGTGGTTAGACAATCATACACTTCGCAAAGTGCCCCCCTCCCAATAGCCTCCGTACCCACCTGTCACCATCCATAGTCATTATGCTATTACGGATTATATTCCCCACGCTGTACTTTACATCCCCAGGACTATTTTGTAACCGGCAATTTGTACTTCTCAATCCTTTCATCTCTTTCACTTAGTCCCCCCCAACCCCTCGCACGGTGAATGCCATGATCAGCATTCTGGGAAAGGAGAGATTTTCCTGTGATGGTTCTCTTTTCCCCACCTTTTCCCACCTGGGTGATCACAGTGACCCCTAATGCTCCTTGAAAATGAAGCTGCTGGCCAAGACTGGTTTGGCTCAGTGGATAGAGCGTCAGATTGCAGACTGAAAGGTCCCAGGTTCGATTCCGGTCAAGGGCATGTACCTTGGTTGCGGGCACATCCCCAGTGGGCGGTGTGCAGGAGGCAACTGATCGATGATTCTCCCTCATCGATGTTTCTGGCTCTCTATCCCTCTCTCTTCCTCTCTATAAAAGATGAATAAAATATATTTTTTTAAAAAATGAAGCTGCTGGATTGTGGCCTGATCTCCTGGCCCTTCACCCACACCGCTGGATCCCTGCTTCTGAGGGGTGCCTGGCCCCCCAGCACCCACAAAACACAACAGTCCCAGGTTCAACTTTGGCCTTCAGGACCACTCCCCTCCTCCGTGACTCATGCAGCAGGAAAGGGAAGTCAGGGTTGGGGTGTGGAGTTTTCCCCTCAGATTAAAATGCTTCTGGCTGCTGGCAAAATTAGAAAAACAGCTCCAAGGGTAAATTGGTCTTATTTCATTTCACGCTACCAGTTGGAGGCATTTTTAACATCAACACCCAACCAGCATGCCCCGCTGGCTTCAGAAGTCCCCCGCCCTCGTTATATAATACATATTGCGCTCTACCTCTGAAAACAATTTCTGATGATGACCCGGAAATCAAAATGAGGAAACAGCCAGAAAGTGTTTCCTTTCTTTCATGTTTCATGTCTGATGCCATCCTTGCGTCTTTTTCATTTACCCTGCTTGAGGTTTGCCTCTCTGCCTTTCAAAGTTAAACCCACCTTCATCGCACAATATAGAAAGAAGTGAAATTAAACTGCAGTGTGTTCCAGAGGAGAAAATCTACTTTATTCATCTCTCAGCCCTACTTTAACTTACACTGACCTAATTACAGCCCACACCAGGAGAGGTGGAAGAGTTGAAGGAGCGCTTCTGCCACCTAGTGGTC
The DNA here is from genome assembly GCA_963924515.1 of Vespertilio murinus. Lineage (NCBI taxonomy): Eukaryota > Metazoa > Chordata > Mammalia > Chiroptera > Vespertilionidae > Vespertilio > Vespertilio murinus. The sequence goes on along the minus strand of OZ004705.1, from coordinate 176,081,270 downwards.
ACTGCCCTGCACTGTGCACTGAGACCTCCAGGTTTTTCGCTTTATTTTTCCAATGTCTGGCACACAAGTGCAAATGACCTTCTCTAGTCTCTCTGCGTGAATACTGAGGGTATGCATCACACACTGTTCTGTGTCTTTAGAGATTCAACATGCAATGGTCCTCTCAAGAACTCTATTTAGAAAAGGTTGAATTAGTGGCGCTTAAGATGAACTATTAGCTTGAAAACTATGAGACGGCATGACATGACATGGAAGTTAAATTGAAATAATAATGCAAATATTAGCAGTCATTAAATCAATCTTTTAAAAAATTACGCGTTGAATTTAATATTTGGGAACGTTAGCTCCCTCCCCACTAAATCAATTACCGTTCCTTGTAGAAATGGCACCAGTTAGCTGGCTGAGTGATTTCTTCAGCTAGCTTATTTTGTTTGCTTTTAGGAGTGGTGGTGGACATTTAAGAATGCTTCGTTCTCTTTTTCAGGCTTCATTAATGAGTTATTGATCAGTGACTTGAAAGAAAAACTGCGATGAAAAATGTAGTCAGCCTTAACTCGCCAACGCTAATTAAAACCAGGGGAAAGGGGGACAATGAAAGGCACTTACAATGCCCAAATCTCAAGATAGCTGCCCTCCTCCACCAAAGCGTTAAGACAGTAGCCATGAGCTCAGCCTGGCATTTTTTTTTTTTGGCCTGTGTCACGGAGCAGGGAAACAGACCGGCACCAAAGTCCCTGTGGAGAGAAAACAAAGGAATAGCCTGTGTATAGAGTGAGTGATCAATTTCAGAATCATTAGGGTAAATAATGGTCAGGGTCACAATTGCACTCCTTTCGACAAAGCCGTCAAAATGGAGTGGACATTTTCAGTGTTAGAGTCTATTAGGATGCTCTTTAACCTCGTGGTTCTAGGTTGCTGAGCATATTCACTCTAAAGGGAAAATTATGAAAGCCTTTCACCGTTATTCATAAGGACGGTTAAGTACCTCCTGCTTCGGTGACCTTAGTTAGAGCTGTGGAGCTGAAGGGTATGTTATTAATGGCTTAACGAAGCCTGTTTTGGGCTGTAAAATCTTAAGAGTGTTAAAATTAATATTTATTCAATAAATATTTATCCATCAAATATTTATTGGAGAGTGAATTGTGAGCAAGTCTCTGAAATAAACACAAGGTTTACACATCCCAAGCAAAAGCCAATATGCTCAGGCTCTCATGGAGGTTGCTTTGATTTTTTCTCCTACGGTCTGCAACCTGTAGACTAAGGAGATGCTGCATAATGATGTGTTTTTTGTACAGTATCTAAAAGTTAACCCTGTCCTTTCCATTCTGCTGCCTTCCGTCTACTTTATTTGTAGCCTAGATTATTTCAATGGCTTCCTGAAAGCTCTATGTCCAGTTTCTCTTTCTTGTCCTTCAGACTTCTTATGCTGAAATTCTAAGCCCCCGTGTGATGGCACTGGGAGCTAAGTCTTTGGGTGATGACTAGCTCATCAGGGTGGATCCCTCGGGAATTGAGTAGAGCCCTGTGATAACAACCCTAAAGAGTTCCCTCACCTTCTTTTTTTTTGTAAAGCGGAGATACTTCACAATCTAAACAGGTTGCACCTCAGAAAAGGACCCTCAAGAGCCAAACCATGCTGAGATCCTGATTTTGGACTTCCAGCATTTAGAATTGAGAGTAATACATCTCTGTTGTTTATAAGCCATTCAGTCTATGGCACTTCATAACAGCAGCCTGCACAGACTAAGGCCGCATCTTCACATTTTGACTTGATTAAGGGATTGAGACTTGTAGAGAGAACTGTGGAGTGCATTCCAGACATAGAGAACTGCCAGTGTGGAGCCGGAGACTGGACCTTGGCTAACGTGGCTGTAGGAAGAAAGGAGGCCAGTGAGCAGAAGAGAGGAGAAAGGAGATAAGGTGGCATAAGTTGAAGCAAAAGCTTTAACGTACATGGTACCATGCAAGGTCTTACTGGCTTTTATAAGAACACTGACTTATGCTTTTAAGGAATTAGAATGACTTTGGAAGATTTTGAGTGGGAGTGGGGTATATGTGACACCCCGATGAAACAGGGTCATTGAGGTTACTGTGTTGAGAATCTACTTTTTTATAGACAAAAAAAGTTATTTTTTTTAGCCAAAACCAGTTTGGCTCAGTGGATAGAGCATCAGCTTGCAGACTGAAAGGTCCCAGGTTCGATTCTGGTTAAGGGCATGTACCTTGGTTGCGGGCACATCCCCAGTAGGGGGTGTGCAGGAGGCAGCTTATAGAGGTCTCTCTCTCATCGATGTTTCTAACTCTGTATCCCTCTCTCCTTTCTCTCTGTAAAAAATCAATAAAATATATTTTTAAAAGTTATGTTTTTATTTTTAAAACTGAAAGGAAGGAGTTGTGATTAATGGTACAAGGGAAGCAAGATTTTCAGAAAAAAATCAGGCCAATACGCTTGAGGTATCTATTTGAAGTTGAGTTGGCAATTGTAGACCTGTGTCTATAATTCAGGATGTGATATCTGGAAAGATATTTGGAATTCTCAGAATACAAATGGCATTTCAAGCCATGGGATTGTGTGGGGTTGCCAAGAGAGGATACAGATAGCAAAGAGCAGAGTTTTAAAAAGATATTCTTAATTCTGTAGTACTCTATCATTAATGAATCAAGAAAAGGGTCAACCTACGAAGGAAATTAAAAGATATGGCCTATGATATATCTATCAAAACAAGAGAGTTTTGTTCTGACAGTCCAGTGAGGACTTCTTACAAGAGAGACAAGCAATCAAAATGTCACTGCTGCTTATCAATCAAGTAAGGTGAACACTGAGACTGGCCATTGTACTCATCAACATGGAGATCATTAATTACCTTGACAAGAGCATTACTGGTAGAGGATGAGAAAGACAGCATGATTGGAGGGGATTCCAGAGAGAACAGCAGGAGAGCAAATAAAGAAAGTAAGTGTATAGTATAAACAAGTATACTAGCATAGAACACTCAATATTCTTTGTGTTTATATCATTGCAAGCATTTAACAAATCGGTCATGATTAGTATGAACCTCAACCCAAAGCATAATTAATTTTTGAGCCTCTTCATGTTCAAGTACACAATGAATTAACAGAATCTGAAGAGATGCAAACACAAATACTTAAGAAAATACTCATACTGTTATTACAATTCTTATTATGTGTCCTTTATACTCATTGTATTATTTATATTTTTCCATTGGAAATTTAGGTATAGCTTATAGATTTTCACAAGTGACCTTTCGTATAGGAATCACCACTGAATGGTTTATATACTGATATATGAAAGTGTCTCATAATTTGCCATGTACTTACTATTAAATTGAGAAAACCATAGAATATACATATCCCCTTTAAAGGGAAGAACAAAGTTCAAAAAATTAAATTAATATAAATGTATTGATTTTTCATTGATATATTGATAGAGATTTAATAAAATTTACTGTGTTAAAAGACTATATAATATAAAACAATAAATTTAGACCATGGTTTATCATTTACATGAATAACTATCCTTAGGGAGTATTCAGTGTCTACAGTACTTAACAGAATAGAACATAATGCCTCACTAAAGAGAGGAGAATATTTTGAAAGTAAAATAAAAATGCAATTTTAGAAGCAATTCACAAAATACAAACAAATAATAAAAGCACAAACATTTCTGGGTCGAAAGTATTGAGAGAAACAAAAAAAGCAAGTCAATAAAATCACAGAGGGCCACCTTAATGAGAAAAAAATGAAAAGCATGCCTGTTAATATCTGGAACTGTCCCCGAAAGCATGGTGCTATGGAATATCTCTATGTAGTTCAAACAGGTTTGCCTAGAAACAGGTTATTTCATGGTCCTATTGCAAAACATCATGTAGATTTAGATCAGATACCATGACTTTGAGATTAGCAAAGGGAAATGAACATTTTATGAGTTTCTTAATCTTTAAAAGGAAGAAAGTTTTCCAAAAAAACAGAAGGCAGAGTATTTGATGATACGATATTCCTGGTCTTTGGCCTATAAAAACACTAGATCCGCTTTATTTATTTATTTGATGTATTTTTATTGATTTCAGAGAAGAAGCGAGAGGGAGGGAGAGAAGGAGAGAAGGATGGAGGGAGCGAGGGAGGGAGGGAATGAGAGAGAGAAACATCAGTGATGAGAGAGAATCATTTTATTGATCAGTTTCATCCTGCAGTCCGCCACTGGGGACCAAGCCTAAAACCCAGGCGTGTGCCCTGACCTCCCTGTTCATAGTTTGACTCTCAACTACTGAACAACACTGGCCAGTCCTAGATCCGGTTTTAAATCCTCTCTTCATTGAGTCTTAAATATGTGAAGCCAGGATTTTATATATATACATTTTTTCTCACCTTAATGTTTTTATGAATTATAAATAGATTCTGTTGAAATCAACACTGTCTTAGCAGAATGGATTAAAACACAGACACCCAAATATACACATATATACATTATAAAAAGAAATAAGACAGAACACTCATTTAGTATTAAAAATTCAGTAGTATATTTGAGGGAATAAAATATATTCATAAGCTGTTTTAAATATTTAATGTATAAGATTTTACTACCAAGTAAATTCATTAAAAAGTAATCTTAAATCGATGTGTGCTTTTTCTCTTTAATAAATATGCCAGGTTTAATTATCCCAATCTAAATAGTATCAAAGATAGTGAACATTAAATCCACTATAATGTTATTTTTATGTTGTATTACCTTCATTGCTATCAATTTAATTAAAGTATGCATTGGCAGGGACCAAAATGACTTAATTGTTTAAACAAAGCTTCTCTTAGTCATTGCCAAACCTAAAAATCAAGCACCCTCCGATGAAACTTTATTTAATGGTTCCTATAAAATTATTCCATGGAAATAATTTAGAAGAACCATAATTTGTACATTTTAATTTTTATGCAATAAACAGAAAATTAAAATCAGCCACTTTAGAAAATACTGTTTTTAGATGAACGAATAGTAAAATTCTAAATGAATATCCAAGGAACACCTGTTATTCACAATTCTATTTTAGTTTCATATATCAATAACAAACTTTTCTTAAACTACTATATTTTCATTTATTTGTCTTCTTTTTTATTTGCTTTAAAAACCCAAGAGGGGCTGGCAGATGTGGCTCAATGGTTGAGTGTCCACCCATGAACCAAGAGGTCTGCGGTTTGATTCCAGTCAGGGTACATGCCCAAAAAGGCTTGATCTCCAACCCCATGTATGTTGCATGGAGGAGGCAGGTGATCAATGTCTCTCTCTCACTGATGCTTCTGTCTCTTTATCCTTCTCCTCCCCTTCTCTGAAATCAATAAAAAAATATTTTTTAAATATAAAAGATGAGACTTGAACTCCTTGCAGGTGAGTTTCTGACATATATTTTTCCACTTATGCATTCCTTGCTTATAGTTAATTCCCTAGAACTTAGTGAGCAATAAATAAATATTTAATATATGTATGTTTGGAAAAATTGTCCAAAACATGAATGAATGAAATATCACTTCCTCCGCCATTTAACTATTTAAAGATGAAGACATTTAGACTTAGATATGTTAGCAGTTGGCTTTAAAAATTATTAGTGGAAGCACTGAAGAGCCTGTTGCCAAGCTGAGGGCTGTCCACCACAACATTCTTCTCAATTGGTGCAAATGCTTTGTAGGCAAGAAGAGAGGCAGCACCGTGGGATGTGACAATTGCCATGGAAGGACAAGATAGTTTTAAGTAGTTTCCTAGCATCCACTTAGACTTTGACTCACATGAGCGGAGACAGGCAGATCATGAAGGAAATTAGTATGAGCTGGATTGGTATTGTAGATAGAAATACCAGGAGGAAAAAGAGTATTTTAGATACCTCATCAGAGAAACCTCTGGAACCCTGGGACTAAATGTATAAATAGATCAGAGTGCTGAGAAATCAAAGGAAGATCCAAGAGTGATGTTTTCATTTTGAATTAACAATAGGTGACACGTGGAGCAAAATATGATGATTCCAAGTTTCAAAGTACTATGTTGTAAATAGAAGGAAAATAACAAAATAAGTGTCTTACAGGAATTAAGGAAGCACAAGATTTGTTTTTAAATGTTAAAATGGCAAGTTTGATCACTCAGCACTAATCTTTATTCACATTAGAGAAACCTTGAAGTACTCAAGTGAATGAATGACTTTCAGGGACGTCAAGTTCCTGATCTTGGACACTGTGCCTTGCGGTATCACTGCCATGGTCTGGCACATATCTCTTTAGCTGGCATGGTTTTCTTATTCAGCTAGCAACTGAAACCCCCTTCCTCTGAGCGACTGCTGCTGAGTTAGTACTGTTAAGTGCCAAGAACCACTTTGTACATCTTATATATATTAACTCATTGAATCCTGATAAAAAGCCCTATGAACTAAGTACTATCCTAATTACATTTTACTTAGAGATAATGGAGACCAAGTATAAGAAATCTGTAATAATAGCTAAATAGCGGTCAGCTTAGTAAGTGAAGACAAATGAGATTTGGACGGGGCCGTCTGTGTCTTAATACATGCCCCCAGTAATAGATCAATGCCGCCTAAGTACTTGTTAATCCTTATTGACAATATCTTCCAATGCAACCCACCCTGACACCATTGTGTTCATTTATTTCCTAGTAGTTTTCTGCTCTTTCCAGAGATTCTGCATCCATAAAGACAACATGCCAAAGGCCTGTACCTTCTATGTAAGCAAGCTTGGAATGAAATAAACCTGTACCAGCCAAGGCAGGAGATTGCAAATTGTCTTAGGTTATATTCGTTTATAAAATCACACCCTTTGTACCATGTGATTTTGCAGCTCTTCTCACAAAGGAGGGAGATATAATTCCCCATCCCCGCGGCTTTATGTTTAGTCTTGTGATACGTTTTGGCCAATGAGATATTAATGTCTAGAAAAGCATATATGCAACACTTGTGTTTTCACCATAAGAACATAACCTGGCTAGTTTGTTAGTTCAGAAAGCAGATCCGGCTGAGATGAGCCTACACCACCCTGCTAACCCTTCATACACACCTCAATAATATGCAAACTCATGAGCTAAATAATGATTCTTGGCGCTTCTGGTTTGTATTAAATCTGACTGATGCAGAAATTGGTACCAGAAAAAGGAGTGCTGCCATTATAAACAACTAAATTATCCGGTATTGCCTTTGCAACAGGCAGCAGGCTCCGAGAAGACAGAGACAATGGGGAAAAGTGAAGGGAACTGTTTTTAAGAGGTTGAGAAATTTGAGACATGCATTCTGTAGTGATAAAATATTTGGTAAAACTCTCCCATGAGGTTACTTAGAAGATTGAAAAATGTATCTAATAATTTTTGGAATTGCACAAAGAGAATTCCAAGGAAAATAGAATGTTGACAGCTTGGGTTTTGCTCTTTTAGCTGAGAGAGAGAGAGAGAGAGAGAGAGAGAGAGAGAGAGAGAGAGAGAGAGGAGAGAGATGGAGAGAGAGGATCATATTTTCTACAAATATATTTAGTTTTCACATGGACTTTAGCCCATATAAATACTTACATCACTTAATTTTAAAAATTTATAAACCGTGCAAGAGAACGAATTCTAAGATAGCAAAAAGATTAAGTATAATAATGTGAAATTATTTATTTCCTTTTAAATGGTCATGTAATCCTTCTAAAATATTTCTATAAAATTATTTCCAAATTTAATCTCTTTAATTCTTGAAAAAGAAAGCATTATACTTTAAAATAAACACTATTTTCTTCTTTAAGTTCTTTATTTCTTCAAAATTCCAATAAAATTTAATGTGTAATTCACAGTTATATTTAGTTGAATCAGTTAAGTTTTATCTTTTTAATAATGAATGGTGATGTGCTAACAAAGCAATGGTCCATTGCAGAGTGTGAAACAGAGATAAATAAAGAATTAATTTCTATAAAAATTTAATCCTAATGTGTAAGAGTCCAGGTAATAAATTTCCTCATTTATGAAGTGGAGATGATAATAACAATGCCTATTTTATAGGACTGTTATGAAGATTAAATGAGGGCATTAAAGGAGAAAAAGCAATAAAGTGTGTAGAATATTAGCTGATATATAATGAGTAATTTAAAAGCTATCTTTATTATTAGATGGTATTGCTATATCATTAACACTAAATATTCATATTAAAGGGAAATAAAAGACTGGAAACAGGACACGTGGATATTAGGTATAGTGAACATATCCTGAAATTTTAAATTCATCATTTTGTGTCTGAATGCTACCTGTGTTAATGGTGATGTTACTTGTTCTGTGAACTTTTATGAAAGTAACTTGTGCACTGTCAGTGCCTTTAACCATAAAATGGCAATGATGATTTTGTATTATAATTATTTTTGATCTACATGAGAGCTCTTCTGAATTCACTTATTTAATAAAATTTGTGATATAAAACATCCCATAATCAAAATAAGGTAGCACACACCATATACTTATGTAGATTTAGCAAATATTAACATCTCAACCAATCTGTTTAAAACTTTTCTTCTTTTAAATTAAATATAAACACTTACTACCCACGGTTGTCCTACACAGAGACACTCTAAAATTGGTATATATGTTTCGTATTGGCATTATCTATGGCACTATCCATTTTCTATATAAAGGGTCATTTTTAATTTTTAAAGATTCACAAATGATATTATTTTATACATAGTTTCCCAAACAATGTTATCCAGATTTATAAACATCAATAAACCCAGTTCACTTATTTTAATACCTATGAATTTAAGTGTAGTTGTTACTTCCAACATGTGTAAGGATTATGATATTTTTCTGCAATTTAAGATAAATTATTTAGCATTTTAGGATGTATATTATAACCTATTAAGCAATCAACTTTTGGAAATTATACTTTATATACAGAATAACCCCAAAAACATATACACACACTTTGAATAATTAGAAAGGTGGTGTGTATTAAAATACATTTCATTTTTCAAAATTGAGCTATCAGCTGTTAAAATGTGTACACATTTTTGGGGCTACCCTGTATATGTTGTTGGCTCCATCCAATTAGAATAAGCTATCCTCTTGTTACACAAAACTATTTACGAAAGCACTAATGTTTGCAGCCTCTTGTATCAAATTTTGAGTTGTTATAATCTCCCCAAGCTTTCCTGATTTGGGGTAATATTCCTTATATTTGATCAGCTTTACTTAAAATATTTTAGTCTCTTTTATAGTTACACAAAGTTCAAAGAATTTCATTTCTCATATGTAATTTATTTAGTAGCAAGTAATTATCCCAATAACTATTCACCATCAGTCTTTTTGAGAAAACTGAGAATGTGCCTGGAAACGAGGTCTTACCAGACTGAGAAATGCTCAGAAGAATGGCAGCTTTGGATTCATTTCATATACTTAGAATCAAAGGAGAAACCATAAAGATTTCATGAAATCACTAGTGGTAGATTTAGGAGGCAGGAGAAAGCAAACAGGAACATTTCTGGATTTGGATAAAGCAAGATAGAGAGATGGTGGGTACACTGCGGTTCACATTTATAGCTAAGAGAGATGCTCATAAGGCCAACAAGGCAACAGCGAGGCATTTCGGTGCTTGTGCTCCCTGGAGGGAGGCTGAGCCTCAGAGGGGTCTGGAAAAGAATACACTAGCACAGCGGTTCTCAACCTGTGGGTCACGACCCCTTTAGGGGTCAAACGACCCTTTCACAGGGGTCGCCTAAGGCCATCGGAAAACACATATTTCCAATGGTCTTAGGAACCGAGACACCGCTCCTCTATCCATCTCCTGGCGGGCCGCCCACATGCAGATACACCCACATTGGAGTACCCGGCGTGATGGCATCATCGCACCAACCCTATCACATACACCCGGCACAAATACAAGTGTATGTGGCAGGGTTGGTGCCGTAATGTGCTTATGCAGACCAGTCACACATGTGTAGAGAGCAGCTACTGTGTAGAAAGCAGCTGCTGTGTTGAAAGCAGCAGTCCTGGAGGTAAAACGACACTTCATGAATTATAATTACTAGGTAAATGTAAAATCATGTACTATAAAACCATCAACTACTGCAAAAAATAAAAATAAAAATAAAAAATCTGTACCATGGGAACTTAATCTGGATGCTGACTGGTCTTTTTATTTGCCTCTGTGGTTGATGTGAATACTGTCCCCTTGTGATAGTAACAGGTATGTAAAGAAAATCATAAGAAACCTGAATGAACTGTATTGACTGAACTATGTCTTGTATCATCTTTTACATTATTAAAGATATTGTTATATATTATTTTCATTAGCAAACCACTCCATGACAACGGACCGTGTAGAGAAGGACGTTAAGAAAAGGAAATATAGTGAAGATTTTTTACAGTCTGGTTTTACCTCAGTGATACAGCAGGGATTGAGAAACGGCAATGTGTTATTTGTTGTGAAGGTCTATCAGCCAAACCTATGAAGCCAAACAAACTTAAACGCCATTTTGATAGCAAGCATCCAAGCTTTGCCGGCAAGCATACCAGTTATTTTAGAAGCAAAGGTGATGGACTCAAAAAAGCCAGACTTGACACTGATGGCAAGAACCACAAACAAAACATAGCAGCTGTTGAAGCTTCATATTTGGTGGCACTCAGAATCACCAGAGCTATGAAACCTCACACCATTGCTGAGGATTTACTGTTTCCAGTGGCCAAAGACATTGTCCAAGGTATGATTGGAGACGAATTTGTTACGAAATTGAGTTCAATTTCCTTATCTAATGACACTGTCCGAAGAAGAATAGATGACATATTTGCTGATATTCTTGATCAAGTAATCCAGGAAATTAAATCTGCTCCACTTCCAATATTTAATATCCAGCTTGATGAATCCACAGACTTGCAAACTGTTCACAGTTACTAGTTTAAGTGAAGTATGTTAATGATGGCGACTTTAAAGATGAGTTGTTGGTTTTTTTTTTGTTTTTTTGTTTTGTTTTTGCAAACCTCTTGAAATGACAACAACTACACATGATGTATTTAACACAGTTGGTTCATTTCTGAAAAAGCATAAGATTTCTTGGGAAAAGGTTTGTGGTGTTTGCACAGATGGTGCTCCAGCTATGCTGGGATGTCCATCTGGATTTCAATGTTTGGTACTGAATGAGTCACCAAAAGTCATTGGAACTCACTGTATGATTCATCAGCAAATATTAGCAATGAAGACGCTGCCACAAGAAGTAATGAAAAGTGTCATAAGTTCTGTCAATTTTGTAAAGGCGAGCACTTGTTTTAGCAACTGTGCAACAAGTTGGATGCACCAAACAATGCTCTGCTATTTCACACTGAAGCGAGTTGGTTGTGGAGAGGAAAAGTTTTAAAACCTGTTTTTGAGCTTCGTGATGAACTCAAAATGTTTTTCAATCAGAAAGCAAGACCGCAGTTCAAAGCACTTTTCAGTGATAAAAGTGAACTGCAGAAAATAGCTTACTTGGTTGACATCTTTGCCATCTTGAATGAGTTAAATTTATCATTGCAAAGGACTAAATGCAACATGCCTCTATTTGTCTGAAAAGATCCAATCATTGCAAATGAAACTTCAGCTCTGGCAAGCAAAAAAAAAAAAAAAATGGATGAAAATAAAATTTACATGTTGCCTACCTTATCTGCTTTCTTTGAGGTGCATGACATTGAACCAGGCAAAAGGATTATGATGATAATTTCTGTGAAAGAACACTTTCACATGCTTGCAGACGAAATTTCATCGTACTTTCCAAATCTATCTGATACTCATTTTGCATTTGCCAGAAGCCCATCCACAGTCAAAGTTGAAGATATTCCTGAGACAGCACAAGAGGAGTTCTTATTAACTTATTAACTTATTGAACTTAACAGTGATGCAGCGAGAACTGATTTCTCTATACAATGTCAGTTACAAAATTCTGGATCAAGTATTTGCAGTCATATCCTGTTCTGTCTGAGACTGTGTTGTGCCTTCTTCTTCCATTTCCAAAACATATCTTTGTGAAACAAGGTTTTCCAGCTTGTTGGTTATTAAATCTAAATATAGAAGTAGACTCGTTGTGGAAAATGACCTTTGTTGTGCTTTTGCAAAGACTTCCCTGAGAATTTCTGATCTGGTGAGAAAGAAGTAATCTCAACCTTTGCACTGACGTTGGGTTTTTACACATACTGTCGTAAAATGTAGCAATGTAGCTTGCTGTTGTAATATTAAGACTGTTACCCATGCTACACCATGCTTCAAGACAAAATTTCATTTATTTGTAATTATAAATAAACATTTCACAATATATAATTACATATTGTTTTTTGTGATTAATCACTATGCTTTAGTTATGTTCAATTTGGATCAATGAAAATACATCCTGCATATCAGATATTTACATTACGATTCATAACAGTAGCAAAATTACAGTTATGAAGGAGCAACAAAAATAATTTAATGGTTGGGGGTCACCACCACATGAGGAACTGTATGAAAGGGACATAGCTTTAGGAAGGTTGAGAACCACCACTCTAGTATGTTAGCTTGGATGCATAAGATCAATGGACAGGGCTCATTCAAGGCAATGATTAGCCTTTCCTAAGGAAGTTGTATGCCTGGGGTATGACTGCCCACCATGCTCTGCCCAGTTAAGAATTTATGATCAGATCATTCTCTATGGCTACTTTCAGTCACTGAACTTAACAGGCCTGTTAAGCAGGCCACTGAGATTCTCACATTTGCTACTTAGATTCTTTTTCCCATAATTGAAAAAAGAAAAAAAAAGAAAAGGTGTGGCATATACATACAATAGAGTAGTACTCACCATATAAAAAGATGAAATACTGCCATTTTGTAGAACACGCATGGATCTTGATATCATGCCAAGTGCAATAAGTCAGATGGAAAAGGACAAGAACCTCATGATTTCACTTATATGGGATATAAAATTAAAACCAGCAAACTAAGAAATGAAACTGTGTTGTTGCTTTTTTCAACACTAAGAGTTACAGGTTACTGCATTTCCTGGATGATATAATACAAATTTGGATATCTGAATTGCACATCTTGATGTGGTTTTAATTTCAAGTTTAATTATCTCATTTTGGATCCTTACCCCCCCTCCTACATGCCTGGTCCCTAAAACTCTCCTCTCAGAGTCTTAAGAAGACTGTCTTTTTTTTTTTTTTTACTCCTTCAGTGTTTGGAGTGGAGTTTCTTCAGTAATTTTAAGTAGGGAAGTTCCTTTTCACTCTCAGCTCTGAAGGGATAAGACTGCATGCATATTTGTTTAGAATATATTCTCTTTCTGGTAACGTAATTTTACCTAATTTTATTTCATTATCGGGGCTATTTTCTAGTTTAACCATGAGTTTTCCATTCTCCTTTTGAGCTCATGCTTAAATCCAGCATCCGGGGTTTCCTGATTTGCTCTTGAGCTCAACTCTGTTTTTTAAAAATAGATGATTCTATTTACCCAGCATTTCTGTATCTTTCAAGAAGGACTTTTTAAAAAATCTTATCGGTCATCCATGTTTCTGTAAACTATTTCCATGTATTTTTCACTTGTCTATTACTATTATGAGAAAAAGCTACATAAGCAAGATCAGAAGGACTGAAATTGCCACAGTGAGAGATTTCAATACTTTTGCAAAATGAAATAAGAAAAAAAAAACATGTGTTAGAAATTGGGGCAGGAAGACCTTTTCAGTTTTGCAACTTCATAACTCCAAAAACTTACCTGCCTTTGCTGAACGTGTAAGAAGAAACAAACTGAAACACAGCAGCACAAACGGTATCTTGCCTTCAAGTTTTTATAAAATTCTACGGTGAAAGTTTCATAGAAAGAGGCTTTAACATTTTCTTTGGTTTTTTTTTTTTCTTTCTTTTGTTAATCCTCACCTGAGAATATCTTTTCAACTGATTTATTTTAGGGAGAGTGGAAGGGAGGGAGGAGGGAAGGAAGAGAGAGAGAGAGAGAGAGAGAGAGAGAGAGAGAGAGAGAGAGAGAGAGAGAGAGAGATTGCCTCCTGTGGGGACAGTGATTAACCCAAACTGAGGTGCATGCCCTTGACCAGGAATCAAAGGCAAGGCCCTTAGGTCTGAGGGCTGACACTCTAACCACTGAGCCAAACCGACCAAGGGTGAGGCTTTAGAAATTTTCTATTCTGATGTCTTAATTTAAAAAATAAATAAATCCATAAACATGACCATCCATGGTGTCAAGTTCTAGCACAGGAACCAATCTCCCTCTATACCAGTGTCCTTTCCAGTTTGTGGTTCCAAAATTTTCATTTCAAAAACTCGAAGTACTTAGGAATAACCATATTTCAATCCACCCTGGAAGCAACTTTCAATTTGGGTAAGTTTACTGAAATTTAGATTTCATCATTTACTGCTAATGTTCTTCCACACATAATAAGCAACTGGTAAGCAAAATAATAAGCATTATGTCATTTATAATTATACTTCTCATATAAAATTAAATGTTGTGTGTGTTCTTTCAAACTTTATGTTTGCTTCAGGGAATTCCTTCCAAATCCTTATTTCTAATATATGTGTGTGATAACCCATCAACTACTATGCAGATTTGGTTAAGAAAATGAAAACAAGAATAAGATTGAAAAACTATAATTTATGAATCCTAATTCTTCCTAAAGTTTAAGGAATAGTGCTGGAGGCAGAAAGCCATTAAAAGAACTATAGTCATTGCAATGTCAGGAATGAAGACAGAGTGCTAATATATGGAAAAATAATCTAAGTAGAAGAAAAATTGTGACATGATATAGTCATGCTTTGCTTATCTCAGAAGGATACGTTCTGAGAAATGCATCATTAGACAATGCTGTCATTGTGCAAATACCATAGAGTGCACTTGCACAAACCTAGTTGGTATAGCCTACCACACACCCAGGCTATATGGTATATCCTATTGCCCCTAGCCTGCACCCCTGTACAGCATATTTCTATACTGAATACTTGGGGGAAACTGTAACACTTTGTTTATATATCTAAACAAAGAAAAGGTATAGAGCACCTAGCATGAATGGAATTTATAGGACTGGAAGTTGCTCTGGGTAAGTCAGGGTGTGAGTGGTGAGAGAGCATGAAGACATGACAATAGTGTACACTGGTGTAGACTATATAAGCACGTTACATGTAAGCTAGAGCAAATTTATGAAACATCCTATCTAATAAATAGGGACTATGCTAATTGACCATCATGCCCTTACAAAGATGGTGGCGCCCATAGCCAATAAGGAGAGAATATGCTAATTGACTGCCACAGTCTCAAAATGGCAGAGCCCACCCACCCACAAGATGGTGGTGCCCAGTCCCCTCAGCCCACAAGCTGCCCAGAGAGGGGACCAGGGGCTGTGGCAGGAGGGGCCAGGCAGAGGTGTGGAGAATGGGCTGTGACCCACCCCTGTGTCTACTGCAGTCTCGTGGCCCACAGTTCCTTTCAAGGTGCATGAATTCATGCACTGGGCCCCTAGCTGTATATAATCGCATGTGCTATAGTTTTTTATATAACTAGCAGTACAATATGGTTTTTTTCCTATCACCATAAACATGTGAGTTTATTAGTTTATTTCAATCACTTCAATGATGTCACTAGATGACAGAAAATGTTCAGCTCCATTATAACTTGTCATTGTACCATGTAAGACTCTCTATGAATCTTAACAATTTTAATAGTTTATGAGGATCCTTAGCATTTAGTTCACTATGTTTCTATTATCTCCAAATTACACTTACCATTACCCACACCCTCTAAAAGTGAAGTAAATTTATTTTCCAATGAAAATAATGGACCTCATGCTGTATAAGATTTTTAATAGAACAAGAGTATTACTTCCTAGAGACAAAAATTTTATCACATTGGTTTATTACACTTAGGTAAGAAATTGTGGGTATGTGTGCCTGATTTGTGTGTATATTTGTGTGTGTGTATGTGTGTGTGTGTGTGTGTGTGAGAGAGAGAGAGAGAGAGCAATTTAATGACTATAAATCATATTTGGAAAAATGGGTAATTTTTATATGGACTGCAGCATATTTTATAACAATAAAGCACTAATGTACATTTCTTGGTTACTATATGCAAATTGACCAAACTGTGAATGACTTGACTGGTCACTATGAAGTACACTGACCATGAGGGGGGGGCAGATGCTCAATGCAGGAGCTGCCCCCTAGTGGTCAGTGTGTTCCTACAGGGGAGCACCGTATAACCAGAAGCTGGGCTCAAGGCTGGTAAGCAACTTGGTGGTGGCGGAAGCTTCTGCGGCCTCTGTAGCAGGCTAAGGATGCCCCACAGCCCACGTAGGCCCACTCCCCATGAGAGGGTGCAGGCGGGGCTGAGGGACTCCCCCACCCCTTTGGAGTGCACAAATTTCATGCACTGGGCCTCTAGTAATATAATAATTATGGTTCTATTAGAATATATGTTCATAGAGGATACATGCTGAAGACTTAGAACTGATATGTTATCTACAACTTACTTTAATTTTTTTATATATATTTTACTGATTTCAGAGAAGGAAAGAGAGTGGAAAAAGAGATTAAAAAAAAACTAAAAGATGAGAGAAAATCATTGATTGACTGCTTCCTGCACACCCCATACTGGAAATCAAGCCCACAACCAGGGCATGTACCTTGACCAGAAAATGAACCATGACTTCCTGGTTCATAGACCAATGCTCAACCACTGAGCCATATCTGCCAGGGCTACAAGTTACTTTTAAATGTGTTTGCATGTGTATACTTGTGTACTTACATGTGTGTTTATGAGCATGTGTGTGTGAAGAGAGAAGAAGAGAAGGGAAATGATAAATTATTAAATGCTGGATACAGGTAAATTGTAGATAGATGATCTTTTTCATTTATTAGACATATTTCATAGACATTTCAAAGTGGACGTATCATTGAGTTTCCTAAATC
Organism: Vespertilio murinus; assembly: GCA_963924515.1. Lineage (NCBI taxonomy): Eukaryota > Metazoa > Chordata > Mammalia > Chiroptera > Vespertilionidae > Vespertilio > Vespertilio murinus. The sequence continues at coordinate 176,064,339 of OZ004705.1, read as the reverse complement.
TTAATAAATAATTTGATCTTTCACTCATTTATCCAATTCAGAAACATTTCTTCTTTCCATACACATATTTAATTCCCAATTACTACTGATTTTATCTCTTGAATATTTTCAAATATAACTGCCTCTTTCCAAACCTATGTCAGATTTTAATAAACATCATCTTTGAAATCTTACACACTATAATCAATTTTCCCCATAAAAGCCCAGCATAATCTTACCAAAATATCAAATATGATGATGCCATCACCCCTTCAATGCTTTCTTTGGCTTCCTGTTGCCCTCAGAATGAATCCCATAAGGCAAGTTTCAAGAGCTCTGCTGTTTACCTTATCTTTGGGCTTCAGCTAAATGTTGGCTCTTGGATGCTGCTCAAGCTCTTCATTCTGACTAAGATTATTTTCCTGCCATCTTCATCTGCAAGTTATTGTACTTTCTTCAGGTCTCGTCTGATATGTCATTTCCTTCAAAAAATCTTAGGAGCCCCAAGACTGTACTACATGGTCCTACAGTCTTTCCCAGAAGACCCTGTGCTCGCTCATCTCATCATTCAAAGTTATAATTGCCAGATATTCTTATGTCCTTTAGTGGGGATTACATCTTTCTTAACAAGGCACATCAGCATCTGCCACAGTGCCTAAATCATGGCACACCCTCAGTATGCAATTGCCAAATGACTATTGTGTGGGCTATATTGTGTGGGCAATTTGTAATTAAGTATGTATTATTTTAATCACAATGTTATAATAAAACCACATGAAACTGCTAGCTGAACAGGGAAATAAATAATTTTTCATAAAATATAGCTTAGTCTATATGGATCTCAGGTATATAACTCTGGTTGGTTTAATTGTCATTGGAAGAAGGTCCCACTAGGTGAGAAATAATAGAACTAAAAAAATATGAAATTATAGTAACCTATAGGGACAGAATCAATAGAAAGTATACCTATTATTTTCTGGGATAAGGTGGAGGGGGAGTAAAATTTACTGGGATGGGTCCAAGGGTAATACAAATTGCTCTAATTCTTGGATGTGTGATCCTTACACGCATGTATAAATTTGCAACACTCATCAAAATGCTTACATAAAAGTGGTATATTATACCTCAATTAAGTTGATTTTTAAATGCCTCAGTAATTTAAACAGTTTCTCAATAACATTTCCTGCAGAGAAAGTGTTCAATGATTTTGTTATTAAAATATAAAAATGCTATGAGGTAATAATATCTAAAACTCTAAACAGTGTGACAATGCTGGACTCAGTTTTAAGAGCTTTTCTTAAGAGTTTGTGTATAAATGGAAATTAATGAGTCCCACACTAATTTTATTCAGTGATGAAATCACCAAACTGCTGATCTTTTCCTTGTTTATTCACAGACCATCAGGTAATTAGAACTGTCTCTACTATATCATCTGCCAGCTGTGAGGAGAATGAGAACAATAGTTATTCAGTTCAGTGGGAACATTATCATTTGTATAGGAAAACAGGACCTTTGAAACTGTTAAAAAACGGGGCTAGATATATCTCTTTTCCTTTTCATCATTACTTATTGAATAAAAAGCCAGAACCAACTAAAGACTTAGATGGCTACATACAAATGCAATTCATTAAATCTAATATATTTATTAGAACCACCTAATGTTATTATAGTACTAAGGCTAATTTTAAGGAATAGAGGGGAAAAACTCAACTAGGTGTAAGTTCTAATACCTAGATATCTTGCAGAAATTCCTTTTTAACATATATTGATTATCTAGATAATTCATATGGTGTTAATAAATGCCATGTCCAGGCCACCTGAGGCAAACGGAATAAAGCATAGAGAGTTGTCTTAGTCCATTTGGGCTGCTGAAGCAAACTGTCACAGACTGGGTGGCCTAGGCACAGAAAGTCATTCCTCACTGTCTGGAGGCTAGAAGTCTGAGATCAGTGTGCTAGCATTTCAGGATGTGGGAGTTCAAAAACAATTATCCTTCCCTGCCAGGGAGCTAAGTTGGTTAGGGTGTTATCCTTAAATGCTAAGGTTGCAGAGAGGCAAATTTTCACAAGGCAACCCAGAAACAGTGGTGCACAGGGTAAGCTGGGGGGCGGGGGGGTGTTATAATTTACTATCTACCAAGCTCACACCTGGAGTCTATCTATTGTTAAAGAGAGTATGTTAAGATTCTTGGAACAAGGCTCTCCATCTGGATCTCTAAGCAGGAAAGGGAGAGGGTCAAATGTTCTCTCTAAGTTCTTAATAACCAGATAAAATTCAGTATCACAAAAGGCACAGTTTGGGGTGGAACAACTTTGTTCCTTTCACAGACTGTCGACGTCTCATGGTGTCCTCACAAGGCAGGAGAGGCTAGTCATGGCTCTGGAGCTTCTTTTATAAGGACTATCCCCCCCTCATGATTTAAGCACTTCCTCAAGGCCTTGGCTCCTCATACCATCACTTCCTGGGGTTAGGATATGGACTCTGGGAAGAAACAAACACTCACTCCAGAGCAAGAATCAACCACAGCTTGGCTCTCTTTTACTAGAAATACTTTTATGTCCATTGCCTTAACTTCAACTCTATTGAAAACACACACACACACACACACACACACACACACACACACACACACACTGAAAATTATTAATAAAAATAAAACATAATATTAATAACAATGAAAATAATAATTATGGTATATAATGATAGAAATTGGAGTGGAATTAACTAAAAACTCATTTCTTTCATTTAAGATATAATTTATATAAAATAGAATGCAAAGTCTTTAGGGTTTTAGCCAGTGAATTTTAATACTCAATTAAATATATATATGTGTCTTCCATCAAAAAATAATGCACATTCCCATCATATAAAAAATAACGTCTTTCAATTGATCATTTGAGCTGACCACTTTCTGATTACTATTACCATAGATTATCTTTGCCTATTCTTAGAATTCTTATAAATGCAATCCCAAGTATTTTGTATGTGTGTCTGGCTTCCTTCACCCACCCAACAAAATGTGTCTGAGTTTATAGTGTGGTGTGGTTATATAAGTAATAGACCTAGTGCTTAACACACAAACACACACACACGAAGGTGCATGGAGTCTAATCCGTTAGTATCATGACTAGGTAGAAAAGACAAACATGTCTGCCATTTCAGAATTTTGCAAGAGTTTTTATACTTCAAGCAGGGGGGAGAAGGTAAGCCATTCTGAAAGAATTTACAGTAGCCATAGTCAAAGCAGATGGGAAACAGGAAAGTGGGGTTAGTTCTGAGATAGGCTCAGCAGAGTCCATAAATCTCATGTGCAAACACAAAGTGGAGGCTCCTGGGGTTAGAAGGCACCTGGCTATTCTCTATTTACAAATAATCTCAGCAATAGCTACATAGAAAATAATTTAATAATTCCAACAGACACTAAGGAGTCTAAACAGTCCTCCGTTGGTTTTATACTACCACTGTAACTGACTAATCCTTTTTTGTCCCTAAGTCTCAGGGTTATTTTCTTGTCAAATGTTTGACTTGATATTTAAATTTCTTCTCCATTGTTACATCACTGATTTTCACCCCTATTATTCCGATGACCTCTCTTTAGGTTTCAGTTGCTTTTCTGTCCCCTAGCTTCTATTTTGGAAGATTAAGTAATCCATTGTTCCTTTTCTACTATAAGGCATTTATATTCATTTAGTTACTAATATTAAAAATTTCCATTAGTCGGTATTTAACTTTAACCTGCAAATAAATGTTCTGTTTCCTTTATCATTTAGTTCAAAATATATCTGAATTCGCTCATAATTGTTGAGTTATGGCTTATTACAAACATGCTTTTATATTCTATCTTATTACTTTTTATCTTTACTTTTGAAAGCATTACATATGTTCTCCTTCACCCCACATTGATTTCTTCTAGTCCCCCACATCCCCTCCAGGCCTTCACAACCCTGTTATCTGTATCCATAGTCTCTCTCTCTCTCTCTCTCTCTCTCTCTATATATATATATATATATATATATATATATATATACACACACACACACACACACACACACACACACACACAAGTTCTTCTTTGGTTGATCTCTTCTTACCCACCCCTGCCTTCCCTCTGAAATTCATCAGTCTGTTTCATGCTTCTATGTCTCTGGATCAATTTTGTTCATCAGTTTATTTTGTTCATCAGATTTCACATATGAGTGAGATCATGTGATGATTGTCTTTCTCTGACTGGATTATTTTGCTTAGCAAATACTCTCCAGGTCCCTTCAGGCTGTCTCAGAGGATAAGAGATCCTTATTTGTTGCTGCTGCAGAGTGTAAATGCACCACCGCTTCTTTATACACTCATTTACTGATGGGCACTTCAGCTGTTTCCAGATCTTAGCTATTATAAACTGTGCTGCTATGAACATAGGGTTACATACTTTCTTTCTGATAGTCTTTCAGGGTTCTTTCTTAGGATATATTCCTAGATGAGGGGTCACTGGGTTAAACACATATTTATGGATTTTATCAATACCTTATTATAAGCAATATAATTTTATACCATTATCACTACAGAACATATGTTTTATGTTTTTGGTTCTTTGAAATTGGTTGAGACTTTTTTCATGATCCAGTCTATTGACTATTAGGGCAATCATTTCTTCATGTAATTAGAAAGAATATGTATTCTGCATTTGGGGCAGCAGTCCATAAATATCACTAGGCCAAATTGTTGATAGTGTTATATTCAAGTGTTCTACATTATTACTTAGTTTGTGCCTACCAGTTTGTTAAAGTACTGATATAATAAAGTGTACAGAAACATGATTCTGGATGTCATTTTCTGCCAATTTTAAATACACATGTTTGGAATAACTTTAAAACAGGTCATAATAAAATCTGAAAGGGGATGGAATAAAGGTCTGGATTTGCAAAGGGGAATGGAGATGCTGGGAACCAATTTCAGCATGTAATAATTACAAGGGTGCCAAAACTGGTTTGGCTCAGTGGTAGAGCATCGGTCTGCAGACTGAAAGGTCCCAGGTTCGATTCCGGTCAAGGGCATGTACATTGGTTGCGGGCACATCCCTGGTAGGGGGTGTGCAAGAGGCAGCTGGTTGATGTTTCTCTCTTATCAACATTTCTAGCCCTCTATCTCTCTCCCTTCCTCTCTGTAAAATATCAATAAAATATATATAAAAAATAAAGATAATAATTACAAGGGTTCCATCAAAGGTTGATGTGACTTGGGGGGCTCAACAAGTGTAAGCCACATATATATTTTACCTGCTGGACAAGGCTAAACAGCTAAATGGCACTTCCCCCAAACTTGAATAAGATTGTTAACTGCCAGACAGCTCAGGGAATTTTATTGCCTCTTGTTGGCCAAACACCTGAATAGCTGTAGTCTATTCCCCAAAGTGTATTATTTCCACCTTGCCTTAGGACAAATTGTGTTGAATAAAAGCACAGGTCCTTGGTCAAGGTAGAAGTCTTTAGCTCCTTTAGCTGAAGAATCTCTGACCCCCAATGCCTTTCAAAATTTCTTCCGTCTTTGGACTCCTTCTTAATCATCTACATGCAGCCCTTTTCTCTATAATTCTGAACACTTTGTAAGGCTGAAAAAAGAACCCCAGGATTCTAATGCCCAAATGAGGGACATCAAAATGGAGATAAGATGCATTTTCTTCAAGAAGAAAAAGAACTGCTGTATATATGAAACTTATTTTTGTATAAACTTAATGACAAACACACACACACACACACACACACACACACACACACACACACAGAATGAAGACATATAACATAAAAAAGAGGAAACAGATGGGAAAACCACAGAATTATAACCAACTAAAACAATGGACAGAAACACAAGGGAAAAAGAAACAACAAAGACACAGAACTATTGGAAAACAATAGATAAAATGCTATAGGATATCCTCATACATCAATAATTACCCTAAATGCAAATGGAGTAAACTCACCAATAAAAAGGCACCAAGTTAGTTTATTAGATTAAAAAAAAAAACAAATCCCAACCATATGCTGCTTCCAGAAAATACTTCTCAGCTACAAAGATAAATTTAGTATAAAAGCGAAGGGTAGAAAATGATTCTCCAAGCAAATGGCATCCAGAGAACAAAATAGATTTCAAGATAAAAAAAGGTAATAAAAGACACAAATGGACATTTTGTAACAATAAAGGGGAAAACACAGTTAAGAAGACATAACAGTTACTAATATATATTTGTACCCAATGAGGGTACCAAAATATACAAAGCAACTACTAATAAAAACTAAAGAAAGAAACTGACAAAAATACTATTACAGTTGCAGATCTAAATACTCCATTGCCAGCCATGGATAGATCACCCAAACAGAAAATCAAAAGAGGGACATCAGCCTCAAATGATGCATTAGACCAAATAGACACAATCAACATTACAGAGCCTTTTATCCCAGAACACAAGATTATACACATAAAAGATTCCCAATGATAGACCATCAACAAATTTAACAAGCTTGAAATCACACCAAGCATATTATCTGACTACAACACTTTGAAATTAGAAACCAACTGCAAGAAGAAATTGGAAAAAACCACAAATATGAATTTCAACAAATTTAAATACCTTGGTAATCACCATCACAATCAAGATATGGAATATATTTGTCACCCCTTAATGCCTTGACTTCAAATAACCCCTGATCTGCTTTCTGTTACTACAAATTGAATTTGTCTTTTTAAAAATTTCTTAGGATTTTTTGTTCTGATTTCTTTTCTTTAGTATGATATTTTTAAAAGGCAAATACATTATTTTCTGTAACTACTAAAATTATTTCATTTTAAAAATAATGAGTGGCACTTCATTGCATGTCCATATAACAATTATTTACACATCAACTGTTGAAGAATTAAGTAATTGCTAATCCTTGGTTATTATGAAGTGGCAATGAATACTTGTGAAAAAAATTTTATGTGGTGTACATTTTCATTTCTCTTGGGTAAATTTTTAGTGGTGTAATTGTTTGGCTCTCAGGAAAGTTAAAATAATTATAAAGCTACACACCAAATAAATTGTGTCACTGTATGGGCAATTTATGAGTATTCTAAGAGTTCCAAATCTTTGCCAATATTTATTATTCTCAGTTTTATTTTTTAACCATTATTATTTGTGTTATTTAATTTGCATGCTTAGTCCTCTTGAACATTTTTTTCTTGAGCATAGTGGCCACTCATGTGTATATATTTTTATAAGATGCCTCTATAAAAATTTGCCTATATTGATAATGCTGTTTGTTATTGTTATTGTTATTGTTATTGTTATTATTACATGCAAGAATATTTCAGATATATTTTTTACACTCTGGATACAAGGATATTTTCAGATTTTTTAAACAATGATTTATCCTAATGTGTGGTCTAAATTTTAGTTTCATTTACAGTGAGTTCTAATGAGAAGTTTTTAATCTTGATAAAACATTTTTTAAATATATAAGCTACTTTTAAAATTAGCCTTTAGAAAGAATAGTTAAGTAACCTCTTTACAAAATTCCATAGTACATAATTAAAGTTTCTAAAACAAACTTTTATTAAAACTGGTCCCAAAATTAACCATCCATCTTAGTTTAAAACTTGAGGAAATACCCACAATTATTTTTAATTTCATCAAAATATTAAACGCAGGCAAAGACACAACCCTGCTTAAATCAGAGAATTTGTACACTGAGTAAATAAATGTTAACTTAAAAATCTCCATTTCCTAAAGAAATTAAAGCTTAAACAGGTACTGAATAACTATTCATTACAGTGAAATGCACTGTATGCTTTGAAGTTTTTAAAGTTATCTGAGCAGTAGTAACTAAATAAAATGTGAATATATTTTTTTCAATTATCCCTTTTTTGATAGGATACCATGTTCATTATTTTCCAGTAAATGGAATAGTCAGCTAATTAGCAGTACTTGTTTTGTGATGAGTATTCAATTACCAGAATAGAAAAGAGAAAAGATGCATCATACCTTAGTAAAGTAATTCCTTTTTGAAGAGTAAATTTGCATCCACCTGGCAGAAAACAGAAACAATCTTCTAGTAAAAGCCTTGGGAGGTTTGCCAAAGTGGAGAAATTTGGAGTGTTTAACCCTTTCACTCTCTGTCAGAATTGTATTGTCTCTCACAGATGTTTTCTTTATAATGTCATTAAAGTCATATCGGTCTGAAACTAGTATATTTTACAATGGCAAGAACGCTAATTTAGTGTATTTCCTTTCATATTCAAAGATTTTTGTATTACATATAAAGGAAAATTGTTAAAGATGTAGGACTTGCACATACAAGAGTAGGTGATATTCAACAGGAAATAAAAATAGTTTTAAAAAATACTAGGAAGGCCAAAACCGGTTTAGCTCAGTGGTAGAGCATCGGTCTGAGGACTGAAAGGTCCCGGGTTCGATTCCGGGCAAGGGCATGTACATTGGTTGTGGGCACATCCCCAGTAGGGGGTGTACAAGAGGCAGCTGGTCGATGTTTCTCTCTCATTGACGTTTCTAGCTCTCTATCTCTCTCTCTTCCTCTCTGTGAAATATCAATAAAATATATTTTTAAAAAATAAAAAAATAAAAATAAAAAATACTAGGAAGCCTATTACTGCCCAGGGCATTTTGGTTGAAATTTTCCTCTTTTCTTTCAGCTGCAACTTCTGCTTTCCCTTCTCTTGGTTGAAGGAAAGCCAAGTTTGACCACTCCAAAGTATGCCTTTGGGGTATTGCTTTTAAGGAACAAAAGACTCAAGGAAAACCTTTGACCTTCCCCCCGAAAGGCCTAAAAATAATTTAGATGGAGGTCTTGCTTCAGGAAAAAAAGATGTCATCAAAGATAACTATAGTTTGCCAATAGAGCGTCTGCCTGAGGACAGGTTCAATTCCGGTCAAGGGCATGTACATTGGTTGCGGGCACATCCCCAGTAGGAGGTGTGCAGGAGGCAGCTGATCGATGTTTCTCTCTCAGTAATGTTTCTAACTCTCTATCCCTCTACCTTACTCTCTGTAAAAAAAAAATCAATAAAATATATTTTTTAAAAGATAACTATAGTTCAATATAAACTATTGTATGATAAACACAACTTAGTAATGCCTATTTGTTAAGAGTCCTTTTTGTGCCCATTGTTAAAGTTGGCCCAGGACACATTTGTTTACCACAAATTTGCTTTTCCATCTCCAAGGAAAAGCCCTCTCAAGTCCCAAAACCACTAACCCCTCACCTTCTCCTCCTTAGCTTGAGAATGATATTAAGCCTCAACTGTCCAGTCTGTCCTTGGGTCTCATATCTTAGGACACCCCTATCTGTACATCTGCAATAAACTTTGGATGTTTTCTCCTGTTAATCTGTCTTGGGTCAATCTGGATAGCCTAGCTGGAAGAACTTAAAAATAACTTAAGAAAAAGTTATTTTTTGTGTCCCCATAGTATTTATTTTTCCTCCCATTAAATGACTTCTTCCACAAATTTGGAGGTCTAAAACGGAGATGTTGGCCTCTGGATTATTTACTGATATCTGTATCAGTAAATACGTTGTTTCAGGGAGTCCTACACCTTCTTATAGTTGTAAGAAAAAATATTAGTGGCCCAAGAAAAAATCAAGACCTTATCCAGGTTTTATATACATTACCATCTTTCACAGTATTCGGTAGAAAGTACAATAATTCTGCCTCTATATCAACCAATCTTACAGCCCAGTGTCAAAGGAGGAGCCTGTCCGGCTGTTTTGCAAAACAGGAGGGGTAACTTATAAGCCAGTTAAGTGCCTTCATGGAAAGAGGGTTGAATGATGGGCTGCTAAAGCACCAGATGAGAGTCAGGAAGTATGATTTTGTTTCAGCTCACCTTCTAAATCTTTAATCTTAGGCAAATTACCGTATTTAGGGGCCTACTATTGAGTTGCAAAATGTGGGTATTCCATTCAGATATTCTAAAGAATAGGGAATTTGTAAGTCCCAATTTACATTCATCCTAGATAATAAAATGAAGTGTTAACATTTAAATTGTTATTTTGATTTTTCTGGTTTGTCTGATTCATAATAACCATAAAACAATATTGCATCTATTTAACATTACTGGCAACAGATTATAAAACCTTTCTTTTTACAGTGAGCTCTCTCTATTGCAGTATAATTTGTAAACAGAAATCTTTAAATGTATCCAATCCTCATAATGAATTTCATCAGGAAATTTGATCTCATGATACAAGTAAAAATAAGAAGTATTTAGTGACTATTTTCATTAACTAATGATCCAATTTAGGGTTGATTAAGGTAGAGTGCCACTATTATGTGAATTGAATACAACAACATTATTTAGAAATGATTGCTCAGTCTCATTTTTTTGAAATATAACTTATTATGGGTTGCTTTCCAATATGCTTAAAATTATATATATATATTTTATTGCCCATCACTTATTTCCTAATTGCTAGTGTTTTGATGACAGACTTATTGGAGGGGAATCATAGGTATACATGTGAGAAAAAACATACAGAATAAAGTTTAAATTTATGAGATCTATCTTTCTCTCTCTATCTGTGTGCAAGCAAGCACTAAGGAAAGGCCATGTGAAGACATAATGAGAAGATTGGAAGAGAACTCATACCAGACAAACTACTATCATGTTGATCTTGGACTTCCCATATTCCAGAACTGAGAGAAGTAACTTGTTTTTTAAGCTACCAGGTCTATTGCATTTTGTTTTAGCAGCTCAAACCAAGAAAGAGGCCCTGTTAGTGTACATTCAAGTTTCTCTACTTATAAAGACCTTAGGTACTTAAAGAAAGGTGATAAGTCAAAAATCTACTATTCTAAGTTAAACGCACATAATAATATTTGAAATACACCATTTCAACTAGACCCATCCCTTTTCTCATAACACCACTGTTTTGTTATTAGCCTGGAAGGTTTTGTGAAATTAAATATAAATATAATACTTCAAATTTTGAATAATTTATAGCCATGTTTTATAAAATCACCTCTGGTTATCAGATTGTTAACACTCAGTTGACATTCAATAATCAAGAAATATCACTCTTTTGTAGGATTAAAAAAAAGAGGTCAGCAAAGTGTTTATTTGTTTAAACCATATTCAGAGATGAAAAGTATTTATTCTATTAGAAAATAACAATTTTCCAACAATCATATATTTTTAAAAAAGTGTGTCAAGCATGGAATACTATAAACAAGTCACAATAATTCCGCACCATGATAGGTGTGACATATTCTTGACAAAGTTGTGAGAGATACTCTTATAATGTGAACCTGGCAGGCAGTTGTGAATTTGGTTTAAGTTTTTGTAGAAAATGTGAAAATAGAACAGCACATTTATTTCCATTCCTAATTGAGTTTGCTCTAGATCAGAAATGATCTACATTAAATCATAAGTAGATGCTTATAAGCAATCTGCAATGAGACAACATCGATTCATAAAAGAGGTGTTAAAATGCAAACCTATTACTGAAAGGAAAGAACAGATATATTCTCTCTGACTTGTATAGTTTATACTAACTAACTTTTCTTTTTGGAAAAAAATACTCAAGGAAATACTCTCCCTCTCACTACATTAATACCTGGACATTATCCAAAATATTATTTTATCACTTGCCTAAAGGATATAATGGTGAAATAAAATGAAATTTTACTTTAAAATAAACAATAGTTTAAATAAACTAGAAAAAATGGCAAGCAAACATTACAGTTTCTAACAATCAACACTAATCAAGATACCTAGACATAAAATGGAGATCTATAAAATCAACGTGTATTAGGAAATGACAAATTGTCAGGTGGTCCTCAATGAGGGAAAAGGCTGAAAAATAGATTTATTTACTATTATATGCAGCAGCATAGTGAAATAGTTGTAATAGAGACTCTACAGTTTGAATAGCCTAAAATATTGACTTCCTCATTCTTTATTAAGACCACAGCTCTGAATATCATTGTTTTCCTTGTCTCAGAGATTCAAAACCTGCATTCATCTTTTTTGCCTCCTCTCCCTCTCTCATTCTGTGTATGCCTTTCTGTTTGTCTTTCTATCTCTATTTTTCTCACTATATCTCTTTGTTGCTCTCTTTTTATCAGTTTCCCCTCTTGAACACTGCCCAGAATATCATTTTTTACACAAATTACTTTAAATCACTCATCTTTAGCCAATCTTCCAGGTATTCCAGGCTAATCTTGTACTCTTCTTTCTTTACACACTCTTTCTTGTTCTAATCATCTATCTGTCCCTCAAACCCCTAAGAGTTTGAAGTCCTATCAGTGGGCAACATACCATCTACAGTCTTCCACACAATCATCCCAAGCTTATTTCACAATATTCCAAACGAATTTCCTCAGTTATTAGTTACTCTGGTCTCTTAATTTCTCCTAAATACATAACCTACCCTAATCTTTGGGTATAGGGTCCCATGATTTCTCTCTCATTGACTTTCACTTTTTTCTCTACATGATAGAAAATAGCACGCATTGTTTATGAACCAACCTAAGATCACTGTCTCCTCTGAATCTGCCTTAGTTTATAGCTCTTTTCTAGAGGCCCATCGTCTCATTAGAGCAGACTAGAAGTTTTCAGGTTTGAGACTTCTGAAGGAAAGAAGTCCAAAATCAAGCTGTTAGCAGGGCCATGGTTGTCTGAGTGGCTCTTGAAGAGAATCCATCATTGGCTCTTCCTACCTTCTGGTAATTGCTAGCAATCTTTGGCAGTGTTTGGTTTGTAGATGCATCATTCCAGTTTTTGCCTCTATTTTCCCATGGCTGTCTGTATACGTGTGTGTGTGTGTGTGTGTGTGTGTGTGTGTGTGTGTGTGTGTGTCAGTGTGCACCTGTGTGTGTGTATGTGTGTGTCCAAATCTTTCTCTCCACATTAGAACATCAATCATCTGATTTAAGGCCCATGCTAATCAAGTATGACTTCATCTTAACTTGATTGTACCTGCAAAGACCTTGTTTTCAAATAAGGTCAGAATTACAGATAAGGGTGGTTAGGATTCAACATACTTTTTGAGGGGACACAACTGGATCTACAATAAGAGACATTCAAATATATACAGACCAGTGGTTTCCAGTGTGGGTCACATGCCTCACAGGGGGAAATTTGACTTTTCAAGGGGGGCAATGTGAAAATGAGTTATTAACAGTGAATTTTTTACATTTATTATGGTCCTAGGGGTCTCATGTATAGTATATAAATATATATTGTGACATTTTTATGCATTCCAGTTTTCTATTATCTGTTTTGAAACTTTATTTGCTATTTTTTTCATATAACTTCAATTATCATTTAACAATGTCTTAGTGATTTCTTCCTCAGTATTTCAACTGTCCTTTTGTTCTTTTATTTTTTCTCTTTCATGGATGTCATGTTCTTTGGAAGCTTGTTTAGATCAAGTTAGTGGCCCTTTAGGCTTCCTCCGCGTGAATAGGAGTTCACTTTTTGAATAATAAGAATTTTATGTCATGGGGGGGAGGTAATCAGGATGTTAGAGATGCTTAGGTGGGGCATGACCAAAAAAAGAGTTGGAAACCACTGATCTAGACTAATCCCTCATTAATATGACATAGAAAAGCCCTAGGTCACTCTGCTTAAATAATTTTGCTGACATTAGAAACCCACACTTTAGGAAATTACCAGTTCATGAGCGAATAGCTTAGAATTACAGTAAACAAAATAATAGCTTCCTTGCAGCATAATCCCACTGGCCTTGTTTCCCTAGTTCTATTATTGACCCCACACAGAATTGAGAGGATTGCCTTCTCAAAATTATAGACCATTAAATGATTAAATATAGTTTATTTCTCCATAATACACATTCCTATTTTACTAGATTGCCTCTTTTAATATGTCATGAATAGAGTGAAAACTATGACATCTGTCTTTTAGGGAAATGGATTTAATTCCAAAGTGTCTGTTTTTGAGAGAATGGCTCATAATTGCCTACTTTCATATAGGATTAGAGTTCATCATATCAAAATGGCTATAATGTCAGACAGATGTAGTGTTTAATCCCATATTAGCCACTAAGCAATCATGTTATCATTAAATAAAATAAATTTTTTTCCAATTCTCAATATCCTACTTGGTAAAATTGGAATGTTACATTTGCCATAAAGAATTAATTGAAGTAGTAATAGAATAATAGATAATTAGCACAGTGCTTGGTAGACCTAATAAACGATAACTTGTAATAACATAATTTTATTGGCCTGGCTACATAGAAATCTCATTTAACAGATCAGAATCTATATTATATTGTGTGTGGCCCAGAGCCTTAGTGTTAATTCATGCTTTTACAGCAACATCAAAGTTAATATGGATTTGTACATTGTTTTTCAGACTCACCTATACTTATACTGCTGACTCTCAGAGTGTAGGATCAAAATAGTTCCAATCACATCAAGAATCTCCGGGTAGCGTTATGCTTAGAAATTTGGTAAATTTTCACATTGGTAAATATGGGTAATGGCATTTTTACCCTTACCATTAGTAATCACTCTTACCTCTCAAAGAGCAATTTCGGGGGGAGGAGGGGGAACACAAAGAAAAAAAAAAAACAACAACCTATAAAATTCTCTGGTTTCTCTAAAGAAATAGCAACTCTTACCCAACCTTCAGTCTGTTTGCAGAGCCCTAGTTATCCATTCTGCATATACATATAGGCCATCAATCCCTGACAATACCCATTTTCTCATTTTTCCTTGAAAACAGCTGAAATACTGTTAGATTAGATTCTGGTCAATGAGTTGTAAGTAGCAGTGTCTTCAGGGCACCCAAGAAGGGAGTTTAAAGAAACCTGACTTAACATGGGAAACAGCCTGAGAACACAGCCATCATTTTTAGAGCTCTGTCTGATCTCTTCAAATATGAAGTGACCTTGATCATGGATGTCAAGATGATTTCATAGAATCATAGGAGGAAGGTGGGCCCCAGATATCCTTAATGACACCAATGTAGCCCTGGGCTTCCTCTACATGGGAGACGATTCAACCTCCAGCTTTTTTAAATCGCTGCTGTTTTATGTCTTCTGCTATGTGCATATCAACCTAATGCAGTTTTTATCTTCAACCTAACTGGGGATGGATTTCAAATAGACATTTAGATCATTGAAAAAGAGAAATTATTGGCCTTTGGGGTCTTTTTTATCAACTGTCCTTATGTTATGAGTTGAATTGTGTTCTCCCGAAGTTCATATATTGACATTCTGGCCTCCATTACCCCAGAATGTTACCTGATTTGAGGATATAGTCTTTACAGTGGTAATCAACTTAAAAATGAGGTCTTTAGGATGGGATCTAATCAAATATATCTAGTTTTGTAATAAAAAGGGAACATTTGGAGATAGATATGCAGTGAGAAAATAAGAAGAGAAACAGGGAGAAGAGAGTCATCTACAAGCCAATGAGAAAGGCTGGGAACAGATTCTTCCTTTGCAGCCCTGGGAAGGAACTAACTCTGCCAACACTGTGACCTCAGACTTTGAGCCTCCAGAACTGTGAGAAAATAAATTTCTCATGTTTAAGCCACCGACTCTGTGGTATTTTATTGTGGTAAACCAGCCAATTAATACACAGGGTTTACTTAAAGTATTGCAACCAATTGGTAAGCCTGTAAACATAATTATAATCATCTACATGAAAGCAAAGCTGTGATATTAAAAATATTTTGTGACTAGGAAGGCACAATCAGTACCAATCAATCAGATGATGCCAGCTGTATCTATGTTCACTAGTTGGATATAAGCCCTAAATGAAATGAATGAGATAAAAGTCTTGTAAAGCAAATATTCTGTATCCAAAGAGCAAATAATACATGTTGGTATATGAGTAAATGTTTTTATTCATGGTTTATCAGTTGTCTATAAACTCATGAAAAGTTCATTCCAAATTTTGTAAATTACTGTTCTTGTTCATCATTTTCTGAATGTTATTTTCATAGCATTTAGGATGTAATAGTCAACATTTTGAGAACCAGTGGCTCTAGAGAGAAATACTTATCTCTGACTAGATTTAATATCATGATATAAGTTAAACCAGCACTTAATAACATAAACTTTATAATATGAATATGTGTGTGTGTGTGTGTGTGTGTGTGTGTGTGTGTGTGTGTGTGTGTAATGAAATTTTAGGATATTTTCATATATGAAACAATGTTATTGCTTTTATAATTTCAAAAATATAATTTTGGACTATCCTTCTGAGGCCTATCTCATTGGTTAGTGTTGGTCATCTTCTCCCACTGTCTTCACATGATCATCCTTCTGTCTTTCTTTGTCCTAATTTCCTTTTATATGGGCATCAGTCATATGAGATTAGAGTCTACCCTCATGACCTCATTTTAACTAAAACACCCTTTGAAATACCCCAGCTCCAAATAATCACATTTTGAAATACTGGAACTTAGGACCTCAACATGTGTACTGGTACTTCTAGGGGACCTTGCATTCCTATTGAATTTATCATTTAGTCATGTTGCTTTTTTTAACAGAACTGCTAGATTATAATACCTAGCCAGCAATGATGCTGTTACTGGTAACAGACTATAATTTATATTGTAAATAATTAAATTACTATCCCAAATGTATGAAATACCTATTTTCAGCATAGGATTGAGAGAAAAAAATAAATATGATGAGACCAAACACCCTGGAGACACTTTAGATATTTTCCAGACTGTGGTGCAAAAAGCAATAACTGAAAAAGGTGATAGCAGTATTATTAGGTTGAGGAGAAAGCTTCAAATGGCTTAACAATTGGTATACAACTGTAAGATAAGAAGAGCTGTTCTGTTGAAGGCTTCTGTAAATGTGTATAGTATTTCTTTGAGTCTCTGCTGAATACTAAAGTACACATGAACAGAGTGAAACTCTATGAAGCTGAGCAAAAGCAACTACTAGATAGAAAACAATTAAAAAGGTACTAACGGTAAACCAAGTAGTACTGGCTGGGAGATATTCATGTTCTCAGCAGGCACAGCAGAGGAACGTTATTAAACATCCAGAGAATTCAAGAGTGACTTCAGACATGTCACACTTTAGGATTAAGCTACTTCTTACAGTTAATCTAGATGTGCCCTAACAAAGCTTAAATTAACTGCCCACTGGCATAAATTCTTATATCCCTCAGAGGAAGACAACATCAACATAACTTTCACAATATCCAGCATCAATTAAAAATCACTAGTCACACAGAGAGGAGAAAATGTTACTCATGACCAGGAGGACACTAAGTCAATACGAATAGAACCAGAAATGACAGAAATGATAAAATCACTAGTCAAGAACTTTAAAAGAGCTATTATCCCTATGTTCAAGCATGAAAGACAAGCATTACCTCAATGTAGAGATATATTAAAAGTAATTAAAAATCCAATACAAAATTGAGAGCTGAAAAAAAAATAACACCTGAAATATGTACACTACACATAGAGTTTAGTGCACATATTGTAATTATTTTAGGCTTTGTGGGCCATACAGTCTTTGTCACAATTACTCAACTCTGCCATTGTAGTACTAAAGTAACATGCAGAGGCAAGATATGCAACAAAGAAATGTGGCTGTGTTCTAATAAAAACTATTAACCAAAAAGGTGGCTGACTGAATTTGGCCTTATTTGCTAACCCTTGCTCTAACCATCAAAATAAAACTCCCAGAATCTTTTTTGGTTAAAGTTTTAGAGGTATGAAACCAGGTCAGCATTCTCTGTCCACGAGAATTTTGCTTTATGTGATAGTAGCTGGGCACCATGCACTCAAACCCCTGGCCCTTTAACGAAACTTGCACTGTTCAAGCTTTGTTTATTCCTTTAAAAATATTTTAACTGAACCTCTTCCCCTAGCAAGAATTCAGGAATTCATGGCATATCTGCTCCCTTGCTGTCAAAACCAGAAAAAAAAATCAGATAAACTAAAAATTGAGCCTCATAAATTAGTATCATGAACTGTTTGAATGAAATAAAATTCAAGGGAGAGAAAAACACTTCTAAGATAAATTATGTGAAAAAAAGATAAAATAAAAGAGGCTATTTATTCAGAACGTGCCACAGAAAGAGAGTCAGCTACCATAACAGCATTTGGTAGGATTGTAAAGGCAGGCAGGGGGTGGAATAGCTTAATGGGGAAAAACAAGGTTTAAGTATGCTTTCTTTGGAGATTGTTGTTATATGCAAGGCGGAGGCAGGCTAACTTCCTGTGGGATTGTTTGGGGGACCATATCTGGTTCACTCCAGTTGGCCTCGAGTTGGAAATGAGGACAAAAGTTAGGGAACCCAGTAGACAAGGTCCAAGCTCTGACTCCTGATGACCACTGTCTATATTTTGATTTGGCTTTCTGGACTGTTTGCAGCAAGTTGTGGCTCAGATATCTGATCTCAAAAATGGTCTTGCCGTTGTCCATTTATATATTCATCCCTCAGGTCAAACATTTTTACTCCTGAGGGCATTTGCAGATCCTGGACTCTAGTTGAATAATGGGGAAGCTTAGGCTAAGAGTTCTTGGGTAAAAGAAGCCAACATTTATTATCTGGCAGCTGTGCACAGATGAAGTAACATATTGTAACCTGAAGGGCTTCAACTGCTTGACTATGTTTCTCCCTGAGATAAGTGCTATCTGGCTAGTCTATGGGCAGTGTGAAAGGCTGAAGAGTTAATGTGAAAGTTTCTAAAGACAGAATAAAATCTCTGTCAGTATTGCCTGATTTAGGGTACAAAGACCTCTTGGAGAGTGGGGTAGCCTTAAACACAATGCTGTTTGCTCTTTGCCTTAGGCAACTGCCTGTTAATGATGCTGTGTAAGGCAGATAGCCTGAAAACAGGGCAGGGGATCTCTGAGGTCTTGCAAACTTTCAGAGCTGAGGAGAGAAAACTAGGTGGCTCACAATCCAAAAATTCAGAAAACTTCCAAGGCCACACCTCCATAAAGGTAAAAAAAAAAAGACTGAGTCTTTCCAAAGCTGCAGTCCAGCCCTGATCAAGATTAATCTTACCATGAATGGAGAGAATGAATATTTCTCTTACTTTATTGTCTTACAGTAAAAAAAAAGGTGGGGGGGTCTGGAAAATGTTTATACATGAAACCCTATTTTTTGACAAACTGCCTAATTATATTATAAATAGTCATAAACTTTTAAATTGCTAAATATATAAAATTAGTATATATAACTTGTACTCAAGATAATAGAGATAATAGCAGCAAACCCAGAAATGCTCTAGTTCTTTAATATATTTTATATATTATTACATGGAAATTACATATAGTATGTTATGATTATATAAGATATTTCAAAATATATTTTAAGACCTTTGGATTTCTTTTAAAAAATACATTATATGGAAGAATATACAAATAAATAAGTAAATCTAAAGTTAAAAAAGTAAAATAGAGTGCATAGTTACAGAAGTGAAAATCACTGGTGTTTTCCAATAACAGAGAAATAGGTTATTGGAACAAAATACAGAGGCTACAGATTGACTCATGTATATGCAAAAATTTAACATAGGATCAATTGGCAGCATAAATCAATGGTGAAACAAAATATCACCCATAGATACATAGAAGAAAGGCTCAACATAGGAGAAAAATGAAAACTCATTCTTTAATCCTACAGACAAAAAGACCCAAGGAGATTAAAAGAAACATGCCAAGATAGAATTTCAAAGGCTATTGAAGTAAATGAGGGAGTCTATATTAGTGACAAAAGAGTAAGGGTGATAGCTAAGAAATACTTAACCAGACAAAATTTCAAAAGACAAACTATAAACAAAAAAGATTTGTGTAATACATCAAAATTAAGGATTTGTCTTCAATGAAGAACCCAAAAATCAAAGTTCACAGATACGTGTAAGATTGGGAAAACATTTTGGCTTGGTCTAAATCAGAAAGAGAATAATATTTAGAATATAAAAGCAACTTCTGAATATCATCAACAAAAATTCAGCAACCCTGACAGAAAAATGGAAAAGGATGTTAATCTACATTTTTCAAAGAATAAACTCAAAAGGCTAACAAGCACATGAGAAGGTTTTAAATTAATTAGAAAACAAAGAAATGCAAATTTTAATGGGATATTTTTAACTGGAAAAGAAAAGCAGGAAAATGCCAAATATTGGTAAAATGTGAATATAAACACTCCAGTATTGGAAGCTTAGACTGGGTCAGTCATTCTAAGAACAATCTGTCAAATCTTCACCAAATTTAGTATATGTTTTATAGTTTGGCAAAAATTGTAAGCTCTTGGATATGTCTTAAAAATAATTTTACACATATTTTTATAGGAATAAGCCTGTGTATAATAGAAGCAAATTTTCACATATTCAAGAATCCCAAGTATTTCAATCATACTAATTAAAAATAAATCCACATTTATACACATGAGTATAAACTTCTGAAGTAAAAGACAAAGAAAAAAGAGTTCAAATAGCCAGTAGAAAACAAAAACACAAGTTTTCTTCAAATGAATGGCAATAATACTGGCAGCTGATTTCTGCACATTAAACCTGGAATAAAGAGGATATTAAATGACCTTAGTAATATATATATTCAATTTCAGAGAGGAAATGAGAGGGAGAGAGAGAAAGAGAAACATCAATGATGGGAGGGAATCATTGGTCGGCTGCTTCTTACACAACCTCCACCTGGGATTTAACCCTCAATCCAGGCATGTGTCCTGACCAGGAATTGAAACATGGCTTCTGGTTCATAGGTCTACGCTCAATCCTTTAGCCACACTGGCTGGGCAATAATAAATATCTTTAAAGTATTTAAAACTAACTTAAATTAAAAAAACATATTAAAAACATATTAAAACAAAAAATTTCCAATAGAGGACCACTGTCCCTAATAAAAACCTTCACTTAAGGAACAGTAAAATGATCTTATGTAAAAAATGTAAAATTCAAAAAATAATGAAAAAAAGTGATAAGTGGTTAACAATATAAATTTAAATTAATATTAATAATGTTTTACCAAATAAAAAATTTAAAATAAAGAACTAAATCAATACTTAATAATCAATATTCTTAATCATTAATATTCTTAATTAAGAATAAAATCAATATTCTTCTCAATTAATCATAGAATATTTAAAAGTAACACATACAGTAATTAAAATATTTATCTAAATATTAAAAGATTGGTTTTATGTAGAATATTATTTTCCTAGTTTTATTAGCTATTTATTTTATACTTACTCTTCAATTTTCCCTTCTCCAATTTTTTACATAAGGATTTTTGAAGCATGTATATATTCTTTGAAGTGAAAAGCTATTTCAAACGGTGAACCACTATCACTAATTTTACAATTAGTATTACCAGTCATTTTATAAAATAATTAGGCCTAATACATTGGTCACAACCTTATAAGCCATCCTGTATAAATCAATGTAATCTGACAGCTTCTTGGTTGATATAGAAACTGATTATAGCAAGCATGTTTAATGCAACACATATTTTATGCATAAATGATTAACTTACTAAAATTGAGCTTAATCAAAGCCATGTTTTCCACAATTTTCATTATCACTCCACATTTTATTTAAAATACATAGATAAAGAACATAACTTCAGCTAATATTTGGTAGTTCTCTTCTAAGGGAAGAATTTTGCCATTCCAGATGAAATAATGTATCAGTGAGACTTGTTCTAACCATTGAATTGCTCTTGCTTCTGATGCGTCTAGGACTCAGGGGTGGGCAAATTTTTGACTCGAGGGCCACAGTGGATTCTTAAACTGGACTGGAGGGCCAGAACAAAAGCAACCTGACCATGCTGGCACTCTCATCTTGGGCTCCTGGTGAAGGAGCGGAGGGGAGAGCAAGAGAACCAAGAACCCTCCGCTCTTTCGGCTCCACGAGCCAGATAGAACAGCCGAACGGGCTGAATCCGGCCCGCGGGCCATAGTTTGCCCATGGCTGGTAGGTGTTCCCTTCACTGCCTAACTGTTATAATTTGGGGAATGAAATAATGTGCACATCCAACACTTGGATGCACCGAACTGCATCATCTTAAGGATTTAAAATGTAATTTGTGAGAAATAAAAAATAACATAATTGGATCCTTAAAACAACTAAAGAGTTTTCTGTGAAAATATTCAAGATCCAGTCAAGGGAATATTTTGTTATTCAGAGGCTTCATCCATAACTAATGAAGACAAAATATGTCATTATTTTATTCAAAATGCATTTTTATAAATTCCTTCTTTTTGTGTGTTTTAATAGGTACTACCAAAACATAAAAATATTATAATGCAATGAAAAGAAGCAGACCTATCAATACAGAATATTACTAAGTCTAGCATATAATTTAGGTATTTACATTAAAGATTTTCATTCAGAAAAAAACTCTAAAAGATGTATGAATATGTTAAGAATATCCAAGAAATTCTTATATATGCTAAGAGTATCCACAAAAGACTTATTCTATATATATGGAGATGAAGAGAGAAGAGACAGAGAGAGAGAGAGAGAGAGAATATCACTCAGCTTCAATAAGTTAAAATTAATAACCAATTTTGTTTTACCTTCATTCCTTCTACTTTACCACACATCACATTTTAAGGAGATAAACTGAAATATATTTATTTCATATGCACCTCTAGAAATAAGTCATCTTTCAAAAAACTATAATTTCATCAACTACCACTAAGAGTTAGTTCCTCATCATCATCAACTATCCAGTGAATTTCCCTTTTCTGTTTTTCTTGGTTTTCTATCTTATTATCTATGACTAAATAGTTAGATCTAGAGATTCAGTTTTAAATTTTAGAAATAATTCTACATAAATAGATGATGAATACTTGCACCAGGAGGCCATAATAGATGGTTGTCTTGAGTTTGATCTATTAGAAGTAATAGATGATAGTTATCTGTATACTTTAATGACTTTGGGGTCAAAAAATAGTGAGATGATAATTCTAATATCTTATTCATTTATTGGCTGAGATATAATTATAAAATACAGTTTATACAGAAAGGATGGAATAAATACTTGATTGTTTATTTTATTTAACAGGCTTAAGGATAATAAATGATTTTTCTAGCATCTTCCAAGAAAATCATAACATTATTTATATACATACACCAATATTTAATATTTAAACCATAGCCATAATTTCTCTTTTATGCTCAACTTATGTATTAGTAATAGCTTTATTATCTGTAGAGTCATTGAAGAATTTAATGGAATCTAAACATATAAAACCCTAATATGCAAATAGAATGGAATAACAACCAAACAACCAGTTACGATGACGTGTGTTGACCACCAAGGGGTGCATACGGAACATGGCGGGTGTCTGCAACAAACGACAGAGTGTGGAACAAATGCAGGCATTGGCCACGGCAGCATGGTGGAGCAGATGCGCTGGGGCACCAGACCAAGGTGGGGTGCTGCTCGCTGTCATCAGCGTGAGCCTCTGGTAGTTACTGAAAATTCTTTGCTTCCAGCTGCCAGTGTCAGAGCCGCCACTTGTGTCCGCTGCTGGCACCCAGTGCCAGCCTCGATTGCTCAGTGCCACCAGTGAGTATGAGCGGCAGTGGTGGGAGCAGGGCTGCCAGCTGACAGGACTAGGGGCCACGACTGAGGGGCCATGTGGTGGCATAGAGGATGGGCTGAGACCCATCCCTGTGCCCACCATAGCCTGAGGCCCACAGTTCCTCTTAAGGTGCACGAATTCATGCACTGGGTCCCTAGTACTATTTATAAATATAGTTTAAGTGGCAGTATTTTTTGGTATCTCAATTAAAAATGTATAAGACCATGAGTTTTTTTTTTTCCATTTCAATATCCTATTTTGTAAAGGTGTGTTTTATGAGCTTTAAAAATAATTTTAATATGATTTTAATTCTATTGCATCAAATAGTCTTCTTAAAAATATCTTATTGATAAACACATCAGTAGCTATGTTGCAAAATATGAGGTGCAGATGATATGATGTGAGAAGGCTCATTGAATGCACATTATCAAAAACAATTGTACCTGATATTATAAGTATGTATATCTGATGTTAACTTCATAATTTCTCACATGGAAGAAATGTTCACTTATAGCATTCACTTAAAGGAATAAATTTTACATTCATTATTTGACATCATTAAATATATTGGCATATTTTAAAGAGCCAGGAATTTATATTTCATATTTCCTCTTGGTAAATTAATTTAAAAATTTAAAAATTCAAACTTATTTCAAAATTCTCTTACTATTCTAACATTGATTTCTTACTAGCGAGGGATAACAAATATTTAAAGAAAATGGAAAATGATTAAACCATTTTGAACAACAGATTTGTGATCTATATTAATAAAAGAGAAACATACAAATTAACCTTTACTCCACTATGCCCACAAGACATTCTCCCATCCTATTTACTCACAAGTGCAGGGACATGGATATCAATACACCATGAACTAATCACCAAAGAACACATATTTGTGTTCCACATGTACTTAACCTGCTTAGGAAACATTTTCTGGATTTATAAACAATGGTCTAAAATAATGAGATGTAATATAACTGGTTAGTTATTACATTTTTTATTCAACATTAAAAGTTTATTTTATTTTTTCAGTTGTACATTTCTACAATATGTGATCTAGATATTGCATTATGTGCCCACTCCCCAAAGTAAAAGAATCTTTTGTTTATATATTTGGCCCTCTTTACCCTTTACTACCCTCTATGCTGTTCCTCTGGTAATCACCATGCAGTAGTCTGTGCCTATGAGTTTCAGTTTTATATCTCACATGAGTGAAATCATATGCTTCATAACTTTTTCTAACTGATTCATTTCACTTCTGTAATATTCTCAAAATCCATCTATGTTGTCGCAAATGGATGTATTTCATCCTTTCTTATGGTTGAGTAGTATTCCATAGTATATACGATACATATTCCATCTTCTTTGTCCAAAGGCATTCATTTTTCTTGATGTTACCTCCATGAATAATCCCAATATAAGAGAATCAATGTTTAATTATCTAGCATAAGTTAAAAAAATACATTAATAGAAATGTTGAAAGAATTAAAAATAATTCATTCATGGTGTGTCCACAAGAACCATGCTAATTGCCGATTATACACAGAATGATTCTATAATTTATCATCTAATTCAGTTATTGTTTAAGACTGAAGGGGGCACTATTAATCATTAGACTGAAATAATGTATGTAAAACAAGTCAGTTCAGGGCAACATGGACATCCTGGTTACAGTGAAATAATTAAAACAAATCTGTCCCTACTTTCTCAGAACTTGTTAAAGTATAACAGCTATTTTATACATAAGTAATTAAAAGTAAACTTTCAAAGTATTTAGTAGCTGAATAGGCATATTTACAATTAAAACATTATTTATCTGACTGCATATATTTCAACCTTCCTCTGCTATTGCAATTTTTTTCCACCAGATGGTAGCCAATAAATACAGAAGGAGAGGGATTAATTTAGTTAAAAGAAAGAAAAGCAAATTGAAACCAAACTCAAATTGAAAATTTGATTATAGCTAGAGATATGACAATGCTTGTAAAAATTCACATATGAAATATGTAAAAACAAATATTGTGCAAATTATTTAGAGTTAACCTGACTTCCTAGGTCTCTGAGACTGTTGAATAATGTAGACAGGAAAATGCTATATTTGAGCACAGGAGTCAACACTTGTTTTTTTCACAGATCATTCACAAATACATAAATGCAGTCTTATTTTAAATATCCCTCACGTCTTTGTTCATTTATAAGAAGCACTATGATGTTATAAAATATGATTTTTAGAATATGCATTATCTGATAGTTCCTTTTTAAAAACCCATCTGTCCCTCTTATCCTTAAAAAATCAGATAAGTGGGATTATTTCCTCTGTGTGGAGTTTTCTCTTCTGGTCTTGGCTTGCACATGAAGTATTCATTATTTGCAAAAACCAATTATCATCCCTGTCTGGATACATTAAAATTTTTCCTACAAGTCTTTTCCTCTCTATCACATTTAAGCAACAGTTTGCATGAATTATTCATAGTTCCCATATTGCAGGCAAGTTTTTTTTTATTAAATTTGATCATAATAATAGTTATTACCCCAGTCATGGCAGTTTTATGAGTCTTCTTCAATGCCATTACATGGAAAGATTTCAATCAAGAAATATAAAAGATGCAAATCAATTTCCATAATAAAATTAAACTGTGTCATCTACTCTCTCATTCCAGCAATAGAGCTGATTGACAGCTTCTTCCTATAAGCTGGAGCAGATAACATTCACAGAGATAAATAGAGAATGGCAGATTATTCGCTTTTAAGAATTTCAGTGGCTTTTCCCTTCATTGTTGCTATTTGGTGTTTGCTAATCTGACCAGAACATAATGTTTAAATCAGAGTCTATATACAATTTTTATTTTCAAGTGTACTATTTCTTTTTCTAAACCTAGTTTATTTTCTCAGCATTCAGTGATATTGTTTTCCTCCTAATGATAGTGTAACCTCATTTTGTATAACAAAACACGCTGTTATTGTGAAGAAAGTGACTGATTTATTTCTGGGTGTCAATTTCTTTTAAATAAAAAATGATCAGACTTTTATGGTGAGAATTTTCCTGTGAACGTGTGTCATAATCTCTCATCACTCAGTGAAGGGAGGTGTTCTGTGAGATTGAACTGTAAGATTGTAGATTTCTACTGGGAAATTTTTATAATAAGAGATCATGATATCTGAGAACAGAAGAATTTCCATGAATATGCCCAGATTTAAGAGAAGGTCTGTAGACTTATGACCTTCTTAACTTCCTCAAAACATAGGTAACTGGAGTAGCAGCCATCTAATTCTACTCCTCCCAAAAATGTATCACAGGATCTGAGTACAAGATGAGATAAGAACTATGATTTTTACAAAAATGACTCTTCACTTTCTTCAAGGCACCAAACAGATTTCACAACTTAATTCTTCATTTTTTCTTTAACAAATATCCATAGTTAATAGTCAATATTGACTTAACAGCAAAAACATCTTCACCTTAATATTTTTATTCTTTATATTTCTACACTCACAGATAATTCTGTGGTTTTGAATGAAATTAAAATATAACTTTAGGAGGAGAAAAATTATTTTTCATGGGGAGAATAGATAAATTGATGTTCACTTGGCAGCAGTAGTAGCATATACATGGTTTCATCATGCCAGCCTTACTTATCTTTCACATAGAAGCTTAATATTTACTATGTCATCAAGCCTTTAATAAATATCCCGTCTGGTATAGGAGCCTGTTCTCTCGGCTTGTCTATATCATAGCACTTATCACCACAAACGTTTTTTGTTTAAATTGTTTGGATCCATATCATATGATAAATATTTTCTAGCCAGAAATATTGGATATATATATATATATATATATATATATATATATATATATAATCCATATCTAGTACAATAACCAATCAATGCTTATTAATTTAAATAGATGGGCTGATAAATATACCAGCTGCACAGGTAAGCAGTTTCCATCATTGATAGCAATATTCCATAAAGATATTTTCTAATCAATAAGAAATTGTTTTTCCCCTGCTGTGCAATAGACCATAATGTTTATTTTTGTATCCAATGGGGTCTTCACTTCATTCTCTAGTTCAATTAACATCAATAAGGAGTTAATCTCATTCAAAAAGCCATAAA
This sequence comes from Vespertilio murinus, assembly GCA_963924515.1. NCBI lineage: Eukaryota > Metazoa > Chordata > Mammalia > Chiroptera > Vespertilionidae > Vespertilio > Vespertilio murinus. The sequence goes on along the minus strand of OZ004705.1, from coordinate 176,036,691 downwards.
ACTGATTTGAATTAAATTATGTTTATAGAGTAAAAGTATTATAATTTCAAAAAACAAAGGCATACACAGCATATGTAGTTTACATATTAAATTCTTTGAATGTAAAATTTCTACACACTTAAAACTAGCTAAAATAACTTAAATAGTAAACTTATTTAACAAGATTTCCTGAAAATTTGTTTAATATGGATTACAAAATTAGATTTGATAATCCTAATGCATGAAATAAAAAATGAAAATAAATTATACCATCGGTATGACTCATAATGTAGGGCTATAGGACATGTGACTGAGTTGAGTGAATACTGTCTGAGCTATAAGTAGATTTTTTTTCCATAAAAATGTCCTTATTAAAATAATAATAACAATAATACATGTCACCACAAAGCTGTATTAATTATGAGAGTGTGGTGCTGGCACAAAGATAGGCATATAGATTAATGAAAAATATTTGAAAATCAAGAAAAAACCCTTTGTATTAATTAGTTTTTGACAAAGGTGCCAAAACAATTTGATGGAGGGAAATGATCTCTTCAAAAAGTGGTGCTCAAACAATATAATAATCACATGCAAAATACTTCACATCTTATATTTGACATCAGATACAAAATTAACTAAATATAAATCATATATCTAAATCTAAGAACTAAAACTATAAAACTCTCAGAAAAATACATGAGTAAATCTCAAAAACCTTGGATTAAGCAATGGTTTCCTATATAGGAAACCAAAAAGCACAAACAATGCAAAGAAAAGAAATTAGATAAATTGAACTTCTTCAAATTTAAAAACACTGTGAACACAATAAAGTAAAAAGACACCACAAACACTTTAGAGAAAATATTTCCCAATCATAGAGTATATGATAAGGGGCTTGTTTTCAGAATAAAGAACTCATACACCAAAACAGCAACAGACATACTAATTTAAAATACACAATAGATTTGAGTAAACAGTTCTCCAAAGAAAATATACAAATTACCAATAAGTATATAAAAACTGGTCACTATTATTAGACACTAGAAAAATGTAAATCAAAATCACAATGAGGTACTAAAGAAGAGCAATAGCAAGTATTGGTGAACATGTAAAGAAATTAGAATCTTCATATGTTGTTGTTGGGAATGTAAAATGTGCAGCTTGGCAATTCCTCAAAAACTTAAATATAAAATTACCATATGAGCAGAAAAGCTACTAGTATAGAGTGGGGTAAAAGTAGGTCTACAGTTGTATAAAAAATAATACAATAATCAACAAATAATAATGTAAGAATAAACTCTGTGTTTTGTTTACTCACAACTGTAAACATATTTTTGTCCCACCTTATATATAGAAAAAAATGGAAAACATATGTCCATACAAATTATGTAAATAGCCATATCAGTATTCTTTATAATAACAGAAATGTGAAAGAAACTCAAATGTACATCAGCTAATGAATAGATAAATAATTCATACAATGAAACACTTTCTCAGTAATAATAATAGAAAAAGTACTTATATATGCTACAGCATTGATGATACTGTTATGCTAATTGAAAGATGCCAGTCAGAAATGACCATATATTGTGCTACTTTATTATACAAAAAGTCCAGAAAAACAAAGAGCAAATTGAACAAAAAGCAAAATGTAATACTTTCAACAAAGACTTAATTTTTTTAAAAAAGCAAACAGCAAACAATTTGATCCATTTTCATTATGCTAAATAAAATAAGCCAGTCAGTGAAAGATAAATACCACATAATTCCACTCATTTGTGGAATATAAAGAACATTATAAACTGTTAATCAAAAATAGATAGAGGGAAAGAAGCATCAAACAAGCTGTCAAACTACAGCGGGAAGGTAATGTAGGGTTGGGGAGGTAAAAGATCAACGGAAGGACTTGTATGCATGCATTTAAGCAGAACCAACAGATGTAAGACACTGGGGGAGGGGGAGTGAGGACAAGTGCTGAGGGAATGGGTAGGCCAGGGGAGGTCAATGGGGGGGAAAAGTGGGGAGACATATGCACTACTATTTGTAATACCTTAAACAATAAAATAACATTTACACTTTAAAAAATGAAAACTAATAATAATAATAATCACTTTAAATGTGAATGATGTAAAAATATTATTAAATAACAGAGGTTGTCAGTATTTGTCTTCCTTCCTTTCTTTCTTTCTCTCTTTCTTTCTTTCTTTCTTTCTTTCTTTCTTTCTTTCTTTCTTTCTCTTCTTTTTCTCTCAATCTATGAGTGATCCAATGCTTTATGTTCTGCAAAGTGCCTTCCACAGCCTTCTCTCCTTATAGCATCAAGGGTGGAGCACTACTCAAATTACACCTGTGTTCATTGCAGTATTTTTTTTATAATAGTCAAGATTTGGAAGTAACCTAGGTATCCATTAATAGATATAAGTGGATAAGGAGGATACTGTGTTTCCATATAATCCTATCTAATAAAATAATAATATGAAAATTAACCATTACTCCAACACACAAGATAGCTGCCTTATGTGGTCAAAGATCCTGCCCCCAAGTGGACACAAGATGGCCAACAGGGAAGAGCAGTTGGGGGGGACCAGACCTGCAAGAGAGGACAGTGGGGGTGATCAAGCCTGCAAGGAAGGGCAGTTAGGGGTGACCAGGCCAGCAGAGGAGGGAAGTTGGGGGTGATCAGACCTGCAAGGGAGGGCAGTTAAGGGCAATCAGGCTGGCAGGGGAGCAGTTAGGCATCAATCAGGCTGGCAGGGGAGTGGTTAGGGGTTGATCAGGGTGGCAGGCAGAAGTAGTTAGGGACAATCAGGAAGGCAGGCTGGTGAAGAGTTGGGAGCCAGCAGTCCTGGATTATGGGGGTTCCAGGTTGGAGAGGGTGCAGGCTGGGCTGAGGAACACACCCCCGTGCACGAATTTCATGCACCGGGACTTTAGTGGAATATAATTACTCAGCCATAAAACAGAATGAAATATTTCCATGCATAATATGCATGCACCAGGGTGTTATGCTAAATGAAAGAAGTGAGACATAAAAAGAGAAATACCATATGATTTCACTTACATGTAAATTCTAAAGAACAACCTAAAGTAAATTAATAGAAAGACACAAGCTCATGGATATAGATAATAAACTGATCATTTCCAGATGGGATGAGGTAGGGAGATGAATGAAAAAGTGAAGGGGATTTAGAAGCTTAAACTGCCAGTTATAAAATTAGTCACTGGGATGTAAAGTACAACATACGAGATATTTTCAATAATATTGTTGTAACTATATATGGTGCCATATCAGTACTAGATCTATCATGCTAATCACTTCATAAGATATATAAATGTCTAATAGCTATTCTGTATTCCTAAAACTAATGAATTCAACTATAATTAAAATAAACTGTAAATAACCACTGTGAGAATTATTGAATATCCTGAATGTAAGTCACAATATATGAGCAATTTATTCTAAAACATGTTACTGAGTGGATTTTGTATTTTAAAAATCATAACAGCTAGCAATATTACTTTATGCAGTAAATAAAATATTTACTTGCCTTATTAATGTTTCTTTTAATGTCTATTTTAAACCTTGGCAATCTAAATTAAGTTTTGCTTCTTCAAAAACAAAATTTTTGCTTGGTTTTTAAATATAATGTGACATTTAAGAAATTTGACTATATTGCCAAAACCGGTTTGGCTCAGAGGATAGAGCATTGGTCTGCAGACTGAAAAGTCCCAGATTCAATTCTGGTCAAGGGCATGTACATTGGTTGTAGGCACATCCCCAGTAGGGGGTGTGCAAGAGGCAGCTGGTCTATGTTTTTCTCTCATCGACGTTCCTAGCTCTCTATCCCTCTCCCTTCTTCTCTGTGGAAAATCAATAAAATATTTTTTTAAAGAAATTTGACTGCATAGCAAAAAGAAGTTTCTGAATCTTCCTTTTATATAACATTTCCATATTAGGATGTTTCTAGAAGAGAAATGAAATGGACCACAAATAAGCATTAGCTATTTTCTCAGCCATTTTAGTATTGAAATTCTCTGATAGTTGGTGTGCCTTTTGTATTTATTCATCTTGAAAATATATTTCAGATTCCCAAACATGAACAGAACCTATAATGGTTTGTTCAATACCTGCTCCAGGACTGAGTGACCAGCATTGGAAAAACATCTTGTGTCTGGCTGTTTTGTTAAAAATGCTTTACCTCTCATATAGGGGAAAAGAGTCAGTAAAAACAAGTTAATCTTATCCAAATATATATTTATTCAAGAACCTCTGCAGCTGACTTTATTTATTTTTAATATTCATAGATGATAGGATCACAATACAACTAACAAATACAGTTAGTTGTTCAGTTTTTCTAACTTACTTAACTGAGACACTTATTTTAGAAGAAATTAGCTGTTTAGAAAGAATCCCTAAATCTCTTGTGAATTCCATTAGCCATGAAATAATGCTATCATTTACTCACTGAAATCAAACTATATACAGATAAATATTTGCTGACAAAACAAAGAGTAAATATCTAAAAACAAATTTTAGGAAGCTTCTAGACATGTAAATATATTCTCAGTAGAATAAGGTCTCTAACTTGCTTTTTCTTTTGTAAGACTGTTCTGTCTGTTCCAGGTCTTTTTATCTTCTATATACAATTTAAAATACGTGTTGTCAATTTTCATTTTATTTTTAAATATATTTTATTGATTTCAGAAAGGAAGGGAGAGGGAGAGAGAGATAAAGACATCAATGATGAAAGAGAATCATCAATCAGCTGCCCCTTGGGTGCCCTACATTAGGGATTGAGCCTACAACCTGGGCATATTCCCCAGCTGGGAATGGAACTGACTTCTTGGTTCATAGACTGATGCTGGATCACTGAGCCAAGCTGGCCAGGCTCAATTTCCATTTTAGAAATCCCTGCTCAAGTTTTAATTTGGATTGCATTGAACCTAAAGATTCAATTCTTGGAAAGAATTTCTATCTTAACAATATTTAATAATTTAATACATTGAATATTATGTATCTTTCAACTCATTTATTCTCAAATTTTAAAGATGAGTTGTTAGTGTAGAATTCTTACACATAGTATATGTTTTTATATACTACTAGAGGCCCAGTGCAAAAAATTTGCACATGGGGATGTATGTCCCTCAACCCAGCCTGCACCCTCTCCAATATCGGACATTCCTCTCACAATCCAGGACTGCTGGCTCCCAACCACTCACCTGCCTGCCTGCTTGCCTGATTGCCCCTAACCACTTCTGCCTGCCAGCCTGATCAACCCCTAACTACTCCCCTGCCAGCCTGATCAATGTCTAATTGCTCCCTTGCCAGCCCGATTGCCCCTAACTGCCCTCCCCTACAGGTCTTATCACCCCCTAACCACTTCCCTGCCAGCATGATTGATGCCTAACTGCTCCCCTGCCAGCCTGGTCACCCCTAAATGCCCTCACCTGCTGGCCTAGTCACTCCTATCTGTCCTCCCCTGAAAGCCTGGTTACTCCTAACTGCCCTCCCCTGCTGGTCTGGTCATCCCTAACTGCCCTCCCTTGACAGCCTGGTTGCCCCTAACTGCCTTCCCCTGCTGGCCTGGTCACCCCCAACTGCCCTCCTCTGCAGGCCTAGTTGTTCCTACCTATTCTCCCCTGCCAACCTGATCCCTCCCAACTGCCCACCCCTGCCAGCCATCTTGTGGTGGCCATCATGTGCCCACATGGGGGTAGCCATCTTGTGTGTTGGCGTGATGGTCAATTTGCATATTACCTCTTTATTATATAGGATTAATTTTTGTCCTTGTTTTCTAACTTTAATTACTGGTTTGTCTGTGGTTCTGTCTCTTCACATGTGTTCTAGTTACTGGGTATGAAAGAAATGAAGTGACTGCTTTCACCAATAAGAGTCCCCTTTTCCATATGTCAGGAAGAAACTATACCTAAATTAAACCATGTTTTGAGTTGAGCTAAAATGTGATCCAGTATTGGTAGAAGCCCATTTTCCTGTGTTTGTCTTTAAGTCTTCAGCATGGCCCTCCTTGGATTTTAATTGAGAGCTTAGAGAGTTTATTACTGGAGCACTGAAATTTCTATCACATTGATATTTAGATAATGACTTTTCAGCCTGGCTCACAGATTCAAAACTCCCTCTGTTTTTTGTTTGTTTGTTTTTCAGGTCTCCTTCCTATAGCAAGACTTTGTCCTCTAAATACACAGCAATGATGAGATTCCCTCTGCCTTATCAGTTCTATGACAGTTTTCTTTGGAACCCAGAATTTACCAAATAGCCTATGGTAAAAACTAACCTTCAATTTGGGATTCTTCTGTTTTCTATTCAGTTATACCAGACAAACATGGCTTTCAGAACCTGTTTCATTTTACTTCAAAGTGGAAGTCTACCTGGTTACACTCTATAACGTGGGTGGGTCTCATCCAGTGAGGTGTAGGCTTTAAGAAGGTGACTGAGGTTTCCTAAAGAAGAAGGAAACTGCAACATAAAAACACTATCTGAGTGTGTAGCCTGTTTCCCTATGGAATTTTGAGTCAAGACCGCAACATAGACTATTATCAAATTTGCAGACTGCTAGCCTGCTCTCTAACTTTGCCAGCTCTCACAGTCTTATGAGCCAAGCCAATTCCTTGAAATAAATCTCTATATCTACCTCTAATTGGTTCTGTTACTTCAAAGAACCCTGACTAATACAGTCTTTGTATGAAGAAAAAAGAGATGAACTTTTTTCTTCTTCAAAAAAGAGAAATATTTATATCTTTAAATTTTACCACAGCCTAGAGTTCAGGAGATTTTATATAGCAAGATAGAAACAGGCAAAGGAGAAATCCTCCCCTCCCACCCCCACCCCTGTCCAGTTCTGGGTAAACAAAGACATTGTGGACCTTGACAAGTGGAGTCTTCTGGATGCTAAGACAGTGAAAGAGTTCTAGATATTGGTAAGTGAATTCCTTGGACAAGAATATCGGTTCTAAGAACTCAAATATGTCAGAATTGAGACAGATTGTTTAAAAAAAAGGAAAAGGAAAAAAAGACTGAAACTTACTCAAGGATTCCGCAGTTTCCCAGATAAGAAGACCAAGCTAAGGTACAGCTGGATATTCTTAAGAACAATAAACTAAACAAGCAAAAACTACTTTTCTGCTATTCAGACAATAGTTTAAACCAACGTAGTCTAGAACACAATACCTATCCCAGTACGGTGTAAAATACAATTGCTATTCGTTATGGTTCAAGCTTTAAAAATGAAATGAATTTTGAAGGGAGAAGATTCACATATGGTAGCAGAGTGAAATAGGTATTTCTGTGCCTAAGCTAAGAATATTGGAATATATAAAGTAAAATAAGAAAGAAGTGTCTCCTTAAGTTGGAGACACTGAGATACCAATATTTTGTATATAATTTAGGAGGTGCTTCACATATCTATTAACAGATACATGTTTTAAAATCATCAACATTTTCTTTCAACATGGCTTTGCTCTTTGAGTTTTATTATTAATCGATAACATGACTTAAAAGGAAAAAAAATCTACCTTCTCAATGTAGGAGGTATTGCCATGAAAACCACTAAGACACAGAAAAAGCTGTCTGCACAGTAGTACACTCAAGCTGCATATTAAATGTGCACATATGAAAGACTCCCTAGGGCAGATGAGCCTTTTAATCATAGTGTTTGACTTTCCTCATTTGATTTGTTTCTCCTCCTGTGGCAGGAGGGTGGACATGGTTGCACATTTTCCTCTAATTTCTTGATAAGCACTACTATCAACATGACAGCCTGGACTGATTAAATAACCCTATTAATATGCAGATATAACCACTGCATTTAAGAGTCTCTGAGGCCAAAATTAAATGTAAATTAACAAGGGCCAAAACCCTTCTTCAGCTTCTTTCCTCTCAGGCAATTATTACATATTGCCTTGTGGGGAAAGACAGTGTACTTACAAATCACATTTATTTGTTTTTATGCTATTGGTCCGGGAGAGGTCGGATGAGATACTGCCAGGGGAAGAATAGTGAAAGGTCATAGTAAAAGCAGGCCAAAATCAAATCTAGAAAGAGAAACGTGTAAACAGTGAGTCTGATAAATATGCACGTTGAAACAGGGAAATTCAGAGTTTTGGGAAGTAAGAGAAAAGCAAGAATGTCTTCTAGGCCTAGTTTAGCAAATAGTAAATGATCAGAAAAGAGAGAACGCAAGACAGAAAATCTAGGTTAGCGCCCTAGGGACAAAGATGCCAGGCAGCTCTTATGGACAATGTGGGGCTGAATCAAAGACAAGCAGTTGGCACAATAAAAATGTGCAACTTTGAAATCAATGGAGTCATGATCATCAATGAAAATAATGTCTCTCTTTAGGTTCTGCAGGTGACTTAAAGATCCTGTGATCTAGGCTACTTAGGGTCAAAGTTGATCATTCAGCAAGCAGAAGACCTGGACTCAGAAGGAGAGGAAAAGTGGTACAGCTGGGTCAAATTGGGGGGAAAGGTTCAAATATTTCTCTATCTGACAGCGTGCTCTCCATGAAGGCAGATGCTACCTATAATTGGTTAACTGCTGAATTTTCAGGACTTGGAATATAGTATACATGAGAAATGTATGTTGGATGCATTCATGCTCTCTCAAATTCTGTATCCATATTAGTGAGACTTTTGCTCATTCTGATATGGTGTCCCATGCTGTTTTTTTTAAAACATTCACTGAACCTCATTGACTAGGAGTCTTGGTTTGGCCAATGAAATGAAGGGAAAATGACAGGTACCAGTTATGAGCATGGGATTTTAAAAAATAACATTTGCTTGAACAGTGACTTTTATTCCCTGCCTCTTCAATTGAGACTAACAGACAAATAGCAGTGCTCCTGATAGGCTATTGTTAGGGTTAGTTATAGCAAATAAAACCACAGCATATTCACTAAGTTTTATTTTCAGATAAATAATGCATACATCTTATTATAAGTATATCCAAAATATTGCATAGGACTTATTTATACTAGACATTTATTTTTATCTAATATTAAAATTAATTGGATGTCTGGTGTTTTATCTAGACCTACAATGAAAATGTAGACTGAGTAAAAACTAAACTTTGCTTTTGTAAGCCATGTGATATAAGGGTTGTCTTTTACCACAATATAATCCAACCTTCTGATCTATCTTGATTAATAGAACCACAGTTTAAAAAAATGATGGAAATGATATTTCATGATATTTGGGCTTAAAGGTATCTCTCCCCCACTAAAGACTGATATGTTAAACTGTGAAAGCATTGCTTTATCCCAGTGACTCCCTTCTTTCCAAACCATGCACTATGGTCATAAAAAAAAGCTATTAACTATTCCCATACTAAGTTTTAGAAAACTCTATAAATCAAACCAATTGCCAAGGAGTAGTATACACATTTAGCACTGCCCTCCCCAACAAAATGTTTTAAACTAAGTAGTATAAGTTACAGGTAATTCTTTTGATGTATTTAGCTTCTGGAGATGCCAAAAAATCATACACAGATCTGACTGATACAAAGTTACACTTAATTATGGGGGGGAATTATTATTAACACTTAGGTAGGTGACTAGAGAAATGATGTACAAGAAAGAGCTGGGATAGAGAGCTCTGTCTTCACACTTTTCTCTCCCTCACTTTGTCCTGGATCAAGTCAGGCCAGGAGTTTCAGTCTAGGGAGCCAACACTGCTGTCCGTGCCTGCTTCAGGAACCTCCTCGGTGAAGCACAAAAAAGAGGGGAACACATGGAGCTCAGCAAAGCCAAATGCATAAGAACACATCCAAGGTCCTGAAACTCAAATTCTGTGTGCTGTCCCCCACAACTGGCGCACAGTGGAATGAGTAGTTCCACCTGGGGACAATATGTTCCAAGACTGGAGCCAGGATGACCAAATGAGCTGACCTCAATTTTGCCAACACATGTGCATCATGAGGAGAGCACCACACAGCACATTTATGTCTTTCAATGAATGAGTCAGTAAACAAAGGCCACCACAATAAATTAGGTAGAACTTTATAACAAGGGCATAGGAAAAGGGCGACAGACAGAACACTAATGAATGTGTGCATATGGTTGTGTGCTCTGTGTGGGTGTTTCTTTGATCAGGTTCACCAGGTAACTAACTTACATATTGCTACTTTTCATTTGCATTGCTTTCTATAATGACAATACAAAAAAAAATCTATAGACAGCCTATTAGAACTAAGAAAAGCCCACATAATGACTGGATACAAGATGAATACTAAAAAAATCAATACTGTTCCTATGACTCTCTCTTAGGTCAAATTCTCTTTGAAGCAGGCCTGGATCCAAGGATTCAGGTACACGTGACTTTTTTTTAAAGAACTATCCCAGCAAACACCAGAGGAAATGGTGGCAGCAAGGCAGGAAAATGGAAGAAGCCAAACAAGGGTGTGAAAACAGCCTCAACCTAATTCTACCAGGAGCTCCATATATTATATTCTAGAGTTGGTCCGACCTTGGTTGTGTACCTTCATTCTGAACAATCATTGGTGGTGATATGCCTAGACTAGTGAGGATAAATACTTTAAGATCTCCACCAGTGGGGTTGGAATTTCTCTTAGTAGCTAAGCGCAAATAAATCCAGGTTTGGGCACATGAATTGGCAAATGAAACGGAGGTGTCTAGACATAGCACAAGAGGTGTCTGCTCTAACAGAAGGAATATCTAATTAGAACACTGAAGTCAGATATCAGAGGCATTTATAATAGCTTGGTAGACAATCAAACAGAAGTATAAAGTTTCTTTTTAGAAATTCAATTGAAATAAGAAAATAAAACCTTGGAGAAGTAAATGATGTTAGCGGATAAGGAATGCAACACTGTAAACATATCACTCTTCCAAAACTGATCTATAAATTCAATAAAATTATAATCTAAAACCTCAATTGGCTTGGGGACAAAAGAATTCATAAAATTAGTCTTAACTTTGCACAAAAGAACACAATAGCATAAACAAGACAACACTGCAGAGGAAGACCAACAAGGAGGATTTTCCTACCCAATTCAAATATATTTTATACATTATTAATAATTTAATCTTATATAATAAAAGCCCTGAGAACATAACAGCAGAACGACCACTCGAGCAGTCACTATGAGATGCCCTGACCACCTCTCAGTTCCTTTCCCCAGCTGGCAGAATCCGATCACCTGATGGTTAACAGGGACTCAGGGATGGGTGGAGGGGGAGAGGATGCAGGCAGTACCAGGCCAGGACCCTGCTGCCTGCTGGTTGCCCCACACACAGAGGGTGACCTGCAGTGGGGGTGGGGCCAGTGAGCAGATGGAAAGGCCGACCTCACAGTCCCTAACCCTGGCCATCAGGCTCCCAACACCGGATGGCGAACAGAGAACCAGAGTGGGTGGCAGCAAGCCGACTGCTGACCCTTTGTCCCTCCCCCCAGCTGAGAGGCTCCGGTTGCCCAATGGTGAATGGGGAACGGGGTTAGGTGCCTGTGGGGGACGGGGCTGGCTGCAGGCAGCTGGAGAAGATGACCCTGATTACAGACTAGGCGTAGGGATCATATTTGCACATGAATTTCATGCACTGGGCCTCTAGTAACGTAATACGTATTTATGAAGAAAATATGATCAAGTCTTAATGAGAGATTGTCTTTAACATGGAGATGATCCACTAAGCGTGTGAAAGCAAAGGTTTGGAAGTGAAATATTAAGGACAAGAATCAGAAAAAAAAACACATGATAGGATGAAGAGGCCTGAGTTACGATAACCAGAACAATAACATGTTACCATTTGTGCACACAATGGAATCTTATTTGGCCATAAAAAGAAATGAAGTATTGATTCAATCTACAACATGACTGAACTTTGAAAACATTGTGCCAAGTGAAAGAATCCAGATACAAAAGGCCAAACCTTGTATGACTCCATTTATATAAAATGTCCAGAATAGGCATATCTATAGAGTCAGAAAGTAGATTAGTGTTTGCCAGAGCTATGAGGAAAAAATGATGAGTAACTGCTAATGGGGTTAGGGTTTTGGATGATGAAATGTTTTGGAATTAGATTGCTGTAATTGATGCACAACTTTGTGAATGTACTAAAAACCACTGAATTGTATACTGTAAAAGGGTAGACTTTATGGCACATGAATTATATCTTGCTAAAACTGTCGCTACAAATATTTCTATTTTAACTACTCCTGTAAAATCTCTTAGAGTAAAATATATATATATATATATATATTTTAAATAGAAAATCAGAGAAATGTATTATGGATTTCAAGGGAGCACAATATAGTTCCTATTGAATAAGAAATGGCAAAACTTAGGAACTGTAGATTATGTTACAGAGATAGTGCTTTCCTTCAACTTTCTTCATTTTCCAAATAGATTTTGGTATTTTGATAAAAACAGAGAAAAATTCATTTTCCCCCTCACATTATTGGTTTTAAATAAGTGGAAAAATTTCCTTTTTAAGGTGTTAGACATAGATTTAATCATCTATTATGAAATGTAGTCACACCAATTAGCTTTCAAAAGTGTTTATTGTTTAATAATATGTATAATTAATTCTTAGTTTCCTGGAAGAGGGCATAGGTTCTGATATGTTAGAGAATGATTAAAAAGTTGATCCTTAAAACACTATCCACTTTACCTAGTTTTATTTGTTTTCCTTTTTATTGAATTTATTGGGGTGGCACTGGTTAACAACATTATACAGGCTTCAGGTGCACAATTTTATAGCACATCATCTGTATACTGCATTGTGAGCTCACCACCCCAAGTTAAGACTCCATCTATCACCATTTATGCCCCCCCATCCCCTCTTCCACCTCCCTCCATTTCCCTCCCCAGGCAATCAGGGCACTGTTTACCAGGTTGATGTAAATAAGTATCTGAAAATCCCCCAAAGCAGCCTTTTCTTAGGTACATTGTGTGTGTGTGTGTGTGTGTGTGTGTGTGTGTGTGTGTGTTTGTGTGTGTGTGTGTCTAAACTCAGGCTATTGATCTGATTCTCAGTTGCTGTTTTATAACATAGTTAGAGTGAATTCAGTTGCTTTACCTGATGCTTTTGGATAGATTTTGAAGAATCTGATTGAAACTTTAATAACTATTGTACATACATCAATAATTGTTTAATACATTTCTAGGGATATATTAAAGTTAACTGTATTCAGTTGTCTCAGTTATTAAATCTGAAAAAGACTTCAAAGAAAGAAACCATAATATTTATCCTAACAGAGTCAGACTCCTATATTGTTTCTCTCAAAAAAACAATAACAACCTATTTCTTGTCTTGTGGTTTGTATCTTTTCTTTTATATTATTGAACATTTTAACCAGTTGTGTAGGTTTTTTTTGCATCTACTTACTTTCCAAAATATTTTGTTGATTGCACTTTAAAAGATTGCATTTGCTCTGTTTAATTCATCTTTGATAGTCGCTTTTCCATGAGATTCTTATGTGCCCTAAATTATAAAAATATTTCAAAAGAGATTTTGCATTTGCCCCTTTGGTAAGCCTTGGGTGTTTCATCCATTTGAGACAAAATAATTTTCCAAGTTGTACCAAGTGGATATTTTTAATTTGAACTAATATCACCATTGACATTTACAAATTACTCTTCGTTACAGACAGAGTTATAACTGCCTTACAAAGCTTATATTTTTAACCCTAACCCCAATGTGACTATATGTAGAGGCAGGAAATTAAGGGTAAGTAAGGTTGTACAGGTAAGCTCTTAATTCAATGTGACCGGTATCCTTATAAAAAGAGGAAGAGACACCAGAGTTCAACCTCTCTGCATGCACACAGGAAAGCAGCCATGTGAAGACGGAAACAGGAAGCAATCTGCTTCAGGGTTTCTTTATACATATTTTTATGGCAGACAATTAGTACCATTTCACTAAAGTCAATAGACACATCATTATCCTTATATTCCTTGATATCACAGAAGTTATGCTGCCAGTATTCTGTGTTTTTTCTTAAATTGTTTTAATTCAAGTGCAGAGAATTAAGTTAAACATAATTCTCAGGACAGCACATCATTAACATGATTGTGAAATACCACACCTATTTTCTCCTTTATAAATTTATGTTTTCCTTTTTCCTCTCGCTAGAGATATACAAGGTAATAGGTTTTATATTTTTAAATTGCATATGTGTACATCATTTAAATATATATATGTATATATATTAGCATATATATTATATTTTAGGCACTTATTTCTAAAAGTAGTGTTTTGTGTGTGTTGTGTTCTTATGCTTCAGTGTATATATAAAATTACATATTGGCAATGTTTTATATATCTTGTTTTATTTTATTTTATTACTTGGTGCAAAGTTTTAAAAGGCATAGCAATACACATTATTCTTCAAATGCATTTATATGTTCCCTAATGATAAATATTTAGATTGATTATGATTCTACATCCCTGCTACCATAAACAACACTGTAATAAGGCTCCTCATACATTTTGACATTAACTCTCAGTGTTTTACAGACTCTTCTTGCTCTAGCCATATCTAAAATTCTGAGTGTTATCATGAAAGCACTCATTTTTCTAGGTTAATCTTCTATTCTCACTATGAAGGATCTCACCAGTCTGTCTGATTTCTTCCAATAGCTTTAACTGGGAGTGATAGTTGTAATGTGCCAAGAAATGACAGATCTCTTGTCAAGCTGATATCTCTCCAGAGCCTCATTTAGGTATGTCCACAAAGTCCAAAGTTGAATTTATGATTTACCTCCTAAGTCATAATTCCCTATTTCCTATTTTCCCTAGGTGGCAGCAGGGTCAGTTATTAAAGATAGAATCTAGAAGATCATCCTTTACTCCTTTCCCTTCCTTCTCTCAAATATCTAATCACTAAGTGAAACCAATAGATTCTGTACCTAAATATCTATATAGTTGTCTTCATTTATATGGAATCTGCTGTAGTTCCCTATTTCTGATAAACTCATCTTTCCCAATTTAGCTGGATAAATTCTACTCAATCAATCCTTCAGACTTGAGTATACAGACCTCAAGGATTTTTTTTTTAATCAAGTGAAAACGGTTCCTCTGTTAACCTCTAGCAAAGCACTCTGTGTTTTCGAATACATCCATTGTCAATTTTTGAAACTAGGCACTTATCTCTAAAAGTATTCATTTAATTTCTATTTCATCATCTCTGAACTAACCAAAATTGTAACTTTTTGTTGATGGGCTATATTATCTGGTACAAAATTGTCGATCAAATGTTAATTGAGCTTCTAATGGGTTTCAGACATCATTCTTAGCACCTTAGAGATAGCAGGAAACTAAACAGAAAAAAGTCTGCTCTCAAGGGAGAGACAATCTATACTAATAAAAGGGTAATGTGTTAATTAGACTGGACATCTTTTGGACATCCATCTGGATGTCCTTTTGGCCAAAGCCACGGTGGCGGGCCCTGAGGCAGAGGCGGTTAGGAGTAATCAGACCAGCAGGGGAGGGCAGGTATGGGTGATTAGGCAGGCAGGCAGGTGAGTGGTTAGAAACCAGTGGTCCCGGATTGTGAGAGGGCAGTTGGACATCCCCTGAGGGGACCTGGATTGGAGAGGGTATAGGCCAGGCTGAGAGACCCTCCCCCCCATGCATGAATTTTGTGCACCGGGCCTCTAGTTAAATATAAGTTAAAAAGAGAAATGTAGCATAGGCTTTAGAGCACTGACTCTGAAGCTGTAATGCCCAGATTCAAATCACAGTTTAAACATTTCCTAGCTCAGTGATTTTTGCACATTAGTTATTCAATAACCATGGATGATAGAACTTACTTCATAAGTTTATTATAAAAATTAAATAACATTTATAAAGAACTGGGAACAATATCTTGCATATAGTAAGCACCATATAAGTTTGTTAAATAACATTTATATGTTATATTGTTTTATATATATCAGGTTAAGAAAGACCAACCATGGAGGATGGAGAGTTAGGTGGCAGTTTTTGATAGGGTAGTCAGATAGACTAAAGTGACATTTGAGCAATAAGTTGAAGAAGGTTCCAATTACATATTTTTAGATTAATTAAAGGATAATTTATAGCACTTTAAGAATATCCCAAGATTTGGGTAAGATAATGCAAAAAGTGAACTAGTCACACACAAAAAAATAATAAACATACAGGACTTAGTAGTTGTTAAATAAAAATAACAGGATCTTAATGAATAAAGAATAAGATTCTGCATGAATATAGAGTATAATGCTTCCTTACTCGCTTATCCACCACTGGCCCAGTGGAACATGGGACAAGCGAGGAGAATAAACCATTTCCCTTATGAGGGAGCTGTAATTCAGTGCTCTCACAGTGAGAAACTATTTTTTGTTAAGGTAAGGAAATGGCCTGAGAAAGAAGGGTGAGCCGGTCATGATAGCTGTTAAAACAAATAAAAATCCCTTTCCTTAAAGGTATGACTTTATATGTGAAAAATAAAATCATTTTTTACCCTTATATTCCTATCATAAAATTGGTATTAAAATTAATATTTAAACTTACTCAGAGACTTTAGTAAATTACACAAATTCATTATTAATCACCATTTTGCATTTTTTCCTATGTGGGTGAATGTCTTAAACATAATTGGTTCTGAAAAGAATTATGAGGAGGAGGAAGAGGAGGAAGAGTGTGATTGAAGTGATAGCATGGAAAATCTCAAGGAATCTAAAGAGAAGGAGGAAGAAGAAAAGTTAGCTTGAGGCTCCCATATGGCTTGAATTTCTTTGCCAATATGTTGCTGTTTTTCTTTGTGAAATGCTACACTAATGAATCCTCCAGAACACAATCTCTATACATCACTCTATAGTACATAATCCTTGATGTGGAAGAATAGGCAATTTCTGTTCTATATCCAGTAGTTGTTGCTGAAAGAAGATAAAGGTATTAAAACTGATATTACCTTTCACCTCACTGGGCAGAGACCGTGTCTTTTCTATTGTCGACTCCTCACTGAGTGATAAATACACTCTTGCAATATATGAAGAATGGATTTTTCTCTGCTCAAATCCTTTGCTCATTAAACAAACCTCTCTGGTGCAATGTTTTTCAATAAACAGCTAATAAAATGTATCTGCCTTTATAAATTCACTTGTAAAAATTATTAGACATCTGCAGACAACAGAATCAGTCTTTTTCAAACATTTCATTTACTAAATATAGATTTATAGGGAGAAAGCAAAAGAACAGACAATTTCTTTTTATAAACAATGTCACTTAATAGATAAATCAGAAAGCAAAAATTGACATTTTAAATCTCACTGGCCATTGCAAATATAATAAAGCACCTCCATTCACCTCCCACAATATTTGGAGATCACATTTTGAGTGCCTCTCACCAGTCCAGCTCAAAGTAGAAATGATTTTTTAATGCTATTTTTAACTTCCCAGAGATTACTTTCACAGGAAGAATAAAGTGTCACAAAAAATAAAAGAAAGAAATATCTTACTTCTTTGGAATGTCATTGTTACAAGCTAGCAAGGAGTAGAAAAATTCCTGGGCAAGTGGAATGGGGAAACTGAGACAAGAATATGAAACGAGGCTAATTTGGGAAGCTTTCAGCCAGCCTTTCAGTAGCAAGACCTTTTCTCCCCCAATTTAAGGAACTTGCCAGCAAATGGTTAATATCTCTCCTCCCTCTGCTTTATTGGTTTCTTCATTCGCATGCTAATACTGTACTTTTTAAATTATAGGTGCTATTTTAATTGATTGCAATGACTGGTTTGATTAATCCCTCTACCCACATTGACTTTTTAAAGGAATTTTGTCACTACTAATAATTGTTTGTTCTTCCACATGACTTTTAGAATCAATTTATCTATTTCCGTACCGCCCCCCCCCCAAAAGACTGATATTGTTATTTGGATGGCATTAAATTTTTATTGACTTAAGGCAAATTAACATATCTCTGATATTTGTATCATCTGATCCTCTCTTTTTGTTTAAGTCCACTTCTGGATCTTTCAGGAATATTTTATCGTTTTTCTTCATTTAGGTTTTGTACCTTTTCTGATAAGTATATTCATGCAACTATTACCTTAGGATACCACCTTTTGGTTGTGATGGATCCTTGCATAAATTATACCTTCTAATTTGCTATTGATTTGATACATAAGAACCATGTTAGGTTCTCCAGAGAAACAGATCCAGCAAGCTATGTATGCATAGAGATTTTAAAGAATTGACTCGCATGATAATGGAAGCTCAGAAATCAAAGTTGATGTTGCAGCTTGGGTCCCAAGGTGGTCTCCTGGCAGAATTCCATCTTCCTCATGGGAGGTCAGACTTTTTCTATGAAGTCCATTAACTAGAGTATGGAGATAATCTGACTTGTTTGAAACCTACTGACTTAATATTAACTTTATCTAAAAGATACTGTCACAAAATATCTAGAATTATGTTAGACCAAATATCTAAGTTGATACATAAAACTAACCATCACAAGGACCTTTGATTTTAAAATATTAGTTTTATATCGCTACTTATTCAGTTTTATGCCTTTCTCTGTCTTGTTACTTCCCAACCTACTCTCTCTGTTTTCACCATTTTCTCATTTTCTTTGATTTTTGTAGCTTTCCAGATAAACTATAATAGCATTTGCAAACAGAAGTCATTTTACCTTTTTTTAAAATTTTTCTCATAACTCTAATTATTTTCTTTTATCCACTTTTATTTTTAATATATTCAACATAATATTAAAAATTGTGGCAATAATGAGCCTCATTTCCCTTTTCTCTACATTTTAATAGAAACTGGTCCAGCACATCCCATTATTTAAGATATGGATTAATCATATTTGAACATCACTGAGTCAATTATTCTTCTCATTGGGTGTTTTTATTAGAAAAGGGTATTCAATTTTGTGTTGAACTTTCCTTGGAAATAACATGACTTTTTTCTCCTTATATCTATTTAAAACATATATTAATAAAGTTTTGCATTGTGTTCCATCCTTGGAATACTAAAAAAGTCTTATTTAGTCATTATTTATTAATTGAATGTGTTTTTCCTCTAATGGCTAATATTATTTTATTTCAAACTAGAGGCCCAGTGCACGAAATTCATGTACAAGGGGAGGGAAAATGTCCCTCAGCCCAGCCTACACCCTCTTCAATCTGGGACTCCTCAAGGGATGTCCGACTGCACATTGGAGTCGGATATTTCTCTTACAAACAGGATTGCTGGCACAACTGCTTGCCTGCCTGCCTAAAGA
This sequence comes from Vespertilio murinus, assembly GCA_963924515.1. Classification (NCBI taxonomy): domain Eukaryota; kingdom Metazoa; phylum Chordata; class Mammalia; order Chiroptera; family Vespertilionidae; genus Vespertilio; species Vespertilio murinus. The sequence continues at coordinate 176,017,496 of OZ004705.1, read as the reverse complement.
TTGACCCTAATGGCTTCTGCCTGCCAGCCTCAACCACCCCCTAACCACTCCCTTGCCAGATTTATTGAGACTTAACTGCTCCCCTGCCAGCCCGATTGCCCCTAACTGTCCTCTTCTACAGGCCTGCTCACCCCCAACTGCCCTCCCCTGCTGTCCTGATTTCCCCTAACTGCCCTCCTCTGCCAGCCTGGTCACCCCTAACTTCCCTCACCTGCTGGCATGATCACCCACAACTGCCGTGCCCTGCTGGCCATCTTCTGGTAGCCATCTTGTGTCCACATGGGTGCAGCCATCTTTGACCACATGGGTGCAGCCATCTTTGACCACATGGGGCAATCACATGTGTGTTGGACTGACAGTCAATTTGCATATTACCTCTTTATTAGATAGGCTATCTGTGTCAGTATTTGCATAAATAAGAATTGTCTGCAGTTATCCTTTATGTGAAATATTGATGTTTGACCTATGCATTTGTTAAGATCCATTTGAAATCAGAAACCATTCAGCATATTTAAAACAAAATGCATTTAATGTATAATTAGTTGTACAATTTGGAAAGATGAGAGGAACAAAAGAGATGAAGGTAACATTACTAAGATTAACTTATTACTGCAAATCAGTAAGTAATGTTACTGCAAGCTCTTTGTCATAATCTTAACAGCTGTTGTGGAGGACAAGTTGCCTGATAGGGAATCCATATGCATCCAATTCAGGTCACTGCTACTGTTGCTGGGAACCACACTGCCTGGGAAGGAAACAGGCGCCAACATTCCCAGGCTACAGTTACTGACTGCAGCTGTATCTGCCACTCTCAGCACCTTCAACACTGATTGCTTCTATTGTACTTCAAGCCATAAAACCATGAAGAAAAAAAAGGAGAATCACTTTTACATATCTCATTCCACCACATTATGCAGTAACACATCCCAATTGCACAGCAGACCTATTGGGTATCGGTGTCTGGGAACTGTGGTTAGTGGAGCCCCAGACTCTGAGATACTGAACAGATCACAGAAGAGCTGCAAACTTGCAGAGAAATTTCTGGGAAAGCATACTGGAATTTGAAAATGTTCATATTAACTATAACTTAAGTAACATTGTCATATGTAACACTTGAAGCATCATCTAAGCCAATGCTTATTTAGGGGTAGCTCTTTTATTCTCATTTTTGGGGGTATCAAAACTGTATGGTTAAAACTTTTTCTTGGGGCCAGATATAGGAAATTATATTTTTCCAAGAAATGTGTTTATTTCAAATTTGTTGAAATTGAACCAATCTAGATGCCCTATATCATGTTTTGCCATCAGAAAGTTATTTGAAGTAATTCCCCCCAGTGCCCCTACATATTTAGGAAAGCAATGGGAAGAAAACTTAGGGATTTTTCCCTATTTAAGTTATCAGATGAATATTAAATAACTTTATACTCAGTGGGGAAAAAAGCCAATTTCATCTTGAGGGAAAGAAGCAGTAGAAATACACAATTAACAATGGGTTTGAGGTGGTTGGCTAGTAATTTGGTCATGGGAGGAGTAGCAAGGAGATAAACATCTAGTTAAACTGCCACCTCAAATCTTAAGCTAAGTAAATTGTAGCTGAATAGGAAGGTTATATGTAAAAGAGATGGGGTGAGGGAAAGACGGAGAATAGATAATGATACAGGGAAAAATTATTTCCTTTGGTCTATTTAACTGAAAAGAAGTAGAAGCTTATCTTCCTTTAAAAATGTAGGTTATCCTTTTACAAACTGGAAGATGGAAATAAAGGATTATTTGTTGCAAAATGTTCTGAGAGCAGGTTATTAGTAGTTTTCATTTTAGAGAAAATAACACTATTTTAAAAGAAGAATAAAAAACTTGCAAAGAGCATTTAAAGCTGTAGAACTTTGCCTACTGGGTCTTATTTTGTGTTTTGGGAAAACATAACCTGTTAAAAATGATCTTGATAGGCTGTCCTTGTGGTGGATAATTCTGGGATTGATTTAAAAGTTAAATTATATAGGAAGGTGGGGCAACTTGGATATTTGTCTCTTGGACAGACATGGGACTTTTTTAAAACATCTGTTTAAGTATCTGACTCATTCAAGAAGTAAAATGACTGCAAAATTTACATTGGCAACTTTGAAAGACAACAAATCACAGAAAAAAACCTATCTAATAAAGAGGGAATATGCTAATTAACCCCCATGCCATTGCAAAGATGGTGGTGCCCATAGCCAATAAGGAGGGAAGATGCTAATTAACTGTCCCACCCTCAAAGATGACAGTGCCCACAGCCACAAGATGGTGGCACCCAGTCCCCTCAGCCCCATTGGGGTGGCAGGTGTGCAGCAAGGCGGGGCCCATCCTCAGGCCAGGCGCAGCTGCTCCACACACTTGTCTCCAGAGTCTCCCAGTCCCTTCAGACCCCCAGCCACCCAGGGCCTGGCCCAAGGTGCAGGCAAGCCTAAGATGTCAGCACCCCAGCCACCCAGGTCCAGCCCAAGGCACAGGCAAGCCTTGGATGGTGGCTGCCCAGCCACACAGGGCTGCCCAAGGCTCAGATAACCAGGGTTGGCCAAGGCTTGTGCTGCCAGCAGTGGCAGCAGCAGAGGTGTGATGGGGCGGTTGCCTTCCCCTGATCACTGGTCCCCTCCTGCCCCTGAGGACTCATGGGCTGTGAGAGGGGGCAGGGACACTCCCCCCTCCAGTGCATAAATTTTCATGCACCGGGCCTCTAGTACTGAGTACTTTAATTTTTTTAGCATATATCCTGAAGTAATGATCTATATGGTAAAATACTGCATCTTGAATTAGAATATATGTCTTGCAAAGAGTCATGAAAAAGAAAATTAGAAGCAATGATAAGGGATGCACTTGATAAATTATGCATAAGTACTGCATATTGTTGTACTTGTGTTGATAAAATCACCTTTAAAAGTATATAAAACCTCAAAGATAAACAAAACTAAAATATCAAAGTGTAGCTGAAAAAATATGGGTTTTAAATATATATTAATCAGTCATATTCAGTTACGGCTTTTAATCCACTTGGCATTTAGATCAATTTAATTGTTCCCTATTTATTTGAAATTTCCCATTTTATAATAAGATATATTTCCTCTGCAATGAGCAAGCAGATGTTTTGTTGTTGTTGTTGTTTTTCCCAAAAACCACTTTACATCGGGTGTTATTTCAATTTCAGTCTGTCTCTTCTCTACCATTTTCCAGAAGAAAACTTGGAATCAGGTCATTTCTTTTGAGGCATATTTTTCTTTATCAACCTCTAATTGTTGCTCTTTGCCCAATGCTCAGCTGGTTTCCCTTTTATAAAGTGCCATAGTATAAAATAAAAATAAAAAACCCCACAGGCCTGAAGAAAGTCTCTAAAGAAAAGGAACAAGAGTGTCCAGAAAGGGCGGGGCAGGTGGTCTTTCATAATCTCCAGTATTAGCATAAACTGATTCTAATTCTTCTGAGAAATCATCAGAGATTACATCGGAGGCACTGTAGTCCCATGAATTTACAACTGGCAGCATCCGAGATGAGAAAAGATTTGAAAACAGATACTGTCTGTTTAAATGTATTTTTAATTCAAATGAAGCTTTCCACACTCATTGTAATGTGAGAATATGATCATTTTTCTTTATATATTCAGATCATGATTCACCTTGAAAAAGCTGTGGAGTCAAAAGTCTGGCAAAGAATAAAGACAAACTAGTACAGAATATGACAGCTACAGATGGGACTGGTGATGTGGAGAAATGAAATAAATGATCTGCCTCATTAATTTTGTTCTGTGATTCTTGTCTCAGTGTATTGAACCTATTTTCATAAAAAGAAATTAAATGTGCAAGGAGTTTTTAATTCCAACCTATTTCACCAGTTATAATTACAGTTATAATATTTTCAGCTTTTTTTCTCCAAATTTAAATTTCCAGAATTCGGGATCTATCATTCCATTAAATCCTTGTTTTTAGTGGCATTTTCAAAAGTAATATCTGTGGAACCCAGGTGAACATTTATGGGACTTTTTTAGTAAGCTATAAACTGAACAGAGATGTTCACTGATTAAGCAAAGGGAAAATTATTTCACAGCAGTGTAATATTTTAGATAGCCCAGGTATTATAAAGTGAATCACTGAAATAATATATAAAGGCCCTTATTGCAGAGAAAACTAAAAACATCCTTATATTTCTAATACCATAATATTTTTCTGGAGGATAATTTGTACATGGAGAGAGTACAACTAAGTGCAAATAAATAAGAGTAACTCCACGCTTTGCATACTAATTCTTAAATATTCAAGAAGGTTTGTTGTAAAGAATCAGACCTAGTTTTTATTTTCCACAGATGGATTTTATGAAAACCTGTGATTTACACATTCATTTGTATATATTCACCTAGCGGCTTTTGCTCTCTGTTATATGGCAGGCATGGTTGATGGTGTTGGAGCAGCATCATGAAGGAAACACTTCCACCTTGCTGGGTGAAAAAAATACTCTGTGCTATCATCCCAATCACTGCTCTCTGCTTTTCTTTTGCATACTAGGATTTTATGGAATGTTTTATTTGGAAAGGAGATTCCAACATTTCATGAAATTTGAAAAACATACATTTAAGTGTTTCAAGGGGGATCTCTAAGAGATTTCATAGTAGAAACATTTTGCAGTGTAGAAAAATAAAAATATTTGAGCATCTGCATCTATTGTAGTTACCGCTGAATTTTAAGTGTGAGATGGGGCTATCGAGAGGGGTTGAAATAATCAAACTTTATGTCAATTTTATCATCTCTCAGAAGTTCTTGGGTTATGTGAAAAGGTGAGAAGTGGAAAAAAACACCCCATGGTTTGACAAATGCAATTATAGGGGCTACAAATGAGTTTGGGTTTAGTCACTAGAATTATACTGCATAATTAAGAGAGGGTAATGTTTTTGTAATCGCTGGGAGGTATCAGGAGCAAGCAAAAGTGCCAGGCTTTGCATCAACAGATTGACAGACTGATGTCCAATGAATAGTATGAATAGTGTGTGTGTGTGTGTGTGTGTGTGTGTGTGTGTGTGTGTGTATGTAACTAAGGAAAAGGAAGCTGAGTTACAAAAATGGGTCACTATGTGATTGAAAGAAACAGAATCTCTTAAGAGAGGCAAGTGAAATAAAGACCCCCTGCAGCAGTAGCAGGAGAATATAAATCCCTTAGCATGTGCAATAATCTTGCAGTAGAATATGGGTTAATAGGCTTGACACTGAAATTACTAATGGTTGAGCCAAAACTTGAGGGATGAGTCACAGTTTTGGAATTGGCACTGGGGCAGCAAAAGGTAGTATGGGGAACAGAATGGAAGGAGGGAGAGGCAAGTTCAATTGATGGAAATGACACATGCAAAGCAAATATCAAAGAGTGCAGAGATTATTCAGGTAAGTATGTGTTACAAGAAGAATGAGAAACAAGATGGCACTCACTCTCTCTTGCTCATAGTACACTCATAAACTGTCCAGCTTCTAAAATTTACATACTAGGTAAAGGAATAGATTTAATTATGTAATTGGATGTCATTTATTTTATAGCAACCTGGACATGTGCATTCACTTACAGTTGACAACTATGTATAAATTTGTCAATGTTGAAGAGTGCACTGACAATTATTCTGCTACACTTTTTGTTTTCTTTTGTTTTTTTAATCCTCGCTCCAGAATATTCCTCCATTGATTTTTAGAGAGAGTGGAAGGGAAGGAGAGAGAGAGTGAGAGAGAGAGAAACACTGATGTGAGAGAGACATATTGACTGCCACCTGCACGCATGCCAAAAGGCTGGGGATGGAACCTACAACCAAGGTCTATGGCCTTGACTGGGAATCAAACCCAAGACCCATCAGTGCCTAAACCAATGCTCTAAACCTGAGCCATACCAGCCAGGGCTTGCCACACTTTCAATGGCACTTCTTTACAGCAATGGTTTTAGAAAAAAACTACTTCTCAGCAGTCAACTGAAGCTCTTAATTGTTTTTGGTTTTTGTTTGCTTTCTGTTGTTGTTGTTGTCGTTGTTGTCATCGTCATTTTTTCTTTGATCCAATCTGTGTGACATTTTTAAGTGCAAATCCTGAATTCTTTCCAATGAAGATAGTCTAGGGTATCCTATCATTCATTTCTCAATTATTCTGTTGTTGCACCACAAAGCTACAAGTTCTTTAACTTTATGATGATAATAAAACCACAGATGCATAATTAAATGTCCTCAAGCTTAAGCAAATTAAGTAAAATAAAACCCCAGCGTTCTTTTCATCTGAGAAATATAAATACACAGGCTTATGTGGAATTTGCATTCTTGCTTAGTAAAGAACTATGGTTTATCATGCAATTATGCTGCCAGGTGGACAAAAAGCAATACTTTCTTATCTCAGTCCATCCTCATTTTTAAAATTCTCAGTGTTTAGTTAAAGCAATTTGAGAAAAATATATATAAAAACAGTAAGAATAGAGATGTCAGATGAACTTCATATGCCCTATATGATTAAAAAAAAGACAAGCTAAAAATTGAGAAAAAATAAATTACTTAAAAATGTACAGTAGAAAAGTTAATTAGAGGAACACTTATTGAGTCCTTATATTATGCCATTCACTTGAGACACTATCAATAAGGTGTAATCCTCATCAAGTTTATGATTCAATCAGGGAAACAGAAGTTGAGAGTTTACATCAGCATGCTAATCACTAATAAAGGTATCCTCAGATACACTGGCAGATTAGAGAGAAGCCCATCACCTCTGCAGATGACAGGGAAGATTTCATGAGAATAGAGAAGAGCCTAAGGGACTTAATGAGGGAATAAAGTTTTAAGGAGTTAAGACACCTTCATAAAATAGTAAGACCAGTTCTACCATCTGCTAGTACAGATATGGCACATCTCTTACTTTTCTAGGAATGATAAAAGCCTGACTTTGTTTTTTAGCTGCTGTTTTATTATCCATCTGAAGGTACTAAGTGATTTTTTTAAAATTATTTTTTATTTTCCTTTTACTTTTGACAGGGGGATGCAAACCAATTATGGTGACAGAGCCCTGCGTCGATTTATTATCATTCTCTCTTTGAAGATAAATTCCACAATTTTACCACATAATTAAACTTAGACATTTTCTCTTTCAAGGTCATTTATTTTATGATTGGTGTCTCTGGCTCTTTCTTATCCCACAGATACCACAGGACACATTGATTAATACATAAAAACTATGTTATGGTTAACAAAACTAGAAGAGTATGATATGATACTTGTCAGTACCAGGGCTTGAGAGTTCATGTCTGTTTGGATGATGTTCATGTTGTGTTGATTGAATCACAACTCAATCACATTACATGCCAGAAATAGTGTTTATTGCTCTTTTAAGCTTCTATTGACTACTTCAAGGCTGGAAATAAGATGATATGCCTCATCTCTCCCAGGTTTGCCTACAGGACCATTCTAGGACTATCTTTTTATTTTCTTTGTAAATCAATATGTGTTTGAATGCACTTGACCACTGAGGAAGACACATTCATTATCACCTACAAATATTGATTTATATCATATAGAAAACATATTCTATGCTAGTTTTCAGAAAGGGCATTTAGGCATCAAATACACAGATGAAGTGCAGATCTTGGGTGAAACATGAATTCTTATTGCACTTTGTCAATAGTCACATGGTTATGAATTGTAAGAGGACTTACCAAAAGTACTTTGCATATTTTACTATAGTTCTGAGTAATTTTGCAGAAAAGGCCAACCTATCTATTTATCTTTATTTCTAGTCCTTATAGATTTATTATTAAGTTTTCCTACTGATTTATTAGCTCATACTTAAGAATTTTTACAAGCTGTATTTTCTGAGTTATACAGGGTTGATTTGGGCAAGAAACTAACTAAACAATATTTCCTTATAGATCATATTAATATAATCTGTGGGATTTATGTATATATAGCTAAAGAATAAAAACAAGGGTTATTTCTCTTATGTCCATTAGAAATTTGAACTTTAACTATAATAAATCCATTTTATTTAGTCTAGAGAATTAATTATCATTCTGATTATTTTGGTATATTTAAGAGTCTACATTCATGAAGTTGTCAGCTACTAGACTTGAAAGAATCTTGGAAATCCTGACTCAGTTCCAAAGAATGAAAAGAATCTCTTTATAGTGACAATGTCAGCAGACTTGAGAAACCTGCCTATGTCTATTCTCTTAAATATTAATAGTCAAAAATACATGGTAAGGCTCTTAATGAGGTTATTTTTCTTTTGAACTTTCTTCCAGAATACTCAGGCAGGGACTTATAGACAGTTGTAAGGGAAGAGCAGAAACCATCTGTCCATAATGAGACTGAAAGATTCTGGTTATTATAATATACTGAATATTCAAAAAAGAGCCTGGAATTCTCTACTGAGGCAATGATCAATTTTTAAAGAGTAAGTCAGTGATAACTCTGACAGCAAAAATGTATTATGAATAGTGAGATATTGATGGGTCTTCAGGGACTTCTCATTCATCTCATAAAATGTTTGTTCTGCTTGTCATAAATTGACAAGAAATTACAAAATAAATTTATAAATCAACTAGAGGTCTGGTGCACAAATTAATGCACTTGGGGGAGGGAGGAAGGGAGGGAGGGAGGAAGATTCCCTCAGCCTGGCTTGCACCCTCTCGCAATCCCTAGGCCTGGCCTGAGATCAGGGCCTATGGGGCTTTCCTTCCCCTGCTGCAGGCAGCTGGCCCCACCCTCACCACTGCTACTGCTTGCCATCTGTGTAGTGCTGCCCCCCTCCCTGCCACCAGTGGCCTCCCTCTGCAGGTGACAGGCGTGGTATGTGATCTCTTGGCTGGCCTGGGCTTCCCTATTTCTTTGCTAGGGGCGGGGCCAACCTGCAAGGCGCCATCTGCCTACCTAATTGCCCCTAACCACTTGCCTTGCCTACCTGATCACCCTAACCACTCTGCCTGCCTGCCTGATCACCCCTAACTGCTTGCTTGGGGGCAGGGTCAGCCCGACAGGGGCCATGGTGGTTCTGGCCTCTGGTCCTTCCAGTCATTACATTTATGGTGGCTGGCCTTTTATTGTATAGGATTTGATGACACCTATTGACAGTCTTTAAACATGAACAGGATGTTGCTTTTATTCATTCTGAAAGGGGCAAAACTGCTGAATTATTTTTCACAGACTGTTGGTATCTACTTAATCTAGGGACCCTGTCTGAGTTCCTTCTTTTGATTTGTCAATACTTTCCACAATGAGAGCTTTGTACCTAGCACAGCAATCTGTATATTTTAAACTGCTTTAAAATACATAAACTGCCAAGTGTACATAAATATTTTGACATCTCATATTTTATAAAGTAATACTTTAAAAGTTGGTGTCAATTATTTATGCTGGAAATCTCAAAGGCAGTCTGGTGTGAAGAAATATAACAATTTTATAATTATTTTGATTTTTTGAGTTCTTAAATTTTTGAGTTCTTAGACTTAAATAATGCAATACAGGATCATAAGTATCTAAAGCAGCTTAAGTAATTGAAGTTAAGAAATGGTTTCAGTTTTAGTTTAGAGTAATAATATTTAAAGTGCACAAAAGCAAGTAATAATGATTAATAACTCTATCTTGTATTTTAAAAAGAAAAAAATTAACAACAGCCAACACAACAACACCTGTCCATTGTGAATGAGTCAAAATTACTTCTATTTTTCTGTCAGACTGGTTATATATATATATATATATATATATATATATATATATATTTCTTGGTGTGCTATAGATTTTTAGTAGTTAGTTTTATGTGCTATGAGATGAAAAAGATTGAAAATCACTGAACTATTAATTTTCTGTGGTGGAAAAAAAAGTCCATTAAAATAGCCACAGATTCTTTGTGACTCAGTTTTTTCTTAACTTTAATCTGGCCACAAGGTTTCAATGGCTGCATCACCACAGGAAATCTGAGAATAAGTCACAAAATGTTCTTCAGCTTCCACCTGAACTTCTTGAAATGCTGGCCCATAGATGGTACTTTTCCTGGGCCACCTCTTGTAGTTGTTTGTGGGGGATTTATGGTTAGTTTTTGTCCTTAAGCTCCTGGCACCTTTGTGGAGATGATCTACAGGGCCAGGAGGCACTGGGGTTGCAGACAAACCCACAGACACCTACGCGGACCTGGGGCCACGCAGCCGGGTGGCACCAAGCCAACCCCCCACGATTCCCAGGCAGAGTCCTTCAGAAAGAAAGGAAGATCTGAGCCTCCACCATCCATCAGCCACAGCCCCTCGGGCCAAGCCTCATCCAGAGCCCCAGGCATCCACTTGCTGGCACAAACGCCTCATCCAGTTGTGGTTTCTGAGGCATTGCCACCCATGGGATCCAATGGCTTCTCCAACCCCCTCTCCCACGGAGAGAGACATTCAGAAAACAAATGGACCACAGTGAAGCAGAGAGAGAGGCAAGCTGCTCCGCAGTTTCATTTATGTTCCTGGCAGAGGGTCTCTGAGCTCAGAGACACAGGTGGCAGCTGGGGGTTCGGAGCATCACCTTCCCGGCACCCTGGGTCCTGTGCCACCAGCGCACCTCCTCCATCAGGGTAGCCGTTTCTGAAGAAGGGGAGCCCGTGGAGCCAGCCACCCCTCAGAGCCGGGGAAGACCCTGGGGTCGCGCTCGGCCTGAAGCACGTGGACTTCAGGTCCACTTGGGCGTGGATGCCACACGTTTCCATCATTTTGGCCTTAGGAAATGGGATGTTTTCCTCCAAGATCTCTGAGTCATCGTTCCTTCTTACAACAGGCAGGGTGTAAAGCTCTTCCAGCCTGAGGAATACCCGCTCCACCTGCCTCGCTCCAGAACACACGTTCCCAGGAAGCTGTGGTGCACCCTCACGTGGTCTGCGTCTGCCCGCATCAGGTGGGGGTGGAGAGGGCGGAGGGGGAGAGAGAGGGTGGGGAGGGCGGGTCCAGCAGGTGGAAGCAGCTGGAGCTAGTCTCTAGGCCCTGGGCTTGAAGCTCTGCCCAAGGCTAGCCGCATGCCCCTAGGCCATGCAATAGACTAACTTACTCTTAGAACAAAATGTGATAAACTCATTTTTACAGGGCAAAAATAAAATCTAATGGGATAATATCAGTAAAACGTGGTTCAGGTCCCATTCTTGATCCAAGTTTTGGCTGCAATACCTTTTGTTAACGCGGAAAGATTTAAGTAGAGTCTCTTAGACTATAGCAGTTAGATGGAAAGGTTTGAAAAAAATCTTAATTGTGTGCCCCCTTTTGACCAGATGAAAGGTCTTCTGGGACATTAGGGATGTGTCTCTTTGCCTTAAAGAGTAGACACAAGGTCGTCTAAAAGATTTAAGGATATCGTCCCATAGCATCCTCACTCCCAAGATAGAGAGGGATTTGTCTCAAAGACATGTATGACAGTAGCCTTCATCTTGGACAGTGAATCCAGTAAGATCCCTGGGAAACTAACAACCATTTTTTGATAATGTGGTATTAGTAGTAACACCATCTGTCAGCTTGGACTGAAAAAGGTCAAAGCTCAAGATGGGAAGAAGCCGCTAAGCCCTCAGCCTCTACAAACAGAAAGCATGCTGGAAGCTACTCAACTACACAGCAGGCCATTTCTATAGCAAGAAAGGAGGACTCACCCAGAAGAGGAATCTGGCTCCAGAACTTATACCTGAGGGACTCCCCTTAGGGCCGTGGTCAGCAAACTGCAGCTCGCGAGCAACGTGGGGCTCTTTGGCCCCTTGAGTGTGGGTCATCCACAAAATACCAAGGCCTGGGCGAGTCTATTGTGAAGAAGTAGCATTAGAAAAAGTTGGGTTTTTTTTCCCAAAAAATTGGCGCTCAAAAGAAATTTCAATCGTTCTACTGTTGATATTAGGCTCTGTTGACTAATGAGTTTGCCTATGAATATACATCCAGGCATAAGGCGATGAGCTCCTAGTGAAACACATGGCACTGTTAAGGGTCTTTAAGGAGCTGTGTCTGTTTCACGTGTTAGGAATATAAATGATGTTAGGCAAATGGTCGTTGATTAAGCAGGACCAAAATTGGTAGCAATTGGGAGCTGGAATCTGTTTCACCTCATTTTGAATCTGGGCTGGTCCAGTGAACTACCTTGACCAAAAAATGTGGTCACCATGTGACTTCCAAGTGTGGGCTATAAGAATCCATTCAATATCACTGAGCCTCTTGGAATATTTACCTGTAGGACATTTCCTCTTGAAACTCAAATGCCAAACCGTAAAAAGCCCAGGCCATGTGTTTAGGCCAAGTATAATTGCTCCTGTGAACAAACTCATCTGAGGTTCCCGATGAAAGGAAGTATGCCAGCCAAGTGAGCGAGCATTCAGGTGCAGCCTTTATTGTCTGCAGACCTAGCCAGTAACTGACTGCAATTGCCCGTAATTACCTCAGATGAGAACCCTTACCAAGGTTAGTAGATACACAGGTCTAATGGATAATACATTGATGTTTTTAGCCTCAGATTTTTGGAGTGGTTTGCTAAGCAGCAATAGATCAAGCAAAACAATAAGCAAAGTTATAGTAATCTCCTCAGAAAATATTATGTATTCATATAATAGAAGAATTTTAAAATGGAGAGCAAGCTGTAGACATCTGGAGTTTATAATTGAACTTTATATATTATTATGTTGTTTTCTTTAGTAATTATTATAAGTTGTTTAAATTTAAGGTTTAATAATATCCTGTTTTCAGCACATAAAGCATTTTCTCATATTTTGGCTTGGCTTACTTATGTATTTCTGTAGGGATTTTGTATTTTCCTTGAGAAAAAAGGGAAGAAATGTGAGGTACTCTAAGATCTTTGCAGGCCAGAAACAATTAATTCTATATTATTTATATTTTATTTCAAAACACCTTCAAGCTGATCCATACAATGGTAATTTTATGCAGGTAAATTTCTTACCTAAGAATCAGAACTCTGCATCTTCTAAGCTGCAATGTTAAAAGATGCAACTATTTGTCCACTAATAATAGGCATGTGTTTTTAATTACACATTATTAAAGAGTAGATAACTTATTAAAAGTTTTGACTAATTATAGTAAATATAAGTTTCCCAAAGAAGAAAGAGGAAAAGAAAAAAATAAGCAAAGAAAAGACACAGAAAGAGCTGTAATATAAACAGATCATTGCAAAAAGGAGGCAAATAACCTTTCTTTTTTGAGAGCAATACTTTTATTTCTTTTCCCCCCCATTTAAATAAGCATACACACACACACACACACACACACACACACACAACCACACATGCACAAACACAGATTGGTAACCTCGGTGTTACAATTTCAGCCTTGGGTCAAATAAATATAGAACACAAATTGTTGTATTTCAGTAAAATTGACTGATTGGTTGCATCAGTTCCAGAACAGAAGGTCAAAATGGCATAGACAATCTCAAAGGCATCTTTATCCTGATATTGTCTGATCTACTGTCTGCTCTTTATTCTAGTGGACATAAATTGATGCTTCTCTTCTATGCTTGTTCTAACTTATTTGAGCACACAAGAAAACAAATAACAAAAGATATAAGAAATTGGCAGTCAACCAGGTAGCAGTGTAGGCTTTGATAGAAGCTTTATTTTCAACACTATGAAACCATAATTTTGTGACATGATAAAACAGAAGCAGAGGACTCAAAAGCGCAGAGAAATAAAAATTCTTAAGATAAATTTTTTTCCAAATGTTTTTAAAAATGTTTTTGGACGATATAATCAAAATCACCAAAACCAAAACTGGGAATAAAAGGGATAGCTAAAAATAGCCACACCAGAGTTGGAATCACAGACTGTCTTGGAGTCTTGGAAAGGACTAAATGCAGTCCAGAGAGTCAATGTGAAACAAAGCACCGATTCACTGACCCTGAATCAGGGATGAAGTGGGAGTTGAAGAGCAGAATTATGAAATGCACCCTGCAAGTTGAAGAATGTACACTGGGGTTTAATAGGTCCATGAGATCTCAGGGCAATATTGTTAGGGCTAGTGACAGAATCCACTGGGGAATCTCAGTGAAAGTGTTATCTGTAAAATGAAGACTAAAAAAATGATTAAGAAAAATTACTTTAAAATTATGTTTTTGCACGAAGTGAAGACTTGAAGAATCTCATCACCACATTAAAAAATACAATAGATACTTTATATAAATGAGTTTACTAAGGTTACATGTAGTCTGTTCATAGTGAACGAATAGTCATTTTATAAAGTTATACCTGCAATGATTATCACAGACTTATAAGAATCAGGTCTCAAATCAGGTTTCCTTTAGTGAACATACAGAATGTAACTCAACATTTCATCTGTTTGGGGATATCAAGGTGAAATAAAACTACTATCTTTTTTTTTCTTACTCTATGAATATAATCTTACCTAATAAAAGAGTAATATGCAAATTGATTGCACATTTGCTATGCCAAAGCCACGCCCTCCAGCCAGTCAAGGTAAGTATGCAAATTAACCCAACCAAGATGGCAGTTAATTTGCATATCAAGACAGCTTAGAAAGAAGCCAAGCACTGCAGAAGGGCATGATGAAACTGCTGAGAAGCAAACATGTGGGGCAGGAGAGAAGGAAGGGAAGCAGGCAGGGTGGGGAGACTGCAGCAAAAAGCCCTATTGCAGGAATCTTCCTGCAACGGGCTACTAGTACATAATAAAAGTACATCAAATTATATCATAGCGTGTCAGTTTGCTTTCTCAACATGCTTGGCCCTTGTTTCTAAATCATGTCACTTAATCAAGGCTACTAGACTTCCAGTGTTAACATAGGATATCCCCAGATCAATAGCTTCAAGCCAATCCCGTGTCTTTGTACATAGCTCAGTATACCAGTTCAGACCTTCCTTCCAATGATTCTTATTCAGGGCCACATTTAACTTTCCAACATGAGGTCTGGGGTATCTGGTTCTGATCAGTATTTCAAAGTACATTCTTTGGTTTCACATGCAAAATTGTTTCACCTCTTGGGATATCATAACAGAATGATTTTACTGAACTTAAAAAAAAAAAAGACTTAATATAACTCCCCTGTAAGGTGAAGGTGTTTTAATTGTCTTACATTTGCATTGAAGTTGTTCCATTCTCAGTGGAGAAGATCAGCTCCAGTAATAAGTTTCTTCGGTACAGTTGGGAAATTAAAAAATTTTCACGAAGGAAGTTGCAAAGTTATGCAGAAACAAGATCATAAGTATCATGCTATGCTAACACTGACAATAATGATAAGAATAGACAAATAATTATAATAAATTTGTTTTAATAGTAACTAGTAGCTAGCTACTTAGATTTTACCAAAAATTTACATGCATAATAAAACTTTGTTTTCTTAGCATGACCCCATAAATTAGAAATTATTCTTATAGTTTTCAATTATCACACATTGCTACTATACTGGTCTCCAATATCCAGTTCAGTAAGTGACCAATTTGTTGAAGATCCAATTAACTAATGATCAATTTGTATATTCTTAACTTTCCAAATTTTCCAAATTAAAACATTTATCTGTTTACCAAAAATGGTTTAAGTTTCATAAGAATTCACAGGAAATATATTAGCATTAGCAACAATCTATACTAATAATAGAGGAATGTACAAATTATCCAGGACACTGTCACAGTAATGACTGAATAGCAGGCTGCATGGGGTGACCAGGCCAGCAGAGGGGCAGTTGTGGGTGGCCAGGCCAGCAGGAGACAGTTGGAGGCAACCAGGCCAGCAAGGAGGGAGAGGATAATGGGGGTGACCAGATCAGCATGGGGGGGGCAGTTAGGGGAGGCCAGGCTGGCAGAGTGGGGTAATTGGAGGTGACCAGGCCAGTTGTGGGGGCAGTAAAGGGTGACCAGGACAATGCAGGGGACAGTTAGGGGCAATCAGGTTGGCAGGCAGAGGCAGTTAGGGGTGATCAGGCAAACAGGCAGGTGAGCAGTTAGGTCCCGGATTGTGAGAGGGATGTCTGACTGAAAGTTTAGGCCTGATCCCAGAAATCCCCCAAGGCAGTCAGATATCTCCCAAGGGGTCCTGGGTTGGAGAGGGTGCAGGCTGGGCTGAGGAGGCCCCCCCATGCATGAAATTCAATTTTTTTAATCCTGTATATCATTTAGTTTTACCAATCTTTTACCTTTTGTCTTTGTTATTTTAGTAATTTAATCTATTTTAAAATTTTATTGTTATTATTATTATATTATACCAAATTTTAAGTATAAAACACATAGATAATATCATTCATATTATCATTCTTTTTTTATATCTAACAGTTTCTCTTTTTATCTGCAAACTGCCTCCAATTAGCATATCCAAACTCTCTGTATCAGCATAGAATTTTAATACATCTTATTTATCGTAGATATTTTACAATTCTCATTTAATTTTAATATATATTATTATTTCTGCAAAATAATAATTAAGAATGATATTAAATTCTATTTGAAAAAAATAGAAAGTGACATTCAACCATTTAAAATTAATGAGTAGATAAACAATCCTATTATAGCTGTTAAATTGTTCAGTCAACTAATGGCTATTTTGCAAGTTGTTTTTTTCCTAAATTGATTCTAACAAGGTATCTTTTTAAAACACTGTATTTTCAGTCACTGGTTTTAAGCAAGTCCCTTTCAGTGAATCATTCTGCTTACACTGTTAGGCACACTCTATCAAAACGAAAATTGAGTTATAGGGTTTTAGTAGCTTGCCCAAGGTAACTTAGATAGTAGGAAGCAAATTATAGAGTTTGGCCAAAGTAGCTTAGAAAATAGAAAGCAGATCGTGGTTTTCATGTTTTTAAAACATTGCACTTAATCATTACTGGATGCTGCCTCTCAGTTTATTAAATTTTTTTAAAAATTAATTCTTTTTTTTCAATGTTTAGGGTTTGGGGCTTTAAGGGCATTGTGAAATTAAAGAATGTGTTGCTTACTAATGAGAGATTATTCTAAGCTTCACTGGGTAGGCAGATATCCAGGATGCATAAGGTGAACCTGTTTGCTTGCAAAGCTGGCAACAGATAACTAAGGATAAGTAAGAGGACTAACATTGTTAGCTTTTATCCTAAAAGTGACAAAGAGGCATTCTAATATGTATGTAAATGTAATGGCATCAATACCTTTTGGCTTTAGAAATATCCACCTAAGAGCATTATAGAAAAGGGAGGTGAGGCTGGAGACAGGAAGGTCACATGGGAGACCCTGATATATCTTACAATTAATAACTAGAGCCAACATGATGCTATTAGACATAGTGATGGATAAGCATAACATATATTAGAAACAGAATACATATACTAATTTCATAATTTATTTGAGCTAGATTGCAGGTAAAGTGGGAAAGTTATGGTTTGAGTACTAAGTTAATAGCCCTTTTTTCTCCATAAAGAAAGTAAATTGAGGTGGAATGATTCTTTTGGAAGAGGAGATGATGAAGTCAGTTTGATAACTGTTACCTTTGATTGTGACTTATCAATGGAAATATGCACTAGGTAGTACCAGTACTATTAGGATTAGGATGTGTGTGTGTGTGTGTGTGTGTGTGTGTGTGTGTGTGTGTGTGGTATGTTGAGAGACAGAGAGAGAGGGGAGGGGGATCAGTCTGTATAAATACATGTTTTAGAATCATCAGCATATATGTGGTAACTGAAGCCATGTATATGGATACGAGTGCAAAAAAAATGTCAAGAAAAGATATAGGCCACAATAGCACTTTGGAACACTCTAAAAAAGCATAGAATAAAAACAAATATTCTGGAACTCTGAAAATGGACAATCAAAAGAACAGAAATCAACCTATTAAAGTGGTAACTTAAATGCCAAGCCATAAGAAGGAGTTGATTTTTAGTGAGGACTCAGCTGACAAAATAAGAAAATGCCTAATGTGTACTGAACAACTGTATTAAATGTAGGAGAAAAGTCAAGTATGAGAGACACAGGCAAATGTTCTTAGTAAATCATTGGTAATATTAGTGACAGTAATCACCATGGGAGGGTAGGACTAGATGTGGACTTCCTAGCAAATCTCAAGTTTCTTTTTTTATTCCATTGCTTAAGAAGAAACAGATTTTGAAAATTTTTCTTTAAGAGATAATTTTTTAAAAATATTCAGAACATAAGAGCCAAATGGACAAGATAAATACTGAAAAATTCAAAGCTACTGCATATTCCTCCCTTGTCCAAAGTCAGGAATACATGATTTTGAAATTTCAATGCCATGTTTTTCTAGGCAATATATAATGAACCAAAACAAACAAACAAAGACAATTAAAAACCAGTAAATAATTAAATATGAAATAATTGCAACTTAAGTAAATTTTATAGAAAATAATATAAATGTACTTAATAATAATTGTACTTTACATTGGTTAGTTATGCCAGCAGGGGAGGGCAAGATCAGGCCAGCAGGGGAGGGCAGTTGGGAGCAAGCAGGCTGGTGGAGGGGCAATTGGGGGTGAGCAGGCCAGCAGGGGAGGCAGTTGAGGGCTAGCACATTGGCATGGGGGGGCAGTTGGGAGTGATCAGGCTGGCAAGAGGGGATTTGGGAGTGAGGAGGCTGGCAGTGGGGGCAGTTGGGGGTGAGCAGGCTGACAGGCAGGTAGGTGAGTGGTTAGGAGCCAGAATTCAAGAGAGATATCCGACTGCCAGTTTAGGCCCCATCCCTGTAAACCAGCAGTAGGACATCCTTCGAGGGGTCCCAGATTAGAGAGGGTGCAGACCAGGCTGAGGGACACGCCTCTCCCCTGTGCACAAATTTCGTGCACCCGGGCTCTAGTATAAGATATAAATTCATGTGTATATTTTCAATCTAAGGAATCTAACTTTATAAAAAGCATTGGGAAATACAGAAGCAACAAAGAAACACAGTTGTTATCATGTAATATTTTTAACATTTTTAACAGAATAACAATGTGTTGTTATTTTTTGTGTGTTTTTAAAATATATTTTATTGATTTTTGAGAGGAAGGGAGAGGGAGTGATAGAAACATCAATGATGAAAGAGAATCAATGATTGGCTGACTCCTGCATGCCCCATTCAGGGGATTGAGGCCACAACATATGCCCTGACCAGGAATCTAACCTTAACTTTCTGGTTCATAGGTCAACAATCCACCACTGAGCCATGCTGGCCAGGTGGAATAACAATGTGTTTTTGAATACACAATAACAAAGATTTCTTAGTTGAAAGTTAAAGAGGAAAAAAAATGAGTCTCCTTTCACGTAGATCATATGACATCAAAACTAGTGTTTCCAGAAACTACACTGTAATTTTTGGAAGAAGAAATAATGTCAGGTTGGTCTATAACTTAGACACCCAAAGTGGGTTGAGAAAAAAGAATGACTTGTAAACACTCCCCTTTCCCACAAAAGGCCTTATAAACATGCTACTAGTATAAGTAACAAAGCGTTCCTATAAGTAGAAAGGTTGAGCAGAACATAACAAATTTGTCCACATAGCTTATTGTAAATTAGTGTGAAATAGAAATATGTGGGGCAGAGTAGGCTGAGGAAACAGGTGAGTCATGTAAGCAATCTTCTGTGTGTACAGCTGGGGATAAAAACACTGAAACAACGGAGTAATCTTTCCACATGCATTACACAAATTTTCCACTTGTCTATTATTTGAAAACCAAAATGTGCCTAATGCTGGGTATGACTATCTCACATTCCTCAAGGGAAGGGAAGTTTTATCTCTGATCATTTGAATCATTACAATTTTTGTAGGATCAAGATCTACGATTCCTGTGGTCTGATGTTATCGATCAAGTAGCCTTAGCAGCACAAAGAAGAGAGCGTCGGCTTTGCCTGAAGCAAAGTTACTAGTAGTGTCACAGAAGCGATGGCTACAGTGATAGTTTGTGAAGCATGAGCACAGTTTGCCAAAAGATGAAATTAAGTATGGAGCACAGATGGCTGAGGAAAACATGACAATCAATACTTTATTATTTGCGACAAAATAATGTAGGCAAACTCTAATAGCGCTATGTTTAATAGTCATTTCCTTCAAAATATAAATGCTATTTGTAATTGAAAAAAGGTGGGCTGTTTCCTCAGACTGAGTTATTCATCCATGAAATTATTTCGTACAAAAGAGCATAGGCTAAAGGTAAAACAAAATCAAATTAACAGATGGCCTCAAGAGCAAATATCATTCACCACCAATGCAATTACTATGTTTATTATAACTAATATTAATTACTAGGTATTATCTTAAGTGCTTGACATTGCTTATCTTATTTAATCATTAAAATACCTCAGTTCATTTGTTCTACTCCTATATTCAATTTTACAGGCAAAGTAAAAATAGAATCAAACATCCACCAGAAATTAAAAAACCCTGATAAATCTGACAACAGAAAAGAGCTAGTGACAGTATGAATCGCGGCAACTTTTATAGTAAGATTTTGTGGAAATATTGAAGATTTGTAAACTCGGTAACCCAAAATTTGACTTTTCATTTCTATACTGCAGAGAAATACTTTCTCACATGCCCAAGGGTGAACATAACAGCAGTTTGTGATACATAAAATTGCAGAAAACATAAATGTCCGCCAAAAAATCAAATTGAAAATCAGGCCAAAAATTTGCTATGTGGCAGTAAAAATGAATGAATTAGAGATACACATAGCCATCTAGAGATATTTCACAAACAGTACAGGGAAAAGAGTGTATCACACAGGGAAAAGACTAGTGTGGATAGATTAATAGATAAGATGTAGCTGTAAAGATAAGATGGTGCTATTCCTGTAATGTTCAAAATGCATAGTTAAATAACATATTAAACAATCTATTTAAAATGCATATGTAGAAGGTAAAACCCCAAAGGAAGGATAAACACTACCTTTAAAAGACTTGTGGTTATCTGAAGGAAGAGAATACAAGATATTGGTGTTGTTTTATTCCTTGAGCTAGGATTTGGTAAATATGTGTTTCCTTTATAATTACGTTTCAGATTGTAAATATAAATTATAATCTTTTGTCATTTACTATCATAATAAATAAAAAAACAGCTAAATCTTAGAAAGGTTCAATATATTTTTCAAGGCAGGTGTGGAACAAGTAATGCATTCCATCTGTCACAGTCCACAAATTGTGTTTTCACCCACTAGGCAAAGACACATATTAAACGTATTATTGTTGTCCTTCTGTGTTATCTTGATGCATCCGTTAAATGTAAAACGCTGAACCGTCATTAAATTACTGATAATTTTCAAGTGCCAGCCAACTTAGATGTACATACTTTAGTTAAGCAGTTAAGCCGGACATTTTACTTGACAATTCCAATTTGTTGGCAATGACAGCCAAGGTTTCCGTAGCTGCGTGGCTAGGCTAACAACAAAGTAGACTTCCAAATGAAGAATATTACCAGGGAAAACAAGTTATATGTAATAATGACAAAAGGGACAATTCACCAAGAAGTCATAAAAATTCCATGTGTTTTTATTCTTAACAGGAAAGCTTTATCTTCCTCAAAGAGAAATGTAAAAGAAATAAAGACTTCAGATCCTGCCATGTACCAGCAGCTTTATTTTTCATTCAGCCCTCATAAGTTGATGCTCATAACATCCTTCTTAACGTTAAATCGACTTCTTAAGATGAGGATATGTAATGTAATCAATCTTAAGCAATTTATCCAAGCCACATAGCAGATTCTGATGACCTGTTCCCAAACATAGCAATCCATCTGCAAAATCCACATTACTTTCTGCTGAGCCAACATATTTTATTTGTTTTACTCTCACTATTAGAACAGAGATACAGATGGCAATTAAAATGCAACAACAATCTTAAATATATAACCCTCCAATTGATTTAAAAAAAAACTCCACTATCGAGGAATAAATAAGAAAATTTAATTATATAATTATATCTAAACTTATCTCAACGGAGAGAAATTTCACACCAGTTGATTTAGAGGCAAAACTAATCTCTTAGACATATAATTTCACGTTGATAAGCATAATGTATGTCCTTTGTAATCCAGCTAATTCTGAAGGATCAGAGCACCAGATGATAGAACTGTTTTACTGATGCATCAGTTACGAAAAACAAAATTTGGAACATGGCTTTTATTTGAGAAAAGATTTTGGTCACATATATAAAGACATTCTGACTCTCCAATGTATTAGATGATGTACCAAGGAGACAAGGGTGATCAGAACAGACACAACATATTCACAGCATATTAAGGAAGAAAAAATGTGAAGACAAATTAGAATATGATTTGAGTTACATAAAATATGAACAATGCATACTGTGGATGACAAAGAGGAAGTGATTAATTCTATATTTGAGCCTTAGGGAGGAAAGTTCTGAAAAGTCCATACTTAAATCTGGGTAAAGAAATGGATTTTTTTAATCCAAATGGAAAACACTTGTTCAATGTAATTTGAGTTCTAAATCCAGAAGTTAATATTTTAAAATTGTGATATTAGTGTTCAAATATGTTTTCAACCATTAGTAAATTTATTAAGAAGATTGCTTTTTAAAGGCATCTCTTCTTTAAATATTTTCTCTTATTAATACAGCTCTGACTCTGACTTTGACCAAGGCAACATTTTTGTAAATGTAAATATCAAAAGGCTTATGCTATTCATAAGCCTCAGTCCTTTTCTGGGTGAGATGACCCACCAATTATTTAAATACTACACGCTTGCCTGTAGAGCATATATGTCAAACTCAAAGGCTAACACGGGCCAAATAAACAAGGCTTAAGTATGTGTGCCACAAAAAAATCAAAAGCTTCGTTTTTCATAGGTTTATTTCAATAGAGACATACTGAATACAAAGGGCTGAAATAAATGAGTAACCGTTAACATAAAATAATAGAACATTTTAATAAAAATTAATGTTTTTTCTTGAACATTAACTTACCAGACACTGAATAACTGCACAAATTAATAAGCGGAATGCAAATAGACCTAGTTTCCTTGTTCTCCAAAAGCAAACCATTTCCTGTTGTGCACACCAAACAAGTCAGTACTAATGTTGTAGCAATTGGTGGCTAAAATACTCCCTGCTGGCATTAGTGGAGGGAAATGCTGTGCCTGCATGGAAGGCGGTTAAGGGAAAGGAATGCAGCACGATGACAGTCATCAGTCATTGGCGAACATTGTAGTTCGTCAATAATAACTGAAGGCCTGGTGCATGAAATTCATGCACTGGGGGTGGGTTACCTCAGCCTGGCCTTCACCCTCTCCCAATCTGGGACCTTTTGGGGGATGTCCAACTGCCAATTTAGGCCTGATCCCGGTGGATTGGGCCTAAACCGGCAGTTGAACATACCTTGTGCAACCCAGGACCACTGGCTCCTAACCACTCACCTTCCTGTCTGCTCACCCTTGACTGCCTCTGCCTGCCTGCCTCATTGCCTCTAACCACTGTCCTACCTGCTTCCTTGCCCCTACACATTTGCCTGCCTGCATGATTGCCCCTAACCACTTACCTGCCTGCCTGACCACCCCTAACCACTTTCCTGCCAGCCTGGCCCTAATCACTTGCCTGCCTGCCTAACAGCTCACTGAGGGGTATGGCCAGCCAGGGGGAGGAGCTGTGGTCATCCTGGTCTGGGGTCACTCTGGTCATTGCACTGTTTCAGTCACTGGGCTTTTATTATATAGGATTATGTATAACAAGATAGTGTAAAAATTAAGTTAAAAAATTTTTATTAAAACATTTCTTACAGCCGAAGCTGGTTTGGCTCAGTGGATAGAGCGTCAGCCTGCGGACTGAAAGGTCCTGGGTTCGATTCCGGTCAAGGGCATGTACATTAGTTGCGGGCATATCCCCGGTGGTGGGGGGGGGTGCAAGAGGCAGCTGGTCGATGACTCTCTCTCATCGACGTTTCTAACTCTCTATCCCTCTCTCTTCCTCTCTGTAAAAAATCAATAAAATATATATTAAAATAAAAAAACATTTCTTACCATGATAAGATATGTACACATATAATGCCTTAATAAAAAATGGGGGGAAAACCATGTTTCTTATATACCATTATATTGTCTGGGCCACAAAAATACTCGCTGTAGGCCACATGTGGCCAGTGGACCATGAGTTTGACATGTTTGCTTTAGAGTCTATCTGAATTATTCTAACAGTTTTCAACGGATATTGATAACCCAGCTACAGAGCATATACCATTAAATATTGGATATTTGATATCATTATTTCACCCCTTTCATTTTTATTGCAGCCTTTTAGAAGAAATAATATTCATGGGCCAAGCAGACAGCACATACCGCATATGAGGTACTATGTAAGACACATTCCACATTCTGCTTCAGAACAGCTTTACCGCATAAACTTTATTATAACTTTGCTGCATATATTTACTCTTAAGGGTTCATGACTGTCTTCTTTGCAATACTCAATACATCTCTAGTGACAAATGAAGAGTATACCTTAACATATGAATAATGCAGACTTTTAAAATTCTAAGAACTGACATATTATGGACATGGTTCATTTCTACCTGTTCCCTTGATACTCTTTTTTCCCACTTGGTCCTTTCTGTGTTGACTTACTGTGGAGGCATATCTCACCTTAACACTGATATGATTTTGTGTGAGTGAGGGCTTATTTAAAAAATGTATATTTTATTTAAAAAACAACTCATCGCCTATTTTTCATTTGGAAAAAGAAAGACTTTGCCAGCAGCAAAATACATATACACTGAACCAGCTGCTCTGTTTCAAAGATAGAAAATATTCCATGCAATCTTTGTAACTTCTGGAAAAATATGATTCAGACTTTTAAAATAACTCGATAGCTAAACCAGCTTGAAGATGACACTACTGTCAGACGATTCTGAAAGAATAACCAAAAGTGAAGACGTAATCATTTCACATAAGAAATTAGTAATTATATATGTGAGTTGTGGAGAGATTGAGCTAAAAAGGCAAAAAAAGAACTCATGGATATGGACAACACTGTGGTGATTGTGGGAGGAGGAGGATGGGTGGAGATGAAAGAGTGTATGGGGGGATAATGGTGAGGAAATAATGTCTTTTACTTTTTAATAATAAGACGGTAAGACATTAAAGAGAAAACTATGTAAAATATAAAAGAAATTTTAAAGTTATGCAATTTTTTTCTTGCACATTACATAGTAAAATATTAAGGCATATTCCAACAAACATGATTTTGGAAACATGGAAAAATATGAATTTTTTAAATATGGATTTTTAAAAAATATGTAAAATATAAAAGAAATTTTAAAGTTATGCACTTTTTATCTTGCACATTACATAGTAAAATATTAAGGCATATTCCAACAAACATGATTTTGGAAACAATGCAAAAATATGAATTTTTATGAAATTGTATATATTTTTTAAAACTGAAAAATAAATTTGAAAAAAATGAATACCAGTGAACTTCAACAAGTGAAGCATTCTAGCAACTTGAAGAGACCAGCCATGTTTTATTTGCTTCCCCATCTATTTTCTCTTTTGAATAAACTTTGAACACTTTATGTGCTAAGTGACCAGATATTTCATATCTACAGAAATAATATTCATTAAACAGAATAATAGCTAACCCAATTTTATAACTTCTCCAAATTATTAGTTAAGAATCTCATCTAAGATTTTATAACTGAACAGGGGGTATAATCAAAGGATGTGGCTTACTTTACTCTTAATTTACACAGTAGATGTTATTTTAAGTGACTTCCACTTAATGGTTTTGCCAGAAAAACTCACCCTATGCATTTCCATTGGATACCAGCTGGGTTATCCATGGGACACTGAACTCTAGTGGCTTATTGTCCACTCATCCATACATCCATGTTCTGCCTCAACAGTTCTATCTCTTTATGTCAAGTAGTTATTGTGACTACCTAACTTTTAATTAAAGTTATTGAATTGACATTGGTTAATAAAATTATATAATTTTCAAGTATGCATTATCTACTTATTGCATCGTGTGCCTACGACCCAAAGACAGATCTGCAATTCCAATATATATTAAGATCCTTTACTATCTCCCTAACCCTTACCTCTGGTAACCACCATAATATTGTCTATGTCTGAGTCTTTGTTTTTCTTATTTGTTCATTTGTTGCTTTTGATTTTATATCCCACATATGAGTGAAAATGAATTATTAATCCCCTATCCTGCCACCATTGAAAAAATAGTTTAAAGTACACTCAAATTAGAAATAAATGTGAAAATATTGGGGTTATTTTTTATATTAGAAAACTATCTACAAATAATTACATTGCAATTCCTTTGAAGTTTTCATTCACTCTAATTAAAATGAGAGTGAAAGTGACATAGCTTTTTATGGATATAAATACTCAAGAAATATGTAGAGGACAACCATGGACTCATGTCAAAAAAAAGGCTTTGATTACCTCAAAATATTGGTCAAATAATGCATGTATGCACATGTGTGTGATTTATGTTATCATTTAGGCTTGAATCTAAAATTCGCTCCCTGTGAGTTTGCCATGTGGGATCCAATGACTAATTCCCATTTGTCTTCATTCTCTCTGGAGATGTATTTCCTGTTATTGTATTTTTTTCCCCTACAAATTGACAGTTTCTGAAACCAACTGAATAAAAAAAAAAATAGGACACCACAGGAGGTGATGATTAACTTTGTGGAAGTTATGTAGTTAATAAATGTAATCCTATTACTCACCACAAATAATTCGGGAATAGTAATTCACCCAGTAACTCTTGTAGTACTCCTGCTTTAAATTAATCACTTTATATTCTAGATGTGCCATTGGAGGTATTTTTTCTTTGTAGCCTAACTTTAATATCAAGCCACATTTGATCACCCTTAGTAATGTAAATTGAACTTCATCTATTACTCATGGGTCAACATAAAAAGTAATGATTTAAGAAATTACGATATTTTTTTCAGGATGAGTAAACATTTATTTTGAAAAGAGCCGAATCAAGATGAAATGGCCCTTTCATTCTAGATATTTTAGTGCCCATTTCTCTCCCCTTTGTTTTTTTTTTCCTAATGTTGGAAATGGAGGGTATTTACTTTTTTAAAAAGTTTTATTACTAAATATTTTTATCATGTTTGGCAGATGAAAACTACTAACTGCAAATCCTACTGGCTGGAGGTGGGTGCAAATGACTACTCTTCTGAAAGCAAGCGGGTGTAGGCCTGGCTCCTGAACTACTCAGTAGGAAGCTGACATTTCAACATTAAAGTTCAATGCATTTGGAGCATTGTTCTGGTCATAATAAACTGTCTAAATTGCAAAATCCTGGCAATACATTCTAGCCATTAAGCTGTATATCCCCCCTATTTTCAGTCTGGAAAGCTTCTTTTAATCCATAAAAAAGATTTTCTCAGCTGAGAGAAATTGGAAGCTAGAAGAACAAACAATGAAAACAGGTCCACTCACTTCCCAGCTGGAAAACATGACACATTACATTAGCATCTGATTACTTCTGAAATTTTTCACCCATCACTGATTGATTTCAGAGAGGAAGGGAGAGAGAGAGAGAGAGAGAGAGAGAGAGAGAGAGAGAGAGAGAGAGAGGAAGAGAGAGAGGAGGAGGAGGAGGAGGAGGATGTGAAGGAGGAGGAGGAGGAGGAGAAGGGAGAGAGAGAGAGAAAAGAGAGAGAGAAACATCCATGATGAGAGAGAATCCTTGATCTCCTTCCTCTGCACACCCCACAGATTGAGCCTGTAACCCTAACATGTATCCTGGCAGAATCAAACCATGACCTCTTGGATGTCTTGGTTCATAGGTTGATGCTCAACTGCTGAGCAACACTGACTAAGCACTCTCTATATTTAATGTATTACTGCAGGCTCATTTCCCATGCCTTTTTATCCAATTGTATTTTACAGAATGTTTTTATATATAATGTTCTAAGCACTGTATATTATAATTCTTTTTGGATGGGTTAAAAATAGTCACAGTAAAAGAACTACCCAGAATAACATGATATCCTTTAAGATAGAGGTGTTCAGGGTACCCAGTAAGTTTTTTATTTTATTTTTTTTATTTTTTGCCAGTTTCATCAAGGATTCAATCAAGAATTCAGTATGTCCAGGGCCAGGCCTTGGTTGAAATTTGCATTAGTTTCATTTTCACTCTGGTTTCAAAAGATCTTAAGGAAATGACCTGTCATGTTTCTTGAACACCCTCTCTCAGTCAGGATTTCAACTTATAATCATCTGTCAACTGTATGGAATTTTATTCCATGTTTACATTCCAACTCCCAGCTGCTTCAGCACTCAGCTCAAGTCCAGTGGGAGAAAACTGGCAGCTCTGCATTTCAGCTCTCCAGATTCCACACCACCAACGCAGCAATCACAACCATACTGGCCTATCTTCACTCCGGCAGAGACTCTCTGCATGGGTCAAGCCTGATCCTCACCCATGCCCAGGTCTGAAATTGCTCTCTGAGGACAAAGAAGGAAAGGGGTGTAGAGGAGGCCTCTGCTTAACTGAGAAGGGGTCTTTCTGTATAGTGTCTTTTGAAATAACATGAAAAAACAAGTAGCTGTTTTTTTCCCCCTAGATTAAGGAATGGAAATAATGATCTACCACAGCTTTTCTATAATAATTGAATGCAGAAATATGTGTGATGGATGTTAAAGTGGGTTCTGGTAAATATTTTAGAGATGCACCATCTAACGAAAAATGACATATCACGGCGCCTGTCTTTAAATGAAACTTATTAGCAGACCAAAATCAAGAAATATTACTCAGGATGATGCAGAACTTTCTCAGTGCAATTACTTATTCTTTTAAAGGCATATAGAATATCAAGTCAGTGATAATTTAATCAGTTTTCTATGAAATAAATACAAATTGTTAAAATGCCTGTATGCCAAGCAGTGGTTATAAAAATGAAAAGTATATAATGTCATGATTTTCTTTGCTCACTCATTTAAATACTCTTTTATCTTTATGGCCCTTTAATCGCCTGCCTCCTGCAAACATTTATTAAGTACCAACAATGATCTATATAAAAGAAAAATGACAGAAGATAAACAAGGGCCACCGGGATCCTAAAATCAATTTTTTTCATACAGTAGAATCAGTGAAAAGCAAACACTTTTTAGCTCTGGTTGTCTAGTTGGTAGATTAGAAACTATCAGCTATCAAGAGTTCTCAAATGCTTATCAGGGAAACTCACAATTAGCTCTGCCATGGACCTCTTCTTCTCTTCCTCATTCTTCTCTCCCTCCTCCTGGTCCTCCTTTCCCTCCTCCTCTTTCTCTTCTTTTATAATTGACCTTTGAACCCTAATGTGTAAAACTCAAGAAAAGAACAAAATGAAGCAAACACCATCCTCTACTTGCTCAGCTCAGAGGCTTTATTTAGCATTCCCTCATTCTTAATTCACATCAAAGCAATACTAGTGCATAGTAGCTATTGAATAAATATTTCTTACGTAAATAAATCAATCACATTCAGGAGGTATGGGGATAAAAGAATTATTGAATGAGTAAAAAATATCACTTTACATTTGGAACCTCAGAAAATTATTTTTCACTTCAGATCACATAATATTGTCAAAAATATTCTCATTTATTCCTTTTTTATTAGAATAGAATGAAATATTTTTTCACGCATGCTATTGAACATTTCTTATGTATCCTTGCTATCTTTTGGTATAATGTAAGTATCAATTGTCCTTCAACACTTTGTCTCTGAGAGTTGTCTAAGTTATATTTCATGGCACATAACAACATTTGAAGTGTTATTCATAGTAGACGAGTGTAACTTGCCATTTCAATAGTTTTATATTTGAATGTGCACCTGTGCTTTTTCTACTTGTTTTATGAAAAGATTTTCATGAAAATATACTTTGCCTGTAAGCATATCCTTTTATTTAATGTTATCTGTTTTACTCCATATTGAGTATATGAGCCAAGAGGGGGAAAAAAGATTAAATAGAAGGAAAAATTATAAATTAATTTAAGCAAATTATTATACTTCTGTTTATCAAAAAACTCCATTAATAAATTCTCAAGCCATAGTAGGAAAAATATTTGCAATCCATATGCTAGATACAATACTTGTATCCATAATAAATAAGAATATTATAAGTCAGAAATAAAAAGTCAAACAAATCAATAAAAATTGGAACATTTCTTGAATAAATGTTTCACAAAGACAAAGAAGCTAATAACACATAAAAATGCTCTCAAAATTATTAGTTGGTCAGGGAAACAAATTTGAATTCAAATGAATTACCATCACATATTCCTGGAATGGTTAAAATTTTAAATACTGGTAACACCAAGGCTTGTCTGAACATAGAGCAACTGGAAGTCTTCTAATAGTGGAAGAACTAAAACAACTTTGGAATGTTGATTGCTTCTTAAGACAAAATAAATTTATTTGCCTTATAACATAGTGATTTTGTTTTTTGCATTTATGCAAGATACATGAAAACGTATACCTACAAAATTATTGGTATAAGACTATTCATAATAGCTTAATTCATTATAGACAAATTCTGGAATGCCCAAGAAGAGGAAATGGGTAAAAACTAATATACCCATACTATGGAACATGTGATGAGTAAAAGAAGGCAGACACAAAAGGGAATAAAACATGTAATTCCACTTATGTAAAATTCTAGAACAGGTAAAATTAAACTAGATTAGTTTTCAAACAATAGTGACTCAGGAATTGCGGGTGGGAGCTGACTGGAAAAGCATGCAACAGCACTTTATGGAAGATGGATATGCTCCATATCATGATAGTACTGTGAGTTACCCGGGGGCATGCACTGAACTATAAACAGAAAATATATACATTTCACTGTATAATTTCATTATTAATAATGTATATTTCAATTTTTAACAAATGAAAATATAAAAGTGAAAAAAAGAATAAGCTTATTTTTAAGTGTAGATTTTCAAGATACATCTATCAGAATTTCATTCAACACTAGTTCACAGTATGAAGTAGGGCTCTTCTAATGACCGGAGAATAACTAACAGCATCGATTATCTTCACATTATAGAAAAACAAATTAAGATTCAGAAATATGTAATTTGCTCACAGCCACATAACCTTTAAAGCAAAAGGCCAAGAATATAAAGTAAGGCTACATTGTCATCACAGCCTCAACTCTTCTCCCTATGCTTTGCTTCCTTTGCGTATCAAACCACTTAAGGCTGATCTCTCCTACATAATAAGTTTATGTTAATGACAAACAAAATTAGTACTAAGACTTTAGAGTGGCAAAATCACAAAGAGCTTATAGAATAAAATAGGACTTTATCACAGTGAATAATTCACTAATCCTATATAATAAAAGGCTAATATGCAAATAGACCGAATGGTGGAACAACCGAACAACAGAACAACCCAACAACCGCTTGCTATGATGTGTGCTGACCATCAGGGGGCACGCATGGAACATGGCACAGGCGTTGGCAGCAGGTGGCAGAGCATGGAACATGGCAGGCATCAACCTCGGGAGAATGGTGGAACAGGTGAGTGGGGGCACCAGACCAAGGTGGGGCACTGGTCACTGTCATCAGGGCAAGCCTCTAGTGGTTACTGAAAATTCTTTGCTCCCACATGCCACAGTCTGGTCCAGTGCTCGCATGCAATGCCAATGCCCAGTGCTGGCCCCGATCCCTTGGCATCATCAGTGGGTGTGAGTGGTGGCTGCTGACCCCGATCTCCCATAGGGCTTCTCCACCTCCCCCTGCTCCTGGGGGGCTATCAGAGCTGGCAACTGCCTCTCACATCTGCTGCCAGCAATGGCCCCTCTTGCACCTGCTTCTGGCACCAGAGCCACCACTTGCAACCACAGCCAGCACTGGAGCCACTGCCCACACCTACTGCCAGAACCCAGCACCAGTCCCGATTGCTCGAAATGGTCAGCAGATTCTAGCAGTGGCTGCTAGCACCAATCACTCCTGAGGGCTTCTCCACTTCCCCTGGCTCCTGAGGGGCCATCAGGAAAGCAGCCATTGCTCGCACCTTCTGACTGCGCAGAGCAATTGGAGCCAGCGCTAGCAGTGGATGCAAGTGGAGCTGGTGTAGTCAGTGTGTGGGAGATGGGTGTGGCTGCGGCAGGGGAGGGGCTGCAGGCAGACAGGGGACCAGGGTCTGTGACAGGAGGGGCTGGGCGGGGGTACAGAGGATGGGCCAACATCTGCCCCTGTGCCCACAGCAGCCTTACAGCCCACAGTTCCTTCCCAGGTGCATCAATTTGTGCACTGGGGCCCCAGTAGAATATAAAATTGACCTCAGAACTTAATGTTGGTTGTAAAAAGAAAAGGTAACCATACTTCTTAGTTCAGATAAAGATAAGAAATAAAAGAGAGCTATATTAGCCATTACTATTGATTTTATAAGTATAGCTAATAAATACATTCCAGAGAATGTGCAATGATAATACTAGGAATCAAATGAAAACTATACCATGTCTACTTTAAGCTTTCAAAACAAATTGTCAGACTTAGAGTGGTTTAATTTACATACAGTAAAATTAAATCTATTGAGATCTACATTCAGTTCTGTGAATTTGAAAAAAAAACTCTTACAATTGTGTAACCTCCACCACGATGTGCATATAAAATATTTGTCATAACCTAAAAGCTCCATGACATTTCAGTCTTCTTCTGTCCACCACTCCCTTCTATGGTGAGCACTGATTGATAGGATTTAGGTCCTGCAGTTTTACAATTTCCCAGAATTCATAAAATGAAATAATATGGTGTGCAGTATTTTGAAACCCACCTGCTTTTACTCACTATTATTTTCTGAAAAATTATTTTTCATGTTACTGCATATATAACTATTATATATTTCAACATTTTTATTACACATTTTCAATTTCTGAATAGACCTGCATTGTCTTTCCAAAACTCTTTTGTCTTCAATAATCTCTACTGCTTAATATTTAATCTAAGTTTTGAAATATTGCAATGTTAGAAAACTACATGTTTTATCCCCATTCAGCACTTTTATAATCCAATATATCCTCAAGATTATTATATCATTATCATTATCAAATAATACCTCTTCCTCTGATTTGAAAACAATTCACTCTATGACTTAATGTTCATAATATGACATATTTATATCACACTATTTTCAGAGAGGATTTGAAGCAGATTATGAGGGGTAAAATATGCATACAATGAGGCTAATATAATAGATGTGACAAAGTTTTTCCTAGACCTCTTTACCTTTAAGGTTGTAATAGGTTAATGGTAGTTGTCATCACTCTGTCAAAGAAAAAAAAAAGAAGGTTCCTAACCTTTACTACTAATATAAGGACTTTTAGTGACAGTCAAAGTCACCCCCTGTCATTTCCGGAAGCCCTCATGCAGTTGCTCACATGTAATTAACAAGAAGGTCAGCCAAAGTTATCCTGCAGAGCTTGTCATATTTTCTATTTTTGTTCTGATCTTTAGTCTATGTCAATCTCTATTAACCTCAAGACCACCTGACAAAATCTTACCATTATACCTCTGGCATTTGTTCAATTTAAGAGTCAAAAATCCAATAAGAGTTTTATAGTAAAAAGAAAGGTCAATTATATGACTCTTTGCAGTCAAGGTAAATGTATAACGTTACAACAATTTTCACTGAAATCTCTCTTGCATTGTTCTCCAGCATTATCCTAGGATTTATACTTATGCCAATCTATCTCAATTTACTGGGGAAAATATATAGAATCGGAAACTGGAATAAATACCTAGCTCTGAGATTACATACAGATTATGTCCTATGCTTCCTCATGAATTTTCAACATACCCAATATACAAATTTCTTAAATATGTTGTCTTGCTGATAGAGGGTTGCCATTTTCCTCTAGGCGGGACACTAGCAATCAAAGTGGGTACACGGTAAACATCATCAGGTGAGTTATGGGTTGAGTAAACAGGGAATGGCATTATTATCCTGGGTCTCTAACACTGAAGAAATCAAATTCAAAAGGTGGATTTTTATCAAGTCAATCACATTTTTTTTTACAGATAACTCATTAGCAATATGAAATCAGGTTGCTCTTTCTGTCACACTTATGAAATTATGTTTAAAGCTCATCTATCTGTGATGCCTTGAATGCCAAATTTCATAAACGTGGTCTTCAATTTAAACATCTTTCTGAAGCATTTTATAAAAATGACCATTTAATTTTTTTATCTCTATGTTTTTTTGTCTTTATTAAATAGTAGTTACCAGGTTCAATCCCTAACTAACGGTAGCGACAGGAATAATCATTCCATAAAATCAAGCCATGTGAAATTTTAGGAAACATGGCAAAGTCTATAAAAATTAATCTGCGCTTATAGGAGCTATTACAATATAGAATTATGTGAAAAGGAAAAGAGCAGGTAATACAATAAAATTTTAGCATGAATAAATTTCTCTGTATGAATGGATAACACATATGTATATATATATATATATATATATATATATATATATATATATATATATGTGTGTGTGTGTGTATGTATGTATGCATACATATAAACATATAATTTCTAAGTTCACAGATAAAGCCAGAAATATACAATGATATAAGTGTTAGCAAAGTTTACAAAATAGTAACGATAGCAGTTTCAAGATGACAGAATTACAGGTTTTGTACTTTAAGAAAAATTCACTAATAGCTAATACTATCAGTATACCTCCATTTGTCAGAAAAGTCAGAAAGAAGTGGTCATTTAACCACTTTGCTGTGCATCCAAAAATAATAAAGAATAATGTTAAATTTAAACTATAATTGAAAAATTTTTAAAAATTATAAAATGATCAAAAGCATAGAATACACCTAAAAATCAACTGTCCAAAAACATATTTAATTCTGAAATTTTTATTAAAAGTAGTGGCTCTCATAAAATTAAAACAACTTTAAAATGAAATTACATTTTCTTAGCTAGAAAGAATATAAAATTCTTCATGTTTTTTACATCAAAGATGTGACTAAGCCCTGCCTGGTGTAATTGGTTGGGTATTGTCCTGTACACTGACAGGTTGCCAGTTCGATTTCTGATCAGGGCACATGTCCAGGTATTAGGATCAATATTTCTCTCCCCCTCCCCTTTTTTTTTCCTCTCTTTCGCTCTAAAAAATAATAAAAATATATTTAGAAAGTTGTCTTAATATAACTGGTGTACAAGATATTCTAAGGCAATGCTCTGCAAAATAAATTATGATGAAATTTTACAATCTCATCTGGTTACTATGGCGATGAGTTAATCTGAAATTAATTTTGTTTATTAGCATTTTGCCTCACTCTGATATTGCTAATGGAACTGTAATGTAGTAGCAGAAAGATTATAGAAATTGAATATTAAATGATGATTAGGGAATGTCTGACATTGAAATACCAAGCAAATCAAAATCTTATATGCAGTTACTATATATACAACAATGTTTACCCAATAATTTAAAACATTTCTTTTTTGAAACAATTAAAAAAATATCAGTCACAGGCTTTGAAGGTGCTCACCTGGAATCATTACAGTACATATTTCCAAGTACAAGAGAACTGAAAATAATAATGTCTATTTGGCATTTTTTAATGAAAAGTCCCATTTAGCAGTAGATACCACCCTACTGACACACCCAGTTGAGCCAACTTCTAAGGTCAAAACAGAGGCACCTGGAGCCAGTCCTTCCAACTCCAACTACTAAAACAATTGCTTTGAAACCATTGTTTCTGTCCCCTCTCCCACCTCTTTAGGTATAATATACATACAATAAAATTCTGAGGGTGAGAAGTTTTGAGATCTCTATACAGTCTTGTAATCACCACCACAATCTATAATAATAAAAGCACAATGTGCTAATTAGACCAGACAGCCCAATGACCTTCCGAACATCATCCCACATTAGGCCCTATCCTACAGGCCCTAAACAGGCAGTTGAACATCCCCCAAGGGACCCTGAATTGCAAGAGGATGCAGGCCAGACTGAGGGACCCCCCTGAGTGCATGGATTTCGTGCACCACACCTCTAATCCTATATAAGGCTAATATGCAAATCAATCCAACAATGGAACAACTAATTGCTCTGACATTAACTGATCATGGGGGTGGGGAGGGTAGGTGCTCAATGCAGGAGCTGCCCCCTGGTGGTCAGAAGCTGGGCTCATGGCTGGTGAGCACAGCGGCAGTGGCAGGAGCCTCTTCTGCCTGCATGGCAGTGCTAAGGATGTCCCACTAATGGCTTAGGCCCACTCCCCAGAGGAGATATATAAAATACCTCTGTCACCCCCAAAATGTTTCCTTGTGCCTTTTGCACCTCCTTAAACCTGTTAACTTCCTGTTGCCATTTAAGTTATTCCATCCTCTTCATGAAGGAATGTGGAATTAATTTACAGCTTATGCTTGGAACATTACTTCTATTTCTTAGACAATTCAGCTCTTTCTCAAATATCCCTCTGGGTTTGGCTTCTACTATAGTTATTCTGAACGACCTGTCATATATGACCCATCACATTCTTTAATACTGAACTCATGAAGGGTTCCCCAAATAACCCATCTGCTACTGTGTTTATTTAAAATGGTAAACCATATCCTGTATGTGCATTTTAATTTTAGGTCTTATAGAACTTACTAAATTCATACAGTCATTTCAAATCTGCAGACAACCATTAACCTAAGTTCAAATCTCCATTCACTCATTGTCTGTCATGCTGGTCATTGGAAATGAAAGGACAACTCAGAAAAAAAAAAAAAAAAAAAAATATATATATATATATATATATATATATATATATAATCTTAAAAGAAATTACTTAAAATAATAAACAATTGAATTTGTCACTTATAGAAAAAATTAACTATTTTTGTAGAGAAAACAACTACTTTCTCCATTTATGTATTAATCTACAAAGTTATTTCAAATCTCCAAATATAAAATATTCAATAAAATAAATGCTTTTGAATAAAAAATACATTAGACTGGATATCATAAGATCAGAGATAAAGATAAAATTAATGTAACATTTTTGCAGATATAGAATTAAAATATTTCAATGACAGAAAACAGGTATCCAGCAATTACTCTAATTTCTAGTTCTTATCCTACCTAATAAAATATCAGTATGCAAACTAACCATCACTCTGCTACACCCACAGCCATGCCCACCAACCACGCCCACCAGCCAATCAGAGCAAGTATGCCAATAAATTTAACCAAGATGGCTATGGCCACAGAGAGCAGGAGGGAGGCTTGGGTTTCCCAGGCAATGGTGGAAGCCACGCTTTCCACCTGCCCTTGCTGGCCTAGGCCTCCACTGAAGGCTACAAAGTTTCAATTATAGAAGGTAAACAAATTGCTATGCTGGCCACAGAGCAAGCAGGATGGTTGGCTCAGCTCCAGGCTAGAAAGTTTCAATAGTAGAAGGTAAAAAATTCCAGATACCAGGGCCTCTGCGTGGGTTGCCAGGGGACGTGGCTGGCCTGAAAACTACCACAGGCCCCTTGCTCAGGCCACCCTAGGCCCCAAGGGACACCCTTCAAGGTAAACCAGCTGGCCCCCACCAATGCAGCAGGTCTCTATCCTATCTAATAAAAGAGTAATATGCAAAGTGACCATCACAACACACAATAGCTGCCCCCATGTGGTCAAAGATCCTGCCCCCCCATGTGGACACAAGATGGCCAGCAGAAGATGGCCAGCAGGGGAGAGCAGTTGCGAAGTGCCAGGCCTGTAAGAGAGGGCAGTTGAGAGGGACCAGGCCTGCAAGGAAGGGCAGTTGGAGGTGACCAACCATGCAGGGGAGGGCAGTTAGTGGTGACTAGGCTGGCAGAGGAGAGAAGGTAGGGGAAACAGGTAGGCAGGCAGGTGAGTAGTTGGAAGCCAGCAGTCCTGGATTGTGAGAGGGACATCTTTCAAGGGGTCCCAGATTAGAGAGTGTGAAGGCTAAGGTGAGGGACACCCCCACCTCCCCTGCCCCGTACGCAAATTTCATGCACCGGGCCTCTAGTTTATAATAATATTGGACAATCTGGAGAGCCTTAAAAGTGGAGAAGGAAAATTTTTAAAAGTATAAAAATATAATCCCTGTAAAAATTTTTAAAGCAATGATTTATGTTTGACCCTAAGCAGACTAAAGGGGTAAGACTAAAGGAGGTTTTGATAGATGTCTTGAAATAGTTCATGGGTTCACATGAAGATGGATGAGAAAACAGGATGCATGTTTCTCTAGAAGGCTGGACTTGATCAAATGATGGTGCAGGCAGAATTTATAAAGAAAACATTTTCCATAAAATGGACAAGAAATCTCTAAAGCAGTAGTTCTCAGCTGGGAGTAATTTTGTGCCCCATTAGACATTCCGTAGTGTCTGGATACATTTTGTCACAAGTCTGGATGGGGAAAACAAGCACAGACCAGCACCTCACAACAAAGAATTATCCAGTTCAAAATCATAACAGCCCCAAGTTTGAGAAACTCTGGCCTAAATTATCAAAATGTTTAGGAGGGAGACTGACTACCTTCGGGTTCCTGAGATTTTCCTTTTTACTATCATTACTCTAAGGAGCAGCTTGTTTCGGTATTGTTATTGTATAATTCTTCTTTGTGATCTCATGCTCTAGAAACATGAATTTTATTGTGTATCTATGAGAAGGTAAGCAACATTACAAATTAAAATATACTAAAAGTACAAATTAACTAGGTACTACAAAACTTCAAAGAAAATGAGGGCCTCTAAATTTGAGAATTAAGTACACATACTCTGGGCACTTGGAATGCTGCTTCCAACTTTAACGTTTCTCATTATGAGACTCAGAGCAAAATACTTGGCTTCTGAAAGTATTCTTCATCTGCAAAATGAAGAACTAAGTTTCAGATAAGAAGTAAGTCAGTATTTGAAAGGTGCTTATGAAAATGCTTAGCATACAGCATCAGCTATTGTTATTTTATGTTGACACCCAGGCATTCACAGGTATTTTTATGGAAAAGATGGTATTTGAGTTGAAGTCATAGGATAGGTAGACTTTACTTTAAAAAAAAAACATAATACCCAGAATAATTTTTATTTTATATATAAAAATACACACACATTCATTCCGTAAATGCCAGGTGCCAGATCACAATATTTGTCATGCCATCATCACCTGTGACAGTCTGCCCCCTTTTAGGTAAGTGGGTGTGGGGTGCACAGCATTCGGAAAAGAGTGGGAGAACACAACTAGCCCTTGGCATTGACACAGTAGCAGAACTGACCCTATGTGATTGAGAGATGTAGATGTTATTTAGGTGAAAAAAATGGCATTCTGTATAAGAATTCAGGCCATATGGAATGAAATACATAGTCCTCCTCCACCCTTCCCCCCGCCCCCCTCTCCCCTGCATCTCTTCTCATTACCTTCTTGGGGATTCTACTTCCCTCTAATCTTAAAACTTGTATGGTCATATCCAGTCTGAACCAAGATGCTACCTGATGTGGCTTGATTAAAAGGGCTGGGAGAAGATAACTTAATCATTATATATTTTTATTGTAGAAAGTACGTCTTCCACTTTTGACATGTCTATTTTTATTACAAAAAAGAAACCATTTTTGATGTTTTTGAAGTGTTTTAAAAATTGACTTAGGTGTCAAATACATAATATTTCATGAGAATTAAGAATTAGGCTGGTATAAATGTCACGTTATTTACACTATTATGCCAGAAACAAGAAGAAGAAAAAAAGCTGCATAGTTTTCAATGTCATGGTGAGTTATTTGATGTCCCAGTATAGGTTTGAGTATATTTTGGAAGGAGAATAATTCTTATGTTAAAGTAAAATCCAAAATAAACCTGCCTTTGACTTATTCAAATACCACATAAACATCATAATACATTTTCATGTGGAACATAGAAAGAATTCTACATATATCCTAAGTTGTGGCAGTATAATAAATAGCCAAATGAAATGCCAAGTGCATTCATCTATACACAAGCAATTTAAAAAATAACCCAGTCTCAATAACAAATATTTTTATTCTAGAAAATAAATAAGACTGGAGAGCATAAGCAATTTTCTCCAAGGTCACTCAAAACATTATTTTTAAGGCTAGAATTCTTAGTTTGCAACAAGATTTTCAAACTTGTTGATTCTGTAAGTCTTCTGGATTGCTTTCAGGGTCAACAACCATAGCCCTTGACATAAGGTGATAACATAGACAAACCAATGCCTGTCATAGGTAATGCTTTATTTTTTCTAATTCTTGCTTCCAAAAACTCACAGTCCTAGAACATATTGCTTTTTATTCCCTTCTGTACAGTTTCTATGACCTATTATTCACATGAATGAAAAACTGAAAAATCTTTAAGAACCTATTTATAACTGTAAACATATCCAAAAATGTTTTGACAAAAAAAAAATGTATAATCTAAACAAAGTCACTGAAGTGAGTATAATGCAAATAAATATGGTACAAACTAAAGAAATAACTTTGGCCGAAACCGGTTTGGCTCAATGGCTAGAGCGTTGACCTGTGGACTGAAAGGTCTTGGGTTCGATTCTGGTCAAGAGCATGTACCTTGGTTGTGGGCACATCCCCAGTAGGGGGTGTGCAAGAGGCAGCTGATTATGTTAAAGTAAAATCCAAAATAAACCTGCCAGTAGGGGGTGTGCAAGAGGCAGTCGATGATTCTCTCTCATTGATGTTTCTAACTCTATCTCTCTCTCTTCCTCTCTGCAAAAAATCAATAAAATATATTATAAAAAAAAAGAAGAGATAACTTTGGACAGTGATTTAAGAGAACTCAGAAAGGGGAGGGAGCACTTTTTTTATACATGAGTGTGTGTGTGTGTGTGTGTGTGTGTGTGTGTGTGTGTGTGTATACCTTTATGTATTTATTTGGTGGGAAACTGCCAATATTTTTTCTTTGATCGCTACAGAGTAGTTGAATCACATGTGTCTTTCTGCTTTAAATGGTCTCAGGATATTTTGAGAGAACAGTTGAAATTGATTTTAGTGCTCTGCCAACATAGCTGTAGTTGAGAAATAGAGTAGAAAATGCATATAAATTAGGTTATTTTGCAAATCGGTAACATCTTCAATATTATCTTCCTCTTCTTAATGGATTTAAATTAGAAACACTAATGACTATATTAGCATATTTTGTGCTCAGTAGGAGACATGATAGAAGGGTTCTTTAGGTACATTTGGAGAGAGATAAACAGTTGAATATCATTAGCAGCAAAATCAAAATAATATTTCACTGAAAATATTGAGTTCTAAAGAAATGTCAAATGCATATCAGAAATATTTAAATAAATTCATGAGATAGTTGTAAGCCATGCTAAAATGAAGAACTTATTGAAAAGCATAATTTCTTACCATTATTTTTTTCAAAAGTCTATTCTATGATTCATTCTCAAATGAACTCTGCTATGTCTTGTGTTAGAAAAATATTATCTTACACATATTTACTCATCTGTTCTACAAATAAAGTTTTTGGTGCTATTTTGATATAAATAATTTGTTTATATTTATTTCTTGGTTTTCTTTTATATGGTCATTTTTATATTGAAAAATTGGAAAAAGAACTGGTAGTCAAAGCATGTTTGGTGACTCAAACAGAATTATTCTCAATGGAGGTTTCATGACACGCACAAACAGAGAAATTTCAAAGAACATAAATGCAGCTAATATTGCTCAAGGGATTAGAGCTAGGAATAGGAAAATCAGAAACTGAAGCTTCTTTTTTTTTTAATGAGTGGTTGACTTTTTTATTTTATTTTTTTAAATATATATTTTATTGATATTTTACAGAGAGGAAGGGAGAGAGATAGAGAGCTAGAAATGCCGATGAGAGAGAAACATTGACCAGCTGCCTCTTGCACGCCCCCTACCGGGGATGTGCCCGCAACCAAGGTACATGCCCTTGACCGGAATCGAACCCGGGACCTTTCAGTCCGCAGACCGACGCTCTACCACTGAGCCAAACCGGTTTGGGCTGAAGCTTCTTTTTCTCAGGGACCATATGATCTGTATTTCTGCTTCTTTTGCAGGCCTGCTGCTTTCCTTCCTTTCTCTCTCTCTTTATCTTTCTTCCTTTCTTCTTTCTTTCTTTCTTTCTTTCTTTCTTTCTTTCTTTCTTTCTTTCTTTCTTTCTTTCTTTCTTTCTTTCTTTCTT
Organism: Vespertilio murinus; assembly: GCA_963924515.1. Taxonomy (NCBI): domain Eukaryota; kingdom Metazoa; phylum Chordata; class Mammalia; order Chiroptera; family Vespertilionidae; genus Vespertilio; species Vespertilio murinus. The sequence goes on along the minus strand of OZ004705.1, from coordinate 175,975,462 downwards.
TCTTCTTTCCCTCCTTCCTTCCTTCTCTCCCTCCCTCCCTCCTTCCTTCCTTCTTTCCTTCCTTCCTTCCTTCCTTCCTTCCTTCTTTCTTTTTTTTTGTCCTACAGGGTAGTTTTTTGGTCTAAACACTATAGACCTTACACATCCAGGCATGAAACCAGCATGCTTTACAAGTTCAGCTTAGTGCTAACTGCCCAGAGTTCTGGTATACAACAGGCTTCAATTGCCTGGAACAAAAAGCATTAATTCAGATCAACTCTCTGTCTTCTGAAGCTGTGTGTTAAACTTGACCCAATCAAATGATGTGACCACAAATATGCAATGCCATGAAGCAGGATCTTCCGTTCATGCAATAAATATTTATACTTACTGGTAGATAAACACTGTGACCAACGCAGAAAAGAAAGGCAGTCTTTTACATCACGAACTACACAGTTTAGTGGAATAGAGTTTTTCAAATAATCATACTACTTAAAGTATAATTAATTAACTGAGCAAAACCCAGAAGGAAAGTCTGAGTTTTCCAGGAGAAAGTCTGCAGTTCTCTGAGAGTACATGACAAAAGAAATTCATCTAGTTTAAAAGGTAAAGAAAAGGTTTTCTGAGGTAGGGAAGTTATAGATCTGATGGAAAGAATTAATAGAAGTCTACCAAGTTAAGAAAGAAACAGAAGATAACACAATATTTCTCTAGTGAAGTCATTCTAATTTACAACAACCACCAGTGAGTTTTTATTTCTCCACATCTTCATTCATATTTAAAGTGGGTAGAATTTTTTATTTTTGCCAATCTGATATCTATGAAGCAATATATATGTAATTGATATTTTCACAGTTGTGTGTCATGTTGAACATTTATTTCATATTTATCTTTGAATATTAAAACATGATTTACAATTTAAAAAATTGCTAACAACATTGACATTTACCAGTAGAGGTTATTAAACAAATTATAACAATTATAAAATACTATGCAGTTGTTCAAAAGAATACGATAGAACTTTAAGTCCTATGAGGAACATATATTTTTTTTAAATATATATTTTATTGTTTTTTTGCAGAGAGCAAGACAAAGGGATAGAGAGTTAGAAACAACGATGAGAATCATCAGTCAGCTGCCTCTTGCACACCCCCTACTGGGGATGTGCCCGCAACCAAGGTACATGCCCTCAACCGGAATCAAACCTGGGAACTTTCAGTCCGCAGGCCAACACTCTATCCACTGAGCCACACCGGTTTTGGCATGAAGAACATATTGACTAGACAAAGTGGTGCTATAAAGTAAAGGCCCAGTACATAATGAAGACTATGAACTCATTTAAGTACATATAAATATACTCATATAAATGTTAGAAAAAGTCTTAGAAGGATATAGTCCATGAGTAAGCAGTGGTGTTTATTGGCAAGAGAAACCCATTTAGTTTGAAATGGCCTCTTAATCTTTTATCTATGTTATTTTTTTGAAATGCATAAATGGTGTAATGTATTGTCACATTTATAACTTAAAATAATAATTAGAATAAAGAGAAATAAGTATTTCTTTTTAATTATATTAAATTTATTGGGTGACACTGACTAAGAAGATTGTATAGGTTTCAAGTCCTGTCAAGTAGCTCAGTGGTTGGAGCATTGGCCTGTGCACAAGAGGGTCTCAGGTTTGATTCCCAATGAAGGGCACATATTTGGGTTGCAGGTTTGATACTTGGCCCTGGTAGAGGCTTATACAGGAGGCAGCCAATCGAGGTGCCTCTCACTCTCTCTCTCTTCTCCAATTCCCCTCCCTCCCTTTTATTCTCTCTAATAGACAATGGAAAAAATATCCTAGGGTGAGGATTAACAGCACAAAAGATTATAAAGGTTTCAACTATGTAATTTTATGTACACCATTTGTGCATTGCATTGTATGTTCACCAACCAAAGTCAAGTTTCTTTCCATCACCATTTATTTGATCCCCTTTACTCTCTTCTACTGCCATGTTAATCCCTCTGACCCTCTAGTAACCACCTGAGTGTTGTCTGTGACTACTAAGTTTCTGTTAAAGGTAGCAACAGGGTAAGAGAGAGGAAAACTTCAGCTTTGCTATTTAATTGTTCTATATTCATATTCTTATATAGATAAACAAGGTACTAGTAGCCTATCATGCGATATCATGTGCAGTAGGCTGGGAACTACAACACACCGCCTCTGGGAATTGCAGTGCATCACCAGGAGCCACGCTGCTTCTATGGGAGTCATGCAGCTCCCACAGGAGGCAGAAGCAAGCATGGGCACTGGGAGGGAGCTGTGCTGGTTCCATAGGAGGCAGGCCCACCGTCTCCTCTCCAGGCCTGCACTCAGCCTTAGAGACTGCAGGCCAGCCTCTCTGTGTCCCCCAGAGGCCTTCCATGGCCAAGGCGTCACCTCAGCGATGACGCAAGAGTCCTGCCCCAGCTGACCCACACCTATTGCCCAGAGGCCCTTCATCACCATGGCAATGAATAAATAAAATAAATAAAACTGGAGGCCCAGTGCACAAAATCCTGCACAGGTAGGATCCCTGGTGGCTTCCTCGGCGGCTGGCTGCCAGCTGAGCCTTCCTTCATTTCGCACTGCCCTCTGGTGGTCATCTCACATCACAGTGAGCAATGGAACTCCCAGGTGGTCAAACTCCCTAGGGAACACTTTGCATATTAGGCTTTTATATTGATATCTTCAAGCAACCTTATTAGAATCTCTCATTTATCTAAGTAAAATAATTAGCTGGTCAATGTTCTTGGATGCTGCTGCTATTATATTTGTATATCTTAAGCCCTTGAAACGCCAGAGAATATGTTTAGATACTACGTATGTGTCTTTATTTTATTTTATTTTTAAAATATATTTTATTGACTTTTTACAGAGAGGAAGAGAGAGGGATAGAGAGTAAGAAACATCAATGAGAGAGAATCATTGATCAGCTGCCTCCTGCATACCCCCTATTGGGAATGTGCCTGAAACCAAGGTACATGCCCTTGACCGAAATCGAACCCGGGACCTTTCAGTCCACAGGCCAACGCTCTATCCATCAAGCCAAGCCAGTTTTGGCCATATGCGTCTTTATTGATAGAAACATATTCCTTCATAAAAGCAAAGGAAAAATTAGCAGAGTTTTATTTATTTATTTTCATAATCATTACTATTGTGTTGTTGGAATCTGTCTTAATTGAACCACTTTTTATATGATAATCTTACTCAAGTGTGTATGCCTAATGAGATGACACAACCTATTTAAAGCCAATTAATTGGACTGCAAAACCTTACTCCTGAGAATTTTACATCACACACTTGGGTCATATTTCACCTTTTTGTGACCAACAGTTTGTGAAACTAAAAATGAGTATTGAAATCCACATAAGCATCTTTTTTTCTAATAAAGTTCAGGAGAGATATGTATAATGTTTAATACGTACATATTTAGTAAGTTATAATATTTAATGTACTTCTATTAGTTTGTCAATGTAACTACTATACTGTCTGTGAGTAGGAAGAGATATATCTCTTTTCTTTATTTTTTAGGTAAAGCAAAGGGGATAATTTTCTCTCCAGTTTCCCTCTTCATGAGCATACCATTTATAAAGCTCAGTGACAATAATGTTCATAATAATTATAATAATATTTACAAAGCATCTATTACCTGTCAGGGACTTTCTAAGCATGCTACCTATTGACACATTTAAAGCTCCCACAAACTACAATAAAGTAGGTATTTTTATTTTTACCTTACCAGTAAGAGAATGGACACACAGGGAAACTATGTTACTTTGTCCCAGGTCATGTGGCTGGTGAACTGCAGAGCAAAAATTCAAAACCAAATATTATGTTCTAGTCCTCTCTCTTAACGCTGAACTATAATGCTCATAACTAAATCCAGTGACTGCAACCATATGCTATGTTTATACATTATCAAGAGTGGTTTTTTTTTTCTCTTTATGAGGTTGCTCTTTGTTTTGTTTTGTTTTGTTTTTCCCTGATGGATTCTCCAGTGGCTGATTATCTCTGCCTCCAAGAATTTCTTTAAAGACAGTCAGCTAGGGATTTACCCACTCAGCAGGAGGACTGCTAGTTAGTGAGAATTCCTGAACTTAAGTAGAAAAAGGCAGTATGTACTTTACATTTCTAAAAAAGACTTTGTGGAAATTTATATGAAAATAAAGTGTAGCTTTTCTTACCACTCAAAAGAAAACTTATTCTATTTTCCTCCCCCACTTCCTCCTCTCTCAGAGGAAAACATAATCGGAAAAGCTGACCTTTTTCTAATGTAAAACTTGGCTAACCCCTAGACAGTTCTGTGTCAACATTTCCCATAAAACATTTTCAAGAAAAAGTCCACTAAAATCTTTATCTCTGGTATTATTATGTAAGAGTTATCTGATGAGGCTACCCCACAGTTCAGTTGGCACTATTGTTATTTTAGTTTATATAATTGTCTATTCTTTTTATCCATAACTTCATGTGGAAATATTTCTGTGGAAAGAAGAGAAATTGAATATTTAATTTATTTTAACCCTCACTAACATTGGCCAAAGTGCTATTTATACTTTATCAGAAAACAAATTCATTTTATAGTAGTGGGAAAGCTGAGAGCAAAAGTGGTTTTCTTTATGACAAAGTCCATTATTATAAATCAACAAAACTGTACTATAGTGAATTATTAGGAAGCTGATGTGAGCATGTTACCAGAGGAGTTAGACCTCGATTCTTGAGTTAAGAATGAATTCAGACCCAGAAGTCTTACCCAGGAAGTTTATTTAGAAAGTTACAGAGGTAGAAGAAGTGAGCCATTTGGGTTGCGTGGACTCAGGAAACAAATTAGAGGCAAAAGGACACATGGAGCTTAGGAGAAAGAAATCAAAGGTCTGGGCCGCTGAGAGAAGGTTGGCGCACAACATGAGAGAGAGCGTATGCACTGGGTCTCTTGTCCTAAGGGTTTTTATCTGTTTTCCAAAGGCAGGGATTTTAGGGAAGGCCTCAGGGGAGAATCTCAATAGAATATTAATTCTCTTTCCAGGTGTGTCCTTTCAGGGTCATGATCTCTATTGATTGGTTGGTGCTAGGATAAGGGGTCATTAATCATTGCCTCTGGTCCTAATGTCAGCCAGGGCATCCCTTTGTCTGGTTTTGCTGCTTCTCTGGGACTGGAGGTGAAACACAACTGAGGCCTAGATATTATCAAACTCTGCCTCTGTGGTTGACAGAGCCAAGACTTTGTTCCTAAGATTATTTGATGCTGATCAGAACCTCACTGTCATGATGGCTTAATGCTTAAGATAGTGGTCATGCAAAGACTTGTATGAGTGAATCCATTATCTGGCTCCTCATTTCTCCTCTAAGTGGGGGGTCTAAACCAAATGACTAGCAACATGGAAGTTCAGGGGGTCTGAACCATATGACTAGAGACATGCTAGGGAAGAAAAGGTTCACTGGAAGTAAAGTCCTAGCCTATAATATTTTCTCTAGTTTTGTCTGTTGCCAAACACTGGGGACTTTCTGCCCTGCTGACATTCTGTACCTGGGTTATTATTCCTGCTCTGCTCATGCCTGTCTAACTACCTACTCTATCAAATGCTCACCCACATTTAGTTCTTCTTCGCTGTAAGATTATCATTTTCTGCTCGAACTGAGCTGTCAAATAGAAAATATTTTCATTAAAACAGAGTGAGTCTTGTAGGCATTTCTCTCCTAATAGAATCTGCTACCTTAATTTATTTTATAATTTTCTTAATGAACCCATATTTCTTAAGCAGGAATCTTAGGCAAATAAGTTGATTTAAACTCAAGATTCACAACAGATGATAATTGATTTGCTCCACGGGGAATTACTTTGCATCCATCATAGATATCTCACTAATTCAGAGATTCGAACAGTTGGCAATGCCATGTACAAGTAATTTCTGTTGTGTGAGGATGGAGACATAATATGGCTGCATAATGTGGCACTGCCTTGAAATTTAATTTAAAGACAAAAGAATGAATGAAACAAACAAAAGCAAAAGTTCTCACTCTAAAAGGTAACTACGTAGCTCAGCCTGCATGGCTCATTGGTTGAGCATAGACCTATGAACCAGGAGGTCAGATTTCGATTACCGGTCTCAATCCTCAGTGTGGGATATGCAGGAAATAGCCGATCAGTGTTTCTCTTTCATCATTGATGTTTCTAACTCTTCCTCTCCTTTCCTTTCTGAAATAAATAAAAATATGTATAAAGAAGAAGAACCTATGTGAAAATAAAAAGGAAGTTGTTTAAAATAAAAGTCTGTGGTCCTCAATGCAAGAACAAGGGGTGGAATTACAAGGCTATTAAATATTAGGGCCAGGAAATCCATGATTTTCTGAATATTATATCTCAGATCATAGTAGTATATGTCTACCTATTTTTCAAACACATATATTTTTCAGAAGTTATTATTGCTATCAAATGAGAGATAGGCATAGAATATTAATGACCCTGACTATACTATGCAACTCTGTCCTATAATTTTGAGTCCTACATAATTTTAAGCTAAAAAAATTTGTAAAAGATCTCTTTGTTCCCAGGACTGACCAGCAGACCATGAGCTATGGATGAATAGATTACTCTAACACACATTTGTGTGAAAGAGAAGGCTAAGGGGCTGTTGGACATAAGGAGCCAAAACAGACTCGATTGTCTGCTTTGTTTGGCTTTTATTGTAACATCAGCTTGACCTAAAATTAACCTCTAGGTACAATCAGCAGGGTAAGTATCCTTGAGAAAGCTCATGCTTCTGCAAAGTCAGGTTTGAAGACTAAACATAGAGATTCCAGTAAAATACATGGGAGCTTGGACTTGTTTGGAAAAGTCAAAGCAGGGGCTACCACCTTTGGCAAGGCCCCCCTAAAAGGCCCCCAACCTTTTGGAGAATCCTAATTTCTGCTTTAGAATATTGGGGTCCACGAAGCACATTCTCTGCTTGAATTCTGATTTTGTAGACTATAATGAAAACAAAGAGAATCAAAAGATAGCAATGGTTAGTCTTATCAGGTACCAATTGAGTCTAGGAAACCATGGGGTGGGGTCTATCCACTCCAAATTCTCCTTTACTGTTTTCTAAGCAGTAGCCTGGTTTTTATGTTTATTGATAGCAAGTAAGGACTCTCTAATTTGCCTTTGTAACATGTTTGCTTCTTTACTAATGTTAGCACAAAGATTCCTTATAGATGCTTTTTAACATCAATCTACTGATAGTGACTACTGTTCCATTTTAAAGGGGTGATAGATATGTGCTTATGTTCCTGATCACAATTCAGCACTTGCCTGTATGCTATGGTGTCCTGTCTTTCCCCCAGATATCTGATGGCTGCCTCTTTTGCCTGTAGTGCAGCTATTTTTTTTTAAATCTGTGTGCTGTTGTATAATGAATTCCCTAGTCACATTATAGACCATATTGTCTACCAATGTGACCATCTGCACAGACTCAGAAAGGCCCACCACGGCGACACTGGCAGTAGCAAGAATAACAACAGCCAAGATGATGGCTGCAATGAGCATTCCCAAAAATATTTTGCGCAGTAATTGGCTCAATGCTCTTTCTAAGACTCAGATAGCTGATGAACCTTCCCATTTCCTGATGAGAAAACAGGTATTAGGATTTCTGCTTCTCTCCTAAGTACCATAATAGTGCTGATGTTCAATGAGGTAATATTCTGGGTGGTAATACAAGATGCAATATAAGCTTCTTCTCCAACCTGTACTAGAAAAGATGAAATTATGGTTTGTTAGTAGGCTGGGGCCCATAGCAAAAACAGGGTGAGTTGTGAAAATCAGAATATTGTCAGTAAGATTATTAGTAAATTATATTATAGTGGCCAGAGGGGTTCTGGTAATCACCATGCCACAATTTCAAAGGGTTGAAAACATGGCTTAATCTCCATAAAGTTTTCTGAACTGGCAAGCCTAGTACTTGAGGTGATGGAGAACTAATCCCTCCCTCAGTCCAAACCTCTGGCATGCCTATATAACCGATGTAACTAGCATTAGAAACATGGTGAACCAGAATGTCAATGTGGTTGGTTTGAAAATGACCATGTGGGCTCTGATCTATAACCTGTTAGTCCCCTTGGGCAGTCAAATGGGCATGATTTCCTCAACAAGCTTCCCAATGGAATGCCTCAGCAGAGGCATTATTTTGCTTAGACAGAGGGATGGGAGGCACAGTAGCATTAGTCAGATCACCGCAGGCCAGACTGCCTGCTGAGAGAAAGGTTACCTGGGCTTTAATCTGATCATGTTTAAGAGTGATATGTAACCAAATTTGATTAGGAGCTCTCCTACAGTACAGAGAGAAATTGGAGGAGGGAGGTAGTGCAGAAGGGTAGTAAATTGGAATGAAAAGAGGTATTGCAAGGGACAGGTAGGGAGAGAAATATATAATTTACCAAATTATTTTAAAAGTGCTTCCTTATATCTAAAACACTATATAATTATTTATTTATTCTACTCTATAATAAAATTGTTGTTTCTTTTGATTTTTTATGCTAGTATTTATATAAATTCAGATACCTTATCGAGTAATGCAAATGACATGGAATTTTGTCCCTTCTGTAAAATACAATATTCTACAATATTATAATGTATAAATATTATTCATAAATAAAAGCATATTAAATCTATTTAATATGCATATATAAGCAGAATATAATTATTATTTCCTTATTTGACAGAGCTTCTCATATACGTTAAGTATAAATTTTCCTTCATAAGGAGAGAAGGTAAATCTAAAACTTTAAACCCTGAGAGGGTGGTCAAATATGTTAGACTAAAAGATGTGTATTATTATTATTAAACATTATTAAATAATTTATTTATTTAAACTAATCAACTCCCTGATTAACATAACATGATTATTTAAATTACATATATATATATATATATATATATATATATATATATATAATCTTTGCTTCTTAGGCAAATAGAGAAAAAAACCTTCTTTTTCCCCTTACTTTCAGAAATAGGCTTATTTTTCCAATGGAAAATATACCCACATTCTTAAGAAGCATAACAGAGATAACATGACCTTGACGATTATCAGGAGGCTGGCGAAAGAGTGGGTGTGTATGTGGGAAGATAGCAGGCCCAGAGGTTTGTTCCCAGGACTGCAGTAACTCCTGGGCCTCTAATAGCTTTAGTTGTAAAAGATTCATTCATTCATTTATTCATTCATTCATTCATTTATGTGTTTGTTTATTTATTTATTTATTACAAAAAATGGAGTACTCCCAGATACACACCTGTTGCTGCTGCTTCTGCAGCCTATTCAAGGGTACCTCTGTAGCTCCAACCTTCTAGGATAAATTTGGGGGGAGTTCAAATAATTATTTCCCATATTTTTCTCTTTTTGAGTAGAATAATAATATGAAACCTTGTATAGAAGGTTTCAATAATATGAAACCTTGTATAGAAGAGATCTTAAAAACAGAAACAAACAAACAAAAAAACAAAACCCTGAAGTAAATGATTGAGCACTTGTAAAAGGTGGACTAGGACATTAGCCTTAGAATTTTACTTCATACTAACCTAATACAGTGAAGAACATTAATCAGTAAACAAGTTATATATTTTAGACAAATAAGAACTTCAACTAACTAAGAGTTTCTAGTGGCTGATGTCTTGAGAGGGAGAGCAGAGAGTATCCCTAAGATTAAAAAAAAAACAAAAAAAAACTCTCAACAGCTGCTGGAAAGTTCCTACTATTCCTGTGCTGGGTTCCGCCTACTACAAGTAGGTGGGGTTCCTGGCAAAGTGAAATATGCCCTATCTTTAAACAAATTAAACTAGACAACAAAAGCATAAAACAATAATTAACAGAGACACTCTGTGTACAATGTTTATAGGCATGCACAACCTAGACAAGACTTAATACATCAGAGTCCTTTCCATGGATCTTTCAGAAGATGTCTTAGAGTGCCCGGGTCTTATAGCTAGAATGCAGCCCAGAGTGCTCCTGGGTGGGGTGGCTGGTGAACACCCACAAACAGCCTGTTGTTCACAGATTCGTCATCTTCTGCTCTCCATAATAAATGTTGACTGGTGTCCAGAGTTGTTTTGGCCTAAATCTGCCAATCCCAAGGAGCCATGTGATAATTTTCAGACAAGGCATTACGGAGTCCTTTTGCAAATGGACCGTCAGCCCCATTTTCTCTAAAACTTTTCCTTATTTCTTTAAAGATATTAAAGGAGAGTGGCTCATAAACTCTATTATCTTGTTGATCTTACATGACTGGGCAAGCCAAAAGTTCTCCTTCTCACATGGCTTGTCTGACACAGAATCCTACAACTGAGGATCTAGTTGGTGGACCCTCCCACACCAGAGTCGGAGGATGGGGATATATTTCCTCCGGTGGCAGGCTTTAGGTATTACAGGCTCTAAAGGCTCAGCTTTAGGAGGAGGGGGCAGTGGTAAATCCTCCTGGTGCTTGACCTTCGGCAAGGTCCCCCTAAGAGACCCCAGACCTTTTAATCTTCAATATGAAGTGGGCATAATGCAGCTCGAACAAGAGCCCACATGGTTAATGATGAGAAGGGCACTCGTTTTTCCCTGGGCCTCATTTCTCTTTAAATTCCTGCCCACTTGTTCCCAGAGATTAAGATCTAGTGTCCCAGCATCAGGGAACCAAGGATTATAAATTATAACAGATTTTAATGAGCTTTTTAGTTGTTCTTCTGTAACAGAGGCACCACCTGCTTTTAATGACTGTTTCAGCACTGTGATATATTGCTGCTGTTCTGTGGATAACTGTTGTCCCGTTATGAAACCTTAGCTGAAAAAAAAAGAATTCCCTCGAACTTGGAAATACAAAGTGGGCTCCAATGACTTACTTTGCAGTTACTTTTGTTTTTTTCCTCTTCATTTTTGAGGGTTCCACCACGTTTTGCTGCATTCCTGGTTCTTCACATGGCACTCCAAATGCTGGGAGTGACCAACAGACCCTGAGCTATGGATGAATAGATTACTCTGACACACATTTCTGTGAAAGAGAAGGCTAAGGGGGTATTGGGCATAAAGAGCCAAAACAGACTTGATTGCCTGCCTCCTTAAGCTTGTATTGTAACAACAGCTTGAACTAAAATTAACCTCTAGATGCAATCAGCAGGGTAAGTATCCTTGAGAAAGCTCATGCTTCTACAAGGTCAAGTTTGAAGACTAAACATAGAGATTCCAGTAAAATATATGGCAGCTTGGACTTGTTTGGAAAAGTCAAGGCAGGGGCTACCACTTTCGGCAAGGTCCCCCTAAGAGACCCTAGACCTTTCGGAGAATCCTCCTTACAGACTTTCCAACCAAGTCCCATACTTCCCCACACTTTGTCTTTTAAAATTTGAACATTAACCCAGAATTAGAGTAATGGAACTAGAGATATAGAGCAAGTGATAACAAGTTGGAACATGGTGCCCATGTTACCACCACAGACTAATTCCAAGAAGGACAGCAGGGTGGGCTTGTGAGAAGAGTTCAACTCCTCCCATCAGGAACAATCCTTAGCCCTTTTATTATCTAATCCCGTAGAAGGGAGAAGAGAAAGAGAAGCCACAGCTATGCATCCTACCCTCTTAATACATAGTGGTCCCACCTTTTTCAAATGTGAACTAAAAGGTGATGGATGTCATATAAACGTGCCCTTCCTACTCTGGAGAAAACAGAATTCCTGTGGGAGAGTGAGCAAAGACACCTCAATGCCAATCTTCTGACTTACATTCTACCATCTTTGTTACTTCTCACCAAAACTAGTACCTATACCTCATCTAATTACCTGCTGAAAACACAGTTGGTCTTCAAATGACATTGTTTTGCTCAGTGTCGTTTTCTTAATAATGTTGTTGACATGAGGTAGAAATTTAACTCCTGTTGATGCCAATTAGCCTATGGCAAAATGTATTTTGTTATACCTGTTTTCATTAAAGATGCAGAACCGATCAACAATGTTGTTAAGTGAGGACACACTGACACATTCATCCGAGTTGTGAAAATAAAAGGGAAATTTGCAGGAATATATTGTGTTTATGGAATTGAATGTGTCAGTTATATTAATGCTGAACATAAAAAGTGCTAATATTAACCCCTAAGAGACATAAGAGATTACATTTCATTTTTTGTCCCCTCAATTTTTACATTGTTTGAATCAAGTCCTAGTTTAGGGAGAAACAGCATAAAACAAATGCCCTTGTGTTTGCCTACTTACTTTTCTGCTTTCAAAAGATTTGCTTCATTACATCACATTGTCTCGCTCTTGATACAAATCTGGATGTCCCCTCAGATATGTAACATGAAAAGAATTTAAGACCTTTGAAACAGCTATGAGCCACTGGATATATCAGAATTCTAACTTAATGGTTGTGAACTATGATTGTTTAAAAAAAGAAGAAGAAAGAAATTCTATCACCAAAGGAAACAGCTCTGCCTGCCACTTTTTTCCTGTTTATTATGGTTTGTGAACTATTACCAGATGGGGCAAATTTGGGGAAAATTAGAGAAGATATTTAATATTAGACTCTGTAGTGTTTGTGAAGGTTTCTTTCTTTTACACCTTTTAAATAAGACATATCTTACATCAATATTTTCTTTTACTATTTATGATGCCAATAAATCTCCTGATATTTTAAGAAAAAGTAATAGTGACAAAATAGTCTTTAAAAAACTGCCAGGAAAAAGATAAGATGCCTCTTTCCAAAGAGCTTTCAATGGCAACACCACCAACAACAAACAAAAAAATTAAATATTTACTTTGTGAAAGGAATGTCTGCCAATCTCACTAAAGTTTCCAATACAATAGAATAAGGATCACATATTTAAAACATTTCACTTTACATGCCTAGAATAAACCCAGTTTTTATGTGCATCTTTTTGTCACTGTGGGTAATTGATATTAGCAAAAGAGAATACTACTATATGAGATTGAATGAAGATATATTATACATTTTTTCTTCTTCCGAACCCATTAGTCATATACTTGTCTCTATTTATTCTACTTTCCATCTATAAAACTAAATCTCTTGGGATATATGTCTACATATTTTATAAAATTCTTAGAAAAATAAATGTTTTATGGAAGCAGAGAAATGTTATTTATAATCATAAAATACATTAAAATAAAACTACTTATTTTTACTTTTCTCTAGTTCATCACCACAATTATGTGTCACAATTTTCCAAATCTAAGGAAGCTGAAAACAGAATAGAATAGGTTTTATTGACTTGCGACTAATGTTCTGACATCAGAGCTTCATAATCTCAATTTTATCATGAGATACACAAAATAGAAATGTCTATTTGTTAAGTTAATAGATTCCTGCCTTATAAAAAGTAGCAATTTATTTCTGTTTCATTTCAAATCTCTCCCAAGAAGCTGAATTTAAAAAAAAAAAAAAGCTAAATTTAATTACCTTTGCTGAAATCCACATGGGTTCCAGCTCTATATTTTTTGAGATGTTAGAAAATCTCTGAAGAGAATATATGCTGTGTATTTTTAGTAACAACAAATCAACACAATAAACTCCCTTAATTTATTTCTTTATTTTCAAAAATTAAAGAATATATTCTTCTATCTACAAAATGCTAAAGTTACAAATTTAGATACTTTGACAGAAATATATATATATATATATATATATATATATATATATATATATATATGCCTAAGCGAATGACCAAACAAGAATAACCAGCACTGACGGGGGGGGGGGGGGGGGGGGGGGGGGGCGGGGGGGGCGGCAGAAACTTAATGCAGGAACTGCCCCCTGGTGGTCAATGCATTTCCTCAACAAACCTCCTGTGTCAGGCCAACCACTTGTGACCCCTCCCCTTGGCCAGCCAACCTCTTGTGGAACCCCCCACCCTTTGGCCAACCTCTCTTGGCTTGCCAGCCCCCAGATAGGCCTCCATCAAGGGCTTGAGGGATCCCACCCATACACAAATTTGTGCACTAGGCCTCTAGTCTGACAATAAACATAAATTTTGTTGCAAAGTGATAAACATAACAAACATTGTGACTCATCCTACTTTAGGCACTATTATCTACTTAGAGTTTCAGTTTCTAATTACCTGAATTGACTTTTTTTTCTGTTTATTTTATAACCTTTTAAATTATATACCTTGAAAACATCCTCAGCCTGAAATAATAGTTCAAATTATAAGCTCTTAAGTAAAATTTAGGTCATGTACCAGGAGAGATTCTTTACAGAAAAGAAAAAAAAAAATTCTAACTAAAACTCTAGATAGACAAAGAAAGACAGCAAGACTATGGGAGAAAAATTAAACAGTAAGAAAATATACATTTTGGTTGTCTTCTCCTATTTTTATCTTTTATATTTGGTTGTGACATCTAAAACTTTTTTAGTGTGCTTCTCAAAAAAATATGATGGATTAGTCAAAAGATGAATTATTCAAAATAAGTAAAACTTTTTATTTGCAGATGACACTATTTACATAGATAGTTCTAAATACTATATAATAAAAATATTAAATCTGAAAATTAATTTACCAAGGATAGAGCAAAAAAAATCAATATAGAAACTCAAATGTTATTCTTTTTGCACCACCAAACATTTGGAAACAAAATGGGAAAAACTAATATAAGTAGTATTTAAAATAAACTATTTAATAACAATTTTTCTAAAGATGTAGAAAATTCTAAAAACTAAAAAGCATAGCTGAAAGAAGATAAAGATCTAAATAACTAGAGAAATGTGCCATGTTTATTGGTTAGAAGACATATTATTAAGATGTCAACCCATTCCTGATGGCATGGCTCAGTAGTTGAGTGTCAACCCATTATATGAACCAAGAGGTCACAGTTCACTTCCCAGTCAGGGCATATGCCTGGGTTGTGGGGCTTGATCTCCACTTTGGTGCATGCTGGAGGCAACCAATCAATGATTCTCTCTAATCATTGATGTTTCTATCTCTCTCTCCTTCTTCCTTTCTCACTAAAATCAATAAAAATATATTTTTAAGAAGATGTCAAAGCAATCTACATGTTTAATACAATCTGAATAAAAAATTAACTCATGTTTTAATGGACATGTTTCAAAAGCTACAAAGAAATGCTAAATGCCTAGAATAATTGAAATGATCTTTGTGAAAGAGAAATTCAATTGAAACTGACTTCTCATACCCTACTGCAGTCATACAGTGTAGTATCAAAATATAAAGAAGCAAATAGATCAATAGAACAGAACAGTCCACACATAGACTCACATATAAAAATACCAATTCATTTTCAACAAAAGTCCTAAGATAATTTAATAAGGGATGGAATGCAGTTTCAATAAGTGAGGCTACCATAACTGGATACATATATTTAAAAAATAAAACTTGTACCCTCCAGCCTAATATTAAACACTGTAAAGATTTATTAAAGAAAATGTAGGAAAAATCTTTAAGATTACTTAGGGGGTAAGCACAGTTTCTTAGAGGGGATACACACACATAAACATTAATGGTAAAAGAAAGAATTATAGGTCGGACTCTATTCACTGAGGCAAAGGGCCACTGGTCGTAGCCAATGGGCTGCGTGGAGCATTGAGAGGGCGGCTGCTCAAAGCCAATGCCAGAGTGGGCAGTGAGGTGTTGGCTGCTTCTGTCCAATGGTGTGTGTAGAGCAGTGAGGGGCAGTAGGTCCTGACCAGTGGGTTGTGTGGTGCAGCAAGAAGATGGCTGGTCTTGGTCAATGAGCTGTACCTGGCAGTGAGGGGGAGGGCACTGGTCCTGGTCATTGGGCTCTGTGGAACAGTGAGGGGGTGACAGATCCTGACCAATGGACTATACCTGGCTTTGAGGAGGGCAGCTGGTCCTGGTCAGTGGGCTGAGTATGGCAGTGAGGGATCTGCTGATCCTGTCCAATGTGCTGAGTGGAGCAGTGAGGGGTGGCTTGTCCTGGCAAATTGACTGCTCCAGGCAGTGAGTGGGAGGCTGTTCTAGACCAATGGGCTGTGTGGGGCAGCAAAGGGGAAGCTGGTCTTGGCCAATGGGCAGCTGGTCTTGTGGAAATGAACGGGTAGCTTGTCCAGGCCAATTCATTGCATGTGCCAGTGAGTGGGAGGATGGTTCTGACCAATGGGCTGCACCTGGCAGTGAGAGGGCAGCTGGCTCTGTCCAATGGGATGTATGGAGCAGTGAGGGGGCAGCTGGTCCTGGCCAGCAGGCTGTGTGAAGCACTGAGTGGGTGGGTGGTCCAGACAAGAAGGGGGTGGCTAGCCCTCTCCAATGGGATGTGGAGGAGTGTGGGGTGACTGGTCCTGGCCAATGGGCTGAGTGGGGTAGTGAGGGGCGGCTGATTCTGGCCAATGGGCTGTGTGGTTCAGTGAGAGGGCCAGTGGTCCTGACCAATGGGCTGTGTGAGTCAGTGAAGGGGCGGCTGGTCTTGGCCTATGTGCTGATTGTGGAAATGAGTGGGTAGTTTATCTTGGACAATTGGTTGCATGTGGCAGTGAGTGGGAGGATAGTTCTGACCAATGGGCTGCACCTGGCAGTGAAGGGGCAATTGGCCCTGTCCAATGGGATGTGTGGAGCAGTGTGGGCACGGCTGGTCCTGGCCAATGAGCTGCTCTTTGCAAAGAGGGGGGCTACTGGTCCTCACCAATGGGCTTCTTGTGGAAATGAGGAGGCTGCTGGTCCTGGCCAATGAGCTTGTGGAAATGAGGGGACAGCTTGTGCTGGCCAATTGGCTGCATGTGGCAGTGTGTGTGAGGCAGGTCCTGACCTATGGGCTGCATCTGCCAGAAGGGAGCGGCTGGCCCTGTCCAATGGGATGTGTGGAGCAGTGTGAGGGCGGCTGGTCCTGGCCAATGGGCTGTGTGGGGTTGTGAGGGCGAGGCTGGTCCTGGCCTATGGGCTGTTTGGAGCATTGAGGGGGCGGCTGCTCCAGGCCACTGGACTGAGTAGGGCAGCGAGGGGTCAGCTTCTTCTGTCCATTGATCTTTGTGGAGTAGTGAGGGGTCGGTAGGTCCTGACCAATGGGCTGTATGGGACAGCGAGAAGGTGGCTGGTCCTGGTCACTGGGCTGCATCTGGCAGTGATGGGGAGGGCGCTGGTTCTGGCCAATGGGCTCTGTGGGGCAGTGAGAGGGCGGCTGGTCCTGGTCAATAGGCTGCATGGGTAGTGAGTGGGTGGCTGGCTCTGTCCAATGGGCTGTTTGGAGCATTGAGGGGGGAGCTGCTGCTGGCCAATAGGCTGAGTGGGACAGTAAGGCATTGGCTGTTTCTGTCCAATTGGCAGTGTGGATCAGTGAGGGGGCGGCAGGTGCTGACCAATGGACTGTGTGGAGCAGTTAGGGGTGGCTTGTCCTGGCCAATTGGCTACTCAAGGCAGTGAATGGGAGGTTTTTCCAGGCCAATGGGCTATGTGGAGCAGTGAGGGGGATGATTGTCCTGGCCAATGGTCTGTGTGGTGCATTGAGGGAGTTACTGGGCCTGACCAATGGGCTGCACCTGGAAATGAGTGGTTTTTTTAGTTCTACACCATGGGCTGCACATGGCAGTGAGGGGTGGCTGGCCCTGGCCAATGGGCTGTGTGGAGTAGTGAGGGGGCGGCATGTCCTGGCCAACCTACTTTATGAAAGACAATGCATTCAATTAATTGAGTGTGTGTTTTTGTCTAATTAAATATCTCTGTAACTTTTGAATCAACCTAAAAATTCAAATATCCTACCCTAGAGTTAAGAAAATAATAAACTAAGCCTTTCATAATGTTTCCAATAGGAAGTGTTTTCATTTTCAACCTCCTATTTTGGGATTATTTAATTCAAACAAATATTCAAAATAAGAAAACTGTGATATGTCTGATAACATATCTACAGCCTTTGAACTCTTTGAAGATAACCTATCAAATATCACTACATTATTATTATAGTTGGAATATAAATACAGGCTTAGCTTCCTGTCAAGATGATACAACTTTCTAAAGAGTACAAAGTGAGACATTCACATGTGCAATTATGAAGAAAGCAATATTCAAAAGATTAAATCAAAAGATACATTGCATTTTATCAAATGTACCTTCTTCATGGAAATAAATGATAGATAATTAGATACATTAATTTAAAATTTAAGTTCAGATGGCCAATTTTTTTTTTGTGGGGGGGGGACGGGATAGTGTTTCTTATTACCATAACTAAAATGAATTGTATAACTGACTTATTTACATTTAGATCAATATTGGTATTTAAACTGGATAGTTTTGTAGCATTTATTTTAAAAGTAAAAATTGGTCATAATAGTAAGTCCTTAATTATTTAACTACTTAAATGCCATGCTGAAAATAAAAAGACAATAAAAGTTTAGCATATTTGTATTGTTGCCTATAAACCAAAGCAACATTTCCCCACAGTGTAAGGCTCATATAAGTGAGAAGGACTAGTCCTAAAAAATGAACAGTTTAATTACCACAAAGCACAGAATCCACAGCACAAATTTGAAACATCAAAATGGGAAAAGTAATTAGTCTTCTGTTATAATTAATCTGTCTACTAAGAATTGGGCTAAATTGTAGTGTAGTCCTTTCTACAATTAAGAAACCAATTTTAATTATAATGAAACATTATGCTTCCCACTTGTGGACATAGCTCTAAGAATGCTATACCTTTATGTTTACAGTATACCTGGGAAAACACAGGACACATGGAAAAGAAGTCTGTACTCAGAATTAGACCTATTGCAAATATTCAGAATTGTTTATACTTTTTTACAAACTAGATATGGCTTAGGAACCATAGAGTGTTTGGTAAGTCTTTCAAAAAGTAGGTGTAGTTTATTTCTACTGCACTTTCATTTAAAAATACTAAGCACAGAGTTACTGAACACCAAAATAGAGCAAAAGACATAAACATTAAAAGTTTTCACAATTGCTGAAACCGGTTTGGCTCAGTGGTAGAGTGTCGGTCTGTGGACTGAAGGGTCCCGGGTTCGATTCCCTTCAAGGGCATGTACATTGGTTGTGGGCACATCCCCAGTAGGGGATGTGCAAGAGGCAGCTGGTCAGTGTTTCTCTCTCATCGACATTTCTAGCTCTCTATCTCTCTCTCCCTTCCTCTCTGTAAAATATCAATAAAATATATATTTTTTAAAAAGTTTTCACAATAAGCTCTTAAGAAAAGGGAATGCTACTAGCTAGCAGAAACAGGTCACTTTACCAAATACATACTCATTATTTTACCAAATGATCAATACAAGAAAAGATTTTTCATTGTATTTACTTAATTTGGTAAAATTAGGTTTCTTTTAAGAATTTATAAATTTTGCAACAGTTCATATATTAATAACTTTTATATGTTCCAGCAAAGTTTTCAGCTTGTCTTCATAGTAGCAGTTTAAGAAATGTTTGTCAAAGCAAAGGTTTGTAGGTAAATTTAATTTTCCTGTCAAAACACTTGGTATTCACAAAACCTCCCTTTTTCTAACCTGTTGACTAAATTCAAGGATCATTTTGTAGAAGTTGCTTATCTATTTTGAATCATACTCAACATAATTTGCTGTTTTGTGAGCCATGTAACATGATTGGGATACTTTCTCCAATTTTTCAAACATGATGTCAATCCTAATATTTATATATATCATTCAGAAGTAAAAATTCACTTGGCTTCATTTATTTATTATGTATGAATTATATTTTGAATTTTGGAAGAATTTCTAAGTAATGTTTTTCTTTACCATTTTGCATGTGTAACTAGTGTATATGAAATCTGATGTATCAAATTTATGTTGTAAATTTAATGAACTTGTCCATGTTCCAGCTCACCAGTCCTTAAAATTTACATTTTAAGCAGATAAATTTGACATAATATACACATGAGCTAGAGAAATTGAATAGTGTTATATGCAAGTCTCAAGTTCAAGAAAGTACTAACTAAGATGTATAAACCTGAGAGTCATCAGCATCCTGGTGTGTTTCAAGTGGTGAAATGAAATGAATTGAAGAGAAACATAGTTACAGAGGAGAGAACATCAATGGTCTGATGGCTAAGGGCATCCAGCATTTAAAGATTGGAAAAACAAAGAAGAAGCAGAGGACAATGAGATAAATTTCCAGTGAAGCAGGGAGGAAACCCAGAGAATGTACCATTTCTCAGTAAGAATTAAGAAAGGTTAAGAGGTCCAGCCAGTATATCCAGAGAAAGATATAAAATTATGGAGATTATAAATGAAATGAAGAGGCAGAGCTTTCATATTCACAAGGCATATGTTGGTCTATATATAGAAAACCAATAGAATCTAAAATATAATTTACAAGAGAATTTAGCAACTTTGGCAAATATACAATTAATATGCAAAAATAGATCATTTTTATCTGCAACCACAAAGCTTTGTATTACTATTTCAACTTTTATGTCTTAAACTATCTTATCTAATAAAAGAGTAACATAAAGATTGACCATCACTTTAACACACAAGATGGCTGCCCCCATGTGGACAAAGATGGCTGCCCCATGTGGACACAAGATGGCCAGCAGGGGAGGGTAGTTGGGAGGGGCAAGGCCTGCAAGGGAGGGAAGTTGGGGGTGATCAAGCCTTCAGGGGAGGGCAGTTAGGGGTTACCAAGCCAGCAGAGGAGGGAAGTTGGGGGTGACAAGGCATGCAGGGAAGGGCAGTTGGGAAGGACCCAGGCCTGCAGGGGAGGACAGTTAGGGGCAAACAGGCTGGCAGGGGAGTGGTTAGGGGGTGATCAGGCTGACAGGCAGAAGCTGTTAGGGGCAATCAGGAAAGCAGGCGGGCGAGTAGTTGGAAGCCAGCAGTCCTGATTGTGAGAGGGATGTCCGACTGATCATTTATCAGTCGGACACCCCTTAAGGGATCCCAGATTGGAAAAGGTACAGGGTGGGCTGAGGGACATACAACCCCATGCACAAATTTCATGCATTGGGCCTCTAGTTTAAAAATAAATAGAACTTTCACACTCTTCTGATTATATATATATCCCATCATGCAAAAGAAGCCTAACAAAATATTCTAGAAAAAAAAAATTTTCATCTAAAAAAACCTGAGCATCTTTTCCCCAAAACACATGTAAACACTATATACAATTCAAGCATGTCAAATTCAAAGGCTAACATGGGACAGATAACCAAGGTTTAAGTTTATCTGGGGCACAAAAAAAAAAGCTTCAATTTCCATAGAAACGTATGTTTATTTCGATAGAGACATGCTTAATACAAAGGGCTGAAATATATGAATAATTGTTAACATAAAATAATAGAACATTTTAATAAAAATTAATATTTTTTTCTTGAACATTAACTTACCAGATGCTGAATAGCTGCACAAATTAATGGGCGTAACATAAATAAGCCTATTTTTCTTGTTTTCTAAAAGCGAAATATTTCCTGTTGTACACACCAAACAAGTCAGTACAAGACTAATGACATGGCAATCTGCTGCTAAAATATTCGCTGCTGGTATTAGTGGAGAGAAATGGTGTCTGTACATAAGGTGAGTGAGGGAAATGAATGCAGCAGGATTATAATAATCAGTCATTAGCGAACGTTGCAGTTTGTTATTAATAATTATGTATAATAGGATATTGTAAAATCAAATTACGAACTTTTTATTAAAACATTTCTTACACACTTTTATTGGCTGGGCCGCAAAAATATTCCTTCGGGCTGCAAGTTTGACATGCTTGAGCTACATCACTAAATAGTACAGTCATACAGAAAGCAGCCTTTGGCAACATAAGGCTTTTCTGAATTGTCACAAACAGGATGTTTCTATGAGAGTGACTTTGCTTCCCCCAAGGAACTTGAACTCACATGAACACACACACACACACACACACACACACACACACACACACACACACAGCAGGAAAAGACACCAGCCTGCTGGGCTTTCAAGAGCATAATGTAGTGTGAGAGAGAGAGAGAGAGAGAGAGAGAGAGAGAGAGAGAGAGAGAGAGCCTCAGCAAGGAGGCAGTAGGGAAGATGTAGAGGGAGCCTTGCTCAAACACATCACTGGTATAATTCTGTTGTCTTATAGTGGCATATTTGGCCTGTTACAACTGTGAGAGATTTTCAATACCGGTAATAGTAAACCTGTGCAAACCAAGGGGCATCTGTAACTGAAAAAGCCTGAATAAAATCTATAAACTCCCTGTATATGTTGGTTTGCATTCATTGAGAAATCCGATCCTCTCTCCCTTCATTAGCTGTTGGGTTATCTTTAGTAAAATCATGAAGAGAAAGCACTTAATTAGTATTTCACCTTAAGTGAATAGATTGAATAAGAAACCAATTAGTATTTAGATAATGGAAAGTCTAATTAGCCACCAAGCACACAACAGAACATCTTCATTATTTTCCTCTCCCTAACTGAATCAGGAGGTACAAAGCAGATCAGCATCTCAGGAGTTTCTGTTCTAATTCCTCTCTTGCCTTTCATTTGCTGCTAAAGGCACAAACAAGTAACTTAATCAGGAGAGTGAGGTATGTGACAAATATACTCGAGGCTGGTTCCGCTTTGGATGAGAGGGATGTGTTCGGACATGCTTTAGGAACCAAGTTTACTTCTACACAAGCTCATCATATATGTTTATTTTATTGAAGAAAAGGAAATGAAGAACCCAACACTAAAAGCGTTTCACTGAACCTGAGAGTGTGTGTATATTGGAAGGAGTGGTATTCAACCAGGGCAGAATCAGCCTTACGGGCAGAAACAGTAAGCATAACTGTGCCTTCAACTTTGAACATTCTGAAAGTGAGAGTTAAAATATGTAGGGAGTTCTACTTAAAGATGTGGAACATAGCGATTACTCCATTTATCAACACCCCGCTCCCTCCCAATTCTGGATGAGTTTGACTGGTTTTCTCGCGATATTCCCATATAAATCAACCTGCAAGCTAAATGGCAAGCTTCCATGTGGCAGTTGAAGAAAAAGGTGAAACCTCAAATCTCCACAGGCAGGTGACTCTAACCCTGGGAGTACCATGAAGGATAGGGTATTCTCATTCTCCAAAATAAGATAAGTACACTTCTGAGGGTGGAAAGAAACTAGTATTTTCCTAATATCTTCTATGACTTCACTTATGGTTCATCTAGAGGAAGACACTCACACTAAAATGTAAAGAAATAGAAAACATTGAGAGCATTATAATTTCTCCAGCAACATATTTGCTTCAGATTACCTGGTTGCCACATCTTTCATGTTTTGGAACTGAGTGTTTTTCTAATATATTAGTTTTCATGAACACTGCTAGCATTTAGGAAGCAATAGAATGATGAACTTTCAATGCCATTTCATGTAGTATAATCTCCTTGTACATCAATTATTTATTAGTGAAATAGCAACAACAAGGGTACCTCTGCCCTAACCAGTTTGGCTCAGTAGACAGATCTTTGGTCTGTGGACTGAAAGGTCCCAGGTTTGATTCCGGTCAAGGGCATGTTGTGGGCACAGCCCCAGTAGGAGGTATGCAGAAGGCAGCTGATCGATATTTCTCTCTCATCGATGTTTCTAACTCTCTATCCCTCTCTCTTACTCTGTAAAAAAATCAATAAAATATATTTCAAAAAAGAAATAAAGTTTCATATTTTAAAAAAGAGTACCTCTTCTCCTACAACAATAACTGATACCCCCTATAGAGAAATAGAGAAGTAGGAAAGAAAGTTTGGAATGTTTCTCTTTGGAGGGCATATGCTATTCTTTGGCGCTCATGATTCCTGACTACAGACTTCCTGTGGTCCTTTGTCCTTAGTAAATACTAGGAAGGAACATTATGTGTTCTTTTTTTTTCCTGCGAGGCCCTTTGATCACAATCACAAGTTCCAAAGAAAAATGCTTTCTGACTTGCCAGCTATCACTTGAGTAATGAGGATTATTAATGAAAAAGAGTTCTTTGAGGCTGGGAGAGGATAAGAGAAAAATCAAACGTGCTAAGCCCCAATTTTACTCAATTTCTGTCTGAATAGGAGGCACTGTATAATGAGTATTAGGTTCTTAAAAACATTTACACTATAACGTGATAGGCTTTGTGCCAGAGTCTCAGAGTAATAGTGTTCAATAAATGGTATTTATTGTTATATATATGTGTATGTTATTATATATATATATATATATATATATATATATATATATATATCCACACCCTTACTTAAATATAAAATACCAAGAAAGGTGAAATTGTGTGTGTAGTGTTTCCTATATCTATGTTGATGGGTGTAAAATTTTTTGTTGCTTGTTTTTTGGTTTCCATTTTATTATCTTAGTGCCAGTATTAGCCAAGCTTTTCTGGAAGAAAGAAGAGGCAAGAATTAAAATGTTAACACTCTACTTGGGAGGTGAAAACCCCAAAATTTGAAAGATGAGCTAAAAGATAATTGAGGTAAAGAAAAATGGATATTAAGAATTGGATATGGTGTATTACAATATAGGCAATTACTTCACAACGTGTCAAGAACAAAAAGAAAACCTTAGGTTCTTCTGCAGATGCATTCACTGGGAACCAAGGACATCTGTCTATAGGACTGAAAACCTCTCATCTTAGCAGCATATAAAAGGAAGAATTAATTAATTCAGTTCTTTCACCCCTGAGTATTTCATTGATTAGGGCTGTCTTGTTAGGAAACTGACTCTCCCTTACTTGTAGGTTGCATAATCCATTTCTAAGTGGCTGGTCAGAAGCAATAGTCCATGCTTCTTAGTCATTTCAGCTAAGTTCAGATGTATTAGGAAAACTTTGTCAAAACAGGGCTGGATATTTGGGCTTGAAATACGTGCAAACATCAGGCTTCACCTTAGACACTGTCTAGTTAGAAGAGATGCCTAAGGAACCTGAAAATAGTAGGAAGATTGGTTATGCCTATATGTACATGAGTTCTTTGGTTAAACTCTTCCACATACATATGCATAACCAATGGACACAGACAATAGTGTGATGAGGGCCTGGGATTGGCCAAGGACTGGGAGGAGGGGAATAAAGGGAGAGAGATTGGGGGGCATCTGTAATACTGTCAACAATAAAATAAAATAAAATAAAATCTAAATAAATTAATTTAATTTTTTTTTGCCCTATAGCAGCACAATATACAATAGCTAAGATTTGGAAACAGCCTAAGTGCCCATCAGCAAATCAGTGGATTCAAAAAC
Organism: Vespertilio murinus; assembly: GCA_963924515.1. Classification (NCBI taxonomy): domain Eukaryota; kingdom Metazoa; phylum Chordata; class Mammalia; order Chiroptera; family Vespertilionidae; genus Vespertilio; species Vespertilio murinus. Next base: position 175,950,355 of record OZ004705.1, on the reverse strand, counting down.
TGTGGTACAATGGAATACTATGCAGCTATAAAAAAGAAGGAACTCTTTCCATTTACAACAGCATGGATGGAACTGGAGAACCTTATACTAAGTGAAATAAGCAAGTCAGCAAAAGACAAATATCACATCATCTCACTTATTTTGTAGAATATAATGAACAATATAAACTGATAAACTAAAATAGATCAGATACATAGAAGCATTGAACAGACTATCCAACCTCAGAGGGAAGGCAGGGGAATGGGGGATGAGAGATCAATAAAAGGACTGGTATGCATGCATATAAGCATAACCCATGGACACAGACAGTATGGAGGGCATGTACTGGGTGGGGAAGGGAGGATGGGATGGGAGAATGACTGGGGAGAGGTCATTGGGGGGGGGGAGACATATGTAATACTTTAAACAATAAAGAATTTTAAACAAAATTAAAATACATTTTTAAAGATAGTAGAAACTTGTGAAGTTCACAGTTAGAAGGCATAAATAAGCTCACCTAATCATAGGATTATAGAATACTTCCCTTCTCCAGCACCTCATCACTGCAAACCTCACCACCACAACTAAAGGCTTGTTTAGAGTGCTTGCTTTTACCTGGAACATCATGTCTGGCTAATAAGGAAAAATCACTATGCATGCTTAAAGGCAAAAACACAATATGAAGAATCAAAGCAAAGACATGGCCGGGATGTTGAAATTATCAGACCAGTAATTTAAAACAACTCTAGTTAATATACTAGAAGTGCTCATGGACAAAGTAGAGAACACTCAAAGACAAACAACGTACTAGTAAGCAGAAAGATAGAAATCTTAGTGGGGAAAATGTAAATGCTAGAGATAAAAAGCAAAGCACTGCAACAGAAATTAGAAGTGCCTGTGATAGGCTTACACTAAGGGGAAAACATCTCTGGGTTTGAGGATATCTCAGCAGAAGTCACCAAATTTGAAAAGCAAAATAAACAAAGACAAAAAACACCAAAAAAATCAAATGGACTGTGAAACAACTGCAAAATTTATAGCATAGCCAAAATACTAGGAGAACAAAAGGAAATGTCTGAAGCAATAATGACTGCAAATTTCCCAAAATTAATGTCAGACACAAAACCACAGAACTAGAATGCTCAGAGGATAAGAAGAATAAATTAAAGCAAACAGCATATCATTTTTAAATTATAGAAAATCAAAGAAAAAAGTATGTGAGAATGCACAGAAAAGAAATACATTACCAATAGAAAAACACACACATATATATATGCCTAATACATATATATATATATATATATATATATATATATATATATATATATATATATATATATATGTATGTATGCCTAAGTGACCATTTGACTGTTAGACCAGTTGCTATGACATGCACTGACCACCAGGGGGCAGATGCTCAATGCAGGAGCTGTCCCCTGATGGTCAGTGAGCTCCAAGAGGACTGCAGCTGACCAAGAGGCACCAGACATCAGGCTCACAGCTGGCAAGCACACCTGCAAACCTCTGCTATAGACACTCCCCCTGTGTGCCCCTCGCCCATCTGGACCAGGACTGGGTTCAGGACCAGCATGGGACTGACTGGGCGCAAGCCTGTAGCTGTTTCTCAGTCGTGAGTGTGCCAGGATCACCCTAGTACAGGCGCGCAGAAACCACCGCAGAGTGCTAGCTGGCCTACTGAGAGGCAGTGGCAGCAGGTGTGGCAGGGCAGGGATAAGTGGGAGCTGTGCAGTGCTCGGTCCAGGTAAAGCTCCTCCAAGGTCACCTGCTGCTTTGTGGATGTACTACTACATCCTTTGGGGGATATTGGACTGCTGGTTTCAACCCAAACACCACAGGACAGGCCGAGGGACTCCACCAGTGCATGAATCCGTGCACCGGGCCTCTAGTATATATTATCAAAAAGTTCTTAGAGACAATGAGAACAGTGATTATTCCAAACACAGATGTGCTTATTTACTTTATTCAAACTAAGGTTTCAATATTAACCTCTAAAAAATAAGCAAGGGCTACATAGACTATATTTTTTAATGTGCTGTATAAAACACCGCATACAATGAAGTAATACATTGAATTAAATTTATTTATTTATTTATTTATGATAGGAAGGGAGAGAGAGAGAGAGAGAGAGAGAGAGAGAGAGAGAGAGAGAGAGAGAGTAGAGACATCAATGATCAGAAAGAATCACTGATGGGCTATCTCATGCATGCACTGGGGGTCGAGCCTGCAACCTGGGCATGTCCCTCACCAAGAATCAAACAATGATTCTCCTGGTTCATAGATTGAAGCTCAACCACTGAGTCACACCAGCTGAGCTAAATTTTATTTTATATAAACAAAGCTAAAGTTTTGTACTATAGGCTTTGTCCAAGAAAGATTAAATTAAGTGATCGATACCTGATACTGGGTAGGACTAAACGGAAGGTCATTGATGATACCTACCTATATTTTTACATTTTTGTGCTAATTCTATATTAGTTTTTTAAATCAATATTCATATTAATTCAAATTTCATCATTTTTCTAGAACAATGAAGGATGATATTTTAACCATTTTTTGTAAAAATATTCTATTACCTTGATTAATCACATCATTAGAAATGTTAAAAAATTAGTAATTAGGACATTAAGGGCTTAAGCTGAGTAACCCCTGTTCATCTAAGAGAAGCTGGTCATAACTGAAAACAAAATACTAGACAGATTAAGTTCTGGATTAATCTATGAAAAAAATCAATAAATATATTGGCTCTTTGAAGGGGTTAACTGGACAAACACAGTGTTTCATACATCCTCCAAACCATTTCAGTTTTCTTGCTAGAATTGGGTAAATTTTTGATATTAAAAGGTTTATTTACTTAAATATTATTGTCAACTTTTAGTGATATGTCTTTAATTTACTGCAAATAAGAATACAATATCAATTAAAGAGTAAACTATGTTGAAAAATTATGTGTTTCACTTGCAATTATAATAATAGTATCAAAATAAGTGGGATCGCTATTTTGATAAGCAAATAGATATTTAATTGAGTGTATTCTGGGCAAAAAGGTCTCAATATTTTTAATATGTCATTGTTTTATTATTATAGTCTGGTGATTTCTCCAAAATAATTATTTAGCTTGAAAACAATTAATGAAAAAGTTATACAAATTTGTGTGATATAGTAACTTTTAAAAAATGACTTTCAAAATATTGCAAAATTGTCTCTTCCAATACAAAGAGCATTTGCTGAGGTAAATGATATTCACCATTAATGCTTTCAATATGAGCAAATTTGTTTAAAGAAATTAATAATGTGTATTTTATGTACTACTATCCTTAGAAACCTTTATTTTAAATGATCACACTTCCCTTAAGTATTTTGTTTATATCATCTGGGGGAAAAACACATAATTTGGCAGACACAAAGAAAAAAATCAAAAAGAGTAAAAAGAAATTAAATGTAACCCTTGATTCTTTCATATGTCTATCTTAGTGGAAATGCATGAGTACAAAACACTGTAGATATTCTCAATTCAACTTGACACATTTGTCACACAAAATCCCAGAGTCCTTGATTTCCAGGGATGAAAATATAAGTGCCAAGGCAGTTATTACCACCTTATCAACTCATGACACTCATAGCAGAATTACCAGGAATTTATGATTTTATTTTACTCTGCTTTGACAGGTAATGCATAAAGCTTCCACTTTTCCCCTCAGATGCTTTCTAACTGTTTGAGCTTTTATCTGAAAAACGATGAGTGTGGTGGTTTATAAAAAAAAACAAAACGGAAATTTACTTCTCACAGTTTTGGAGGCTGGGAAGTCCAAGATCAAGGTCTTAAAAATGTAGGTGTCTGTTGACAGTCAGCTTCCTGGTTCACAGGTGTCTTTTTATTGCAACCCCACCTGGTGGAAGAGCGAAGAAGCCCTCTCAGAGTCCTTTTTGTAAGGGCACTGATCCTATTTATGAGAGCTCTGCCTCAATGCCCTTAATCACCTCCGAAAGGCCCCACCTCCAAGTACCAGCACACTGGGAGTCAGGATGTCACGTGTGATTTTGAGAAACTCAAGCTTTCAGACCTTGGCAGATGTATTTTCTGACAAATTATTCAATTCTGCATGCTACAGACACCGCTCTCTGTAGGTTACTGAAAACCTTTCCACTTAAAAAAAGTGTAGGGATAAAAAAAAATTATTTTGCCATTTGGCACATATAATGAGCAAGATGAGCTGCTTGCAAAAAAAGATGGCAGAGAAAGTTCAATTTCAGCCATGTCTCCAAAGAACTTTCATATTAGTGAGAAGACAGAAGAGAAATTCAACCATACAGCACCGTGAATGCATTAAATATGCTAACTCAATACAGAATTGTGAGAAAACTCCCAGAGTTATGACTAACCCTAGCTTTAGTAGAGGTGAAGAGTAAGATAACTCAGAGCTGCGCTTCGTATAAAGTCATACAGGATTAGTATACTTCTACTTTTCTGGGAGATCTCCTTATCCAATTCAGAAAAATGTGCTTATTCCAAGTGTGAGACAAAATAAAGCATGGAACTGTCTAAAATTGCAGAATTTTCTTTTGTGTGTGTAACTGGTGTATGCCAGAGAATAATGAAAAGCTACGCTGGAAAGATATCACAAAGTGTCTTGAAGGATGTAGAAGTTGGACTGATGAGAGCTATTGCAGAAGACTTATCATACATGTATTTTATTTTTATTTTTTAAATATATTTTGTTGATATTTTACAGAGAGGAAGGGAGAGAGATAGAGAGCTAGAAACGTCGATGAGAGAGAAACATCCACCAGCTGCCTCTTGCACACCCCCTACCGGGGATGTGCCTGCAACCAATGTACATGCTCTTGATCGGAATCGAACCCGGGACCTTTCAGTCCGCAGACCGACGCTCTACCACTGAGCCAAACCGGTTTTGGCCATACATGTATTTTAGATAAATCATTACAGTGCCCACGAATGACACATTAACAAAGAACTGTGAATGGCACTGTTAGCGGGTACTACCATGGAAATGGAAAATAGACAGCAAGTGGCTTAAATTGCAGGAGTGAGAAGCAAGGGAAAGTTAGAAAATGAAGTTAAAGAAAAAGAATAAACATTTTTCCAAACTAGAAAACAAATCTATGATTATAAGTTAATGGGCCCAATCTCATAATATCTAATAAATTGTCTCTAGAAAATAATCCTATGTTATGAAACTTTATGGAATGAATATACTCACTCATAAGAGAATTACATGGAAGCACAATATATTTCTAGATACTTAAGAGCCTGAATGCTTACTTTAAATTAACTTCATTACTATTCATGGAATGCATATTTATTCGTTTATTAAATTATTAAAATAATTTATATAAAAAGAGTTATGTCATAAAAATTACAATTCATTTTTCAAAAGCAAGGGTCAGCTGAGTTTCTTCATAAAGGGCCAGATATTAAGTATTTACCTCTTGCTTAGTAAGAGGTAAAATTAACCATATTATGTGAAACTTATATACAAAGAAAGAAAGAAATTTCCCCAAATATTTAATTTATATAAATTGAAATTTTATTTATAGATACAAAAATTTGGTTTTCACATTATTTTCACTAAATATGATTCATTTTCATTTTTGCCAACCATTTAAGAGTATAAAAACTATTCTTTACTTTACAGAAAGAGGCAGTGGGCTGGATTTGGTCCTCAGGCTATAGTTTGCTCACTTCCACTCTAAAGCAAAATCAAGAACTCCCTTTGAAATGACCCACTATTCAAGAGAAATTGAGGTTTTAATAGTGAGATATATAACAATAATGAAAATAATAGCACATCCAAAGAATAGTTGCCATATACATTTTAAGAGAATATATACACTGTGTGTCATTTTAAAAAAATGAAACTATTAATGTGAATGAGAAAGCAATTCAAGAAAGAAAAACAAGCCTTACTTAAAAGCAAAATGGCTTAATCTTTAATTCATTATTGTTTAGAAAAGCCAGCAAACCAGAATAAATTTCTCAAAGTGTAATGAGATGTCACTGAAACTCTTATAAAAAAATTGCCTGTGAAAAATCATCAAAGAAGCTGTTTTGAATTTTATACCTCTCATGATTTGCTTCATTAATTATAAATTTTAGACTAAAATTGTAAAATAGGAAAATTCAAGTTGTAACATTATGGTAAGGTATCTGGTGTTCAATATAATTCAGTCAATTACTCTGCTACTTTGCTTAAACTACCATTATACCTCCTTAATACTTTATAATAGAGGGCCATAGAAGTCCTTATTTATTTAAAATTAATAATATTTTGTTTCGTTTCTATAGTAGGTTAAACTTTAAGGCTTCCGTTAATAAGAAAATAATTATTAGACTATCCTTTAATGATAAAATGTAGACTTTATTTTTATTTTTTCCATTTATACAAAAATCAAATTCCCAGGAGAAAACAAAATTGTGAAGACTGTCCAAATCTGAATTTATGTATTCCATTCTCCTCCAAATGAGCATTAATATGAGCTCATTATTCACATTTAATGATCTCAAAAAGTATAACAGGATTTAAGTGAAGCAAAACTAATTCAAATTAGTACATTTGCAATCAGTTCACTTCAAAAAATTTTCTCTGCTTCACTTCAAAATAAATATGCTCTATGTGTGATGTTTATCAGCTTTCTAAATTAATCCTTATCATGCAGAGAAACATCTAATGAATCAAGTTCATTAAATAATCACAGGAGACATATTTGGCTTAGCAACTCAAGCAGGGATAAGATATCCAACAGCATACTTTACATAGGATCTTTCAAGGAAGTTACCAAATGCTCACTTCCCCCTTAAGTTCAGTTCTTGCTTAATGGCTGTGAATCTATCATATCTGAGCATAGTAGAATCCCAGATCCTACATCATATCTTTACAAGAGCATTTCCTACTAATTTTTGTAAGTAGATGTCATACATACTGAAAACACAAAGCTCTGAAAAGTTAAAAAAAAAAAAGCAATGAATGTTATGAAATGCCAGAATAACTATATAATCAATAAAAATATTAACTGTCCCAAAATTAATGAGTAGCTACCATTAACTTAATGCTTAGCACATGCTAGCTATGTGTTAGACATCTCACATGCAAAATCTTCTTTAATCTTCATAATCATATTAACTGGATAGAACTACCTCAGTTTATACCAGTTCAATTTCAAAAACAACAACATAAAATCTTTTGGTCATTTACAGCTCTGTCTCCACTTCTTTTAATTAGTGATGTAAATATATATACATTTTTTGCATTTATATCCTAAAACATAAACTTATAATTATTTTAATGCATTTGTTTTTTTAAATTATGTTAAAAATAAATTCAGTTATAGAATGTGGAATTACAATCATTCTAGTTTTTACACTAATAATTAATAATTTTCAAAAAATGTGTCATTCTTTTTAAACCATGTAGAAAATAAAAAATGAAGTGTTGACATCTTTATTTATTTAAATGACATTTAATTACTATCTTTTATTTAACCTAATGAACTCCCTTTAGGATTCCTTGGAAAACGAATCTAATGGTAATGAATTCTCTCAGCTTTTATTTATCTAGGAATGTCTCCATTTTTCCTCACTCTTAAAGGACAGTTTTCTCAGATATAGAATTTTTGGTTGACAGTTTATTTTTTCTTTTAGCACTTTGAATATGTCAGCTCAATGCCTTTTGGCCCCCGAACACTCTAATGAGAAATTTGCTGACTTCTTATTGAGAATTCCTTGTACATAATGAACAACTTCTTTGTTGCTGCTTTCTAGATTCTCTCTTTGTTTTTCTCATTCACAGTTTGATTATGCAATTAGTCCTCACTTAATATTATCAATAGATTGTGCAATTTTTAAGCAAAATGACATATAACAAATCAGTTTTACCAAAGGCTAATTGATTTATGAGTTCCTATGAACATCTCATTAATGTTATAATGAAGCAACTTTGAACAAAAGAAAATTATTTGAGGACCTGCTGTAATATGTATGTCTCAGGTTAGTCTCTTCATTGTACTCAAAATTTGTTGAGTTTCTTAGATTTTTAAATTAATAACTTTCATTAAATTTGGAATATTATGGCCATTGCTTATTCAAATAACTTTTCTATCCTTTCTTTTTCAATGTTCCTTCTGGGACTCCCAGTATAATTATGTTGGATTATTTGATAGTGTCCCATAGGTCCCTTAAGCTCTATTTACATTTCTTCAACCATTTTTTAAAGTCTCTAATACTCAATAATTATAATTGCCCTACCTTCAGATTTTATACGTTTTTATTCTATCTGCTTAAATCTATCTGAATTCTTCTAGTGAAATTTTTATTTGAGGTATCGTAATTTTTAGTTAAAGAATTTCTTTTTTGTTTCTTTTATGGTCTTCAATTTTTTATTGATATTTACATTTTACATACATTATTTTATTGACTTTCTCCTATCTTCCTTTAGTTCTTTGATCATCTTTATGATACTCTTTTAAAGTCTTTATCTATTATGTCTTTCTTCTAGTCTTTATCAGGGACAATTTCTATTGATTTTATTTTTTTTATTGAAAACTGTACATCTGAATTTAACTATATGGTAACTCTGATGATCAGTTTTTCCCCTCTCCCAGGATTTGCTGCTTTCTGTTTTTTATTCCCTGTTTTTTAATTTTAAGATATATATTTTATTCAATTCAGGGAGGAAGAGAGAGAGAGAAACATCAATGATAAGAGAGTATAATTGATTAGCTACCTCTTGCTTGCCCCACACTGGAGATTGAGCCATGTGCCCTAACTAAGAATTAAACCATGACATCCTGATTCTTAGGTCATGCTCAACCACTTTTGCCAGGCTTAGTTTTTTTGTTTTGTTTTGTTAATTAATGTAGGCTGTTTCCATGCTGAGCATCCGCCTAACATACAAACTTAAGATCTTCTTAGTCTTTTCTGAGACTGACTCTATTTCTGTCATGATGTTAGCACATATGGAACATGCAATCTATCAAATATTCCTAAATCTTTTCCTCCCCTATACCAATGAGTTACATTTTTCTGACTTTTATTTTTAAAACACAGAATTACACATTTGTCCCTCTTTAATTCAATCTCTGACATCATTTGTCTTAAATATATATTGTAATTTTTAAATTTTACAATCTCAGGCTGTCTTAAAAATATATTGTAATCATATGCATAGACATCTTTACCTGGCAAATTTTAAAACAACATTACTCTAAAGCTAGAAGAATCTGAGGTGTAGATGATAGAAATTTAGGAATGTAGCATCGTTACCGAAGGTAGCTAGATATTAAGATAGGAAGTAAAGGGAATCAGACATTGCTGAGCATAATAAGCTGGGGGTAATGAGCCTGTTTGCTTCACTGAGAAACTACAGCTTCACACACACTCCAGAGGATCACAGCTTTGCCCTGCCCAGAATGAGCACCACTCCCTTACCCCTCTGGTGCCAGGCTGTCAGGTGGGGGGAGTCGGGAGGAGAGGGGGATAAGCACATGCACAATAGAAGTCAAAATGGTGCGGGAGAGGTGCTTCACCATAGATATCTGTCATTCTAACCCAGAAAGGGATCATTGGCTAGAGAGTGGACCCATCAGAAGCCCATGAAAGCTTCGGAAATTAATTGTTGTTTTCTTAAAAAGCAGCTGGTTCCCCAGGGGAACAAGGAAGCTCTCTCACCCACCCAGTAAAACCCTTGCCTATCCTTTCCCTAGACCAGTGTTTGCCAAACTTCTCTCATGTATAGACAAAAAAATTGTATATACAATTTCACCTATATGTTCCCAAAAATTATAGCTTAACACTTCTTAATGGGGATTCGGGAATCTGTATTTTAACAACTCCGCCAGGTGATTCTCATCATGAGAGAAGTTTTGGAAACACTGGCCTGGACCCACAGGGAACATATAACCCTGTGGGTCTAGCAGCCAACAGCATGCCATGTGGGCTCCAAAGGATAAAGCTCTTATATAAAGTAGAAACTCTGGACCCTGGGCTTTGTTTTGGCCTTGCTGAAGGCACGGTTGAACTTTTTCCATGGTGGGACTGACAGAGATGGGACATTGGGAAGCCTGGAGGGGAACTCCCTTAAGTTTGCATCACCAATAAATCTTGCCACGCCACAATCTTCCTAGTGTGGATCCTTGGAATGCTTCCCTCAAGATCCCATGCAAGAACACAATTTCCACCAGCAATGATACCATTTAAAGGGGAATTGCTGAAAGCAATCACACCATAACCAGCATCATATCAAAAGGCAAGAATTGCTGTCAAGTGAGGCTTTTTCCTAATCAATCAGTTACACAGGTATCTTCAGAGTCCCCTACTGAATGGAGGGGAATACTCCATTCCAGAAAATAAATGCACAACAACAGGCCACAAGTTGGATCTGAGGATTATAAATTAGAAATAAGCAATGACAGGGAAATGGGTATTTCTTTAAAACCCAAAAAGGTCAAAAGGTCTTCCTATACCAATTGTTCGTGGTGTTAATGTAAAAAACACACACATTCAAACCTGTAAAGAATGTTTGTGTGCTTATTTGAGCCAAACTATCCACAATTGCTGGGAAGCAGATTCTCAACATATTCAGATAATGCTCCCTAGAGAATGGCGGTTTTTCACCTTGTTTTATCCATTACAATCAAAGGAGGAGGTGTAAGTGGGTTACATGAAATCTATTGACGATAGTTTAGGGAGGCAGAAAGCAAAGGTGTGGGGAACCTCTGGGATTGGATAAAAAGTAAAATGATAGACACATATTTCTTTTACTTAGGTGGGTACAGGATAGTTAATGGGCAACAAGTAACATGATAACAATAACAATGAAGGAATCTGTGGTCTCCATTCTGGTGCCCTGATGCATTGGGTTGTGCCTTGAGGGATCTGGAATAAGGGAAGTTACAAGTTACCCTGAAGTTTCTTAGATGCAAAAAGACAATAAGCTCAGTAAAGATGGAAGTTGGCCTTTGCCAAGGAAAATAATGGCCAAGGACATGACTTGCAACAATAAACTGCTTTTTAATTAAAGGTGTTTTTATTTTGTTTTTAATTTCAGACTATCCTTTGTGGTTACTTTAGGACTCTTAATTTTGCAAGGCCATCATGAGGCCTTCCATTAGTCAGGTTAGCATGTGGCCCTTTTTTCCCCCCATCTACCGTAGTAATATTAAAATTAGAGAATGTACACATGGGGAATCATGTGCTATATCATTATCTTAAAAAAGTGCCAGCTCTGCCGAAACCGGTTTGGCTCAGAGCGTTGGCCTGCGGACTGAAGGGTCCCAGGTTTGATTCCGGTCAGGGGCATGTACCTTGGTTGTGGGCACATCCCCAGTGGGGAGTGTGCAAGAGGCAGCTGACCAATGACGCTCTCTCATAGATGTTTCCAACTCTCTATCCCTCTCTCTTCCTCTCTGTAAAAAAATCAATAAAATATATTTTTTAAAAAGTGCCAGCTCTAATTATTGAATGGGTTCAACTAAATATGAGGTAAAGGAGCTTCCACAATGTTTTAGTTTTATTAATAGAATGTGTCTACTTTGGGCAGAAAAGAAATTATTTCTTCCAGTATTAACTGACATAAATTTTATGAACACTGGTAAATAAAACAAAATGCTATTATGTTATAAATTACACTAGAGTTTTCATGCCCTTACTAGTCCACTGGTGGCTGTTCAGCCCTTTTGGCATCATCATATAAATAAATATATTAAATAAATAAACAATACTAACATATAGTTTTCTTCATTCTTTTGACAAATATTTATTCCTAAACCCCTACTGTAAGCCCACTCATCCCAAGTGTTTAGGGTGCTTGGGTAATTTTAAAACAATTAGATGCTCTGTTATGGATTATTTGCAACTGTCCACTAGTCATTACTGAATAAATGTCTGAAACCTCCCCTACCAATTAGAGCAGCCCATTAAATCAAAAAACAACACTATCCCTGCTATTCAAAACAGAATTAAGGTATGCACTATTGCTACTGTTGCTATATAATTCAAGCATAAAATCTTGAAATATGTTTGCCCAACTAGAAAACATGTGAAAATTATTTGGAGGCTCTTTTCCCAGCAATATGCAAATGTGAAAAGAGAAGTGTAGTTTCTTTCATGTCATATTGATTGTTTTTGGCTTTCACTGACTCAAACAGGGTAGATCAATGTGAATTTTACACTTTGCTAGAAACAGCTTCAGCAAAACATGTTATTATTAGCTTCATTTGCAATTATAATTTCAAAGGCACATTTTGCTGGAGCAGAAAGTGAGGCCAAGGAAAATAGAAGCCATAAATGAGAAATAGCCTGGTCATGCCAGCAATTTATTCAGCTCATTGAATTCAGGTTACCTCTTCCCATTTTGTGAATAATTCCATTTCCTTTACACACCCTTTATGAATGAACTAAATGATTGCTTTAAAGAAAATGTAAATGTTACCTTTTAATGACTAATATATAGATCCTAAGATATACACTGAGTGGCCAGATTATTATGATCTCTGAACGCATAATAATCTGGCCACTCAGTATGTGTGTGCCTGTGCATGTGCGTGTGCGCGCGCGTGTGTGTGTGTGTGTGTGTGTGTGTGTGTGTGTGTGTGTGTGTGGTCCAGCTAGTCTAGTCAAGGGGAGGGGACATGGGCAGTTGGCTGGCCTGCCTGCTGGTTGAACTCCTGGTTGAGGGGACAATTTGATTCAATTTACATATTAGCCTTTTATTATATAGGATATACACTGAGTGGCCAGATTATTATGCTTTCAGAGATCATAATAATCTGGCCACCCAGTGTATATCACTGTCAAAAATTGTTCAGATTTTTTTTCATTCGTATTCTAACTCCCTCCATAAATATGTAATCAACGTTATTATCACCCATTAAAATAAAGAGAAGTCCCATAATTTCTTTGTGCTTGGCGAACCATCTGTCTTTGGTAATGAATGAGTTTAGTGAAACTATATGACACTTGTATCAAACACTTTGGAATCAAGGTGCATCGTCTTTAGTCCATAGTAGTATTCTTGTCATTTCACTCAAGGAAGAGTCATTCACCTATCTAACTTCTAGGCCCAGTCTTAGTAAGTTATACTTTTCTCTGCTTTCCTTCCAGTGTTTGTGTTGAGATTCTGGTTTACTCCGTGGTAGTTTAAGCATGAGGCTAACAAGAGCACAATGATAAAGAAGGACCAGATCAGTAAGACTCATTGTTCCAGGTTCCTCAAGGGGTTCCTCAACAGTTATACATGGTTATATACAGTTAAATGGCTTCCAATGTTGTTAATAAAAATATAGAGCCAAGCTTATAACTGAGCATAAATAATAAAAATCTTTTTCTTAACCCACCAACCCACAGATATTTGTTGTTTCACTTCTTTTCTTTTTTAAAAAATATATTTTATTGATTTTCCACAGAGAAGAAGGGAGAGAGATAGAGAGCTAGAAACGTCGATGAGAGAGAAACATAGGCCAGCTGCCTCCTGCACACCCCCTACTGGGGATGTGCCCACAACCAGGTACATGCCCTTGACCGGAATCAAACCTGGGACCTTTCAGTCGGCAGACCTATGCTCTATCCATTGAGCCAAACCAGTTTCGGCTGTTGTTTCACTTCTACTTAACTATGATTGTATCACCTTTCTTTCTTGTTTATCCAGCTTTCTTCCTTACTTGTATTAAGTTAAATGATTCCTTAATTATGAATACATATTTTATAATGAATGAGCATCATGTAATATATATTTTATATCACACATTTGCTAAATATAGGATATACATACCAAATATGATAAATCAGTTTTATTTCAAATCATTTTGATATATGTGCATTTCTCTGTGAAGGCAACTCATATCTGGTTCGGTAAAATAGCGTATTGCATGCTACATTGAATATAATTTTTATGCATTTCTTCCTGGAGCATCAAATCTTGAATAACAAAATCATATATCACTATAAAACATGCTTTTATTTTTAGTTGATCTCCACATCTGTATTATTTTGCTGGTACTTCCATAACAAGTACCACGGGCCAGGTAGCTTAAATAATGGAAATGTTTTCTCACAGTTCTGGAGGCTAGCAATCCAAGGTCAAGGTGTCAGCAATGCTGATTGCTCCTGAGGGCTGGGAGAGAAGAATTTATTCCAAACCTTACCTTGGCTTAAAGATGGCCATCTTCTCTGTGTTTTCACATTATCTCCCGTCTGTGTACACCAATGCCCAAATTTCCTCTTATTACAAACACTAGAGGCCCAATGCAAGAAGATTCATGCAAGAATAGGTCTTCCTTCTCCTGTCTACCGGCATCAGCTTCCCTCTGGCACCCGGGACCTGTGCCTTTGCTCTGGCTACCCACCACCTTTGCCTTCACTCCAGCTAGAGCCTCCTTCCACCTCAGAGACGGTTTCACATGGCCTACATCACACATGACAGGCTTCTTTATAATAATGCAGGAGAACAGAAAGGGAAATGAGAATGAGGTCAGAGTATTTATGCTCAGGTTCCCAGCTAGGGTGGAGAGGATGATAGAACATCCTGGGGTAGCATCAGCTTTTAAATGAAGGTCATAGTTGACATTAAACGCCTATCCACACCAGCCTCTGTGTCTCTTCCAGTTACCTCTCCCTTTCCTCAACCCTCCAGCCCTTGGGGGTCCTCTCTTGTATAGAGGTCCTCTCTTGCGTAGGTCCAAGGATGTTGCATTATTCACCATGATTTTCCTACACCCTCTATGCCTTATAAATTATCCCTTTTTATATCTCCTGAAAGCATCCCAATTTGTGCATGCCATCTTCTGTTTCTTGCTGTGACATTGAGTGATAGAGGAAACCTTTGAGAATCGTATGAATGCTAAAACCTTCACTTTAAAAGGTTAAAAAAAGAAGAAACCTAAGAGACAAACCCATAGATAATTATAATTTTCTATTTCTACATGTATAAAACCAACCAAAATTATTCATTCTTAAATATAAAAACAACTTAGGCGGCATTTTGTAGCATTTAACAGAGCTATTTTGTCCAGTCTATTTCAGCCAAGGAAATGAATAACAACTCACAGATAATATCAAGTAATCCAAGAACCATACAAATACAGCTTCCTTCTGAGTATCTGATGGATGAATCATTGTTCACATAAAAAGAAAAACATAAAATGGAATTTTCTCACTTCTTTTGACTTTAGTTGATATTTCAGATCTTTCCAAACACTAAATGACTTCTGTTACACTTGTAAAGCTCTTTTGCCATGGTTTTTCAAAGACCATTTAGTATCTTTTAACAAGTGTAATTGGATTCAATAGATTGTACTATGATAAAATGTCAACCTTACTTTGCTTGACGGTATTTTTAGATACATATTCATCATTTGGTATTATCTCCTCAGATCCACGCAGCAGACATAATACTAACAGCAACACAATGCGTGAGCAGAGGCTTCAGATTAATCTGGAGCTAGACGAATGCTGGAGAACATTTCCAGACAGCGCCACAGTGGAAGGCGTCTTTGGCTTGCCATTCAGAGTGATTGCTAAAGGAATGTGTTATTGTTAACAGCACTCCATGAAGGGGGGAGGGTAAGTGGGGAGCAACTTCAGTGTCATTATAGATACAGTCTGTTCTCAAGTCCTGAGGACAAATGCTAAGACATGGAAGCCAATGTCACATGAAATGCTCACCCTTACCCAGGGGAGACCTGCAATAAAATCTCAAAGTCAATGGACTTGTTCTTTCTCCTCTTGCCATATCTCCTACAGAGGCCTAAGAGATTCTTCGGTGACTCTTATTTTGGTTTCCAGGGCTGCATTTTCAAAGTTTGTTTCTATAGCATTTAAGCTCACCTTTACCTATCAGCTGGTAGGTAAAAAATGTATAGATAAATGTTCTTAAAAACCCCAACTTGTGTATGCCATCTTCTATTTCCTTGTGACTGCTGAAAAAAATGTTAGGATGTTTGTGCTTCTGGTTGCACAGAAATGAATTTCTTGATGTAGCACTGTCTCCATTTCTATGGTTCTCTGGGACATTTGAAAGCTATTCTTAAACCCCATTCCTATTCTCATTTCATCACACAGCTCAATGTACTCTAATAACAGTCCACAAAACATATCTGAAAAGCTATGAGAAATTTAAAAGAAAAACTTTATTAACAATATCTGAACTTTAGAAAGTAAAAGCTACATTTCAAAAAGCAAGCAAAGCTAGATGACAAGCCTCGAGCATCCTACAGAAGAATGGCAAGTGGCAACACTTGACTAGAGCGTCTGCCCTGGAATCCTGCAAAATTCACACAGATTTCACTGGCAAATTTCTGACTCTTTTCCTAGAGAATCCTAACAAGTTAAGGAAGGAATTTTAAGGTAGATTTTATTAATCATGATTTTAAATAATTTATTCAATATTCAAATATGTTGTTAACCAGACACTGAGTTTTTGTTACAGGGAAAACTGTCCAACCATATACTCAGCAACAGTTTAGAAAGAGCTATAAATGATTATAGAGCAACTAGAGGCTCAATGCACTAAATTTGTGCAAGAGTAGGCCTTCCTTCCCCCAGCTGCGGGCACTGTCTTCCCTCTGGCACCTGGGACTCGGGCTTCCCTTGCAGCTCTGACTTTGTCTGGAAGGACATCCAGTCTCATTAGCATATTATGCTTTTACTATTATAGATGGGGATTTTTACAAGTATCTCTAGATTGCACAAAGCCTATACAATTTTAAAGGAGAAAAAAATACTGGTTTGGAATAGTGGATAGAGCGTTGGCCTGGGGACCAAAGGGTCCTGGATTTGATTCTGGTCAAGGGCAAGTACCTCAGTTGCAGGCTCAATCCCAGGCCTTGGTTTGGGTGTGTGCAGGAGGCAAATAATTGATATCTCTCTCAAATCAATGTGTTTCTCCCCCTCCCTTCCACTCTCTCTAAAAATCAATGGAAAAATGTCCTCAGGTGAGGGTTAACAAAAATTAAATAAAAAGGGAAAAAAAGAGGAAACATTCAAAGGAAAAAGACCAACACACAACTTCATTTTTCTCTTCATGATATTGTTTTTTCATAGTATCACTTAGTAGATTTAAATAATAAAAATGACCGCTATCTTCTATGTAGTTACCAGCAAACTCATTTATTTCACATGACTCAGACCATTCCTAAAATAGCAGTGTACTGCTCAGAAAATTGCCAAATAAACATCAATACTGAAGTATTATCAGTCATATGAATCCTGTCTTCAGACATAAAGTTAAAATATTATTTATTCTGTTCCTCTCAGCATAATTCTCTCATTTAAAGTTTATTAGGCATTTTCTATAAATATAAACCAGGTCTCTGAGAATCATTATAATAGAGTCATCAAGTGCTTTGAATATTAAATTTTAAGATGTTTTTACGGATTACATATATTTCCTGGTTAGCTTTAATTCACTTTCTCTATAGAGTGGTTTAAGACATTGAGGGTGAGGCATGTAGAATCCGGTTAGGGTTAGCCTGTTGGCTTCTGCTAGTTCGTAGGGAAAACAGCGGCTCTTCAGAGGACTCAGCCATGTTCACAATGTCCATTTGTCAAAGCTGACAGGGAAAACAGAAAGACTAATGGGCAGAACACCAAGAGAACACTAAATTATTGGCTCAGTCGTTCTCTCTATGCATATCCTACTGGGACACATGCTTGGCCATCTCTGTCTATTAGTTCCAGCATTTGTATGTGGGAGGGAAAGTGCCATCTCTCTGTACTTCATTAGCTTGTTTTGAAAATAACGTGATCCTGGGAAAATGCTGAATAAAAAGTAGACTTGAAACAATATCAAGGAGGTTATATAAGAGATGTTATTATTGCTTTCCGGAAATATATTTTTGCTTCACTTAGCAGTTCGGAATTAGGCAATGCTTAGTATAAATACAAAAACAAATTTTAAGAAAATATGGCATGAGTGGGAATGTTTCTAAAGCAGTGCTGGAAAATGAGCTTAGGGATTTTCAACAGGACTTTTCAGAGTCTGGGAATTTTTATGATTATAAGAAAACAAGTTGAACTCTGGGAGTGAGTAACACCAGAAGGTGCTACTGAGGGCACATGGAGACTGGACTTCATCCCTGGAGAGGTCAATCTCTCCTACAAAGGTCAATCTCTCCTTCAAGAGCTCAGTTTCCATGTGTCCAAGGAAAGGTCTAAGGAAAAGGGTTAAGGAAAATGGTCTCTGTGCCCTTTATAAATGTGCAACAGTTATTTACATTTACCCTCACATCTTAGAAATTGAGAAATTGAATTGCCCATCTTCTAGGCCCCCTCACATTACCCTTAGGTCTCTTCTTTCTGTGCCCCTGATGTTTCTTGTAAATTATTATTTATAACAAGGTTTTGTTTTTATGGATGATTTTAGACACCTCTGAGGATATAGATCAATGTCTGGTGAATCAAATTAATCACAATATAGACTGAAAAAAGTGTGATTCAGTGACTCCTGTCCTTACTGCAGATTTTAGTGACAGATCAGCCAGTCTAAAATAAAATGTAGCTGAATCTTAGTTGAATATTACAGATATAAGTTTTAACAAGGAAGAATTACCATTATAAAAGATCAGAAAATCATGTTGCAAGAAAACTAGTACAAAATCAATGCATTTGGTTTGCGTGATCGATTATATGTCCCAATAAAATATCTTCTTCTTCACTTACTGAGAGTTTGGATTTAGATAGCTTTGGTTCAAATCCTTCCATTGTGACTGCTAGGCGTTTATCATCTTGAACAGCTCTCTCAGCATTGATTATGTCTACCTTATAGATGCGTTTAAAGATTAAATGAAATGATATAAATAAAACTTAGCATAATATCTACAACTTCAGTATGAGGCAAATCAATGGTTGGATTTTTAAAGTTTTTTTATTGGAATTCATCAGCTAGAAATAGAGGCAGATACTCCAAGTGAAATGAAGCAGATAAGAACAGATACAATATATCTGTTTCACCTAGAAAAATGTAAGACAGTGGTTCTCAGATCTATCAGATATCAGAATCACCAAAGTATTTTTTGGTAAAAACATTTTTGTTTTGTTTTGTTTTTTTATTTGGTTCTTAATATCAACATTAGAATTAGATCTTTAGAAGCTTGGGTATTCTGATTATTGGTTGCATTTGAGAACAATGGCATAGAGTCTGCTGAAAAATATAGTGAGAGATATACTTGCAAATTTGCAAGGCATAGTGAGAAAAATATAGAGGGATTGAATGCCATGTTAAGAAATATGGTCTTTACTTACTAAAGCTTGGCACACCATTACACATTTATAAACAAGGGAATCCCATGCTCAGAGCTTTGCTTTACTAAGAGAAATTTGGAAATAATAAGAGGTATATTAGGGCAAGAGTAGGCTTGGGGTAACCTAGTTAGGGTTCTACTGAGAGACTGGTTAGGAGTCTATTAGACTAGTCCAAGAGAAAATAAAGAATGGTTGGATTTAGGGAGATGATACTGAGCTTCATAAAAGAAATCAGCTGAGCTTAAATGAGGAGCAATTAGGCAAAACACAGAGTGGTGGAAAGAGGGTCTAAAGTATATAAAATATTGAATATAATTTGAATTAAAGACAAAGCTTACAATACAAATAACATTATGAAATTATAGTGAATCAAAGTCAAATATAAAGTAAGTTACTAACACCTACATTAAAAGAATGCTGGTGAGTGTGTTGCCTGCCTGTGAGCTCCAACTACACACTGCATTTCCTCCCCCAGTTGTCTGTAAAAGTCAATCACCCCTTTCCATTCTTTGGGGATGTAAAGACTTGGTATAGCCATATGTGGGACTCATCAGACACCTCTCCTGTAAAGTCCTTCACTTTTTAAACTATTATGACCCACACTTCTGCTACACTTCAGCGACCCACAGGTCAGCTTCCAAAACCAAAAG
Source organism: Vespertilio murinus (assembly GCA_963924515.1). Taxonomy (NCBI): domain Eukaryota; kingdom Metazoa; phylum Chordata; class Mammalia; order Chiroptera; family Vespertilionidae; genus Vespertilio; species Vespertilio murinus. The sequence goes on along the minus strand of OZ004705.1, from coordinate 175,930,456 downwards.
GCCAAATTATGGCTACAATCTTTATCCCTTTAAAATTTCATTTAAAAAAAATATATATATGGTCTTTTTTTGGTTTATTTTTCAGAGAGAGAGGAAGGGAGAGGGAGAAAGAGCACTATCAATCTGCTACCTCCTGCACATCCCCTGTTGGGGATCAATCCTGAAGCCTGGACATGTGCCCTGACAGGAATAGAACTGCCGACCTCTTGGTACACAGGATGATGTGCAACCAACTAAGTCACACTGGCCAGGGCTAAGATGTCATTATTAATATCAGTCTTCCTATGACTGCTTTTTCTTCCAATCTGACATCCACTTCCTCCCTGATATTTCTTGCCATACTGACACATGCTTTATGGCTTTAAGATTTTTCTTTTCTACTTGTCATGCCATTGTCCATGTATCCTGCTGATTTGCCCAGAATACTCTGGATCAGACTGCCTTCTTTTCTCCTACACCAAAACTATAGGACATTACTGCAGAAACCGAGTTTGACCAAATTAATATAACTACAAATTTACAACCTTCACTTGAACATTGCTAAGGACAAGTTGTTTTTTGTGGGTTGTTGTTTTTTTTTAATATTCCTGATATCTTCCTTTTCCATCTTTAGAAGTAACAGATCACTCTGTCCCAGCAAATAAACTTACCTATAAATCCATAGTGAAAATTAGTTTTAAATCTCACAGCTATAAAAAAAAATCCTGTGATGTTTATTTCTATGTATTTACTTCTCTCCCTGGGGGTCTCAAAAGAAAATTGTTATTTCTTGCATTCAAAGATAATACATCAAGCATGTTCATCCCCTCAGGGAACTGACCCTTCAATTGCTCATGCTTTCCCCTGTGCTTTCCTCATCACAGTGTCTCCTGGATCACTCCGTAGAGATTGTAATCATGTTCTAGTCCTTTCTTATCTTCAAAACAATCCTTTTCTATTAACCCAAAGATATTTTGATGAATCAAAGAAACATTGCTCTGGCTGTATGGCTCAGTTGGTTGGATGTCTAAGGTGTACCTAGAGACTGCCTGCTTGATTCTAGTCAGGACATCTGCCTGGGTTGCAGGCTCAATCCCCAGTAAGGGGCGTGCAGGAGACAGCTGATAGATGTTTCTCATGGATGTTTCTCTCTCCCTTTCTCTCTCACTAAAATCAATAAAAGCATAATCTTTTTAAAAGGAACAGAAATAAGGACATACAGAAACAGTTGAAGTATAAAGATAGTTTGCAATAAACCTAGAGAATCTGAGGAATTATAAGTATAAAGTTAAAGATAAAATAAATTAATCATCATATGCAAGCCACATTTTTCTGCCATTGACATCTGAATCTAATCCTGCTTAATCCACAAATTTGAATGTGCCTACCTTACCACGTTTACTTTCTTCCTGTTTTTTCTCTTGTATTTAATGCAATAAGGCTTTTATGAAAATCACTCCACCAAATGGCTCTGGCTATGATTACTAATGATCAATTGACAAATTACAGGTTTTGCTTTTAATTAATGTCTCTATGACATGTTACACTTATTTGGCCTTCTGTTTAAGCTTTCTTCATTTATTTAGTCAAGAGGTATTCATAAAAAAGAGATTCATATTCTTAACATTATCTTGTCCTAATTATGATATTATATAGTTATTATATATTATTAGAAGCCCGGTGCACGAAATTCGCTCATGGGGGGGTGGGGTACTTTAGCCCAACCTGCACCCTCTCCAATCTGGGACCCCTTAAGGGATGTCCAACTGCCCATTTAGGCCCAATCCCAGTAGGATTTGGGCTAAATGGGCAGTCAGACATCCCTCTCACAATCCAGGACTGCTGGCTCCCAACTGCCTTCCTGATTACCCCTAACTGCTTTTACCTGCCAGCCTAATCACCCTCTAACCACTCCCCTGCAGGTCTGGATCACCCCAACTGCTCTCCCCTGCAGGCCTGAGTCTTCCCCAATTGCCCTTCCCTGCAAGCCCAGTCACCCCCAACTTTCCCCCCTCTGCCAGCTTGGTCACCCCTAACTGCCCTCCCCTGCAGGCTTGATCACCCTCAACTGCCCTCCTTTGCAGGCCTGGTCCTTCCCAATTGTCCTCCCCTGCTGGCCTGATCACCCACAACTGCCCTCCCTTGTAGGCCTGGTCCCTCCCAACTACCTTCCTCTGCTGGCCATCTTATGGCAGCCATCTTGTGTCCACATGGAGGTAGCCATCTCTGATCACACAGGGGTGGCTATCTTGTGTGTTGGAGTGATGGTCAATTTGCATATTATTCTTTTATTAGATAGGATGATTTAAAATTCTTTTATTTCAGGTATTTGGGGCAGGCAAATAGATGAATGTGGTCAAAACATTGTGGGATAAATAAGTCCTGGAGGTGTGATGTACAGAATGGTGACTATAATTAACAATACTGTGTGTATGTATATATATATATATATATATTTGAAAGTTCTAAGACAGTAAATATTAAAGATTCTCATCATAAGACAAGACAAAAAATGTGTAACTAAGTATGGCGGTGGATATTAGCTAAACATATTATGGTAATCATTTCGCAATGCACTCATATGTCAAATCATTATGATGTACATCTGAGCTAACACTAAAACTAGCTCAAAATGACTAATGTTCACCAATAGGTAAATTAATAAAAAATTAAAATATATTCATACAAATGACTATTACTCAGAAACACAAAGAAAAAAACTATTGATCTGCATAATATGGATAAGCTCAAGAGCATTCTGAGTGCAAGAAGTCAGAAATATAAGAGAACCAACTATATAATTCTACTCTATGAAGTTTGTCAATAAGCACAATTTATCTAAATGAACAAAGGTCAGAATAAAAGTTGTCTCTACTCAGTGGAAGAGATAGGTTAGAAAGAGTAAGAACTTTTCTTAGGGAGATTAAATATTCTATATGAGATAAGGTATTAGCTACATGAATGAAATCATTTATCAAGCCTCGCTGAATTGTAAATTTAGCTTGGTGGCATCTCATATGAGGTGCTCAGGTGACAGTGGGTATTATTGTAAATGTGTGAAATATATGAAAATGTTTAGAGGATAAATATGTCATAGTATAAACTTCAGAATAATTACTCCTCCTATGAATTAAATGTCGATTGCCTTATTTTTTTCCTCTGCTTTCTGTCAGGTACAAAGCACTGTCTATGCAAGTATTCTACAAAATAAAATTTGTTATAGGCTATGTGAACCTTATTTTATTTTTTTCTTTTCATACATTTATGTCTACTCTCCTCAAGGATATTTAATGATCTGGTAAAGATGGGAAGATCTCCCTGTTTCCTACAATGTTTCTCCTACAGTCAAGTTCTACATGCCTGGTTGTGAGTTTCTGATTTAATGGGAAAGCTCTCAAAAACAAATGATAGATTAAAATTATTTTTTTCAATCTAAATCAGAATATATCTTCTACATTTGTAACTAAAGGAAGAAAGTATAGGAACAGGATAGAAGCATATCAAGTGCAGAGCTATCAAAGGTAAATATGTATGCATAATGTTCCTGGGTCTTGGGAACCTTCCCTGTGAGTTAACCAGTGCAGAGGTCAATAATTTGAGAGACAAAGACGTGCTGAAGAAAACTAGGAGCGTATCAGAAAACAGGCAATTTTTATATCAAGGTCCCCTTGATACCATTATAATAATCTGATTATTATTTAATAGGAAAAGAGCAAAGGGGAGATTAATTATAGAGACATGCCATTTGCACAGCTTTGCCAGGAAGCTGCAGTTAACATTCTCCAAGTCTGTTCCCCACAGATTTATGGGGGAAGGGATTGGACAATAGACACATGCCCAGTAAGGTCTGGGTGACATGGGAAGATGCTTACCTATCAGACACACCTGAGAACAAGTCAGAGGCCATAATAGGAGTGCCCACTGCAAGGGCGGGAAATCTGAGATTCTTAACTCCTGAACAAAGAAAGTTCTCTCTCTTGGCTCTGATCTCTTATGCTCTTGGCCCTCTTACTCTCTAGGGACTCCTGTTTTAGGGGAATGCCCCCCTGCATTTGCCCTCATGGCTTGTGGCTACAGGGGACCCACACAATGGGCTAATGGACTGTATCTAGCCTATGATCTTCACCATGGAATGAAAAATCTGGACACTGGCCCTGCTTTAAGCTCCACTAAACCCCCAACTGCATATTTCCCATGACTCTTAAAGACAGTGGGACTTTGGAAACCAGAAAATATAATTCCTACAAATAAAAATCATTTATTCTCTTTTTAAAAATATATATATTTTATTGATATTTTACAGAGAGGAAGGGAGAGAGATAGAGAGCTAGAAACGTCGATGAGAGAGAAACATCGACCAGCTGCCTCCCGCACACCCCCCACCGGGGATATGCCCGCAACCAATGTACATGCCCTTGACCGGAATCGAACCCGGGACCTTTCAGTCCGCAGACCGACACTCTACCACTGAGCCAAACCGGTTTCGGCAATCATTTATTCTCTTGAGCAAGTCTTATAAAATTCCTTTTCTGAATATATCACAAGAACCCCATCCCACCAGTGACAGAGAAATTTCACGCACTCAATCCTCCAGCGGCTCCTTGGGTATCTTGTAAAACTTGGTGCTTGGTGAAAAAAGAGTTCAATCTTTAATAAAGTATTATTTTACGAGAGGCTCATTGCATGGATCCGTTGATGAGAAAGGGGGTCCCTCAGCCTGGCCTGTGCCCTCTCACAATCCAGATGCCTCAGGGAATGTCCAACTGCCAGCTTAGGCCTGATCCTCACAGGCCATGACTGCGGGGATCAGTCCTAAACCAGCAGTAGGATATCCCCTGGGGGATGTAGCAGTGCATCAAGCAGCAGGCGGCCTGGGAGAAGCTTCAGCTGGGGCCAGGCACTGCACTGCTCATGCTCATCCTCACCCACTGTGCCTGCTGCCACCACCAGGTAGTGCTGCTGCTGAGTCGGGAGAGGCTCCTGATGCTGTAGCTGTACATGCAAGCCATGAGCCTGGCTTCTGGCTGAGAGGTGCTCCCCCTGTGGGAGTGCACTGACCACTAGGGGGCAGCTCCTGTGTTGAGCATCTGCCTGTTGGTGGTCAGTGGGCATCACAGTGACTAGATGACCAGCCATTCCGGTCGTTTGGTCCTAACAGTCACTTGGGCTTTTATATACATAGATAAAATATCAGTTAAAAGGTACTTGCTGCAAACAATGACCAACTAATGTGCTAAAGAAGGGGACATAGACAATATTTAGAGTCCTTTGTTCAGAATTCAAGGTTAATTGCCTCCCAACATCACAATGGACTCCAAGTGAGCCCCCAAATAAAAGTAACATAAAAGCACCAGATTATATAATCATTTATATTCAAGGTAATAGAAAGTAGATAATCACTCTTCATTGATGTTCCAGCTATCTTAATGTGTCATACACATCTCTCACTCTTTTCTCCTAATAAGGATAATATAATTGCATTAGTACTGTGATTTCCTCTATAGGATTTGTTTTCATATCATGTGAAGTTTTCCCCCCGCTTTTATCTTTTATACTTAAATGTGTGATAGCTACTAAAACTCGAGATGTACTTTTATTTGCGACAGTGAAATGGAAAACTGACTAAAACAGAAGAGGTCAGGACACAAACCAATTTTACTGGCTTTCATAAAATGCTTTAAGAATAACGTTCTGAGGCTGGGGATGCCTTTTTCTGTAGAAATGAAAAAGCAGCATAAAAGGACATTTACTTGGTTCATAAAATTCAAATGAATATGTTATTACCAAGTTTCACAATATTAAAAGACAGATGAAGAATGGAGAAATGAAATACATGAGCAAATTGAAATTGATCATCAAAAATGCTAGAAATAAAAGCCTTAAAAAATTCACTGGTAAACGAATTAGAATTATATTACAGTTCAAATGATTACCATAAAAATCTGATATGATTTAATATGAGATTTCATTTTTCTATTTTTCCAAGGAAATGACAGAACTTAGCCAAGTATACTTAAAATTCTTGTCATTTATCAAGTGTCTGATAACCTGAAATAAATCAAACTCTGAAATGGTGATGTGATATAGTGATTCAATAAGATTCTGGTTAATTTGAGTAAATTTATGTGCCCTTTCTTCATGTTTTATCCAGTGACTAAAATGAAGAAAAAGCTATCGTTTGTATCTATGATGTAATCATCATTTGGTCTGTCATTACATCTCTTCTGTAATCACTTTAGCTCTATAAAATGAAAGCAGAAGCCAAATGAAGCTTCTATTACTTATCTGATTGATACCAAGTCAAAAATATTCTGCAGAACTACAGTATCTATAAGACCCAGCCTCGGGTAGGCTACCAATCAACAAAATAACTCCTTCTCTTCAATAGAAGCCACTCTTTGTACTTTATATCCTATTATAGAGGGGCAGTACTTTTTATAAAGGACCTGACTATAGAGTTATCACACCCCTTTCACCACACCGATATTTTTTCAAACCCTATAGCAGTTCTATTTCTATATTAATTGTCTTCATGAAATTAAAGCTAATCAATAGTAAGTAGATAAAGTTCCCATATTGTCTCTTCCCTGTCTTAGTGTGATACATTTGTTACAATTGAACCCATATTTATACATTATCATTAACCAAGTCCATAGTTCACATTAAAGCCCTACGGTGTGTTGTAAAGCTCCACGGATTTTAACAAATGCATAATGTCACATATTCATTCTTACCGAATTATACAGGATAGTTTCACTGCACTAAACTCTCCTAAGCTTCACCTATTTCTCCTTCTCCCTATACTCTGTCAACCACTGATAGGTCTACCCTCTTTATAATGTTGCCTTTTCCATTAAGTCGTATCATTGGAAACAGATGTTATGTAGCCTCTATGCAATATGCATTTGCCATGTCTCTATGTTTTCACAGTTCATTTTTTGGTTTAATCACTGGAAAATATTCCATTCTATGAATGTACCAAAGTTTACCCATTCACTTACTGAAGGACATCTTGGTTGTTTACAAGTTTTGGCAATTATGAATAAAGCACTATAAATATGTGTGTGCAAGTTTTTGTGTGGACATGTGTTTTCAATTCATTTGTGTAAATAACCAAGGAACACAATTACTGGGTTGTATAGTAAGACTAGAGGCCCAGTGCATGAATTCGTGTACAGGTCAGGGAGCAGCTGGGGGAGGGGCTACAGGTGGTTAGCCAGTTGCCCCTCCCCCCCCAATTGGGGTAGGGGGCACTGATGGGGGAAGGGCTGACTTGGGGGAAGGACTGCAGGCTGTTGGCTGGCTGGCCCCACACCCTGGTCAAACATCCAGTTGAGGGGACAATTTGCATATTAACCTTTTATTATATAGGCTATGTTAAGTTTTATAAGAAACTTTCAAACTGTCTTCCAAAGTGTCTGCACCATTGACGATTCCCACCAAAAAGAAATGAGAGTTTGTGTATTCCACAGTCTTGCAAGCATTTGGTACCTTTGATGTTTTGGTTATTTTGCCATTTTCATGGATGAAATGATATCTCATTTTTTATTTGCAATTATCTAATGACATAGGATGTTAAGCATATGTTCATATGCTACTTGTACTAAGTTCAGATGGGTTCACTGGTGGACTCTACTAAATATTTTAACTAGAAATGATACAATTTCTCTACAACGTCTTTCAGAAAATAGAAGCAGAGAGAATACTCCCTAATTCTTTCTAAGAGGTCAGCATTATCCTCACACATACACACACACACACACACACACACACACACACACACACACAGAGAGAAACATGGTAAAAGATAATATCCATAAAGTTAAAAAAATAAAGCTAAACCAGTGGAATTTACCTATGGCTATATGTTAGAATTATCATGAAGTTTTAAAAAATTACCAAGGCCCTGGACCCACACTAAACCAATTAATTCAACATATTTCAGGAAGAACTGACATCTGATATATTGAAATACATAAAGCATTCCAAGAATAAACAAGCCTGATATAACAACTTAATAATGAAAAAATCATATAAACTGGCAGTTCACCGAAAAGGTGTAAAATAGTTTCAAGCTTACTGAAAATAAAAGAAATTCAAAATAAACAAAGTATAATTTTTACATATTACATACAGAAGATTCACAAGATTGAGACTATCTGTGATTTATAAATCTGTGGGAAATGGAAGCTCATAAACTTTTAATGGCATAACAAATAATTTGGAGGAAAAATAGTGATAATCTATAAAAATCCTAAATTGTCGAACTCTTTGAACCTGTAGTTCAATTTTTTGTCAAGCAAAGGAAGCATGTGAAAATGTACAGAAGTTCTCCTAACTGACCTCTGCTGAGTTAATATACCAGGTTAACTGATACTCTTATTTTGTTACCTCCTTTAACAGATATATAAATACCCATGGCTTGCCACATATTGACAAGCCAGCTTTCTAGTACACTCAGACACTCCTGCTCACATCGGTGAATTTAATTATCACCAAGTCAATTGTGTTTGTTATCAAACACTGAATTTGTAATTGTAGTTGTAGTTGTAATTATATGATTTTATCAAATATTATGCACACCAGAAATAATATAGACCAGAAAAACAACAATTTTTGAAAGTTTTGGGAAGACCTGAAAAGAATCAAAACACTAAAATGTGCTCGTTAAATTGCATGCACAAGATAATAAAAAAGAAAAGTCTAAATTATTCAGAAATTAACTACTTTATATTTATTTATTTATTTTTTAATCCTCACCCAAGGGTATTTTTCCATTGATTTTTAGAGAGAGTGGAAGGGAGCCGGAGAGACAGAGAGAAACATCAATGTGAGAGAGACATGTTGATTGTTTGCCCCCTGCATACACCGAGGACCATTGCTCTCTCTGCTGAGCCAAACCAGATAGGGCAGAAATTAACTACATTTTAAATGTGTTTGATTCATCCAGGAACATTTTACAAAAGTAAAACTAGATACCAAATAAAAATAGATGCAAACACAATGGCATGGTAATATAATTAGTATTGGACTAATATAGAGTGGCAAAAAGTTATACATTCATATTTAAAATTAATATATTATATACTACTTTCATAATTATTGAAGCATCATTCAATTATTTTCCAACCTTAAATTTCTCCTGCACTGAGTACTTAAACTATGTGCTTAAGTATTTTTTCAAACCATTGTTGTAACAAGAAGCTAGAATCAAAAATTAATTAAATAAACTATAACATTCTAAAGAACAGAGCTATATGAAGTAACAAGAAAATATATAAATTAAATTTCTAATTAGAAATCTAAAAAGCAATCTGTAGAATATTAAATAGAATATGCCCCCATTTGTTTGATAAAATGATGCCCCAATATAGACAGAGTAATATCAATGCAGATAAACAGAATAAAAACCTGAAAAAATATTCATTTACCTATAAATACTGGTTTCTGTTGCTCTTAATTTTCTCTTTTCTTGATGTAATTTATCTTTAAATATTTAATTTATTTTAAAAATCACTAGTATTTGTTTTCAAATAATTTACAACAGTTTATAATCAAATTGTCCTTTTTTAAATTAAAATGCTCTATAGGATGAATAGTGCATTTGTGTCAAACTGATAAAATGTATTTCACATAAAAGACACTTTCTCTACCACCTTTTGCTTTTGAAGACTAATGCTTGAGCATATAAAGTTGTGAGGTAGATCTTTAGACTTTAAACAACTTGTCAGTCACTTAAATTGCTGATTAGTTTTGACTTGGCACCACTTATCATTTTAGATCAAGAGCTTAATGAAATAATCAGTCATCTGTGCCCGCTTTGAGAAATTAGCACACATATTTATTTGTAAAACGTCAAAGTGAGTCTAACCCATAAGTAAAGTCCTGGATAGTAGATGTCAACATTTCTCAATATTAAGAGGGGAATAGTCTCGGAGAAAGAAGCATGATACTTACCACAAGAGCACCTTTTAAAACTTCTTTTGTGTATTTTTCATTAGAAATAAAGCAAAGCTAGAGCTTCTGACTGAAGTGATGAGCTCCACAAAATGTTTGTGAAAAACCATACTAAAAGTTAAAAAGGTGTTTGTTTGTTTGTTTGTTTGTTTGTTTGTTTGTTTTAAGAAAAAGGCTATTGAAATTCTTTTATTTTATGGAGTTATTGAATGTAAAATAAAATGCTATTCTAGGTGTTAAGGAAATGAGTCAGAAATAATGCCAATCGCTGGAGGTAGGGAGTGGGGAATACTGGACATAGAGCGAGCACTTTGAAATCAAACCAAACCAGTAAAAACATATTACTGTTTATCAAGATCATTATATGTGTGAAACTATTACTCAAATTACAAAGAAAGGCAATGACAAAAGTAAACGAATTGGCAGGCAGACATTACATTGAATTGATGTCAAATTTTAATATAATGACTTAAAAAAGAGAGTTTTATTATTGACCCCAATATTAGCACCTAGAATTTCAATTGCTCTTCCAATAGTAGACAAAATTTATTGCTGATGCAATGTCCTCTTCTTTGCAAGAATAATTCTATCATTAAAACTGATACCTTTATATAGTTATCTGTTTGTGGTAAACTCGTAAAAGTTTTACCCTTTTCTAAATTGTAATATCTGAATCTTAGATGCCTTTTATATACAATATATGTAGATAAATTGAAAATAAAGCTAAACAAATTTATTACAGGGAGGTGAAGTAAAATAGATCCAAGTGAGAGTATACAAGGGTCGGCAAAGTAGGTTTACAGTTTTTGTATGGAAATAATATAATAATAATTAATAAATAAAAATAAAAAATAAATTATGTGTTTCATATACTCACAACTGTAAATCTACTCTTTTGCCCTTCCCTGTATGTGTTGAAAAAACCAAAATCAATAAAATAAAGCAAGGGCAAGATTATGCTCTCTGGCTCAAATATTGGATTTTTATTTTAATAAATGTATTATTATGTAATAGTTTATATATGCACAATACTGAGCCAATCTGGGAATTATTTTAGTTGGTGTGTAAAACTAAACAGCTCAGGGGGAAAAAAGGGTTATAGTCCAAGTAAAGACTAACAAATTCAACTATTGGAACAATATCTGACTTTTCAAATGTATACATACATATGCACACCCAAATGTACTTAAATATATCTTGCAGAATTTTGTTACTATCTTTAGCAGAATTTATAACTTCTGTCTTCTGATGAGAAAAACTACTAATGAAATTTTCATGGCATAAGTGGGGGGAGAGGAGAGAGAAATGAGAAATCTGTCTAGACCAGCCATGGGCAAACTACAGCCTGCGGGCTGGATCCAGCCTGTCCGGCTGTTCTATCCGGCCCGCAGAGCCGAAAGAGCAGAGGGTTCTCTTGCTCTCCCCTCCGCTCCTTCACCAGCAGCCCAAGATGAGAGTGCCAGCATGGTCAGGCTGCTTTTGTTCTGGCCCTCTGGTCCAGTTTAAGAACCTATTGTGGCCCTCGAGTCAAAAAGTTTGCCCACCCCTGATCTAGACTGAGCACCATGTTTACAAACACTTTCCTTCCTATAGGTACCAAACATCTGGGCTCCTTTTTGGGGGAAGGTATTTTTTTATAGAAGAAACAAACAGGAAACTCGGTGAAGAAAGGGAACACCTGCTTAGCCATCCAGACCAGTCAATCAGCATGGTGGTCTCTGAAGCACAGAGACAATAGGCATACATCTTCAGGTCTTCTAAATTATGGCTATAAACTTTTTTGTGTGTATTTTTTTTTCCTAGAGAAAACGAAGCATTAGTCATAGCCTGCTTAAGCAAATATGCTTAAATTCTTAAAATCACAAGGCAATTACTCTAGGTTTGGAAAGTGGTGACATCTAATTAGAATGTTAAATTAAGTTCAGTAGTGATACTGCACTTGTTTATACATTCAAACTAATTTTATTAGACTAAATACAGACAACAGAGATTATTTACCCTGTCACCACCCATGATAGTAGAATTATGTAGGAGAATTAGAGGTTAGATGATAACTCTCTAACTCTTCCAATGTCACATTGGAAGAAGGAGGAACAGAAGAGGAAGTAGAAAAAGAGAAAGAGAAGGACGAAGAGGGAGAAAAAGAAGAAAAAGTACACGAGGAGATGGAAAGTTCTGACTTCCTTGGGAACCAGGACTATTAACCAATGCTTTTTGCCAAGTCTCAAGGAATTTCCACTAATGAAAGCATAACTGAATTTCCTAACACAAAATAGCAAAGCCTCACACGTATCCCCAGCACAGCAATAGCGAATGTTCACCAGTCAATAAATGCCACTAGGCCACCTTCATCCACTTAATAACCTTTCATGCAGATTTTGTTTCTCATGTTTACAGTGAGACATCTATGTATGCATGCACCAGGTAAATATATTAATTAGAAGTTACTTGGTTAAGTCTCCTCCCCCCTCCCCCGCCCTGCTTTCTGACTATCCCATCCTGAACTGTACTCACTGCATTTGATTGTGCTGATTTCTTACCCCTGATTTGATTGCAGAAAGAGAATTATTGTTTTTCTTTCTCCTAAATTCAATTGCTGCCTGGAGCACCCATTTGTGTCCCCCAAGGGATACAATAAGCTCCTTGCGCACAGCAGTGTATGGGAGTCTACAGCTCCTAGAGTTTTCCCCTCAACCTGCAGCCTGGCTTTTTGCTCCTCCTTGTAATCAATCAGTTCATTCTGTTTCTCTTCCGTCTTTCCACATCCAAATCTTAAATAGTTCTCCAAAATAAAAAGATGATAAAAACCTCAGCTATTAAATTAAAACAGTGCCTTAAATCAAAGAAAATGTTTAGAAAAACATTTGGGGGAAAGGGAATTTGGAGAATTAGAAGAAGAGAATGGAAAGTTGTATGAGAGCCTTCTGGACACCTTTCCTAGTTGATCTGGGGAGGAGGGTGTGTACATTATTCTTTTGGGGTGACTATGTCGCAGTGTGTTTCTTGCTGATGATTTTGGAGTCACTCTTTCAGTTCCCGGTGTAATTTTTATTAGGATTTTAATGTGAAGTAATGCATTTCATTGTTTTACGCCACTCGAGTGGAATCTTTAGTGCAGTGAAGCTCAATGAACAAACCACTTAGTTTCCTCTCACCATTAGTTAGCAGCAGTAAAACCTGCACACAGAGTCAGTAGGACTCCAGCATTAGAGGCTCACTGTGTTCTACGTCCTCCGTCGTGTTGAAGAAAGGAATGACTACTAATGTGTCTGTTTTCTGCCTTCTTTCTCAGTTCCCCTTGTTCTCTGACTCCAGGGTCTCCATAGAAAGTGATTGAGATGACTTGCCTGTGTCTAAACAGGAGCTATTGCGAAGATCCTTTCGTCTCTTTGGAACACTGTGATCGTTTTTGATGTTGTTGACAATTTCTCTTAAGCATTTCTAGCGCAAAATATTCTCCAGTAAAGCAGTTCTAGTAAATTTCCTTTACCCATTGCCAAATGTCATTAGTTTCTTAAAAGGCAGCATTTTGCAGTCCCCAAGCTCTTTCCATGCAGGGATCTGAATCCTGACTCGGATTTGGTGATAACTTGTTCTTTGTACTTTCACTTGAACAGCATTTTTTTTCCATCCTTGACCTCTTGAACTACTTTTCTAAATGGATCAAGCTCATTCCCAAACCAGCTCCAAGAACAAGGTCCTTTTATTTTTCCCTTCAGTAGCATTTGTTTCCATTGCCACTTTCACTTGATTACAATCCTTAAAGCCCCTATATGCCCACTTTTGCTTACTAATTGTAACTTCAATTTGTTCCCTTGCCATCACTATCTATACCATCTACATTCTAACTATGTTAGTGAATATCTAATGTGTTAAATTGGGAAGTCAGCTTAATATTTCAGCAAGTTTTGTACACTCCCTGTTTTTTAAACAGTATGCTTAGCACTGAATATTAAAAATATCATTGTCTTTAAGTATGCAAAAATTATCTATTTTTAAGTTAATATTGTGGGATGATAGCATTTTGAGTATGTGATATTACCCACATAAATTTTGTTAAAATTGTTTAAAATGTGCAGGCATGATATTTGCTTGGGGATTCAGACATACTTTCTTTAGTTTGAGATATTTTAATCAATAATATATATTGTACACATTCACATATCATTTAGAGCTAATGTATTCATTTTAGGAAAATAGAAGATTTCATAAGCTAATTTAATAAAGTATTTATATCTTAAAAGGAAATAAATGCTAAGTCTAGAATAAGTTAATCTGTATTTTAAGATATACTCACACAGTTTACTCTCACAGACATCTAGAGGCCCGGTGCATGAAATTCGTGCATGGGGGGTGTGTCCCTCATCCAAGCCTGCACCCTCTCCAATCTGGGACCCCATGGGGGTTGTCCTACTGCCAGTTTAGGCCCTATCCCATAGGATCTCACAATCTGGGACCACTGGCTCCTAACCACTCTCCTGCCTGCCTGCCTGATTGCCCTAACCACTCTGCCTGCCAGCCTCATTGCCCACAACTGCCCTCCCCTGCTGGCCTGCTTTTTCCCAACTACTCTCTATGATGGCCTACTCACCCTCAAATGCCCCTCTGCTGGCCTAACTGCCCCCAACTGCTCCCCCACCAGCCTGATCACCCTCAACTGCCCCCAATGACAGCCTGCTTGCCCCCAACTGCCCTCCCCTGCTGGCCTGCTTGTCCCCAACTACTCCCTATGATGGCCTGCTCACCCTCAAATGCCCCCCTGATGGCCTGATTACCCCCAACTGCTCCCCCACCATCCTGATCACCCTCAACTGCCCCCACTGACAGTCTGCTTGGCCCCAACAGCCCTGCCCTGCTGGCCTGATCATCCCCAACTGCCCTTCCCTGCTGGCCTGATCGCTCCTTACCACCTCTGCATTGGCCCTGCCACCGTGGCTTTGTCCGGAAGGACGTTAGGAAGATCTCCTGGTTTAATTTGCATATTACCCTTTTCTTAGTATAGACATTATCATCTCTAATATCTAAGATTTTTTTCTTTAAAAAATTAAAAATTAGGTAGTTTCTCTCTGGTCTTAGGAGTTCCTGGTATCATAAGAAAGTAAACACGCATCATTTCATCTCTGCATATTAGTACCCCTTACTTTTCTGTGCAGAGATGAGGAGAAGAAAAAGCATGAGAGTGGTCACTATATAAAAGTGAAAAAGGAAATGTTCTATAGCATTTTCTTTTCCTTTTCAACCACTTTTTTTTTTAACCTGAATGCTTAGGTTCCAGTTTGGACAAACTTTTTTTGTTCTTTTTAAGGGTCAGTAATAGAAGCCATCCCACACCATCATTCACTCTTTTATTCAACTAAATTATGGGTCATACATTCATTTAAAGTAAAATTCTGGGGAATTAAAAGAGAAGACTTTTTATTTTTGATTGTCCACCACTAAGAATTTAATAGCTTCTAGTTGAAAGGCATGACAGGCGACTTTGTAGGTAGATAATTACAAAAATTATCACTTTGCTTCTGCCCAGAACTGCCTGATACTTTAATACACATTGAAAATTTTGTAATTGTCACTGTTTTATAAGGTGGTAATTTAAGTAGTTATCCAAAGGGATTATGTGGCTGCATCAATTGTCCAGATGTGATGCCAGTGCACACCTGAAGATGAATACAGAGGTTGTCATGGCAACAGTGAAATTTGGAGACCTGCTCAAAAAGCACAGTGTTCTTGTGCATCTCAGGAATGGGTGACTAATGGTTTCTGCATGCAGGCCTTCCCAATCATTTTACCAGAATAATGCAACCACAACGCAATCAAATCCTCAGCTGTAGCCCTGATTCTACTGGCTTATAATGATCAGAGAAACATGGATCTTTTGAACTTTGCTTCAATCATGTCATCAATCTCACTTTGAGTTTTTGGAGAATACATAGTACCAGTTAATATTGAGATGGGTTTTGACTTCACTTATAGCATTGTGTAATTTGAAATATATATCCCTTACTTTTCTGTGCAGAGATGAGGAGAGAAGATAAAGCATGAGAGTGATCACCATATAAAAATGATTATATATATATATATATATATATATATATATATAGATAGATAGATAGATAGATATACCGTATTTTTCGGACCATAAGACGCACCTTTTCTTCACCAAATAGTGGGAGGAAAAGTGCCTGCGTCTTATGGTCCGAATAGAAGTAGTGCCTGTGTCTTATGGTCCGAGTTGCAGAGTGGCAGCGGGTCCCCCGGGACCTTCCGTGTCCCTGGGGACTGCATATTTGGTGAAGAAAAAAGTGCGTCTTATGGTCCGAAAAATACGGTAGATATAGATATATAGATAGATATAGATATAGATATAGATATAGATATAGATATAGGTATAGGTATAGATATAGATATATTTAACTTAATGTTAAGAACAAAAGACATTAAGAAATATATTAGGAGAATTTAAAGTGATTCCAAAGTTTAATCTAATAAAAAAAGCAGTATTATTTCTCTCTCTCTCTCTCTCTCTCTCTCTCTCTCTATTTGTATTTTCTTTTCTGGAGAATAAAGAATCAAGGTGAGATGAATTATTTTATAGGCTCATAACATTTTAGAGATGTGACCAAAGATATAGTAATTGTTGGTCTTACATATAAGTGAATGCATACTTATAAGTGAAAGGCCTTGAAAAGCAAATATCTAACCTCCTTTTCTCTGAAACAGAACTAAAAATTCAGTTATCATGACAGCACAGTTTTATATATTATTCAATACTTTCTACTTGTTTCTAGAGAGAAAGTCAGAGTATTTTCCTAGAGCTTTTGAGATCTAGATCATAATGTACTTTCTCATCAAATTGTTTTTCAATATATCTTCAAATCACCAAGACTGGAATGTTTACTAGGAACTAAGAAACACTAAATCTATCCTCAGAGACATCAAATTAAACACTGCAATCAGACCCAATCACTCCAACAATTCTTATAGTGTACTAGGCACTATATTAAACTATAAGCATCTTACTGCGTTGTAATTGATGTCTCTTCAGGGAAGGAAAGTGGCAAGATGCAGGAAAAAAGGTGAAGGTGAACATAGAGGCAAAACTGAGGAAGAGCAGGAAGTGCAATGTTCACAGAAAAACCTGTGAGAACTGGAGGGCCTGAGAGGGGAGTGTCAGGAAATGAAGGTAGGGAGATAGGTTTGAAGCATGTGTGAAAGGCACTGGGTGTTTTAAGAAGAGCTGATATCATCCTATTTGTAATTCTAGTATCACTGTGGAAATGGATTGAAATAGGAAGACCATATCTGGGGAGATTATGCCAAAAAAATAAGGGAATAAGGACAGAACCAATGAGGGAGAGAAGGGATGTTTACTTTGACAATGTCAACAAACACTAATATTTTCCAAGAGCTTACTATGTACTTGCAAAACAACTGCTTTTCAAAATATCGTCTCATTTAATCTGCCCCAGACTCTTTTTCCTTACTACTATAATCCCCTTCTCATAGATGACAAACTGAGGACTGGAAGTTGAAAGAACTTCCCCCACGTTCACACAACAGATAAAGAGATTTTGAATCAAATCTGTCTGATTCCAAAGGCACATACATCCATTGAACTGGGAAGGAGCAGAGCAAATGAACAAATGATTGTTTTTAGCAGCAAATCCTTCCTCTCTATTCCTGCTTTCTATAAACATTACCCCTTCATTAAACACTTTCATTAGGTAGGAAAAGTAATGGGTCCTGTGCAAAGATTTCAATTAATTTCACACAATAATAAACTATGATGCAGATAGAGATTCATTAATAAATATTATGACGTTGAACCATTTTAGAAGCTAAAAAGGATCCAGGGTATAAATCGTGTCTTTTCCCCCTAATTTTATCTTCTTATCTGCGATATCTAGCGCTGTGAGTCAGGAAGATAGAATATGTTGTTCAACAGAGAGGCTGGGATGTCAACTTGACCAATCTTGTTGTTTTACAAATGAGTAGCCTGAGATTCAGCTCCATCCTGTGATCTAAAAGGTGGGTATACAACAATATCATCAGATTTCAGTAACCACAGGATAACTTTTGTAAAGAGTTAATTTATTCTAATAATATACTTACAGAAGCAGTACAGACAATGGGCATTACAAGTACGTGTTTGAATGTATAAGAACTCAACTAGAAAGGTATAATCAATGGATGGAATGTACTGTACAGGGTGCAGGAAATGTAGGTTTACATTTGTGAGTAAATGAAACACAGTTTATTCTTCCATAATTATTTATTAACTAGAAGCCTGGTGCATGAAATTTGTGCATGGGGTGTGTCCCTCAGCCCAGCTAGCACCCTCTCCAATCTGGGACCCTTCGAGGGATGTCCGGTAGGATCGAGCCTAAATGGGCAGTTGGACATTCCTCTCACAAAACTGCTGGCTCCCAACTGCTCACTTGCCTGCCTTCCTGATTGCTCCTAACTTTCTGCCTGCCAGCCTGATCACAACCTAACCACTCACCTGCCAGCCTGATTGATGCCTAATTGCTCCCCTGTCAACCCAATTGCCCCTAACTGCCCTCCCCTGCCAGCCTGGTCCCTTCCAGCTGCCCTTTCCTATAGGCCTGGTCCCCCTCACCTGCCCTCCCTGCCACCCCACACACCCCTAACTGCCCTCCCTTGCCAGCTTCCTTGCCACTAACTGCTCTTTCCTGCTTGTCTAGTCCCCCCTCCCCTGCATTCCTGAGTCCCCCCCAACTTCCCTCTCCTGCAGGCCTGCCCCCCCCCAACTGCTCTCCCTTGCAGTCCTGGGTCCCCCTGAACTGCCTGTCCCTGCAGACCCGATCACCTCCAACTTCCCTCCTCTGCCAGCCTGGCCACTCCTAACTGCCCTCGCCTGCAGGTTTGATCACTCCCAACTGCCCTCCCTTGCAGGCCTGGTCCCCCCCACCACCACCATAACTTCTCTCCCCTGCAGGTCTGGGTACCCCCAACTGCTCTTCCCTGCAGGCCCAGTCACCTCCAACATCCCTCCTTTGCCAACCTGGTCACGCCTAACTGCTCTCCCCTGCAGGCTTGATCACCCCCAACTGCCCTCCCTTGCAGGCCTGGTTCCTCCCAACTGCCCTCCCCTGCTGGCCATCTTGTGTCCACATGGAGACAGCCATCTTTGACCACATCTTGTGTCCACAAGACCACATCCATCTTGTGTGTTGGAGTGACAGTCAATTTCCATATTACTCTTTTATTAGATATTATTATTGTATTATTTCCAATAGTATCTAAAAACAACTGCAAACCTACCCCTCCACTTTGTATAATAAAATATCTATAGAAACCATCTAGTTGTCACCAATAATAAATTTAATGGTTTTAAAATATCCAAAAGCTGATATCACACAGAACAACTTAACATGTTTACTTATGCTTGCATTATACTTGTTATAATGTAGAATATGTGAAACTTATTTACTGAAACAGTTTGACTTGCTTTAGTTCTTTATATACAGAGATTTAAATTAAATTCAAACACAAGTGAAACTGGAAAAATTAGATAACTTGCTAATATCTGTACCTGAAACCTCTGCTTTCACTTCTTACTTAAAGGCCCAATGCAAAACATTTGTGCACTATTGTGTGTGTGTGGGGGGGGGGGGGAGTCCCTCAGCCTGGCCTGCATCCTCTTGCAATCCAGAATTCCTCAGGGGATGTCCAAGCCAACAGTCAGACATCTCCAAAGGGTCCTTAGTGCTGCTGTGGAGCGGTGAGAGACTCCTGCCACCACTGTGCACTCACCAGCTGTGAGCCTGGCTTCTAACTGAGCAGCGCTCCCCTGCGGGAGTGCACTGACCACCAAGGGGAAACTCCTGAGTTGAGCATCCTTCCCCTGGTGGTCAGTGCACATCATAGCGACTGGTCATTCTGTAGTTTGGTCAATTTGCATATTAGGGTTTTATTACCGTATTTGCCGGCGTATAAGACGATTTTTTGGCCCTGAAAAATACCGTATTTGCCGGCGTATAAGAGACTGGGCGTATAAGACGACCCCCTAACATTTCCACTCAAAATACAGAGTTTGTTATATACTCGCCGTATAAGACTACCCCCCACTTGGAGGCATATTTTTCAGGGCCAAAAAATCGTCTTATACGCCGGCAAATACGGTATATAGGATCATATATTCAGGTTCCTTCTGATCTCACTGGCCTATGGGAAACTGCCAATAACAGGCAGAAGAAATTTTTTGTTGTTTATTTAAAAATTAAATGTTTCCTCTCATAAAATATTTCAGCCTGTTGTGCACATATGCAGTAAGCAAGCAAGACACTTTTAGCATAGTTGTCATAGATTTGGCATAGGTACCACACATATAGGTGAGTTTAAATGGACAGTTAAGCTTCACTTTGCTCCTGTGAAGCTTCCATGGCAGTAAGTGCAGATCTAAGCCCCAGGCAAGGTTATTGCACTGGGATGAGGGAATGAAGTCTACCCACCAGTGGACTTATGATAAGAGATGTCACAGTGCCAAATTACCCAAGGAATAATGATGTCTCTTCACTTTCCGAGGACACACCGTTGTCAGAAGCTTTTATAGTTGGTTCTTTTCAGAATGTTTTAACAGCATTTGGTTTGCGCACAAGGCATTATAGCAATGTTATCAAAGTGTGGACCCCAAACTGGCTGCTGACTGCAAACCATCTCTAATGGATAGATACCAGATAAGGAGCTGGAGCCAGAGCAGCTATGTCACTACACGCACCATTTAGTGGGAAAGAGCAAGACTCTCCCAGAGGGCAGCAGGGCATTGGTTTTCATTCTGGAGCACGCCATCTTTGACCAGGTTTTGGAAACCTTATGTGGCTCCGTTTCTCTTTCTGATGGAGGTCTGCAAGTTATAAGCAGTAATGAATGCTAGAAAGCAAAATACAGACCCCAGGAGAATGATTCCTTTTTCTTGTCTAAATTGTACATGATTTTTAGTTAACCTAACATAAGTGTTTCATATTATGATCTTGGAAATAAAATAAAAAAATAACTTTAGTTTTCCTTTGATTGAAGATGACATTTGGCTCTTAAAAATCCATTAAGTTGCATTCTATTGGCTTTTTATAAAATATTGTTTCATAAGTGTTCATATTAAGAATAATTAAAAATTAAGGATGTTTCACAGATCCTAAAAGTTGCTATGAGTTGTGCTTACTAACATGTTTGGATGTATTGATCATTATTGACTGCATATGCATAATATTGGAACTTTAAGTCAACCTTGGCATTGTATGAGTTAGAGAAAATATATTTTATTTTCAGATTTTCTATAAAATTTACCCTAGATTCAAACCAAGTTTTCCTTTCTTAATTTGGGCAAAAAATGTATTTTAATTATTTAAAATGTCCTACAATGTTCTATATTCTCACTCTAATGCTAGCTAGTCACAATATAATAGAAATGCGAGGCATTAATAATCCCTGCAAAAATATAATAGATGTATTTGGCCACTTCTTGAGTCTCAGACATATTTTTTTAATTTTAATTTTTCTTTGCAAAAAACAATTTAAAAAGTTGAGTAACATAATATAAATATTTTGCTTTCACATCAATTTCAAAGATAAAAGGAGTAGTTTAATGGAGTGTGAGAATTAAAATCAGTTTTATAAAGTTATTTATTTCTAGTGTAAAAGCTTTTAATGACATTCCTTTAAAAATATATAAGAAAAAATTAGACTATATTTTTTGTTGTTTTAAAACTATTATGCATCATAGTTTGCACACTATTCTGGATTAATCAACCATCTCATCTATATATATAAAAGCCCAGCGACCAGAATGGCCATTGGCTATACACACACTGCAGCAGCCAACCAGCCTGATCTGGGCTCTGAGAGGCCCCTCTGGCAGGCCTGGCTCTCAATTGCCCCCACCTCAAGCTTGACCAGGGGTGGGGCCAGGTGGCCATCTGCCAGCAGCCCCTATCCCCACCAGCCTGCCCCAAATCCAGGTGAGCCAGATGGACCCCACCTGTGCAAGAATTCGTGCACCAGGTCTCTAGTAGGGCTATAAAACTGAACCAGAATAGAAGCACCATTTCAGGATTAAGCAAAAGCATTATGGACAACTAATATATTATACATTATGGAATACCAACATTTACAGTCAGTAAAACCAGATTTCCCTAAAAGACATATCATATGCGTATTTCCTATAAGTTTTCTCATTCTTTCAGATGTTAAATGGCTTGAAAGCCTGGTGCTATTAATCGGAGAGTTATATATCATAGGTCCTCCCCTAAAAATACAACCCCATTTGAAATAGTTGTTTCTATGATTGGTTGCAGACTTTCCAGAAAATGAGTTATACAGATTATAGCATATTCCTTCAATGAACTAACATAGTCAGATACACATTTGAGCACATTTTATACAATGACTCCACACACCACTATAGAAATCATTAGTCAAAGCATCTGTTAATGGTGGAGAATTAGCAATCTTATCTGTCTACAGACAATAAAGCTTGTGAAAAATTCCTCCAATTAACAGCTGCTGCAAATTATTTTATCTTTTGCATGTGAAGCGGTTTTCGATTACTTTAAAGTCTTTAAGATAGGCTTTAGTTGAGCAAAAATAACAGTTTGGTAACTTTACATATAGGAATGTCTATGTGCTCCTACTTATAAAAAGGAGGAATGATCATCTTCATATTAAGATATAAGCTTTTTTATTTTTCTTTGAATTTATTGCGGTGACATTTGTTAATAAAATTATACAGGATTCAGGTGTACAATTTTATAATACATATCTGTATATTGTATTTGTGTTTATCACCACAATTTAAGTATTCTTCTATCATTATTTATCCCCCCCTTTACCCTTTTCTACTTCCTCCTCTCTCCCCATCCCCTTTCTCTCTGGTAATCATGATACTGTTGTCTATGAGGTTTGTGGTTTCTTTGTTGTGTTTTGTTTAATATCTTAACCTTTTTCACTGAGTCCTGCAACTCCCCTCAGCTCTGACAGCTGTCAGTCTGTTCTCTGAACCTATAAGTCTTTCTATTTTGTTTGTTAGTTTATTTTATTCATCAGATTCTACATATGAGTGAAATGTGGTATTTGTCTTTTTCTGGTGCTTATTTCACTTAACCTTCATGATTTTTTACTATTTTATTTTATTTTATTTTGATGAAGTCTTATTTACCGATTTTTCCTTTCATACCCAGTGGTTTTTTTGTTTTTTGGGTTTTGTTTTGTTTTTTTGTTTGTTTTTTTTGTAAAGTCTTAGAAACCCCAGGTTCTGGATATTTTGATCATTTTTCCCCTAAAAATTATAGTCTTTCAGTTTACATTTAAATCTAAAGTGCACTTAAACTTATTTGGTATAAGGTGTGGGATTTGAAAAGTAGATGTTTGCTTTTTTTGTATATCCAATGGTGCCAGCACTATTGCTTTAATGGGGTGCCTTTCTCCATTAAATTGCTTTTGCACCTTTGTCAATATCAGTTAATATTTGTGTGAGCCTTTTTTGTGTCTTATTCTGTTCCATTGATCTATGTGTCTATCTCTTCATCAAATCACACTTTCTTGATTACTGTTAGCTACATAGTAAGCCTTAATATTAAGTAGAGTGAATCCTTGAACTTCCTTCTTTTTTTGGTCAGGATGTTTAAGGCTATTTCAGGACCTGAGTGTTTTGATGTAAATTTCAGAATAAGCTTGTCTATGTCCACAGAAGATCTGTGAAGCTTTTGATAGGAATTGAATTAAACATGTAAATAACTCTGTGGAAAATAAGCATTGTTACTATGTTGTCTTCCAATTCATGAATATGGTATGTCATTCCATTTATTTCAGTCTTTGATTTAATCCAATAATGGTGATACTTTTCAGCCTATTGACCCTGTACAATGTTTTGTTAAATATATGTGAGTGTGAATGGCTTAAAGATAGATATTAACTTTGAGCTTTCTAAATATCTATTTGGAGGTATCCAGTAGATTATGCATTTTCTCAAGTAGCTCTCAGCAACTGAGTATAGAAAAAAAAGAAAAGATAAAAGCAGATCTGGTTGAGAGCATTTTGTCAGGCAGGTAGGACAGAAAGGTAGTACAAAGTAGCACTTTTTTAAAGTCCTCATCAGATGATATTTTTCTTTTTTATTAAAATTTATCATTTTATTTGAATTATTATTGAATTTATTGGGGTGACATTGGTAATAAAATAATATAGGTTTCAAGTGCACAATTCTGGATTACTCTCTCTCTCTTTCTCTATCTCTCTCTCTCTCTCTCTCTCTCTCTCTCTCTATATATATATATATATATATATATATATATATATATATTGTCTAAAGTTTTACATATATCTCCTTTTTCCCCAATTGATCCCCACACATACACACCATTCATTCCTACTCTGGGCAAGCCCCCACCACCCTAGTGTCTGTGTCCATTGGTTATGCTAAAATGCATGCATACAAGTCCTTTGGTTGCTTTCTAACCCCCCCTCCCTCTTCCCTTGCCATTTATCTCTGGATCTATTTTTGTTCATCAAATTATGTTGATCATTATATTCCACATATGAGTGATATCATGTGATATTTATCTTTCTCTGTCTGGCTTATTTCACTTAGCATAATACTCTCCAGTTCCACCTGATGTTGCAAATTGTAAAAGTTTCTTCTTTTTTATAGTGGCGTAGTATTCCATTGTGTAGATGTACCATCGTTTTTTTTAATCCACTCATCTGCTGATGGGCACTTAAGCTGTTTACAAATCTTAGCTATTATAAATTGTGCTGCCATGATCATAGGGGTGCATATATCCTTTCTGATTGGTGTTTCTGGTTTCTTGGGATATGGTCCTAGAAGAGGGATTACTGGGTCAAATGGGAGTTCCATTTTTAATTTTTTGAGGAAACTCCATACTGTCCTCTACAGTGGATGTATCAGTCTGCATTCTCACCAGCAGTGCATGAAGATTCCTTTTTCTCCACATGCCCACCAGCACTTGTCATTTGTTAATTTGTTAATGATAGCCATTCTGACAGGTGTGAGATGGTACCTCATTGTTGTTTTGATTTGTAGTGACTTTGAACATGTTTTTATGTCTCTTGGCCTTCTGTATGTCTTCTTTCAAAAAGTATCTACTGCCGAAACTGGTTTGGCTCAGTGGATGGAGCCTGGGGACTGAAAGGTCCCAGGTTCAATTCCGGTCAAGGGCATATACTTTGGTTGCGGGCACATCCCCAGTAGGGGGTGTGCAGGAGGCAGCTGATCGATGTTTCTCTCTTCGATGTTTTTAATTATTCCTCCCTCTTCCTCTCTGTAAAAAATAAATAAAATATATTGGAGGGGAAAAGTGTCTACTTCGGTCCTTTGGCCATTTTTTTATTGGATCCGTTAGCTTCCTTTTGTAGAGGAATTCTATCAAGCATTCAAGGAAGAACTAAAACCTATCCTCCTTAGACTATTCCAAAGAATGTAAGAGGAAGGCACACTTCCAAGCTCTTTCTATGAAGCCAGAATTACCCTAATTTTAAAACAAAATAGATACCACAAAAAAAGAGAATAACAAAAGGATATTTTCCATTGATTTTTAGAGAGAGGGAAAGACAGAGAGAAATACCTATGTAAAAGAAACACATCGATTGGTTGCTTCCTGTAGGAGCCCTGACCAGGGCCTGTGTCAATGAGGAGCCTGCAACTGAGGTATGTGACCTTGACCATAATTGAATCCGGGACCCTTTATTCCATAGGCCAGTGCTCTATCCACTCAGTCAAACTGGCTAGGGCCAAAGTAGCACTTCCAAGGCAGGTGCCCCTCTGGTTATACTCAGGAAGAGAAAATGAAATCAGGTCAGGTCGTAAAGAGGGGGGGATAAGTACATGATGTTGACTTCAGTTTGACAAAAACTAAAAAAAATAAAAATGTCATACAAATCTATAGGAAGAGGATACAAGTCGAATAAATTAATATCAGGGAACATACCGCAAATTAGAAATAAAATTATGAGAATGGTGTCCACAAGAGCAAGAAAGGAGAGTATGATGGCAAGAAAGAAGTTCCAGCCAACAGTTCAATCAAGGAAAATCTATGTTATTTACCATTTTCCAGGCACCATATTTTGGTGTTGTAGAGGTTAGTGTGAGGAAAGAAGAAATGTAAAGATGAAGAAAGCACAGTTCTTGCTGTCAAAAAGCCCACATCTCAGCAATGGCATCAATTACTGTATTTCAATCTAATAACCAGAGCCCTGATTAGGAAACAATTAGAAGAGCCTTGAGCAAGGTACAGAATGAGACATCAGCGCCAAAGGGAAATCAGGATGGATTTCACAGTGGAAGGGTGAGACAAATGTTGCAGGATAAATTGGGCTCCGTTAGATTTAAACAGAGGAGCTTTAGAAATGACTGAGGATGCAGTGCAGGAGCATGCCCAGATGGCAGCAAGCAGCGCAGATGAAAACCAAAGGTTTCAGACAATTAAAATAAAGACCTTTTGAAATATAAGCACTATTCTCTTTGTAGGGCTTTTGCAATTCAATATATCTGTTGTGTGAAAAGAATATATAAATATATATTCTACCTATCTGGTAAGTCTCCTTAATGCTGAAATGTTTTTGTCACTGGTATTATGAAGAAAGTGCTACTCAAACGCACAAGTCAGCCATTATGTTATTTCCTGCCCAAGCATAGCTGATCATTTACCCAAAAAAAAGAAAGAAAAAGAAAAAAAGAAAAGAAAGAAAAGCATGAGCATATTGCCTGCCACACTTAGCAACAATCCACAAGACTAATATCATTTTATGCTTCAGGGTTTTGGCAAATATAAATACATTTTTCAGGGTGAAAACAATTTAAGGAACCACAGTGTTCCTTAGCTCATCAGTGGAAATGGTAATTAGCACATCAGTAAATTACCTGTAGAATTTTTATTTCCATGAACAAGAAAATAATGTTATCTCACTCAGTGCAGCAAGCTGATGTGAATTATGACTTTCAGAAAAATGAAGCCTTATGATTATCCACCAAAGGCGCAAATTCGTGATGATGACGCTGCTGTTCCAGCAACTCACTATTCCAAAGCGCAGGGAAATGCTCAGGGAATGTTCTAAAGCAGTCCCTAGGGTAACTGGAGCACAGGCATGTCCCGCCTGGTTTCCTTCGCTCTGAGATCAGGATGCCAAACCTTTTACTATTTCCCTTTGTTTGGATTGGTGTCCTTAAACAATCCAAGAAAAGGTCTTCAAATCTATAGTAAATACAAATTAATTTTGCTAACAAAAATGTCAAGAATTAAGCTGGTGTAAAGGCTGATGACATGATGTAGGCTATTCTGTTTAATTGCCATCTGCACAGTATTTACACGTTGTTTTAAATCTAAAAACAGCTTTTAAAATTAAAAAATTCTACATTTTTCAGTGATTACATTTTTATTGTTAAGCAGCATATAGAAAAGAGTTGTGATTTTTTTTTTTCTTTTTTGAAATTGCTTAAGAGAATATATACCTGCTTTGAATTACCCATTAGGAATAAAAAATCCTTGTGTCTAATTGCTTTGCAAGAATGAAATCATGAAATAACAGGTTAAAGTACTGAAATGAAATCTTTTAAGTAATGTAGTAATTTAAAAGCTACCATGCTTAAATCCACTGTACATAGATCCCACCAATTTAGTACCCTTCGTCTATATTAATTAAAGGGTAATGTACTAATTAGAAGAGACATCTTCTGGATATCTAACCAGACAAAACCACAGGGGCTGTGAGGCCTAGGCCTCAGGCAGCCATGGGATCAGGCAGCCATGAGCCCCAGCGGCTATGGGGCCCCAGGCTCAGGCCTCAAGGCCAGGGCAGCCAGCAGTGGCACCAGCATCGGGTTGATGGGGGCAGAGCCTTTCCCTGATTGGGCTGGTCGCCTCCTGCAGAGGGAGGCCAGGCTTCAGCTTAGGCCCGCTCCACAGGGATATACCCTGAGGGCTCCTGGACTGTGAGAAGGGGCAGGCTGGGCTGAGGCGACACCACCCCCAGTGCATGAATTTTCATGCACTGGGCCTCTAATATAGTATATTCTGTATCTGTATACTTATGATAGTCATTCTTTATATCACTCATGGGTCTTACCTACTGCTCCACACACCACCTGTGAAAGATAAAAATAAAATATGCTCGTACATTATACTGCTGTTTAAAATTTAGTTTGTTTCTAAATAATCTCTATTAAAAGAAAAAACACCTAAAGGGACATAAATTCTACTTACATACTAATGAAAAGCCTAAAATATAAATACTTAAAATAAATCTGATGATGTGTGTGGTGATACAAGTCTTTAAAGATAAGTATATAACATTCTATAAAAATTGAGGTAGTGAGAATAAATTTCTATGTTTAAAAGGCCAGATTAAAGATAGTTATTCTGCCAAAACCAGTTTGGCTCAGTGGATAGAGTGCCAAGTCTGCGGACTGAAAAGTTCCAGGTTCGATTCTGATCAAGGGCATGTACCTTGGTTGTGGGCACATCCCCAGTGGGGGATGTGTAGGAGGCAGCTAATTGATGTTTCTCTCTCATCACTGTTTCTAACTCTCTATCTCTCGCCCTTCCTCTCTGTAAAAAAATCAATAAAATATATTTTAAAAAGAAATAAAGAAAGAAAGAAAGAAAGATAGCTATCTTAATCTTCTTAGGAAATCATCATTAAGTGATAAAAATAAGAATCAGAATCAATTACAGCCATAAAAAATAATGCATTAATTAGCCAGATATTTATCATGTGCCCACCATGTCCCAGAGATTATACTCTGCATACCCTGAGTACTAAGTCAGATAAATATGATATTTGTCCACATGGAACATGCAATCAATTGAGAAATTAAAATCTAAAATATGCTCTTCTACTATGGTTTTGAATAATGAGAGGATTTTATATTTTGCAGAAATTATATATATATATATCCAATATGCTAAGTGTCCTTCCCACTGAGCGGCTGCATTGGGAGATGCCCTGATGCACACTTGCCATTTATAGAGAAATGGCAGCACATCCCTGGCACCCACAAAGCAGCACTTGGCTTTCCCCAGTGAAATACAGGACCTGTCATCTTCCAGAGTAACAGCCCCCCAAATCACAACAATGCTGCCATGACCCCATGGGCAGCCCAGAAACCATCACTGTTGGCACCAGGTAATGACATCACCTAACAATGCCCTGCTTCCTCTCCCTAGCAACTAGCCTCCTTACAGTTTCTTCAGCCCAGGCACGTGACATGCTTTATACCCGGGTCGAAACATTTATACTGTAACCAAATGTCTTTGAAGCATTTTCCCTGTGCTTCACCTCATTTGATCCTCACAGAAGTCCAGGAGTAGAATGATAGAAGACTCCATGGAATCCTATTTATTTTCATTAGCCTGAAAATGGAGATTTATGGATTTATTTTCATTAGCCTGAAAATGGAGATTTTTAGAAAGTTGACCCAATTGAAAAGTAAGAAATGTGGACCTCGAAAATGACTTCAGGTTTTCTCACTGCACAGAATATAGAATTTAACACTGCTGCAGTTAAATATTTTACCCTTTAATCTCCCTGTATAATGACAATTATAATCTACTTTGTGTTTATATGTACTGCTGTGTTGCTCACAATTACTTGAAAGAGAAGTTGGGATGCTTCACTGGGCTGGAAAAATTTAGCTAAATCAGAAAGCAGGTCTAATTATTCTATATATATAAGAGGCTAGGTTGACTTGCACATGCACAATACATAAAAAGCTCTCACTGGCGCCAATCGCACGTGTATGTTTCAATCTATCATTGTTGATCATGAATTTGGTTGACACTTCTATTATAGAGAAAGGGTGAATAGCAATATTAAAGATTTCTTCTAATTAATTTCCTTTCAATGTGCACAAATTCGTGCACCAGGCCACTAGTAACAAATAAATGGAGAAGAAATAGCATAATTATAATAGGCAGAAATTATTTAGTCATTTCTAGCTTGCTGCTTGTGACAAAATTGTCTAAATAAATGTGACAATGTTGATTTAGAGATGACTAAATTAATAGATGATAATTTACCCATTTATTTTCATTTGTTTTATGAACAATGAATATTTTGCAATCTAACATTGGAATGTACTTTGCATCATGTATAAACTTTAAAAATGAATCGTTATGATGCCAATTCCTATAAATTAAAAATATTTAGCATTCATGAATACTATTGAAAGTTTCTAATGGTTTTGTTTAGAAAATAAATTTTAAAACCTTATAAAATACAGTAGTATTTTATATTCAGTTGAATACATAGACAAAAATATATGTATCACTTAAAATAGTTATTATAAGCCTACTATGCATAACATCTTAATATATTACTATATAGTTTATGTCAAGGAGTTTTACTTCTAAATAATCTCTATCAATTATGAGAGACAAAGCAGAGTTTATTACCTAATAAGATTCTTAATTATACAGACACTATATAGTGATAACATTATTTAAAAGTTGTTGGAATCCTGTGGTAATTCAAATATTAAAATCAAGCTTATTCTTTAAAAGGTGAGACTGAAGAAGTTTCCTCATTTCCTCAGTAATCATTATTAAATAACAAGATCAAGAATCAGAAGCCCAACTCTATCCTTTAGATCCCAGACAAAGCTCAGAGAACACCTTCCTCCAAAGTGAGAGGGACCCCAGTCATATGCTTTAACTTTGGTACCTCTCTAACCCTATGCACCTTCCATACCAAATTCCTGAGACTTGGAATTTCACTATTGTGCCCTCCTCTGTATCCCCACCCCCCTTGTCTCTCTGGAACACTCTGCCCAAAATAGTTTACCTAGGACTTTGCTTAAGGTCACTCCCTTCCTTTTCTTTCACTAAAGCATATTAACTTTCACTACTTATGTCCTCTTCTGGATTGTGAACTTTTAAAGTATAATGTGTCTATTATTTATCTCTATGTCCTCAGGACCTAGCATATAGCAAAGACTCAACGATGTTCATGATTCTAGTTGTATTTTTTAAATATATTTTATTGATTTTTTTACAGAGAGGATAGAGAGTTAGAAACATCAATGAGAGAGAATCATTGATCAGCTGCCTCTTTCACACCCCCTACTGGGGGGATGTGCCCGCAACCAAGATACATGCCCTTGACCAGAATTAAACCCAGGACCTTTCAATCCACAGGCTGATGCTCTATCCACTGAGCCAAACCAGTTTCAGCTGATTCTAGTTGTATTATGACGGTAAAACAACTCTCTAAGCATGAGCAAAGGGTAAAGGGAAGTGGATTTAGTTTCCAATAAGAGCAACAAGGCAAGAGTTGCTTAAGAAAATCTAGGAAAAGTCATATCCATAAATGGATAGGCTAGAATTAGGGGCAGAAAAATACAAGCATATTACCTGACATAATTCTTATATAAATAAAATAGACTTTAAGAGTGTTGATAGCCTATTGGAATATGGCATGTAATGCAAAGAAGCTCATCACAAATTCTGGAATCTGGACAAATATAGTAAGTAGAATTCTAAGATGACTGTGACCCTGGTAGACACACACCTTCTTTGAGGTTTTCAAGGAAACGTTAATCTAGGTACTTTCGTAAAAGAGTTTTGCAGATGTTATTACATCTTAAATCAGTTGACTTTCTAAAAGTTGACTTTCAGCAAGTTGACTTGATGGGACTGACCTAATCATGTGAGCCCTCGAAAGGGACTGGGCTCTTCTTGGCAAAAGAAATTTGAAGTGTCAGAAGGGTTCAACAGGCTTTGAAGGTGAAGAGGAACATGTGGCAAGAGACTGACTGAGAGTGGTCTTTTACAAGGAAACAGGGGCCTCAAGTCTTACAATTATAAGGAACTGAATTACCTAACACATGAATGAACTTGGAATAGGTCCCTGAGCTAAAGATGTAAACATCCTATAGATATCTTGATCTCACCCTTGTGAGACTGGGAGTGAAGAATCCAATTTTTCTGTGTCCCTACTTCTGACCTACAGAATTGTAAGATAATAAGTATGCATAGTTTCAGCTGGTAAACTGGTGGCAATACCAATACATTGTGTAACAATGGAAGACAAATATAACAAGTAGCTAATTTTATACCCCAATCCCTTCCTAATGGGCTTGATCAAGATCTGTGGATGGGCCTTAGCTTGTAGCTTGCAGATCTTTAACGTTTATATATGGACAAGTTTAGGAAGACAGGATATCCTGGACTTTAGCAATCCTTCCAGAGACTGAGTCCTGTCACTGAGCCTCGGTGCCCATGACTGGCGCCCAACCTCCTCCTGTAAAAGGAATCTTCTGCTGCCTCCTGGGACTGGCAGCCAAGCTCCATAGTTTTGAAGCTATGCAGGTATCTTTCAAATTCCATTCTACCTTTTATTTACTCAATGATCTTGGGTGAGACATTTAACTTAACTAAGCACCTATTTCCTCATCTGCAAAATGGGAATTGGAATAACAAAAGATTATTATGAAGATTAAATTATATAATGTCTTTAAGTCCTTGGTGCATTTACTAGATTATAGTAAACACTCATAAGCTATAGCTAATATTAATTCACTATCCCAGACAAAGTATTTTCTTTCTCTGATGTTCTTTCCTGGCTTAAAAGCATAAATATGTACATAATGTCCAAGGATGAATACCCATGTGCTCAGACTATAATAGACAAAATTTTATAAATAATGTCTGTCTATAAATGTTTGCATATAAATGCAAATAAACACTTATCTGGCTTCAACAGCATGTGGATTTAAGTAAAGTAGAACACAGTTAAATAACTGGGATTTTGTCCATTTTACCAATAATTTTGCAATATGCTGTCTACATTTTAATTGCAGCATCTGTTCCTAATTTCTAAATAGAAAATTTTTATTTATGCTCTAATTAAGTTAGGTAGATAAATATTGCCATGTGACTACCCATCTTATATTTTACAATCATTTATTATTCTAGAAAAA
Source organism: Vespertilio murinus (assembly GCA_963924515.1). Taxonomy (NCBI): domain Eukaryota; kingdom Metazoa; phylum Chordata; class Mammalia; order Chiroptera; family Vespertilionidae; genus Vespertilio; species Vespertilio murinus. Next base: position 175,897,575 of record OZ004705.1, on the reverse strand, counting down.
TATTTTCATTATAAGTTCAATAAAAAAATTAACTCAATGATTCAATCAAGCATCATACTAGATGCATGGTTAGGTAGCTTGTGTGAAGATATTAAAAAGTCATTGTCCTGCCCTAAAACACTGGAGATTTGGGGGTTATAGAGACTAACTAGAAATAATTACTAAAGGAAACAATGTGGATGAACTAAGGAAAGACAAGCTTAAGGAAAAAGATAATACAAATGAGAAAATGTTGCTAGCATAAATCAAGGGAACTTGGGAACCAACTGGGTGTAAAGTATGAGGAAGAATATGGAATGAAAATGCCTTCCCATTTTTCTTATCAAGGACCAATGAATTAGCAAACTCTGTCCAGTCTACCTCCACAATTCTGAAATCACAGGTAAAAAAAGAACACAAGCCTTTCCAGTTAGACACACTTGCTGCCCTGCTTGGACAAATCCTCTTAGAGAATCTTCCTTTTAGGTTTGAGATATTACCTTTTATTTCTCTCTTCAAAGCTCCTCTGTCCCATAGCTCTCTCTCAGAGAACTTAGTCAGTAATCAGCTATATGGAAACATTTTTTTAAAATCTATGGAAGTTGTACATCAAAGAGGTAATAAAATGAATTTTTGTGTGATTTATGAAACCATATCCAGTGCCACGTGGGCCCTTCTAGTCATGGCCTCCCACCTGTGGTTTAAGATTTACTTTCCTGGGAGATATACTGATCATCTTCTTTCCAATATAGCCAAAATAAAAGGTAAATATTTCTGTCAAATAACAGTTCTCTAATATGAACTACATTTTCACTGCTTCCCCAAAAGAAACCTAGAGAACCCAGAGACCATTGTACCTTTATGTGTTTTCATTATCTTTGCCCAGAATGCTGTCTTCACGTTAGGCAGCCCAATCTACCTTTAAGTTCCACCTTTAATTTGAAACTTTTTCTTGCCCTCCAGTCAAATATGTTCTTATCCTCCCAGAACAAAATTCATCAGGGATATACCCCTGATTTCTGCATCTACAGAATTCATTTCTGAATTGTGAATTATATCCATATCTGAACATATTTTTTCACCTTTAAATTCAAATCATCTCAGGACAATGAAATTTCCTTAAAGATCTATAGACACACAGTTGTTGCACTATTCAAAGAGGGTAGACCTCATTAAAAGTTTGTTTATGGTTATTAGCACCTTAGAGTAAATTGCCTTTTCAGTTAGCTGGTTTTAGTGAAGGGAGGAAATGAGAAACGTGGGTTGGCAGAAGAGCACAGTTGAAAGAAAACTTAGTAGAAAGGCTTAATATGGGCAGAGACTCATGCGCTCCAGGGAGCAGAGAGGAGCCGATAAAGAACAAAAGAGACAAGACAACGTACTTTGTTCAATTCACATTTTTATTGAGGCAATCCCCTTCTCCAAAGTCAAAAGTGTAAACTGTAGCATGCCTGATACATTTATACACGTAAGAATTTTTGTAACAGTTTATAATAATTTTCAAATATGCTGCCAAGTTAAAAATTTTAAATATGATACCAGTATATTCACTTCCTAGATTCTGCTGTTAACGTGTACTTACGTCTTTTTAACCACAGTCATCTACTTGTCTATCAGTCTCTTCCAGATTCTGATGCATTTATAGTGAGTTTCAGAATCTATACACTTAAATTTAAGTACTTCAGAATGCATATTATAAACTTCAGTTCAATATTTATTTATAGTTTTTCTTTAAATGCAACATTTATGGTATAATATGCCATTATATGACAGCTAACTATGTTAGCTCTGTGCTTATTTCCAGAAATGCTTAAAAGTCTGGTACCAAGAAAAGAAAAAGTAGGCTAACTGAAGATTTATAGTGCATTGTTTAAATTTCAAACTTTAAACTTTACAGCCAAGACCAACTTATGTATTAACACTTAGACCTGGTGTAACTGTTCAACCACCCCAGCTAGTAGGGCATAAAAGACTCTGCTGGACATTTTTCCTATGGTCTCCTGAAACCAAGATTCCTCACTTGTGGTCGACAGAGTGAGTGCAATCTGTGAGGCTGAAATAGACCTGAGAGGTCTCTGGCCTCTACACTCAGAACAGGCCATGCCATTCTCTTTGCTTCCACTAAAGCCTTAGGTGAGTACACTCTGTGAAATATTAAATCCTTTCGTTTATCTAATCCTGTGAAATCATTACATTTGTATACAATTAAATACATAAAATGTATGTGATTTATACTGAGTTTTGACAAATGGATACAGCTGCATAACCCAAGCTCTTATCTCAACTTAGATTATTATTATTTACCCCAGAATGACCCTCCATGCCCATTCCCAGTCAATTCCTCACCCACCACAAGGGACACCTATTTTTTGTTGTTATGTTTTCCCACTATAGATTAGATTTGCATATTGCAAAACTTCATGTATATGGAAGCAGACATACAATATGTGCTTTTATGTTTGCCTTTTGTATTGGCACAATTTGGGGATTTGTTGTATGTGTCAATATGTTGTTATTTTTTATTGTGAGTTAATATACCATTGTATAAATACACCACAGATTGTTTATCTCTTCTCCTGTTATTATACACCAAGGGTTTCTTTTTTTCTTGTTTGGAACAATTCAGAATAGATTAGTCTGAGTATGATTATAAGAGTTATTTTGTTTTCATAACTTTTGGACATTGCCCAAAGTAGAAAGTATGAGGTCAAAGGATAAATAAATGTTTAGTTTCATAAAAAACTGCCAATACTTTTCCAAAACGGCTGGTGTATTTTACATTCCCATCAGTAATGTATGGAGTTTAAGTTAACCCATATTCTTGCCAATATTTAATGTTATCTGTCTTTTAATTTTATTCATTCTAGTTATTTTATAGTGATATATTATTATAGTTTTAATTTATATTTTCCTGATGGCTAACAATTTGAGTAACTTTACATATGATTAATAAACATTTCTATATTTTCCTTTGTGAAGTGTCTATTAAAATATTTTGCCCATTTTTAATTGGATTGTTTATCTTTTAATTTTTGATTGTAGGAGTTCATTATATAGTTGAGGTACGAGTCTTTTTGCAGTTACATGTTTTATAAATATTACCATTGAGGCTATGGTTTGCCTATTCATTTATTTTACTGATGATACTAGAGACCCGATGCACTAAGATTCATGCAAGAATGGGCCTTCTTTCCCCTGGCTGCCGGCACTGCCTTCACTCCGGCCAAAGCCATCTTTTTGCTCTGGCCAAGAGCCACCTTTCTGCCTTCCCACACTCCCCAGAGGCCCAGAGTGGCAGCTGGGGCAGTGCAGAATGCCTGCATCTTTGCCATGGCAATGACACAAGCATCCACTCCATTCCCAGCCTCTTGGTGCCTATGTATGCAAATTAACCCACCACCATTGTTGGGTTAATTTGCATACTCATTCCTGATTGGCTGGTGGGTGTCACAAAAGTATAGTCAATTTGCATCTTACTCTTTTATTAGTGTAGATATTTTGATGAACAGAGGTGTTCAATTTTTAAAAAGTCTAGTTTATCAAGTCAATCTGCAGAATCATAAAAAAAATAATAAATCATTGTGGTTTTAACTCATAAAATTTTGGGGATGGTTTGATATCCAATAATATGCAATGGTTCTAGCCTATGTCTAAAGATTAACAGTGGAAAAAGAGGTTTATGTCTCATAGATGCCAAAATAATTACTGGACAGGTGTAAAATTGAACATATTTACTAGAATAAATATAGGTCATGCCTTTCTGATACATTCCCCCTCCATGCATGAATACTGAGTATAAATCTCTCATGCATTATGCAAAGGCTGACACACAAACTCTTAAGCCTCCCGATAATGGAGCTCCACTTAATAATTTTGATTAGTCCTTTTTTTAAGTGTGGCTCTTGATAATTTGCTTGACATAACTAACAACAGCTCTTCAACGTGAAACAGCAGTTGATGTGTACCACAAAAAAAAATTGAGACTAATGTTATGTAATTATGGTCGTCCTGGATATAGTGTAAAACAATCAGTTATAAAGATTGTAAGAGTGTCTTTTGTCATACACACCAGGGGATAATACTTAATGATATGATAGGCTCTTACTGAAGGCATTAACTAACGTCAATGAGGAGTATGATTTTTTTCCTGAGAAGACAATTACAAATTACAAAGCTGTCTTTGACTCATTTATATTTTAATACAAAGAGATAACCATAAAAAAAATTCAGTACATATTATTTTGATTTTTAAAGTTCCATGCCTTTTGGTAAAAAAAAAAAAGAAATAGTCTTAAAAACACAGTGGCAATCTAATTTTTAAAAAGAGAAGAAAAAGATTGAATTAATAATTTTTCTCAAAGTCAAAAACACAGTATAATTATGACATGATAATATTATGATGAGGATAAGTTTTTAAAGAGTATTCCCTTATTCAGAGTAGATTGGGTCCTTTATCATTGAGGCTTTACCTTTAAGACTTGGTTTTTATCTTGAGAGGGTAGGCTAAGAAAGATCTATGTCCGCTCATTCTTTCCACAAATATTTACTAAATACCAGCTACATACCACATACTGGTGAAAGCTAATTAAGTAAAGGTTACCAACAGGCAATTCATTTATCTTGCTTGAGGAAAAGTGGTCTAAGGAAAGGAGAAAGGGCAAAGTCTTTGGTGAAATTATGAATCCTTCTAACAGGAATCCAATGAGTCTGGAGCAGGGTGACATTAGAGAGAAGCAGCTACAGCCAAATCTAGTGTCTTTCAGGTTATTGTAGACATTGGTTTGGTTTGGTTTTGGTTTTTGTTTTTTTCTCTGACTGAGGGAAAAAAAGCCATTAAATGATATTGAGCAGAAGAGTGGTGTGATTTGTTTTATAATTCACTTTATCTAGTGGATGAGAAAGATCATGCAGAGTAAAAGGAGTGACACCAATTAGAGGACTAAGCAATCCAGCTGAGAGATGATTTTGACTTGGGCCAAGAGGGGTAACATTGGAAATGATCAGTAGGTAGCTGGATAATCAAATCAGAAGTCCAACAGAGAAGATGGGATTGTAGATACAAATTTAAAGGGTCATACCAACATAAATGATATTGAAAGCCTTAAAATGGATTAAAATGACTTTTCAAGTGGGTGTGGATAGAGAAGAAAGACTTGAGAAAGACTAGAGAAAGAACTAGTTAAGAAATTAAGAAGTAAAGCCAGGTTGTAGGTAAACTAGGAAAATGTTGTTTTCCACCAAGCAAGTGGGGAAAGTGTATCAGGAAAAAAGGAGAGAAAATCAACTGTGTCAAATGCTAGGCCCTTGGATGTGTTATGAAAGTCACCAGTGATAGGTACAATTTTAATGGCTTGGTAGGGGCAAACACTTAAATGATAGGATTGGAGTTAGCAAATAGATACAATTCCTTTTTGAACAAGAAAAGAAAAAGTATTTCTCTGTTAGCAAATTCTGAAATCTATTGGACCATCTTTGGGGACACACATTAGATTTCTCATTTTTCCTAGACACAATCTCTTCAATAGGAGGTGATCCTCCCCATGGAGAGGATCACTTCCTAATATTTCTCTCTTCCTCTCATGCCTTTTTGAAAGAAAAAAAAAGGGGGGTGGGATCTTCTCTGAGTGCAAAAGTAATGTGTCTTCACTGTGAAAAGATATGCTAAAGAACTATAGGGAAAAATAAAGAAACATTACTCAAATTTTTATCTCTTCACATTTTAAATTCATTTTATTATCACTATGCAAACTGTTTGGCAAACACCTAAAATGTACATTTAAAATGCTAAAATTGTTTATAGGTTATATAAAATGCTAAAACTGTTTATAGGTTATATATTCTTTCACTGTATAAATACACCATTGTTGAGTTTGAATATTCTGATATTGGCTGAATTTTTGCCATTATAAAGTAGGGATTTTAAACTCTTACTCTATTAATCTTTGTCATATATATATATATATATATATATATATATATATATATATTCAGAAATATATATATTCAGAAATAGTGTGTCTAGGTGAAAGTGTATGAACATAGCTAGACTGTGAGTCATATGAACAGTTTCTAAAAAAGTTACTTTTCAATTTATACATCTACTAGCACTAAATAGTGGAGTAATGACTATATCTTTCATAATTACTGAAAATGGAATATCATAGTTATGATTTACTAACTCATTATTAGTAGCAGTAATTTTTTTCAAATGTTAATTGACCATTTGCCTTTCTATTTTTGTGAATAGTTCATATGCCTTGTCCAATTACCTCTAGCTAACGTTGTGGCATTTCCTCTTTTGTGGAGTGGGTTATGTCTTTATAACTTAAGAGTACTAATAATCTGTCTCATTTTATTTCAAACTAGTGGCCCAGTGCATGAAATCCATGCACATTAAAAGGAAATTAATTAAAGGCAATATTTTAAATATTGCTATTTGCTCTTTCTCTATAATAGAAGTGTCAGAGATGAAAGAAAATTAGTAAAATGTATATGAAAATCTCCCTCCTGTCAGAGTCTGGGGTATATTGCAGGACCCAGAGTCAAGTTCCTGCCCACCTGCACATGCCTCAAAATAGCTCGAGATCCAGACCTGGCTGGCCTTACCCCTGTCAAGCCCCACGGGGCAGGGGCACAGCCTCAGGTCCCCCATCCCTGGTGCAAGGGTGTGAGGACACAAGGGCACAATGACCATTTGCATATTAACTCTTTATTATAAAGGATACATTTTCAAATGTTTATTTAATTGAGTTTTGTTGTTGTTTTTTTTCTTTTGCTTTATTGACTTAAAAGTATTTACCTACAGAAAGATGTGTGCAGGAAGATTTTATTCAGATTCATAAGAGCTTGTTTGAATTCACAAATTTGTTAATGTTCACCAATATTTTCTGTGTGTGTTTTTTTTAGTTTCAATTTCTATGTTTGGCTCTTTCATCCTTTTATAATTTGTTTTAATGAAATAATGTGAAGTATAATCAAAATGGATTTTTTAAACTGCTCATCAATAGTCTCAGCAATACATTTGAACAATCATCCATCTCTTTCACTTGACTCATGCAGATTTATTTATCATGTATTACGTGATAGGATCTTACTCCATGATAGCTTTTCTGTTCCATTGATCTGCAAGTCCATTTTTCACTCACTAATTGTACAATTTGATCATTTAAATTACACATTTAATTATTTTAGTCTTACAGAAAGTTTTATTATCTTGTAAGACTAGTCCCTATGTATTATTCTTTCTTTCCAAAGGTTTTGAAATGTTTCACGCCTGCTTGTTAAGAATGAAGGAACCATTTTTATTGCAATTTTGTACAGAGACTTAAGAGTGCTGACTCTAAATCTTTTCTGCATGGGTTCAAAACACCAGCCTGATCACAATGATTAAATATGTGTAACATGCTTAGAATAGTACCTGGAAACATAATATAGACTTAGGATACAGAAGTGTTTCCTATTCTGATTTAGTGACAACCACTTTGCTAAGCTTTATGTGCATATCACTGAATCCCTGCTTAGGCCTACCTCTCAGAACTCTCCTTCTGACTTAACAATCTTGTGAAAACCAATCAAGATAAAGTAATGTCATGTTTGGTTGTGAGAAAACAGTCTCACAATGGGAGGGGAGAAAATCCAAGATTTGTATTTCCACTCCTTTTGAAATTATTTTCCTAGGTATTGTCTCACTTGAGGTTACTGATTTTCTTGACTTTCCAAGCAACAGCATGGGAAGGAAAAGGACAAGTGCAAGTGTGCATATATATTCTTAAAAGAATTGTTAACTCATTTTTGTTAAAATATTGCACTATCATGTGTCTTCTGTTATGCTTTTATCTAATCTATAAAATAAAATTTTAGAAGGACTCCCTGCAGCTTATAGTTTGTCCCAGTGCACACCTGTATATGATCTTGGTTGGTTCTTTATAATGCAGGCCAAATAGTGTTGGTTCTCAGTTGTCATTGAAGAGAGAGATAAAAAACATGGGTTAAAATTAAAGGTACAGATATTCTTTCTGGCTTAATAAACTTAAACATCTTATAACTGCCCCCACCAAGTGATAGTTCCAAGTAGAAGATCTTGAGAAATATTGCCCAAAGGAGGGAGACAACAGCAGCATCTGGCAATATAGCATTGCCCATAATTATAGCGGCTTCCTTATGAAAAAAACAAGACCAACTTTGCAGATTAAGAGAGATGTTATGAGATTACAGTGTGAAGCAGAATGAGTCCAGAATAAAAAGAAGATATACACACACTGGATATGCTGATAGTGTGGCAACAACAGCTGCTGAAAATTAACAGTTGCATTTGTCAAGAGGGTCTGGAGATCACTTTTCTTTTCCCAAGATATGAAATCCCTTCCTCAATGCCACTTCTCTGGTTTAAAAAAAATAATTCTGAGGTAGTGAGAAGTTCAGATAAGTCTCAACACATCCTCTATTTGAATTCTATATTTCCATAATTACATAAAAAATCAGAAGTAGCTTATGTGTTTCCACTTCCCATGACTGACTATAAATATGTCCAGTTAGAGGGAGAAGGGGGCACCATTAAATCATCCTGCACTTCAACATAAGTATGTGACATAAGAATGTCTCTTCTAAAATGCCTCCCATTCATACATTCAATGATTCTACATCATTTGAGATTTTTAACTCTATAAGTATCATCACCAATAGGTTATATATTATGGATTAAACTGTCCACTTTTCCAGTTGGCCAGCAGAGATGTCTTCTCTTGCATGTATCACCTCCCTCTCTCTGGTCACTTTATTGTAATGAATTCTGCATGTCAGTTAGATCCATGGTATTTTGAGAATCATTTCAGGGATTAATGTTTCAGAAAGTTCAGGAAAAGTGCAAAAATTGAGTAAGAACTATGAGAGAACAGGTTCCCAGAGAAGTATTAATCATGTTTAACTTGCAACAAGTTAATATGTCCATGGTCTAACACACTTCAAGTATTTGATAAAATTTATAGACAGAAAATTATGCCTGGTTTCTTCTTTCTGCAGATTGGTTATTATTCACTGAGTTTCTTTTATGGTTTCATATTTGCTTGGAGTTTTATACACCATCCATTGGGGTCTGTTGGAAATATCCATCTTTAAGTGGTGCTTAAGGGTGGTAGTTTTTAATACAGTCAGTTATCTGGGCAGTGATAAAACGGTCTTCGCTAATAACATCCATCATCGTCAACTCACTGAAGGCAGGTGGTTTAGTGAACGAGTTGTACGTTTCACTGACCAATTTGCTTCACTTAGGAAACAATGTCAGTGGTAACATAAAGCCTATGGAGCAAAATTTCAAAGACATAATGAATGGGCAAAAAAGGATGGCATGAAGAGACAATGAAGCGATATCTAAGAACAGAGAAAGTGGGATTTAGTGAACATTAAAAATCTGTGGTGTGAAAATAATTAGATCATAATAAGAATGACACAAAAACAGACTCTCTGTTTCTTAGGCAATTTTAAAGACATTTTTTTAAAAATATTTTTTATTGATTTCAGAGAAGAAAGGGAAGAGAGATAAAAACATCAATGATGAGAAAGAATCATTGACCAGCTGCATCCTACATCTCCCCTGCTGGGGATTGAGCCCATAACCCAGGAATGTGCCCTGACCTGGAATTGAACCATGACCTCCTGGTTCATAGGTCGACACCCAACCACTGAGCCACACCAGCCAGGCAAAGACATTGTTATATTAAGTACACCTGAGAATACTGTCCACCACCGCAAGTAAACAATTAGGAACCAATGATTAACAACATTTTCAGATTACTGTAGTATCCATTCAGGGAGCATAATGCAACATTTTAATCTCCTTAAAACTGTTCTTATAAGCAAGAACCATCCCTTAGACACTGACACACCCCAAATAATAACCTTTTATTCTCAGTGACTATGAATTTCCCCTCCCCCATCCTTATCTCACAGACTGGATACCATGAGCCTATAAGTCCACTGTCTAAGGACTCCAGGGGAACTCTAGAGTTGAAACACAAAGCAGTTAGCCCAGGAACATCGTGTGACAAGGCCAACTTCCAGGTGGCTAAGGCACAGTCAGAATAACAGCAGACATAGCTTCAGAAAATCCCAGGTTAAAATTCAGATTCTTCTGTTTGCTATATGTACAATCTTGAGCAAATTTCACCACCTTCTAAGCCTCAGTTTCCTCATAGTGAAGCAGTGATGGTTTCACCTAACTCATGGGATTAAATTAGACAATGTATGTGAAATTGTTGTCCAGCACTTGACTATAAGCAAGCATTCAGAATTGTAGCTGGACCTAAGTATGAATGTTGAGGCAATCCAGAAACCCTTATTTAATGTCTGCACTCACTCAAGGTCCAGTCAAGATAGCAGAGTAGGTAAATGAGGTACTCAAATCCTCCCACATCCACATCAAAATTACAGTTAAACCACAAAACAAGCATCATTTAGAATTGTCTGACATTCAGCTGAACAGAAGTCCTAAAACTGAGAATATAAAGAAGCTGCATCCATATTGATAGGACAGAGTGGTATCAAGGAATGGGCTGGTCACATAGCCACATGTGACAGATAAAAATGGGGAAGGATATCACAGCTGCAGTGGTCCCTCAAGCAGCCAGGGACCCCAGTCCCACCTCAGCCCCCAAACCCAGAGTTCCAGTGCCAGGAAGAGAAGTCCCCATAAGTCCTGGCTGTAAAGACCAGTGGGGATTGTGTCTTAAGGAGGAGGACTTCTGGAATCCCAGAAGTTCCTCTTAAAGGGCCCATCCACAAACTTACTCAGATTCACTTGCTCCGACTCCATTGTTGGGGCAACAAGTTGAAAGGTACCAGGGATGTACCAGAAAGAACTGAATTGCTGGCATTGGGGCAAGAACTGGAGGAGCAGCTTTTCTCCAGACAGAATTGCTGGCAAAGGCCATTGTTTGTTTTCTGGGCCCTGCCTCTTCTTTAATAGATGAGTCATGTCTCACCTGCTGCAAGTTTGACAGGCTTTCAAACCAGCAGGTGGCACTGTGTCTGAGTCTCCATCAACTTGGCTCACATTGTTTGCTGCCTAGTGATTTCTGGAGACCTTGCCCCATCCAACTTGTGGGCCTAGCCCAGGGGTGGGCAAACTTTTTGACTCAAGGGCCACAATGGGTCTTAAGTGAGGATAGTATAAGGAATATCTGGGACAACTTCAAGTGTACCAGCATTGGTATCATGAGGATGTTTTCACAAAACACACACACAGAATTAAAGAAATGGAAAACGATATTTCATAAAAATAGAAACAAATAAGTAAACAAAAAGGTGGGGTAGCAATACTTAAACCAGACAAAATAGACTTTAAAGCAAAGACATAGAAGGACCCAGCAATTTCACTTCTGGGGATTTAGCTGAAAAACCCAAAACCCAAAATTGTAAAGAAATATACACCCATATATTCATTGCAGCATTATTTACAATAGCCAAAATATGGAAGCAACCTAAGTGTCTGTCAACAGATGAATGGATAAAGAAGTAGTGCTTATATACATGGAATGTGACTTAGCTATAAAAAAATGAAATCTTGCCATCCACACAACATGGATGAAGCTAAAGAGTTATTGTGCTGAGTAAAATAAGTCAGACTAAGAACGACAAGTGCCTTATGATTTAATTTACATTTGTGTGAGGTTCTCCCTCCCCCAACTGGTGGGCGGAGTTATGATATTACTGGCATCTACCACAGAGACATCCCCAAGACATTGAACCACCAATGAGCATGTGTGGAAGTGCCCTGGAGCCCACCCCTTCCTGTTCCACCCTGGGCCCAACCCTTTCCTGTTCCTCCCCTTAAAAAACCCCTAGCCAAAACTGGTTTTGCTCAGTGGATAGAACGTCAGCCTGAGGACTGAAAGGTCCCAGGTTCGATTCCGGTCAAGGGCATGTACCTTGGTTGCAGGCACATCCCCAGTGGGGGGTGGGCAAGAGGCAGCAGATGGATGATTCTCTCTCATCGATGTTTCTAACTATCTATCCCTCTCTCTTCCTCTCTGTAAAAAAAAATCAATAAAATATAGATTTTTTTAAAAAGACCCCCAGACCACCCACGTGTTGCTTCTCTCCATGTCCATCTATGGAGGCACCCCGGCTGGGTCCCCTGTTCCCTCCCCACTCCTTCAATTCTGATTTCTCTACCTCCGTAATAAGTCCCACTCTTTACTGGGGAATAAACTTTACTTTAACATGTCTTGGTGTTCTCTGACTTCAGTTTCCTGCGCCTCGAACCTAACAATATGGAATTTATCAAACAAAATAAAGGAACCACTAGAACAGAAACAGACTCTTAGACTCAGAGATTCTTGTCAGATGGAAGAGGGGTTAGGAGGATGGGTGAAAAGGTTAAAAGGATTAAGTACCAATTGGTGCAGAATAGTCACGGGGATGTAAAATACAACAGAGGGACTATGGTCCATAATACTGTAATAACTATGGATGGTGTCAGATGGGCACTGTAGTTATTGGCATATCACTTAGTAGGTGATATAATGTCTCATCGATGGGTTATACACCTGAAACGAATATAATATTGTACGCCAAAAGAAGTATTTCAAACAAAGGATAAACTTGTAAATGTTTAGTGGCTGGAAGCTGCAGGCTATAGGCTGACATGTATTAAAATAAAAGCCTTGAGGGGAAACAAGCTACAAGAATTTCTACAGGAACATGAGGGTGATGCCTCTCCAGAGCCTCTACGTACAGCGTCAGTGATTGTCCACTTTGTGACCCACAGGGGTCTGCAGAACCCCAGCACGTATTTCCTGGGTAGTCCACTTAGTGGCAGAAGTAATTTATTAAAATGTTACTGATTTGAATAAAAATAATAGAAAGCGCAATGTGCGGGCACTATTCTAAGAGCATTAACCTGTGTTGATTTATTTGACTCACACGATGAGCTAACAACAAGAAGAGAGTTCCTTTATTTTTGTGTGCCTAAAGAGTATGGGCAACAAAGAGAACAGAATGTCTTAGAAATGCTCCTAAATAGCCAGGAGCCTGATTTTGTACAGCTGTTCTTCTTCGCATCCGCTTAGCTCCAGTTTGCTTTAAGATTACGGGGACTCACTCCAAACCCAGGAGGCAGGATTCCATTGAAATGGGCCACGTGGCTGGCTGGTTAAAAGAGTGCCCAACAGCTAGAATTATAAGCTGTTGGAGCAAAACAGGAAAGGTCAACCTAATTCAATCATAATACCACTAATCAAAACAACTTTGCCATAAATCACCGGGGATTATAAAGGATAAAGGGGAATTTTCTTCCACTTTTTACTCTGTCTTCATTTTTTTTTTTGTATGCTCCAAATCAAGAACTTATTTTTTTTTCTTTCACACTGATGGCTGGTGTAATCTTTTCCCAGGTTCTATCAGTTGGTTGGAACTATTAAAAGTATCTCATTTTCAGATGTCAAAGAAAAGGTCTAAAGACAGGCTCATGGTGAGAGCATTAGGTGCCATTTGGAGACATTTTCACTTTTGAAATGGCCTGAGCTGCTTATTATTGTGGCTTCCCCTCCCCACACTAAGCTTGCAGCTGTTATATAAATGTCCGTTGGGTTTCAAAATTATTTTGCTTTAAAGTATGATTTTTTTAAAAGTATTGAGTCATCATCCGGCAATAAGCAAGAATTGTTATATTTGTACATTTTTTAGATAACTACTTCAAAACAGACATAAGACAGTCAAAGGCATTTGCCAGACACTACAGTGATTTTAGAAATCAACACATTTTGAAAGGCTGTAAGATTAGATTTTCCAGGATGATAAGGAGAGGGCTTCTTCCTATCTTTATATCTTTTTTATATCAAATTTTTCAGTATATGGTTTTCTATTTTCAAAAATACAAAGCTCATTTTTAGTTGTTTTCTTTTTCATTGCAAGACCTTAATAGGAGTCTGAGAACTATGTCACCCTGATGCTAATGCCTGTTTCTACATCAATTGGATTCTCTTTCATTATATAATCAATTTTAAAGGGAAATTGTATTCATCCATCTCTAAATGTATCATATCTAAATTTATTACCAAAGATTTTGGTAACCATATAGTTTTTGATAATTTGGGGGTGGGTATTATTTTAATATTAAGAATAAAGTGATTTTTATAATGTTATACACTCATTAGCACTGTTGGTGGTGATATGTATTAAAACAAATGCATATAAAAGAACAAAGTTATTTTAATTGCTTGTTATTCTGTATCAATATGACATAAAGTTATAGTTATAATTAATTTGAAATATAAAATTAAGAATTTTAGGATCAGGTTAAATAAGATATAAAACTGGGTCATAGTCCATCTTACTATATTTGGACATACAATTGTCTTTAAAATCCTGAATTATAAAAATTAATAAGCCTTATTCTTATAAAATAAGGGTGGGGGAATTAAAGTTTGAAGGAAAAATATTCAGGCAGAAAGACAAAGAAAAGGAGAGGGAGAAAACCCCAACCACTGGCTTATGCAAAGAGAACTTGGTGAAACAAAACATGACTCCAAGTAAAAGAATTGAAATTATTTTTATATTGCTGCAGCAAAGAATTCAAGTTGGAGAGAGATGAAAGAAAGGGTAAGGGATAGGTAAATCAGAGTGGACTTTTAAAAACTATAACCAAATAAGACCCAAAGCATAGAGGCATGGAACAGTCTGACATACGTTGATGTGGGGAAGAGAAGAGATAAACCAAAGAACTTATAAACTTACTAGAGGCCCAGTGCAAGAAATTCATGCAAGGCTGCCGGGCCTGCTGCCACTGAGGCCGGGGCCTCTGCCTCCTCTGCCTCAGTCCCCGCCCACTGTGGCTTTGTCTGGAAAGACACCCAGTGTAATTAGCATATTATGCTTTTATTATTATAGATATGCGTTGCCCATGGCAATAGGGAACCTGAAGTGGGGGTGGGAAGGAGGGGCTGGCATAAGGGGACGGAAGGGGAAGGATGGGAAATATCTGCAATACTATCAGAAATTTTTTAAAAATGTATTTTAAAAAGAAAAAAGACTATAACCATGAAAGGAGTTTGAAGGACATCCTAAGCCAGTGGTTCTCAGACTTGGATATGAATTGGAATCACCTGGAGGTCTTCTCCACCTGGAGCACTGAACTCCACCTCCGGAGTTTCTGCTACCATAGATCTGGGGTCGATGTGCAATGTTAGCAAACACCCTGGAATCCTTGATGCCTGTGATCCACACAACTCTTTGAGAGCCTCTGGTGTGTTTTTTGTTTTGTTTTGTTTTTGTTTTTTATAACAGAACTTTAACATATCAACTTTTATTTATTTTTTTCTTCAATTTTTTTATTAAGGTATTATATGTGTACATAGCTTGCCATTGCCCCCCCACCTCCCATTCATGCCCTCCCTCCCCAGAGTTCTATGTTCGTTGGTTATACTTATATTCATGCACACCAGTTCTTCAGTTGTTCTCTTATTTCCCCCCCAGGTCTCCTTCCCCTCCCTGCTGTCATTTGACAATCTGCTTGTTTTATGGTGACTATCTCAGGATCACATGAATAGAATCCGCTCCTCATTTGGCAATCTGCTTGTTTTATGGTGACTATCTCAGGACCACATGAATAGAGTCCGCTCATCCTCTGGTTCTCACCGCCCCTCCCCCTGGGTCCCACTGCTTCCCCTGGGACACACGGTTCTCCCGGTGCACAAGGCCCCCTGGGACACACAGCTCACCCGGGCACACGGCCCCTTTGGGGAACATGGCTTGAGAGCCTCTGTTTTGAGGAAAACCACAGAAGGCCTTTCAGCAGGGGAGAGACTTGCTTCTAGAAAATGCATTTTACTATGAGTGGGAAAGGACTTTAAGAGGAGGAAGTGGGAGGACATGTAGAAGCTGTTGCTACAGTACAATCAAGGCAGCAGAGAAGAAACACGGTGTCAGTCAAGAGCTTTTCAAAGGTCGATGTCAAAGATTGTTCTCAAGGTTCTGGCTTGAACCCCTGAATGAATGGGATATTTTCTGCAATAACACTGGCAAAGGATCACTTTTGGGGAAAGGGCAATGTTGGCCATGTGAAGGTTGAAGGACAGTGATTTTTCTCATAATTGTTTAACACTTGCTCTTCTGCAGTGTGTGTTTGGGGGGCACAGTGCTCCCCAATTCACATGGGTAAATAAGTCACCATGGCTGATTTTAAGCTACCAACATGATGTCACAGAATAGAAAAGAGACATGCAGTAGCACCCGTGGTGTAGTATTTCTATGTATATCAGCAAAGCCAAATTCTTGAGATAGGGGTGCTGCATAGAAATCGTGAGCACAACTTAGGAACATATTAAGTTGCAAGTATAACTATAAGATTCCATCAGAAAATGAAACATGAACCTATTTGTGTTGCTAGATCAGTCTATGTGAGCCCAGGGGTGACCAAAGCAGCAGGGTATGGGTCTCAAGAGATGTGGGAGGAGAGGTGTGGAAGAGGGGATAGTCCTGGAATAACAGTCAGAGTGATAGAGGGTGTGGTAGCTGGCATCAGCCACCAGACAACAGGCGGTGAGCAACGTCCCAGCTATAATTCAAGATCAAGTTCTTGTCTCCTCAGCATAAAGCAGTGACTTAGTATTAATGAATAAGACTATTAGGTTACCTAAACAAGGGTTAGGATATGAGGCAGGAAGGAGCTCAAGTAATACATGAGGGGCACTGTATGAGATATATTTTAAAGACAGTTAAAAAACCAACAACAGTACCCCCAGTACCCCCAGTCAGGGGCAAAAGTGCTGAACTGTATGTATAACACTGGGATCAATCCAATGACAGAATAGGGGTCTAAAACATTTAGGGGAGGGTGATACCCCCCAGGTGAGGTTAAGGGCGGGTTGAAAGGCTGGGAGTCATTCAGAGAACAATTGTTGTACCACTTGTTTGCCCTGGCCGCTCTTGATCATCGTGTAGAGCATATTTTCCTCATAAATTGTCACGGTCCCTGGGTGACATGTGAGGACTATAAGAATTCTCATGATTGATATGATGCAATCATGCCATTGTTTACTCCAAAGATATAGAAGAAAGGCACTTCCTTAAAGTGCAGTTTTTATATGCATTATTTATGATCACTTGCTAGCAGAGTTCATGTGAAATTTAACGATGATAATAAGACATAAGCTCTAGCTTATCCTAAATATAAGGAGGGATCTTGAATGTCTGAATGTTAAATGTGCTCACTGGAAGAGTCGAAAATGATCGATTGCGGCTTGTAGATCCCATAGTAAATTCAATGAAAGCAATTGTCTGAATTATTAATATCTTGAGGAGGAAGAAACAAAACAATTTTGTTTTCTAAATTTAGCACTGTTCTAGATTATTTCTTTATTGAAAGCCATTACACTCAAAAGCATGAAAAGTATCCTAATCGATCTCTTGTAGTGAAACAAATCTTTTCAGATTCTTAGTCATATATTTATTGCACTTACAGCAATACAAATTAATTTGCTTTAAAGGAATAGACTATTTCAAAAGCCGCTTTGAACATATTTCGGTTTAAAACAACAACAATAACAACAACAACACAGAAAAGAAACTCTCTAAAAGAACTTTTAGGACCCAAGGGTTTCATAAAACTGCTATAGGGGTTAAAAAAATAAAGTGTTTTGTTTTCACTGTCACTTTTTTTCCTCTAATATTATACTCTGTTATTTTTACTTGATTTTTTGAGGCTGTTTCTTTTTTTTAAAAAAAAATCATTCTGTTTGGTTTCTATAGTAACTAAAACTAATTTCTGGGTTTCTTCATGAGCTATGATCATGTTGAAACCAGAGAGGACCCATGGGTCTTGCAAAATTCATAGAGTCCTGAACAAATAGGACTGCCATCTTCTGGCATTTGTCTGAAATGACAGGTAATTGTATCAGTTCTGCATCTTCTCCATAAGATTCTTCACCCCCACATTTTATCCTGCTGCTTCTAACGGCATAATGAGGTGGCACACACCCAGACAGTTCATGAGTGACCTCATCAAGTTGCAAATAAGCCTTTTGTCCCAAAGTGAGCATGAAGAAGTGAGGATGTCTTCATGCAAATATTTGTTCCAGAAAGTTGAAAGATGGATACACTGGGGATTGAAAGGATCAGAGTCTTCCCACTTCTTTCAAGAGGTTATTTAATTGTTTTAGTTCAAAAAAAATGTAAAGCATATAAGCCTTGAGGTTCAAAGGGAAATTCTGCCCGTGATTACTATGACAGAGTGTTTCTGTCCAAGGGGAGAATGCAAGGAGGGCTAATGGGAGAGGGCATTTGGATCTGGGGACCTCCTCCCACCCTTTGCAGCTGACAGCAGTGAGTTATGAGGTGTTACAGAGTAAAACAGAGTTACCGTAAGAGCTGTCCAAATAACTTATGGCATCGAATCACAGCACCATCTTCGGGAGATAATTCATGTCACCAGTGAGCGTTTAGTAATATGGATTTTCTCCAAGACACCATATTTAATAAACACCACCACTGAGAGGTGAATTTAATGGCAAATTAAATTATTTAATAGAATTGAACTATACTCCAACATGGTACAAGAGCTGATTAAAATGTATGCAAAGTTGACACAGTCATTGAAACTAAATACTGGTTGTGGGTAGCAAGTAATCATCAGTCCAAAATGTTAAGATGCCAGCCAAATCAAAGAGTAAAGAGAGTAAAGAGTAGTTTAATTAGTGTATATATATTTAGACAACGGATTTTCATTTTTTCAGACATAACAGTAAATTAAAATGTAAATGCATAAGGCAGATATATATCCTACCAAAATAGTTTATTGTTGCAATATCTGTTCTTTATAATATTAGGCACAACACATAATTCCTTGAATGAATGATTTACTTATTCCAATACTGATGTTACCATTTCTAAAAGGAAAACACTTCCCTATGATTAAATCCAGTGCAACTGTGGGATTTCAGA
Source organism: Vespertilio murinus (assembly GCA_963924515.1). NCBI lineage: Eukaryota > Metazoa > Chordata > Mammalia > Chiroptera > Vespertilionidae > Vespertilio > Vespertilio murinus. The sequence continues at coordinate 175,878,663 of OZ004705.1, read as the reverse complement.
CTCACAAAGTAAAAAATGGTTCCATGAAACCTTTTATTTATGAATTGGAAGATTATATGTAGGCTGTCCCAAATGTGAGCTAGAGTGTGCTCATCAATAATAGATTAATTGAGATAACTATGGAACATTATAATGTGCAGTGGTAGTAGTAAACTTGTTGTGCCGAGATTTCGTGATCCCCAATGACCACCAGGGAGCCAAATCCAATGCAATTAACAAAAGAGCTTCTTCCATACTAGCATGGGCTCTGTCCCACTCATGCCGACAGCATGGCAGATGAGAGCGAGAACTTTGACAAGTCCAGGGGTTTTATAGGGGTGGTGATGTCACTGCTTTGGCTGACCCTGATTGGTTGGGTGAGGGCTAGGGTACAGTTACACAAAATGGAGGATAGCTCCACCCTGCCCCACAATGGAGTCAGGAGTTAGCCTCGCCCTGCCCTGCCCTCTCAAACTGTTATTTTATTTGAACAATATCACTACCACTTGCCCTGAGGCCAAACCGGCCTGGCTAGGTTTCAAGGTCTGGAGAAGGGGCCTCACACAAATGGATATACTAGACAAGAAATGTAAATTTAGAAGGTATGGGGGGAGAGAGGGCAGGCAGAGACCTTCCCCTCTGGCAGAGCACCCCAGAATGCCAGGACCCATTCCTTTTTATTTAGTAGAATGCACATTTGCCCTTTAGCAAAGCAAACAGACTTATCAATGGCAAGGTTTGGTAAACAATAAAGGATTATCAGGTTAGGGGATTGCCTTCAGCCATTCAGCTAGCAGCAGGGTAATACAATTCTGATTTCCAGCCCTTGCTGAATGACAAAGCCTATTAGCCTTCTAACAGACTTCTCAAATAATTATTCTAACTACTTTGTTGGTCTTAGCCTCCAGCAACTTGCCTCAAGTAAAACTGAGTCAAAAAGACCAAAGTGGGGTTTTAAAGCACTTACTGAGAAGAGTTGAAATACTATAGTTAGCCCTTGGCTTTGGCTCCTAGATCAGTGCTGTCCCAGCATGAGTCCTCACCTCTGATCCATTTCTAATTGTATCCGGTTAGTTTATGTGGCAAGGCTACAAATATTTACCTGCAGTTGGTGATGCTTGTAGATTCCTCTGCACTGTGTGAAAGTTGAGTCTCAGTCTGGGTGCCCTTGCTTTCTTTCCAGATCAAGAAAATGTCTACTTCACAGGTTCCCTCCATAAGACAGCTAATTGTTCCAGTCAGAAGTCTTATATACAGGCAATTATTACAGTAAAGACTAAGTACTGAGTACAACTCTATATACTGCATTGAATACCATGAGGACTCAATTTATCTTCACATTATCTTTAGCACTCACCATCTTTCGATTTCCAATTTCAAGATCCTAGTTCAGGTCTTCCCAGTTTTAATCTGAACTACTCTGAACAATAATCTCTATCTTGTCTTTAACTGTTTTCCCTTCAGCAAACTATTCAGGCTCCTTTCCTATTAATAACCTGAAGGAACAACTCCAATTAAAACAGCCCTTTGCTCAATGTCAGCATTTTCCATTGACTTGCAACACAGAGTCCAGGGGTAGTGTGCCCCTCAAACTGTGTACAGTCTGAGACCATTTCCCTTTCTAATTTGCTTCTATAGTTGCCCCCGGGAAGTTTATCCTCACAAGTACTTAGCAGGATTTTAGTTTTAAGTTATAAATTATATAATTATCTTAACCTAAAATTACACATATAATATTATTTAGATTGTGAATGGTATTAGGAGATGATAGTAAAAGAAAGCATATAATTACAAGAGAATTTAAATGGAAAGTTCTCTGCTGGACACCAAAATAGTGTTCTAAGCAGACTGCAGAACTGAACTCCAGGACTTTGTGATTTTTGTCTTCAAATATGTACTTTTTCCACCCTGATTTTATTAATAAAAAAGAAGCCAATATGGTATTCTAAAACTAAGATCAATATAAAAAACTAGAAGCATTAAAAGTGTCTGAGCATGCATCTTTATTTTCTATTTTTTTAAATTTTACTCAATAATAATAAATTCCCCAAAAGAAACATATCTTCCTGTCCTATGCAATCACATAAGCCAGATCATTTTTTTCCAACAGTAATACACTTCATTTATATGCTTCTTGGAAAACTGCCTGGAGAGGAGAAGCCAGTTCTAATTTTTAAATACTCTAGACAGCTTGTTATAGCTTAGGCTGAAATTATTGCAGGCAGATCACGCACACCTGAAATCTACCGTACACTTTTATATGGTCCTTGTTGATTCCAAGAGATTTACTGAATTGAACACATAAGCAGAAATAACACTACACTTGGCAATTTGTTATATGGATAAATTTGCATTCTTAAAATGAATTAGGAGTGTCACTAAATTTAATTTCCTATTAGATTGTATTAAGTATCTGCAAGACACCATATAGTTATTTAACCAAACTCTTCCTCCATTGCTGTAAAGAAGCCTTACCATTGAAAACTAGAACTTAGGAGGTCCAATGGAGACAACAGGTTCATATTAAAATGCCCTATCTTTACATACTCTTTTTTTTATTATACACACACATAAATAAACATGTGCAAATGGTAGGAGATGGGTCATACTGCTGAGCATTTACCACTTTTTGATTTGAAGAATGTAACTGAATACCACACACTCAAGCAAATGGGTACATTTTTAACACTCATCAGAAAATTAAAAGTTTTAAGCATTAGCTCATATTCCCTATTTAAATTTTTGCAGTATATGCAAATAATAGAAACGTTCAAGTATTTCACTTTTAGATTTGCTTAACTACAATGCTAAGATACCTCAAAAGATTACAGGTTTCCCATTTCAAATAGTTCTATTAAATATCATTAACATACTTTTTAAATCCCTAGGTGGTTTAAATTTATATTCTTTTTCTACTATGCAGAGTAATTATTATGTTTATTGGCCAGAAGGAGAGTTAGTTTCTCAAAATGAAATCTTGGTTAACTTTTTCTGTGCACTACTTCAAATACAATAATATGGAAAAATGGAACCTTATAAAATCATTTAGAAAATAAAATGGTGTAAAATAACCACTGTCTATAGTTAACACTTTCTCCAATAATCATTAAAGATACAGGGAAGTCAGACTATCTTTAGCATTCAGTTTTGTTGCAGAAAGCAATATTTAAGTAATTCTCCTGCAATTTCTTAAATATTGCTTTCTGCAACAAAACTGACCATATTTACTCACACTTTGCCCTCTTGTTTTGAAAAAAAAATGTGAGCAAAATATGCACACAGGTAAATTTATTTGGAGTTAAAATAGAACATATGCTTGTTCTATTTTAAGAGAAGCCTAATGCTTGAAATATTTCACTTCAGAAGCTTACTAGAAATATTTCCTAAGTGAGCAATGAAACTAGTAATAAAATATTAGTAAATGGAAAAATTATACTTGTTCAAAATCCATTACCTATTTTACAGCTCTATGGAATCATATAAAAATGTTAAACATATCCTAACATGCAATAATCAAATTAAATATTTGCCTTGGTATCAAAAAAATGTTCTATTAAATTTTATTATTCTCTTCCCACCATTTTATATAGCAAGCACTAAATGGGAAAACAGATTTGGGGAAGAAATTGTGGTTGTAAAGTTGGTGACCTGGAATTTAGTTTATAATTGTTACCTAAAGTAAACTCAAGAGAATCATTCTTTTTTATCCTTTATCTTCAGGTAATGTCTGCATCTCAGAGAGGAAAATGTTGACATGCTTATTTCTATCTTCCAATGAATTATATAAACTCCAGGTTCCTGCAAGTATTGACTCTAAAAACAATATATAAATTTAAATTCAGATAGAGAAAAGTTCAGCAACAGGCACTTCCATCCTCGTATTACCTGCTTATTACCCAAGTTTCCTCACTCATGGAATGGAAATCAGGATAATGCCTGCCTTGTGAGCTGACAAGAGCATTCCCATGAAGGACATAACACAGGATCTGGCACATAATAAATGCTTAATAAGCATTATTACTATTTTGCTACATGCAGAAAAATAACTTTAAAACATGATGATAAAAGCTACCTTTACTGGAAACTTACTAATGTGCCAGGCACCAAATGAATACTTAACATGCAGTATCTAATTTAACACGTTATATTAACCCATTTTATACACAAGACCCTTAAGGGGGAACATTCTCCAGTTCAAGCATTCCAAGGATCCTAACATGCTGTAGTTCTTTTCAACTACTCCTGGTTTAAAGAGAAAATCGACACAAAAGGATAAATCCTATTCTTACATTAAAAAGAATTATTTGATGATATCTCCCTCCATTATGGCAGATATTACCATATTAGCCAAGGTTTTCTCCTAACCTTTTCTTCACTCAAGACACCATATGACTGACTTACATAAATCAGGAAATTGATTACTTTTTTAAAGGTCTATTTCTTTCACTCTGTTTGGACCAGATTTGGAATTTGGCTTTTTTGTTGTACTCTCACTAATATGCATGATTAGTTTGATTTGCCCCTGTATTTTGATTTCACCAATAAATTTAGGGTTTTTTTCTTTAATGTTATTCTTTAATAAGAAGAACAATAAAATCTTTAAATGTTCCGAAATAAATAGTTCAAAAATAAATATGTAAAACATGTATATATAAACTAAACATGTAAAATTCAATCAATGCAAAAGTTTGTTCAATTTAAAAGTGAACCCACTCTCATATGAGGTTGAGTGTATGTTTGTGTGTGTAAGGCATAGAGTTTTTTGAGACTTGAAATATATATGATTAAAGAAAAATCTATAAAAATAAAAGCATAATATGCAAATTGATCAAACAGCTAAACAGAATGACTCAGAATAATGTGCAAATTGATCAAACAGCTAAACAGCAGGATGACCACACTATGACATGCACTGATGCCAGGCCAACCAAGGTGGGTGCAATGTGATTGGTCATGGGGCCACCATCATCCCACAGTCTCCCACAGAGGAAGACCTAGGCCTCAGGCCAACAGGACAATCGATGAGTGTGTGTGGGGGGGAGAAGGGGCCCTTCATGATTACCCCACAGAGGAAGGCCCAGGCCACCCTCTGTGGGGCAATTGATCAGAGGGCTCCAGAACTAGGGAACCAGGGCATGTGGTGGCATATGGGGACAGTGCCAGGCCAAGGAGGGTACAGGCAGGGGGGCAGGACCAGCCGTGAGGCAGCAGCCGGGGCGGGGAGGAAGCAGGGGCTGTGAGGGCTGCAAAGGCCTACCCTTGCACAGATATCCCGCATTAGGCCTCTAGTATTAACTACTTACCTTTGTCACACTAAATGTATAATATGTACTAACATATTACCTCTCAGGTATCCATTTCTAAGATAGGACATATTTTTTTTAAATGGTATAATTCATAGGACTTCTTGAAAATAAGAAACCACAACAGTGAGTGAACTGGCATTCTAACTCAGCAGCAGAGTACAACAGTCAGATTTTAAAAAAAGTTTGCACAGTCCTCAATCTATTAATTTATGAACAGAGTTGTATTTACTGATTCTAATAAAACAGGGACCAACCTCAAGAGAAAGTCTGAATTTCACTATTAATATAAATAATGACCAGAAGGAAAAATTTTAAATACATCCAAGAGTTTATTTGGCTACTGTTAAGATTCTCCTTTCCAAAAAGGAAAGCTGAAATTTGTGTTGCCATATTTACTTCACAGTGTCATTTTAGAGAAACATTTTTAACAAAATACATGTAAATAAAATCTTCTAAAGTATGTAATGAATAAATATATTTCATTCCTGAAAATTAAATCAGATAAAAGATTATCTGATAATTTTATTCTCTTAAACTTTAAATTATCAGTACTTTATACTTAAGATGTACATATGTCCCTTAGTTTCATATACCTACATAAAATAATTTGTATGTATATATCTGTATGTAATAATTTGTATGAAACTAAAAGGGTCTTGCAAAATGTACATATCTTGCAATCTTCCATATGTATATTTCTATCATCAATGTAATATCAACAAGAAAAAAAGATTCCATATTGGCAAAGGATTGGCTTTAGTTCTTTAAATTTTAATGGATGGATCTTAAAAATGTATAATACCCAGAGTCAATACAAAACTTGTGTGCGATATCTTGAGCCTTTCTGATGAGTGGATCTACGACTTTCTCAATGATTGAGAACAACTATTCAAGACAAAAGAAAGCCACACCTCAGTGGTGGTGGACTAGCGGGTGCAGGCACCACGTTGTGGTAACCAATCTTAAGTCTTACCTTTCAATGGCTGTGCAATCCTCACTAAGTTTTGTAATATCTCTGCACTTCAGTTTCCTAATTTTAAAAATAAAGATAGTAACAAGTCATATTTCAGAAGTGTATTTACTATGAAGCCTATTAAGCTTAAATTCAGAGCCTTGGAAATGTGTTCATATCATCAAGTATTTTTGTAAAATTTGCAACATTGTGTGTCTGTTTTTTGTTTTTTGTGGGGTTTTTTTGTTTGTTTGTTTGTTTGTTTTGTAATGGAGGCATTCCAAATTGTGTAACTTCAAACACTACTAATATTGGATCCTTCTCTTTTTCACCTCAGGAGTTTTTTTTGTTTTGTTTTGTTTTGTTTTTTTAAGGATTAAGCCATAGTACATGTAAAGCTGTAGGATTAAACTTAGAACACAGAAAACATTTGGTTAATATTCATTCTCATGATTATTGACTATCATAGGCAATTGTTGTGTATTTATTCTTCTCGTTGTTACATACAATTGAGAGTTTTAAATAGTGTAGGTTAGGGTTGTTTAAAAAATGGCTTAGTGTACTAACCAAGTTTTCTTTCTACTCAACAATTTTAGAAAGAGAAATAGTATGAAATACATGAATTCAAACATTAGACTTATTGACCAGACTAAGAAGGGCTAGCTTTAGACTTTAATGAAGACCATCTTTTTTATTTTGGAAAAGAAAATCTATGACTTTTATTCAGAGTAAGTTATGATGCCAGGTAGAGTAAAGTTGCTGTGTGGCAGTTACAAGAAAAGATGTGTAGATGGATGAACTCTCCAGAATTACACAAATCTTATCATAGCTATACAGAAGCATCCAAATAGCCAGGGATTCGGCAATATATTCAAAAAAAGGCCATGCCAAATTTTGTGTCACAGTTTTACATTTGGAACATATGATATCTATTTTACATTCATAATATAAATCTTATTCAGATGACCTCTATTTTACTATTTATACTATAAATGCCTGCAAACCTAGAAGTTACAGATAGGTTATTTCTAGAAATCATGGTTTATCACACAAACAATCACAATAAATATTGGCTTCTCATTAAGCTCTATCTTTGGATTTTTCTATTATCTTATTCAAACAAAGGAAATACATACATGCATTAGTATAAATAAAATTCACCCAAAAAATGACTTGTATTTCAAATATTAGGAGTTTGAATATTAAACTCATTAAATCATTGAGTCAATATAGAAATGTATTGCCTGCTTCAAGTTAAAATAAATTTAAGGTAACACTAGCATTGGCTCTAGCAACAGCTTAAATCCTGAAGCAATGCTGATTTATATTCATATAGAATTGGTGTTTGAATCCCATTTAATGTTCACAATATGTATATACATATATATTGATGTAATTTGAAATTCTTTTTAGAGAAAAATGCTAGCTATGTTTGTCTTGCCTTTCCTAAGTCAATCATAAATTGTCTAATGAATTCGCTCAGAAATATTAAGAGAGAAAATTGCTTCGTTTTGCTCTGCTCAATAGAAATAAAGCAAGTAAGTTACTTCCAGGTAGTAAGCTGCATGGCCAAAATTACAGTGCCATTTTCTGCTTCGTGCTGTGCCCATTTATCAAAACAGAATTGGTCACCGGGTTCTTCGCATTGCTTTTGAGAGATGTCATACGCACTGCAGAAGAGCTGACCAAGTAGCTGGCTGATCTCTCTGGATGGGACTTCCTCCCACAACAGAGCTGGCTGTTGAAGTGCCTCCTGAAGCTTTCACTGAGTAGATACAGGGCAAATGGATTGACGCAAGAATTGCAAAAGCTCAGAATCCGGGCAACTAAGGTGGCAATCATGTGGCCCAGCGACGGATCGATCTTGTTATAGTTGAAAGATCTGTACATATAGAGGATATGATTTGGAAACCAGCAGAAGGCAAAGCAGCCCACGAAGACCAGCACAATTTTAGCCAGGCGTTTCCGGGTTTCCATCTGCAAGTACAAGGAAAAGGCCCATCGGTTAAGATGAAAGGGGAGCCAGCCACATCCCAAACTCATGACATAACAGGGGTAAACTTGTAATAGCTTATTAACACATCCAAAACTATTTATTTTCCTCAACAATGGGATGGTTTCAACAGTTGGATTAAGCCTGTTGTTGTCACTACACTGCTTCCATTCATAAAATTTTACAGTGTATACAACACTAGATAACAAAATATTGAGAAACGGCTATGTCTTTATGTGAAAATGGTGATCTTAAAAAATCTTATTTTCCAAATACTTTCCTTTAGATTTGTTCATTTTCATTATAAACCTCTTATATTTGTATTAAATCCAAAGAATTCATGAATCATAGAATATAGTCAACCTTAGAGTTTCTTTTTAAAATCAGGGTATTTTAATAGGAAAAAATACATCTAATAAAATAGGTATAACCTTTTTTAACCCTTACTGCACACACACACACACAAAAACCTTGGGATTTAACTCCAGACTCATAAATTCAAAACACCTGACATAACTGTCAATAAATATTACTGGGTTAGTTACCTTTAAAAATGAATATCTAGTTTTCTTTATTTTCATAAAATTTACATACTGGGTTTATTGCTTTACAGGCATGTTTTCAGGAATGTGATAAAGAGACACCATTAAATATTAGACATTGATCTTTTGAAATCTAAATATCATTTTCCAATATTCTAGAGTCCGGGGTTCGCTGATATTTGCCTGATTTGTTCAAATATTTAAATAAGCCAACACGCATGTGAAAACAATTTCTCAAAAGATATTGATAATAAGCAACATGAGCTAAAACGAAGGGTAGCCAACTAGAATATGCCAGAGGAGATTGGAAATGTTTAGGAATCAAACAGGTCTGACATAGGGGAGAAGTAGTTAGTGGCAACAGCAAAGGAGGGGGAAAGTGCAAAGGAGTGCAGTTTAGAAAGCAGCACGTGGCACTCCAGATGTCTCCCGGGGGCACGTTAGTCGACCCTGCAATATTAAGAAGGCTGATGTGAAATTTATATGACTAAGTCGTGTCCTTCCTAGCAGGTGGAGCTTGGGTGCAAGAATTTCATGGCAATCTATACTCGGGCGGTCAAAAGCACAGGCAGGCAGATGGCATTGGGATTACTTCTCAACAGATGTCAAGCACAATTACCCAGCCTGAGTGTATAAATCTCATTAGGGACATTTATAAAAACAGGGCAGAACTAAGGCCGATATGAAAAAAAATGGTGGTGGGGAGGGTAAGAGGAACCCAACTCTACAGAGCAGCTCCGCAGGCTCTGAAGGAAAGAATTATATAAAAAGGGAAGAGCACGTGACCTGGACATTGTTGCTTCAATGATGCCAGATATTTAGGGGGGAAAAATCTATGAATGTATCTAACTATTGCTTTGATGCTTGGTTGACTTTTTTAAGGCTTTCAAGCAGATGTGGATCTCTGCTGTTGATGGCCAGAAACCTTGATGAGATCCTGCTGTTGCTCAAGTGCCCAGAGCCCCAGCCTGTCTCCACATACAGTCCTGCACATTCCAGTGATCTGCCATTCAACTTGTCTCCATTCAAATTAGGGAGCAGTCGCCTATAACCTCCCTGTGCCTTTGGAAGAAGGCCCTCTCTAGGAGTGCACAAATGCACAATTTGAAACTTTGTCCCTTAAGTATAGTTTTCCCATCCCTTTGTGGATTAACATAAATTTCCCTTGTATTTGATAGATTAATTAAAGATGGTAGCTGAGACTGGGATGCCAGGACACAGGCTTTTATTGGAGAGAGGGCACCTCCACCGACTGCTACCAGAGAGAAAGAGGCCAAAAGACACCTGGGGGTTTACTTTTAAGGGAAGGATAGGGGACGGGCTTAGGGTACTCAGCGCGCGCTGATTGGTGGTAGGAATGGGGGCTTAGGGTATTTGGCAGGTGCTGATTGATGGTTCAGAGCTCAGGAATGTCTGGCCCCAGGTGGGGTTTGCATCTGTCCATCAATTGAAGGAAGGGAGGATCTATCAGTATTAGGGCTGCATACTCTTTAAGGAAGAAAGAGTATGTGAGGTACATGTTGCAATTTTCAAGTTAATGTACAATCTGTATAGGAAAATCTATAAAATTAATTATGACTTCAACACCAGCCTCCCTTCGATCATCCTCTGGTTTTGCTGGCCTGTCTCCAGAGCCTTCCACGGTGGCCTCCTACCGAACCTCATCCCCAGCCCCAGGCAGTGTCTGACAGCCCTGTCCCCGATTCCTCCTTCTCCCAGGCTTCCTGTCAACCTTATCTGAGTGGGCTAATGGAAGAAGACAATAATTAAAGAAATGCACACTTAAACTGTGAAAATTTTCTGTTTCATTGTGTGGTTCTTTGCATAAACACTTGCATGTAAAATAAACTCTTCTGGGATGTTACATTTTAATGGTTGTAGGCCCACAAGGCACAGTGGCAGGACCTTCGTGGGCCTTTTCAGAGCTGTGACATGACCACATCTTAGAGACACCCCCCCCCCCGGCCCCTTCCAGTTCAGGCCAGTGCGTGTCCCAGTGCCCTCTCTCAGTTATCATCCCTCCTGGTATTGAGAACCCATGAAATTGAACCCAAATAGCAGTACTGCTGCTGACCAGGGCACCGCCAACACACCACACACACACACACACACACACACACACACACACACACACACAGAGCTTACCTGCTTTTGGGTATGTTCATTGTATTCTCCGGGAAGATTATGTGCACTTTTAATCAAGGTCTTTGCAATATGGTAATAATAAACGCTAATGATAGCAAGGGGTATGAGGAAATACACCAAGAAGATGAGCACTGAATGAATCTTTGGGTGTAATTCGTCGGTCTGAGGGTAGGGTATGCACGCTGTGAAGCTGCCGTTATCCAAGCTGTCAATGCGCACCACCTCGGAAAACACGGCCTCGGGGACCGCCAGCAGCACTGAGACCACCCAGATGCCCGCGGCCTTCGCGCAGGTCCACAGCACCGCCCCTGACGCCTGGATGTCCATGGGGTTTACAATGGCTTTGTACCTGCGAAGACAGCATGCCGCACATTACCCTTAAGAAAGGAGGTGAAAAGGGAGGTTTGTAGGGAGGGAGGGATATAGGGAGGGAGGGAAGAAGGGAAGAGAAATCTCACCTGCTAAGAGAGAGATGCCAAACCCCATTATGCCCAGGCTGTTTTATATTAAGATCCCCTGCTGTATCTGTCCGCTTATTCTACTGCTTATTAGCACCGAAGACAAGAAGACAGAGAAAAATATCTGAAATTGTTATTTCCCAAATTGCAGCAATTTGTTTACTGCTTTCACAAGGTTTTGTTTTTTTTCTAAATCTACGCCAAAGTGTCATTATGTATTGAATACTTTTAATTAAATACTGTTATTCTTGAAAAATCTATTGCTACTACAATTGCTATGATATGCAGTAGCCATAAAATATAAAATGCCCACAAACTATTTATTAAATTCTACATTGATACACTTATTTAGCTTATAAACCTGAATCGCCCACTTTTTTTCAAAGGGTACTAGAGGCCTGGTGCATGACATCGTACACTGGGGCGGGGGGGGGGGGAACCTCAGCCCAGCCTGCACCCTTTTGAAGTCTGGGACTCCTCAGGGGATGTCCACGTAAGCTGGCAGTCGGACAACCCCCTGAGGGACCCTTAGCACCTCCTGTGGGAGCACATTGACCACCAGGGGTCAGCTCTTGCGGTGAACGCCTTCCCCCTGGTGGTCAGTGCATGTCATAGCGACCAGTCATTCTGCCAGTCAATTTACATATTGGCCTTTTATTACATAGGATCAGTAAATCTTAGAGACTAATTTACATGGGGATTTTTCCCCCCATCATCCAGTTACAAGGGCTGAGAGAAATATTCTATCTTTCAATTTCAACTTTTTAAATGTAGAGACCTCATGAAGTCCTCTCTCCTTCCGCCAGCCATCATCATAGAGGAAAAGGGTCCACTCCAGGACATAAAGGCTTCAGCAATCCAAATCCTCTGCAGCTAACTCAGTCACACATTGGGGCAACCATAATGCAAACAAACCAAAATTGTATGTAAAAACTCACACTATTTATATTTGTCCTTGAAGATATATTAGTTACAGTCAGTATACCCACGAGGTTAACAAGATACAGTTAAAATTTGTTTTATGGTAATAATTTGGTCAAACAAATCTGCAGTGTCATTGTAACTCTGATAACCACTGGAAAATCACTTAATGTCTTTTTCTTTCCTCTGAGGATCGGGGATAAAAACAAAAGTTTAAAATTAAAAATCAAAATGATTAGAAAAAAAGTGCATAGAGTGCCTGTTACAGTGCCTGGCCATTAGCAGAGATTAACCATGTGATGACCCTGTACCGTCTCCTTATTTACATTTGATTCAGTCTGATGTTCTAAGCATTCACAGTATTTCCAGCTGGAAGACAGTCATGTAAAGCCTCCTTCAGGTTCTGTAAGGATGCTTTCTGGTTTCCCCAGGAGAGGAAGAGCACCCTCAGCCCCAGTCCCACTCTGAGGAAGCCTCTTTCTCCTTCGGGGCTTGAATCCAAGTGTCACCCTCAGACCCTCAATAGAAAGAAGCTCATTTGCATTTTGATCTGGAGGATCTTCCCATGTGAAGCAGGAAACATAGAAATTAAAGTAGAACAACAGCAAAGGGCCTCAACACCAAATTAAGTAAAATAGCAGGAGTCATGCATTTTGCCCAGACTTAACACAGAGCATCTTGTCTACCATTCTGCTTATTTGTACATTCTTCCTAAGAAACTCAATTATAATCAGTAACTAGAATGAGCTATTTTTTCTGCTTTTTAAATTTTTTTATCAGCTTGATAACATTCAAAGAGGTTTATTTGCTTGTTTTTAAACTCAGAGAGCACTAAGAGCACTATAAAGGTAAATAGAAGTCCCTTGTAACTAACATCTCAGACCTGGCTCCTGGGTTAAAACAAATTTCACATCATTCCATATACTACTATATAGGAAATGTAATTCTGTCACTGTCTCCTGAATCAAATATTACAGATAGTAGCTCTTGATATTCCATTGTGGTAATTGAAGATTTTCTCCCTGAAACCTCTATATTCCATTCCCAACTTCCTGATTTAGTACGTTATATCATTTATAAAAGTCAATAGGTTATTATGACTAAACAAATACCACTCACTGCCTAGTTAATAGTATATTATGACATTCTCTTTATTATATGCATGTCTGATTTTCCTAGAGTTGTTACTTAATAATTTTTTCATTTGTATGATCATCCATTAACCTGAATTTAATCCTTTTCTAAATGCTATTTCATCAATTTCCTGAATAATTGGGAGTCCCAGTGGTTGAATCTCAATTATTCTTCTTTCTTAATGTTTTACTTTATCAAACTCATCTCTGTCTTCTTTGAGGTTTTATTTTCTAAGCTGTCTTATTAGCTTTAGCTTACTTTCTTTCTTCTAGACTGTTTCTAATATTTTTATTTTTTTAACTTTTATTTTTGGAAGTATTACATATGTCTCCTTTTGTTTCCTCTCCCATTGACCCCTTATAGCCCAAATTTTAGAAGTTTTTTTCTAGTTTTCCAGTTATTATATGGCTATGGAAATAATACAGAAAATGTTTCATTTTCTTTTCCTTTAGAATAATTTCAAGTTTGCTTTGTTGTTGCTTAGTTTCTTTATTCTAGAACCACTCCTCAAAAGTTAAATTATTTATTGCCTGACAATTCATATTTAAGATCAAACTAAGAAAGGGCTGATTACAAATTCTTTTGTATGTGGATGAATAGGGAAAGACAGAGATATGGGGATGGAGGAGGGAGCTGTTGATCACTCAGGCAGACTAGTTAACTAGACTCTCTTTTTAGATTGTTAGAAAGAACAAGGTACATTCTGAATTTTCCTTTTTTTGTTGTTATTAATTCTCACCCCTCACCTGAGGATATTTTTCCATTGACTTTTAGGGAGAGTGGAAGAGAGAGGAAACATCGATGTGATAGAAATACATGATTTTAAAGGAGAGGAGTCTGCAACTGAGGTATGTGTCCTTGACCAGAACTGAACCCAGGGCCCTTCTGTCCACAGGCCAACACGCTATCCACTGAGCCAAACCAGCTAGGGCTTCCATTATTTTAAAAGGAAGGAAAAGGTCACTTCCCTACTCTCATCCCTACCCCATAGCTAAGCACATTAGCAGAAGCACTACAATCATACAGGATGATGGGAAAAGTTCAAATAGGAATAAAAGCAATGACTCCCTTGTCCTGATAAGATTATCATGGTAAAGCTAGCAACATATCCAGAGTTTCTGGTGGAGAAGAAGTAAGAGACCTAGTGGGACTCAGGGCACACATTTTTAGTAGGGATGATTCTTCACCACCTCCTGCAGGAAAGGGAAAATAGATTCCATGGATCTTCCACTAAATGATACACATTGGATAAAAAAGAGTATTGCCCTCACCAGTTTTGCTCAGTGGTTAGAGCATCAGCTTATGGACTGAAAGGTCCCAGGTTCGATTCCATTCAAGGGCATGTACCCTGGTCGCAGGCTCAATCCCTGGGCCAGTCAGGTTGCCTGTGGGAAGCAACCAGTCATGGTGTCTCTCTCACATTTATGTTTTTTTATGTTTTTCTCTCTTCCCGCCTCCATTCTCTCTCTCTAAAAACATTAAATAAATAAATGGAAAAAATATCCTCGGGTGAGGATTAACAACAACAAAAACTCCAAATGTTAAAAAGCCAGAAATTATAGTTAAAAACATAGATTACTGAAGGGTCATTATTACTACCAAACCTAAACTTATAACTATCAGATAATGTTATATAGTAACCAATATTTCATGTGCATTTTTTAAAGTAAAAATATGTAGTGCAAATTAATATGAACATGTTTAATCATACTTCCTTTAAATATTTATGAAAATGTAGGAATGGAATAGTCCCTCGGATTTCTATCTCATTGAATTTAGTAGCATAATCGTATGTATATAATCGTATGTATAAAAAGTGTGTTTTTCATGCAGATAGTCTCAGAAAGATATCTTTAAATGCAAACTAATCAATCAAAATTCACATAAAGATAACATAATCATCATTCACATATTAAATATCAGTAAATATATTTGCTTCTTTATTGATGCCTTTTTTGAATATTGCTTATTATGTTTGTATACAGTCGTAATTAAATCTAAAGAAGTAATTAAATTAAATCATATTACACAATATATAATGAAAATTAGATAATTCTAACTCATATAAAGTTATCAAGACATATAAAAATCTCCATCTATAAATGTCTGCAAAGCTTTCTAGTTACACCAACCGTAGTTTCCTTTTTTATACCAAATTTTTATTTATCAGAGACCAACAAAGTCCAAGGTGAACTATCTGATAAGTAGAGGATTTCATGAAAGCAAAAGAAAGAATTTCAAAAAGGCCCAACCAGCATGGCTTAGTGGTTGAGTGCTAACCTATGAACCAAGAGGTCACCATTAGATTCCCAGTCAGGGCACATGCCTGGGTTGTGGGCTCAATTCCCCATGGGGGCAGGGGGTGAGTGCAGGAGGCAGCTGATCAATGACTTTTTCCCCCCCTCATAGATGTTGTTATCTCTCTCACTCTCTCTTCCTCTCTGAAATCAATAAAATGTTTTTTTTTTTAAAAAAGACTTTCAAAAAGAAGTGTAAGTCTCTGTGTCAAATACTCTAAAAATAGACAAAAATCCTCCTGAAACTGGAGCTTGTGTCCTGCTCTCTGCTATTATCTGTAATGTGCAACCCTATGCCTGACCCACAGTAGATTCTCAATAAATCTTTACTGCACTTATGTAGAAACCTGGCCTGAGCAACAAGGAGATGATCTGATTAAGAGCAGTTTTGGTGGAGTAGAGTGGTCATTGCTGGCTATTAGGTTGCTGTGAGTATGGAAGTGAGAAATGGGAACAGTCTAGTCTACTGATGCCCAAGTTGGATCAATCCTCAGAACCACCTGGAACACTGAAAATAGGTAGAGTATTATTACATTTCCTCCAAGACTCACTAGCACAGTCTCTAGCCTGAAAAAGGAGACATTCTGCATTTTATAAGATTTTCAAGTGATTCTCACTATAAATCAAGTTTATAGTGAACCACATCTACCACGGAAGACTGACCGAGGCAGTGAGCATCTCTCCACACGCTCCCTGTGATGCGTACACATCCAGCATTGGTGAGGATCAGAAACCCAGCAGAAGTTCAGTGTTTGAGAATCAGATGCCTTCACAGTGTGTCATATCATGCTTTAAGAGTATTGATAACTTT
Source organism: Vespertilio murinus (assembly GCA_963924515.1). NCBI lineage: Eukaryota > Metazoa > Chordata > Mammalia > Chiroptera > Vespertilionidae > Vespertilio > Vespertilio murinus. The sequence continues at coordinate 175,862,125 of OZ004705.1, read as the reverse complement.
TAGCAGTAATACTTATTCTGAACGAAATTACTAAATTTATCATTTAAAAATATCTAAGCATTGTCGTACAATAGAATGGCTAAAACTATAAATAACAAGTTAAAAATAATGTAATATATGGATGTCACTTAGGAAAAGGTGAGAAATACCTTTCTCATTACAGAGGGGTCAGGGAATCTAATTGTTCTTTATCGGGGAGAGGGGGGAGGGAATCACTTTGTTCTTAAGTTAAAACGTATGACTTAGCCTAAACCGGTTTGGCTCAGTGGTAGAGCGTCGGTCTGTGGACTGAAAGGTCCCGGGTTCGATTCCGGTCAAGAGCATGTACATTGGTTGCGGGCACATTCCTGGTAGGGGGTGTGCAGGAGGCAGCTAGTCGATGTTTCTCTCTCATCGACATCTCTAGCTCTCTATCTCTCTCCCTTTCTCTCTGTAAAAATATCAATAAAATATGTTTTTTTAAAAAGTATGACTTAAATGACACAAATGTTTGATAAGGAAGAGAATGATGATGGCAACTTATGTTGATGAAGACAATGATTGGAACTAGCCAGTCTGTGATTATAAAGGGATTGAGGAGAGGCTATAGATGCTGAAGAGATTGTCATCATTAATTGTACAAGAGAACCATTGCTCTCCACTTCAGTGCCTATTTTCTGATAATTAACTGCATGTGTGACTAAATACTGATTTGAATTAGTGAGTCATTTGTCATTTTGACTCATAGGCGACATGGAAGTAGTTACACAGTAACCCACAGGTTAAAAATGCTTTCATATTATTTCACTTGCTAAAATAGTCCTGTGCTGCTAAACTCATTAGTGTGCTCATTTCACAGAAAAGCTTATCAAGACTAAGGGATTACAGAATGCTTAAATGATTTCAGAGCCAGTAGCATAAAACTCAGAATTCACTCACATGTTGTGATTATAGATTTAATGTTTTAAACTATAGCATATTATAGAGAATACAACTGAAGCACTAAATGCTTTACTCACAATTTTTAGACATTTGATCTCCTATCTTCATTAAGTCAATGATATTTTTAACTGCAAAGACTTAACTTATATCTGTGATTATGCTTTCTTAATTGATCATGTTTATAGTAGAGAAACTAAGCCTCAACAGTATCAGCAGATTCTGTTTCATATTCTTTTAATTCATCTCTTAAAACCAGATTCTGTTTCATATTCTTTTAATTCATCTCTTAAAACTGCATTTTCATAGATTCCATATAAATGTCTATATAATCATTTGTAGATTGTACTTTCATAATCTAAATCTGGTTAAATGTTCAGCTCTCTCTTAAAATGTGGTTCTTTTTCAAAAATTAATTTGAATTCAACCACATTTAATAAAAATTTTAATTTTTAAAATATTCCCTCCAAATTTTCCCAAATAATAAATGTGAAGGAGGAGGTATACATTGAAAGTTTTAAAATATTCTTAATGAAAATCGATATAAGAAAAAAATTAAAATTCAAGGGAGTCAAGGGAAGTGCTAGGGAGAAGTGAAGGTTTAGTGTTTATTTCTCCTCCCCATGAGAACTAGGAGTAACTGGAAATAGAAGATATTGCCAAGAGCCTTAATAAATCAGTAGTGTTCATGGGGAGTAGGGTATAGAATAATAACATTTAATATTTTATATCAATAATTAAAACAATAAGTTAAGATAGCTCATTAAGTTTGAAGCAAGCAAAATTAAGCTAGATCATCACTTTGGAGCATAAAAATGAAAATAACCTCGATCATATGGAAACAAATGATAATAAAGAAACAAAGAATGACAAATGATAAAATAAATAAATAAATAAATAAATAAATAAATAAATAAATAAAAGGATGTTGCCCTAGCCAGTTTGGCTCAGTGGATAGTGTTGGCCCATGGACTGAAGGGTCCTGGGTTTGATTCCAGTCAAGGGGATGTACCTTGGTTGCAGGTTCTTTAGCCCTTATTGGGTTGCATGCAGGAGGCAACCATTCATTGTGTCTCTCACATCAATGTTTCTTGCTGTCTCTCCCTCTCTCTTCCACTTTCTCTAAAAATCAGTGGGGAAATATTTTTAGGTGAGGATTAACAAAAATTAAAAATATATTAAAAATAAAAGGATGTCTAATGAAGACATGTGTCCTTTGGTACAGAAAAGAAATAAACTTTGGAAATACCAGATTGTCAGTGAATTGGGGATGTGGGTGAGGTTCTCCAAAGAGCTGAAAGTAATTTGGTTGCACTATGATCTAACACCTACACAAGACCTAGAAAATTGGTGAAGTCTCCTGAGAAATCTGCATTTGAAAGGGCCAAAGGAAGTTATTTTGGGTTTTGAAAAACACCAATAGGAACTGTACTGCGAGTGGCAACTAACAAGAAGGAAAACGTTGAACTCAACTGTCTGACTTTATGGCTCAGCCAGTACAGAGGTCAAATGCATTACTGCAGGCAAGAGTCAGAGAGGGATATCTTAGAGGGTCCTTTTTTTCTCACTGGGGAGTGTACAAATAGAACAAGCACAAGCTGTTAAGTGAGAGACTTATCTGAGGTGTGGTGGCGTGGAAAAGTGCAACAGGCAAGCACTGGAGCACTGGACTGAGCATCGGGTTGCCTCACCAGTAATCAATGTCCTTCGCTCTCTCTGAGTCCCTGTTTGCTCAATGCTCAGAGAGGAGGTAACAGAGTCCCATCTTAGGACCCTTAGCTCTACAGTTGAAGACATTTTTATTTTGCAAACAAATAAAATACTTACTTGTGGGCATGTCTTTACTGCCGTTTTGTCATTTTGTCCAACTTGAACGTTTAGACATAATAGAGTCAGAACTAGCACCCTGATGCCATAAAGCCCCAGACTGGAGTATTCTCTCTTTATTTACACAGTATGTTCCAAAGGTTTTAGATCACTGTGGATGAATAATCTTTAAAACCTATATAGTAACAACACCTAATTTAATGAGTGAATTAGAAGGGAAAAGAAAATAAGCTAGAAGTATTTGAGACTAATGAATAAAATATATTTGATTATTGGAGGCAAAAATAACAGCTTTTATCTAATGAAAAACCATAAATTAATTAATAAATTAAGTTCAGATTACAATTCATCCTGTTTCTATGGTTACATGAAAACAACAACTGGGCACTTGTTATGCAAAACAAATTTTCCTTTTGAATTGGCACCTGGAAAGCCTTTAGACAAATGTACTATAGGACTCACATTGCATGAAAGTATGGGTCACTTTCTGTTTTTTAACTTTCATTTCTCTACTAGAGGCCCAGTGCACAAAATTCGTGCACTGGGGGAAGGGGAGGAGGGTGTCCCTCAGCTCAGCCAGCATCTTCTCCAATCTGGGACCCCTCGGGGAATGTCCGACTGCCAGTTTAAACCGGCAGTCTCAGACATCCCTCTCACAATCGGGACTGCTGGTTCCCAACTGTTCGCCTACCTGCAATCCTGATCACCCCCTAACCACTCCCCTGCCAGCCTTATGGACATTTAACTGCTCCCCTGCCAGCCTAATTACCCCCAACTGCCCTCTCCTGCAGGCCTGGTCCTCCCCAACTGCCCTTCCCTGCCAGCCTGGTCTCCCCTAACTGCCCTCCCCTGCTGGCCTGATCACCCACAACTACCCTCCTCTGCTGGCCATTTGTGGTGGCCATCTTTGACCACGTAAGGGCAGCCATCATGTGTGAGGGCATGAGGGTCAATTTGCATATTACCTCTTTATTATATAAGATACCTGGTTTTCCTCCCTTTTTTTTTTTAATACTCATTGTACTGTATCTGTATCTTTATCTTTTAGATGCCTTAAATTATTTTGGAACAAGTTGAAAATAAATAAGTTATCATGATACCTTTGTAATTAACTAGTTATTAATAACAGGAAAAGAGCAAAGGGAAATAACCCTCTCCCATTATGGAGACAGGGATGGCATTTTCCCTGCAAAACACTGGGGGGGGGGGGTGGGACTGGATAAAGGAAAGCTAGCTAGCTGCCTGTCCAGTAAAGTTTGGATGACTAGGGAAGCTGAGGTCTGTCAGTCACACCTGGGAGCAGAGGTCATTGGCCAGATGGGCATGGCCACTGCAAGTCCATGAAGATTCGGGATACATAACGCCCACACAAAGGAGTTTGCTTTCTTAGTCCCCCTTGGTGTGTTGCACTTGACTCCTGGCTTGTGGGCTCTTTTGCTCCTGCTCCCTTGCATTGTGTGTGGACCCAGCTCCAATCCGGAAAGGAAACAACAGTTTTGCTGTTAGCTTTACCTAAATCCTCGCTATACATCTATGACTGGACTAAGGGAAATGAGATATATATTCCATGGAAATAAAGCTTTCTACCATATCTCATTCTCCCATGGCGGCTCTGGAAATGCTTCTTCCAGTGGCACTCCAAGAACCCGCCTCCCACCAGCGATGGGAGAAGACAAGGCACTTTTTTCTCTGATAACAATCACTCTGGAAACAAGGGTTATTGGCAGGGTGAGATTACTGCCTTAGGTATGCATGGCCAGCCCAAACTCCTCAAAAGAGCTTTAGAAGCATACTCTGAGAGCCAACCTCAGCACAGTGCCCCAGGCTACCGAACAAACCAGACAAAACAAAACAAAAGCCAGCTATTCAATCAGTACCTGAGCTTCAGTAAGGAGCTTTGGTGAAAAACCAGCAAACAGATAATGGCATTCTCTTTCACCACTGGACAAATACTGATAAAAAAGCTTCCTAAGGCCTCGGAAGTGTTAGACCTAGGGCCCACGTTATATCGGTTTCAGTATTTTAACAAATAATTATAGTAAAGGAAATATATATTTGCATTGATATAACATGTAAATAATGTTAATGATTCAAGGTTCATACCTAAGAGCACGAGTTCAGTTATGGAATTAAATATGTTTATCCTAACTATCAAATAAAGGCTTGAAATAATTAATACATTATCACTTTAGTCTCATTAGATGCAACATTATTTTTGTATTCAATCCAACATTGACTGTAGAGTATCAGAAAAACAACATAACCTGATATATTAAATTAATATTAATTTAATTGTATTGTCTTATGGAATTTTGGAATTAAATTTATAAATGCATTTTAGTTAACATTTATATTTTAAAAAACAGCATAAGAAATTTATTTCTAGTTTTGTATTTGTAAGTACACAAAATAATGAAGTTCATACTTTAGCACTAGGAGTCTGTGGGAATTTTATTTTTATTTTTATGTTTTTGCTATAAAAGAAAAAGGAAAACTCATTCTTAAAAATGACTACCATTTTAAATATGGGATTTTGGGGGGCCAAAGTGTCTTTAAGAGTTCAAGAAAGGATATCTGAGTTTGGAATGCAGCTAGTGCAATAGGTTGTGAATATTTCTATAATGCCAATCATAAGCAAAGTCTGGCTTATGGGGTTCCCCCTACCTGGTATCATGGCACACAAGCCTCAACAGTGGGAGAGAGGAGAAAGTGTGTGTGTGTGTGTGTGTGTGTGTGTGTGTGTGTGTGTGAGAGAGAGAGAGAGAGAGAGAGAGAGAGAGAAACTGGTAAAAATGACACAATGCAGAATATGCAAATACTTTTAATTAGCTATTTAATGCGAGCAAGCAAAAGAAGTATATTTTTTATATACTAACAAAAAATTCTTCAACGTAAAAGTTAAAAGAAAACTGGTAGCACCACTGTCACCATTTCAGATTATGCACAACCTTTCCTCCCACTCTGGTTCTGCAATGTCTCTGAGGGGCAGTCCCAGCGGGCACAATGATCTTTCCTAAGGATGAATCAGCCGAAACTCCTCAAAAGAATTTGGAAAGCCAAAGATTAATAACCAGAACTAACATACAGTGTTATCCATACCACCCACGTCAAACAAAGTGATTTAGACCTCAAGGTAGATTCATAAATATGTATTTTTTATTTCAGTCTCTGCTATTGGGTGGTACTGTCATCAATGACATATAATTAACTTTCCACTTCACATTGGGATATGCTTGCTAAAGTCTAATTATCTGCCTGTTTCTTTTTCTACCTTTATTTAAGCCATCTCATGAGGATAAAATATTTAGTTTGGTTTAACAAACAATTGAATGTGTTGTTTAAAAACTCTAATAACGACTTTTTTTAAGTGGTTTTGTTGCTACAATTACAACTTAATTTTGAATTCAGGGTGTGTTTTTGTATTTGGCAGTTACATTTATTACATTTTTTTCCACTCTATTGAACCTAATGAATAAGCTTTCGCAATTTTTTAAAATCTTGGTGCTATGTTTTAAATGTAATTTTTCAGTCTGTCACTAAATAGGAAAAAAAATAGTAATTTCTTATTCCTGGAAATGTGATAATGTGCTCAATAGTGAAGACTGCAGGTTTGACCTGTTTTCAAATCCTGACTCCACTGTGAGATCAGGAAAATGTTGCTTAATTTCAAGCCTTAATTCTCCTTCCTTTAAAGTGGTAATGATGATCGTGCCTTCCTCATGGTATTGCGAGGATAATAAGCTCACACAGAAACACTTAGCACAGTGCTGTGTGCAATTTGTCTTCTTCTTGCTTCCAAATCCACTAGTAACTAAAATATTTGGAGAGAGAGAAAGTATGAGATCAGGTCCAGATCAACACCTAGATTACTAAGTTCTGGAAGAGCAACAGAAGTATACACAATAGAAACCAAAACATTCCCACGCCATTTACATGACTTCTAGAACGTATTGTGTGACTTCACCACCCACGACTTCGGTTCCTCAATTTATATTTCCAAAACACACGCTGATAGGCAAGAGTAGCTTCTGGACCAAGGAGAAGAGACAACCCACTCTTCTTTATCAATTCTGATTTTTCTACCTCCATAATGAGTCCAGCTCATTACTGGGGAATAAACTTTACTTTAAAATTCCTTGGTGGTCAGTTTCCTGCGCTCTTCAAAACTTACGATTATTATTAAAGGATCCATGCTATATTTACAGAGTACATGATTCACATAACACACTGAAACAGTCAGTAAATGTGTGAGGAATAGCATTTTCTCTGACCTTTGTCAGAGCCAATTTATCTGTGTGTCTCCATGACAAGAGAGAAAAATGGTGTGAAACAAATTTAAACCCTGGATCTTGTTCCTAATATTACCTCTGAAAATGAAAGCATAATGATCATAATTCTAACTATTGTAATAATAACTATTATGTTTTATCTCTGTCCTTACCTAGTATTTCTTCAAACTTTCTGTTTAAAATGGGTTCCCTAAAAGAAGGGCAGTTGAAATAAAAAGTCAAGTTTTTATTTGAACAAAGAAAACTTTCCAAAAAAAGATAATTAAGAGAAACCATGTCGATCAAAATGAGGTGGGTAATTTATCCAAAGGCACATAGCTTCATAGAAATGTGGTTTTAGAGAAAATAGCACACAGACCAAAAAGCCAACCAAAAGTATTCAGAATAAAAAAGACAAAAGCTCTCAAATCGCCACTGAATGTTTTCTTCCTTTCATTAAAATTAACTCCTAAGACCAAAGTATTGTAAGGGTATGACTGCAAATACCAGGAAATTTAGATGCATTTATTTTTCATTAGTAGCCCAAAATGTAAATTAAAGAGAAGGAGGATGAACACCACCTTACTCATCAGAGTCCAACAGTTTCAGTCAACACCCCATTCCCAAGAGAATTAGACAGAGCTTCATGCAAAGATGTCCAATTGAACGTCACTCCAAATGTGGGCATGCCCAGTTTTGCCCCCACTCCCATCCAGTTCATCCCTCCTGTGTAAATGCCCAAGAGCATGGTTGTAGAGAGCCTGAGCAGCTGCACTGGACCCAGGGTCAGCAGGCCTGGGCTCTCCTCCCAGCTCTGCCCGGGAACTTACATTCCTTGTGCCTCAACACCTTTTCCTGGAAAATGGCCCAGCTGGACTAGCTGATCTGCAAGGCAGAGTAATGGACACTTCCCACCCTTAAAATAGGTGAAAAGCAGATTCGATACCAAAGATGTGTTTTTACAACACTGTTCTAAAATACAAGTATTTGGTCCCTGCCTGTTTGTGAAAAAACAAACAACGTATCATTTGACTTGAGGTATTAAAACAAACAAAACGCATAGAGTCACCTGTCAGAAGAACAGTTACTATTCTAGTTGTTGGTGCTTCAAGTAAAATAGTATAATTTAGTTGTTAAATGTAAATGATGTTTCTCCTTAGTTGGAAAAAAAGTAAAAATCAAGCATTTTGCTAATATGAAGGAAGACACGCTTACTAATCAGGTGGTCAAGCTACCAAATAAGAAAACTGCACTTGTAAAGTGTTTAAGCACACAGAGAAAACCTACACAAGATAGCTACATTGGCCCAGCCAGTGTGGCTCAGTGATTGAGCATGGACCCGTGAACCAAGAGGTACCTGGTTTGATTCCTGATCAGGACATATGTCCAGGTTTGGGTTTCAGCAAGGTCCCCAGTGGGGGGCATGCAGGAGGCAGCCCATTGATGTTTCTATCTCTCCCTCCCCCTCCATTCCTCTCTCTCTAAAAACCAATAAAACCATAGTTCTTAAAAATAATAATTAGTTGCTGAATAAGTTGTAAGGTTTAAAAAACAAAACAAAAACAAAGGTAGCTAGCTATACTCTAACCCATGCATTTTATAGCTGTTCTTTGAAATAGAATAAAAGCTTCCCAAGTGTGTGGAAGGGAAGGATATGCAATTTTAAAACTACTTTCAAAGTAATGCAATGTTAGTTCTTTTAAAAGTAATCCTTGTCATAGTGTTTCAGGCTTCACCTCTCAGTCGTTTTTTTTTTTTTTACCTTCTTTTACTCTAATTCCCAGATACACTCTCTCCCCCTCCTCCTCCCAGCCTCTTCTTTCCGCCCCCTCCCCTTTCCAGGTGCGCTCCCCCACCCCCCTCTGCACCCCCTCCGAGGCCTCCCCCCTGGCACCTGCCCGCTTACCTGTCGGCGCTGAGGGCGGTGAGCGTGAACACGGACACGCCCACGGAGGTGAGCTGGATGACCGGGATCAGTTTGCAGCCCACCTTCCCGAACACCCACTCGTCGAAGAAGTAGCGCGAGGCGTCCACGGGGACGCAGGTGAGCAGCAGCAGCACGTCCCCGGCCACCAGGTTGGAGATGAAGATGTTGGGGGCGCTCCTCATGGCGCTGTTGGTGATGAAGATCTTCACCAGCACGATGTTGCCCAGCAGGCCCACCGTGATGAGGAGCAGGTAGAGGGACGGGATCACACAGCGGATCGCCAGCTGGGCCGTGGCGGTGGCGGTGGTCCCCTCGGAGGAGGCGGCGGGCGGGAAGCCCCCGTCCGACAGCCCGGGGAAGAAGCCGCCGCTCTGGTTCAGGCCGGCGGTCTGGGAGAGGTTGCAGGGGGACCTGGAGAGGTTGCAGGGGGACCTGGAGGGCATGGTCTTCTCTGCAGGGGCGTCTGGGCGCCCGGAAAAAGTGGGTGATGATCTCCGGGACAAGTTTTACTGCCTGCGGGGGACGAGTCTCCCTGCGCGTCCCGGAGGGGACGGGCGTGCGGGAAATCTGTCCACTCGCTCCTGCGCTTCACTTCTAAAGAGGCACATGGGCTCCGAATTAAAAAAAAAAAGGAAAAGGAAAAAAAAAAAGCAAAGCAATTTGCTTCTTTGTTTCAGTCTTCCCCGGAGGAGGAAGGCTCTTTCTTTGGTGAACAAAGACGCACCCCTCCGGGATGACTGAGAAAGTACTTGCCTGCGGGCCCTCTGGGAGGGGAGGAAGTGGTCCTGTCGCTGTCCAGCGAACCGCGGCTGAATCTCTCTGGGAGGTAGCGAGGGGCGGCTGGTCCTCTGCTCACCCCACGGCTTGTTTCCCCAGCTCCTGTTGTGTTGTGTGGGATTGGAGGGGATCTGGGCGCTCTCTGTCTCCCCGCGTGTCCCTGCATCCATCCATCCATCAATACCAGCCTCTGAGCGGGAGGCGCCCCAGCCAGAAGTTTGTGAACCTCTTAAGGATGTGGGAGGCTGGCCAGTGTCTGATGCTGAAACAATGAACTTGAGAGAAGAGAATGGGTGACAGGGGATGAAGTAGATGAAGGGAATTCTCTCCCCACATTTTCTCCCTAGATCCGATTTTCTTATTTCCTACAGCTGGGATATTACTATCAAGCTCGTGTTTTATTGAAATAGAACAGGCATAAAATGCACACTTCTTAAATGCACAGCTCAAGCTAACCGCCATGCAGAACCTACAAGCTGAACACTGCCCCTAAGGTAACCGGGACTGGTTCTGCCTTGCATCATCTAAGATTAGTTTGCTGCCCTGGAGCATAACGCAAATGGAATTATGAAGTATGCAATCTTGTGACTAGATTCTTTCACTCAGCATTATATTTGTGAGATCCGCCCATGCTTTTGTATGTGGAATTTTTCACTGCTATATAATATTCCGTTATAAATATACCACTGTTTATTTATCCCATTTAAGGCCATTGAACTTAGGGCTCTTTGTAGTTTTAGCTACTTTGAAGTGTTTCTTTAAATATTCTTCTGCCTCTCTTCTGGTGCATATTTGAATCCCAGATGTAGATTTGCTAGGTTATAATGATTATGTTCAACTTCGACAGAAATTAACAACTATTCAAAGCAAATTTCAACTTTTCTTTTGGAATCTTGCCTGACAATATCATTTAAGGCTAAATATATGTATGCCCATGATCTTGTAATGCCAGTGCGCTCTCTCTCTCTCTCTCTCTCTCTCTCTCTCTCTCTCTCTCTCTCAGTGGACTGGTGCATGAAATTCGTGCAAGGGGGTGGGGTGGAGGGTGTCCTTCAACCTGGTCAGCACCCTCTCCAATCTAGAACCCCTTGATGGATGTCTGACTGCCAGTTAAACCTGCAGTCGGACCTCCCTCTCACAATACTGGACTGCTGGTTCCTAATAGCTCGCCTGCCTGTCTGCCTGATTGGCCCAAACCATTTCTGCCTGGCAGACTGATTGTCCCCTAACCGCTCCCACGCTGGCCAGATTGATGCCTAACTGCTCCCCTGCTGGCCTGATCACCCCCAAGGCTTTTATATGACCCTTCACAGAAAATTTCACTAACTCTGTTTTACAATAAGGGCTTGATGATTGAACCATTGGGGCCAGACACCGAGATTTTCTTTCTTTAACTAGTGGATAGAATAATTATCTTGTCTTTAAGTTGCCCTGAATATCAAATGAGATAATGACTTAGAACAGTATAAAAGCACCATATAAAGACAACTGTCTTTTTCATGTACTGAAAAGGCAATAAAGCGATAGAATGAAAAACACTATTTTTATTCTGTTCCTTCTTTCCTTTGCAGCCTTTATTTAGACTTTGAAATTTATAAAAATTTCACTCCAATTTTCATTTCTTTGCATCCTATATTATTTTGTATTAGTTCCATGTTTTATATTAGTTACAGAATAGTGGTTAGACAATCATATACTTTGCAAAGTGTTCCCTGATATTTCCAGTACCCACTGGGCATCATACCATCAATACAGCACTATTAACTACAGTATATTCCCTATTTAAGTGACATGGGTTTACAGGTTCCTTCCAATATTTCTTTTGTGTTGCTCCTCTTTCCTTTTCTTTCCCATTTCTCCCCTCACTTGCTTTATATAGTATCTCAATTGGCCATCAAAGCTCAGTGAAGGCACTGGGACATGCTTAATCCATTTTTACAGACCAGGAAACTGAGGCCAATTCCAGTTGGCCGAGGAACTTGACCAGTGTGCAGAGACCCCTCATGCTCTCCACCTTTCCTAAGGGGCAGCCATGGGGCAAACAGAACAAACCTTCCCATAAGGTTTCTGAGCCTTGCTCCCAAGCACCTCTTCATCATGGATGCTCCGCATTCTTTCCTCTCCCCTGTCTCTGCCCCCATTCTTTACTGGCCTCCCTTCTGGGGAGCAGGCGGTAGGCTTTGCACTCTCTGTGCAGGTGTGCGCTGGAGTTGCTGCCTCTGACCTGAGAAGGCCGCCAAGGTGAGGCCTGATTAGCACGGGCAGTCAGTCCGGTACCCTGCAGTGCAGCACCCCTCCACTGAGATGGCACCACCCTTCAACCCCCGTCTCAGGGCTGTCGGGCTTCGCCCCTCCACCCAGGCGTCTTTCCATGCCCCTCGTTCCCCACCTGGCCAGTCCGCATCTTGGGGCCAGTGCAGAACCTCACTCTCCACAGGGAGGCAGATCCCTGTCCACCAACCCCTGCCCCAGCCCAAGCCTCCTCCGGTGCACACCCCTCCCCCCAGATTTTTGCCTTTGATCTGTGGCATTGGTGACAGCACACTCCTAGCAAGCCTGGTACCCAGAGGGGCACTGGGTCAGTTCTTTGCCCAGAACGTTAGAGGTTGCAGTCGCATTTGCAGATGTCGCCCAGAGCCTGCTGGCGAAGGCAGCGCCTGTGTGGGTGTCCTCATAGAGGGATGGTGAGGAGAAGCTCTGCGCCCCTGGGGCCGCCCACCTCCTGGCTGGCCAGCTACTTTGCCAAAGCTGAGGTGCTAGCTCGGGAGCTGCCCCTCAGGAGGCCTCACAGTTGAATCTCGTACCTCTGCTAAGTCTCTACCCTCACCTGGGTCTCCTTTCTTCCACATTCATCCTTCTTCCATCCCTCACTCCTGCAGTGCTTACACTCCAGGCCTGAAAGAAAAGGACCAACACCAAGAAGGACAAAGCCCAAAGAAGGTGAGTCTTGAGCCCCCACACTCATTCTCTGGATTTCTCCCACACCTCCTCTCTGTGTCACATCTCGAACGGGTACCTTGCGGCCCAGCCACATGGCCTCTGGGCAGCCTGGTAGAGTCAGTCTCCACGAAGCTGTGGATCTGTGGCCAGAGACCCCGCCTCGGTCTCAACAACCCCATGCCTGCTGGAAAGGGCTGTTGGAGGAGGACCACCGCCCATCAGTCATTAGCTCCCCAACTCCAGAGGAGGCACAACGGACTCATGTCTGGGCTGAAGGCCCCGTTCCCCCCTCACTCCTGCTGAGTGGTTGTGACATTATGGAGTCACAGCCTAATTTGCATATTCCACTCACTATATAAGATATATGTTGGAGAAGGCAAACATTTTTGTTGTAATCAATGTTATGTTTTCTAGCTCGATCTCCTCTTCTTTGATACTCTTCTTAATTTATTTCTTCTGCATTTCATTTTTTAAAAATAATGTTACTAAGAGAAAGTTGGCTAAATAGAATGTTTACATACATAAAACCATCTATATATAAATACTAGAGGCCCAATGCACAAAACTTGTGCAAGGGTCTCAGCCCCCGCTGCCACCACAACAGCCAGGGCCTCTGCTGTCTCTGCCACTTCTGCCTCAGCCCCTGCCTCTGCAGCTTCATCCGGAATGTCTTCGGAAGGACATCCGGAAGGACATCTGGAAGGATGCCCCATCTAATTAGCATATCACTCTTTTATTGTTATAGGTTATATATTGTTATAGATTATCATAAGTATAAATTTTGGAGTTTATAACTATTTTATCTTTACTTAAATGTATTACTTTAACATCCAGTCATATTATGCAAATTGTATTACTAAAACAATCTTCTAAATGATGAAATCTCTCAAACTTTCAAACTACAACCATCTTATCTTAATCTATTTTATATGAAAACATATTGCAGTCTAAATTACTGCATACAACATATATATTTTCCTTCTAATGCTTTCCATATTATGTAAATTGTTTATTTTAGGTGGAAAAAATTATTGAGCCTAAAAGCTGGATTTAACAAGTATCCAATTATCTAGCATTATAAAAACAAGCAGCTGGGTGATTGAATTGCTTCCATTGCTAGTGAATTCACATGTATGTACTCAAAGCTTTGGATTCATGGGAGTAGAGAATATAATGGATGTTTTAATAGCAGTAGCCTTATTAATATTTTATTAAAATGTTACAGAGTTATTATAATTATGTTCATATTACTTAGACTCATCACCCAATTATGTATAAGTACATAGGCATTGTCTCAATTGTATAGAATCAATGCACATCAGAAATAAACATTCATTGAAGAAGATTTTTTCATTAATCCATGTATTACATTATCCTATCTAATAAAGAGAGAATATGCTAATTGCCCATCACGCCCTCACAAAGTTGGCAGTGCCCACAGCCAATAAGGAGGAAATATGCTAATTGACTGCCACAGCCACAAGATGGCAGTGCCCAGCCCCACAGGGGTTGCAGGGATGTGGCACAACCAGGCCCACCCCCCAGGCAGGTTTAGCTGCTCCACACACCTTCCTCCAGGAGTCCTCCAGTCTCCTCAGCCCCCCAGCTGCCCAGAGCCAGCCCGAGGGGCAACCAAGTCTCAAATTGCAGCTGCCTAGCTGTTCAGGGCCACTCGAGGCTCAGGTAACCAGGGCTGGCCAAGGCTTGTGCTGTGGGCAGTGGCAGCAGCTGAGGTGTGATGGGGCATCGCCTTCCCCTGATTTCCAGATCACCTCCTGCCCCTGAGGGCTCCCAGACCATGAGAGGGGGCAGGCTGGGTTGAGGGACCTCCCTCCCCACTCCAATGCATGAATTTTCACGCACTGGGCCTCTAGTGTTAATATAAGAGTATAATTATATTAGTATAATTATATATAGTACACAACACTAGATAACAATGATAATGAACTGCCATGGTGCTGGTTTATGTATTTACTATTCTATACTTTTGTCATTATTTTAAAGTATATCTTTTCTACTTACAAAAAGAGTTTGCTGTAAAACACTAATTTATGTGATGCTGGACCAGCAACAACTTCATAGATCTCTTGTTTACCATGGCTCTTGATTGCATTATTTTTCTTGTGCTTGAGTCAGTCGTGTGCTGTTTAGTTTATCATGCACACAAAATCCATTGCTAATGTTTTCAATAAGAGGCCACATCAAGCGATTGACCTGGAAATGAAATTAAAAGTGATTAAAAGTGATTAAGGAAGTTGGAAAATTTGTGATGGCTATGGCTCACCAGTCAGGCATGTCCCATTCCACCATAGCTATGATCTTGAGAACAAGTAGAAAATGATGGAAGCTGTTAAAGGATATGCTTCATTGAAGGCAATAGACTAAGAAAGTTCAGAAAGATCTTTTATCAAATTTGGGCAAAATGTTAATGACCTGGATTGCAGACCAGACACAGAAATATATCCCTCACAGCACCATGACAATCACAATCAAAAAAATTTGTTTTTGTGATGTTGAAAGAAAAGTCTGGACCTGACTACAATGCTAGACTTACTGCTAGTACTGGGTGCTTTAAACAATTCAAGAGTCATTATTCATTGCATACTGTGCATGTGACTGGTGAGTCTGTGAGTGTTGATGTAGAAGCAACTGAAGAATTTTAGGAAATTTTTAGATAAGCTGATTTTGGAGGAAAATTACTTGCAAGAGCAAATATTCAGTAGGGATAAAGCCCTATTCTGAAAATGGAGGCTATACCATCTAGGATTGTGTAAATGGACTCTGTAATGCTCATTCAACAAAATCAACTAACAATACATTTCCATTTGTCAAGCACTGCATGACTGCACAAACCAAGAGCACAAGCCATGAAAGAAAGAATTGATAAGCTTGAGTTAATGAGCTAATCAAAATTAAATACTCTGCTTTGCAAGAATTATTGTCAACAGAATGAGAAGACAAGTCACAGACTGGAAGAAAAATATATTAAGAATAGTTGAAACTCAACAGTATGAAAACAAATAACCCAATTTAAAAATAGGCAAAAGATCTATCTGAACAGACACTTTACCAAAGAAATGTAATGATGACAAGCATATGAAAAGATGCTACATATCATTATGTCATTAGGGAATTGCAAATTAAAACAACAATGATGTAGTCCCATTTGTTTATGTTTTTTGTTTCCTTTGCCCAAGGAGACATACCAGAAAAAAAATATTGCTATGAGATATGTCCAAGATTTTACTGCCTATATTTTCTTCTAGTGAATGTCATATTGTACATATATATGTACAGTTTGACAACTTCTAGCAGGCTTAAATATATTCTTACTATACATTCCAGTACTTGTGTTCTGTGATGTGTACTCAAATGAGCTGAAAACTTACTTTACACATAATCCTTCACTGCACATGGGTATTTATATAATTCATAATTATCAAAATGTGAAAGCAACCAAGAGGTCCTTTAGTGGGTGAATGTATAAACTGTGATATATACGGACAATGCAATATTATTCAGCTCTAAAATATGAGCTAACAAATCATGAAAAGACATGGAGGAAATGTAAATGAAAAAAAAGCCAATCTTAAAAGGTTATATACTGCATGATTCTAACTGTATGACATTCTAGAAAAGGCACAGCTACGGAGAGAATAAAAGGAGCAATAGTTGCCAGGAGGGGTTACCTTAAGGAGAATGGAAAGAAGAGGCAGCTCTCAGAAGACTTTTAGGACAGTGAAACTACTCTGTAGGGCATCATAACAGTGAGAACATGTGTTATTTGTCAAAATCCATAGAATGTACAACTCCAAGAGTGAACTCTAATGCAAATGGTGATGATACTCTTGTCAATATAGGTACATTAATGATAACAAATGTACTACTCTGTGCAGAATATTGATAGTGGGGGAGTCTATCCATGTGTGAGGAAAGAGGGTATATAGGAAATCTCTGTACCTTATGCTCACTTTTTTTGTGAGCCTAAAACTGCTTTTAAATTCTCTAAAAATTAAAGTCTAATTTTTAAAAAGATAAATATAAAAAAGTTATATTTTTCTAACAAGGTGCTGCATTTTACCTAGATATTTATATTTATGAAAATTACTTGTTAGAATTATCTGCTTTAAATTTTACTTGTCAACAGAAACCTAGCTTGATGTTTTGTTGTTGTTGTTGTTTTATGCCCTGATTGGGAATCTAAATTAAAAAGTGACTCCTGGTTCATAAGTCAATGCTCAACCACTGAACCCACTGGCTGGGACTTGAGTTTGTTTTTAATTTTAGACTATACCTATGGCTTAAAAAATTGTACCAAGGAACATCATAATCAAATCACAATGACTCATAAAAATCTTATTATCATGCCGGAACCGGTTTGGCTCAGTGGATAGAGCGTCGGCCTGCGGACTGGAAGGTCCCGGGTTCGATTCCGGGCAAGGGCATGTACCTGGGTTGCGGGCACATCCCAGGTGGGGGCTGTGCAGGAGGCAGCTGGTCGATGTTTCTCTCTCATCGATGTTTCTAGCTCTCTGTCCCTCTCCCTTCCTTTCTGTAAAAAATCAATAAAATATATATTTTTAAAAATCTTACTATCAGCCATTAATAGAAATAAAATAATAAGCAAACAACCATGTACCGAGATACAAATAAAACAATAACAGGAAACACTTTATTGGGAACAATGCAAGCCCAAGACACTGGAACAGTATGTTTAAAATAATAAAATAAAAGAAAATGTCACTTGAAATTGTATACTAAAAAAAATAATTTTGAAAACAAGATTTGATACATAAATGCACACATACAAAAGATCAAAATTTTATCACCAGCAGACCCACACTAAAAGGATAAAAGCAGATCTGCAGTTATAAGTAAAATGATTCTATCTTTATCTTCAAATATGAATACAATGATGTAAATGGTAAGTATGTAAATTAATTTGTTTTTATTTAAATCTTTTAAAGAGATGATTGAATAAGCAAAAGTAAAATATATACATATTATGTGAACTATAACATACATAGAAGTAAAACATGATAATAATAGAAGAAAGAAAAGGGAGAGGGGGAATGCAAGTATATTCTTATAATGTTCTTGGTATATTATTACTTGAACATTGATTGGGACAAACTGACTGGGATAATTAGTCTATGTAGGCTGATAGCAATACTATCAACCCACTTGAATGAATTAGCATTTATAAACTGCTTCTTTAAGCAATGGCAGTATGCACATTCTTTTCTACTGCCTAGAGAGAACTTACAATGATAAAATATATTCTAGGATATATAAAAGAATTCAAAACTTAAAATTCTGTTCAATAGCAGCAAAGGAATTATATTAGAACTCAATAATAAAACCTTCAAATCTATGTAAAATAAAACAGTTCTAAATGACGTATTCCAAGAATAAATGAAAAGGTAAAGTAGAATGTAATTCCAGTTAATAAAATTCACAAAAGCACAATCTATGTATAAAATAGAGGAGTGATTAGAGGAAAATTTATGGCACTAAATGCCTATAATAGAGCAGAATCAATGTTTTCTGCTTATATCTTAAAAATCTAGAACAAAAATAATAAATTAAACCCAAAGTAAGCAGAAGAAAGAATAAAAGGTAAAAGCAAATTCAATGATCTAGAAAACATAAGAACAGTAGAAAAATCAATCAAAGCAAAAGCTTGAGATCAATAACATTGATTTGCCTCTAGCCAGACTTATCAGAATAGCGAAGACACAAATGAGAAATACCAGAAATGAAGTCAATACATTCTATAGATATTTTTAAAGTATATACAATACAATGAATAATTCTATGATAATAAATTAAACAATTGAGAAGAAATGGGCAAATTTCTTTGGAAAAAAACAAATTACCAAAGACAACATTAAAAAAATTAATAACCTAAACAGTCTTATGTTAAATAGGCTATTACATTTGAAAACTTCGTCATAAAGAAAATTGTAGATCCAGATGACAGCATTGCTAAAATTTACCAAATATTTATGAAAAAAATAATGCCAATTTTAAACAAAGATTATTCAAGTAAGTAAGATAAAACAAAACATACAAAAAATAAATGTTATCAATAAATAAATCAGGACAAGAAAATATGATGGAATAACTTGGTTTTAAATGAAGTATTCTATAAAATGGAAGAGGGGAGAACATTTCCTAACTCTTTCTAAGAGGCTGGCACTCCATTGATACTGAAATCAGATATATAAAGTACAAGGAAATAAAATAAACTGTAAAACCAAAATATCTCATGAACACAAATATGAAAATTCTTAACCAAATTTTAGTAAAACAAATCCAAAATTATGCATTTAAGCAGAAGACACTACATGATGACTATGTAGAGTTTATCCCTGGATTGCAACATTGGCTTATCACTTAAAAAATCAGTGCAATTCACTATTAACAAACTAAAAAGAGAAAGACCATATTAACACCTGAATAGATTCAGAAAGGGCATTGGAAATGATCCAACATCTATTCACAATAAACTTTCTCAGCAAACAAGAAATAGAAGGGGTCTATGTCAATATAATTTTTAAAATCTATAAAAAAAATACCTGTAGTGAGCACTATATACTTATGGATGAAAGGTTAAATACCTTTCTCTTGAGGGAGGGAAAAAAAGAGAGAGAGAACCTGCTCTTACACATCTAATTTAATGTTGTTACAGAGATTTTAATTATTGCACGAAGGCAAGAAAATTAGTGAAAAGACATAAAGATTTGTTAAAGCATATGATAGGAAATCCATAGGGGTTGGGGTACCAAAAAGATGGTAGTTCAGCTGCCAAACTAAATCAACCTGACAAATTGAACTTAGGTTGGGAGGAAATGTTTAGGTAAATAAATTATGCAAATTAATGAAAGAAGGTGAACTAACAAATTTGAAGAAAGGAACTAACAAATTAATTATTCAAAAGGAAAAAGTAAACATAACTTCAGTGCCTTGTGAGATACGTTTAGGAAGATACTAATAATTTTGTCTCTTAATCTTGAATTTTATTTCTATCAGGGCAAATTAGTTCCTTGGCTGAAGCCTCTACAGTTACTGCAACAAAATGCCATGGCCTGAGGGGCAGCAGACCTGTGAAACATCGATATTACAGTGATTTAGTTCATATCTATCTATATAAAAGCCTAAACAACCATCATAACCCAACGGACGACCAAACAGGCTGTGTGGGGTGACCAGGTTGGCAGGGGGGCTAGTGAGGGGCGACCAAACGACAAAGCAGCAGGCTGCATGGGACAACCAGGCTCGCGATGAGGACAGTTGCGGGTGACCAGGCTGGCAGGGGCAGTGAAGGGCAACCAGGCCAGCAGAGGGGGGCAGTTAGGAGTGACTAGGCTGGAGGGGTGGGGGTGGGGGGCAGTTAGCGGTGACCAGGCCAGCAAGGGGGAAGTTGGGAGCGACCAGCTGGCAGGGGGGTGTGTGTTAGGGGTGACCAGGCCAGTGAGAGAGCAGTTGGGAGCAACCAAGCTGGCAGAGGAGCCAGTAAGAGGCGACCAGGCTTGTGGGGGGGGGGGGGAGGGGGCAGTTAGGGGCAACTAGGCCAGCAGGTGGGGTGCACTACCACAAACCCTTCTAGAACATCTATAGGGATGACTTCCCTCCCGATCCACCCTTAAGAGGCCTATTCAATAGTTGAGCTAAAGATCATTGTGCAACTATACATTTTGATGACCATCTCTTACAAAAATACCAAGTTATGGTTGAAAGGTTTCTGCCACTTATGTAGCATGTTATAAATGTTACATGTTAAAACACTTTCCATCTTACTTTTTTTAAAAGAATATATGACATGAATATTACTCAAGCAGACAGATTCATGAGAAACACAACTGTACTCACAAATTGGAGACTAACCACAGTTCCTGTAATTCAGGTGGTCTATGAGAGACCCTCAAGCATACATAGATAAAGGTATATTTAGGGTAATTGCTACTGCATGAGTTTGTCTTAGAAAACACAACAAAATTGTGTGTAAATAACATTTCATAATTTTATTCTGGCATACAATGGATACAATGTATGTGATAAATAAGCAAAATTGAGTACCAGATCATAAAGAGTTTTAAGGAAGGTAGGACTAGGCATAAGAAAATCAGCACTAACAAAATTCACCATCAATGCAGAGACATTAAGAGGATAGAAATTTCTTGCCAAGATAAGATGCCCCGTGGATATTCTGTTCCAGAGAGCAGGTAACTGATAGCAAGCTTTTTAGACTGGTAAAGAAGCTTTAATTAAATTCTTCTACTAGTAAGTGGAATAAATGTTAAGAAAACATGACTGAACAAAATGGTGGGAGGCAGTTGTAGTCTGCAGCAGACTTACAAATGGAAGCGGAGGCAGCTCAGGGTGGGAGGACAGCTTTTGGAATAGCAGCATAAAGGGCTCTGGTGAAACACCTAGAACTGATTAAAATTATGAATAAACATATGAAGCTCTTTAATGTCTCTAGAAATTGTCCAAACTGCAGATAGCAAATGAAAAACAAAAGTATTATTCAATGATATCTACTAGATCTCAATTAAAAAAAAATTCCACGGTCTGGCATTCAGGACTCAGTTTGAGACTTCATCCCCTATACTGCCAGCTCAGCGTGACAGAAGCTGATTTCCATGTGAAAGCAGCCAAGAACACAGGGCTTCCTCTCCCTAAGCTCCCCATCAAGTATCCCTCCCAAAGGGGCAGGCAGGACAGTAACAATTCTCATCCTTCTCATTTCCAGGCTCTCTTCCCCCCACAAAAACAGCTGAGTGGTCTGGACCTATCTTTATCACACTCAACTCTTACTACTAGGGCAGAAATCCCCCCCTACGTGCAGCAGGTATGAATACTGTTCCCCAATCCCCCTCACCCCAGCTAGCTTGTAGTGGGGAGAGGAGATTCTGTGCTGGAAGAGGCAAGCCAAGGATAACAGAAGCTACCATCCCTACCCAATGTCCTACTAATAAATCGGGGGTGTCACTCAAAGAAAAAGAGTCATAGTCTCTGACCCCGAAACAAACTCCAAAAGCTTTTCCTGAAGGAACTGACTTTATCGAGAAGAGTGCATGGGTAAATTTAAGCTAAAGGCCGCTCCTGAAAATAATGGAGATTACAGTGACAACAAATTAAGAGGAGGCTGGTTGTAAAAGCAACAACATAAAATGTAACCCGGGTACAAGTTTACAACTGGAGAAAAATAGCAAAGAAGGATCCTTTTGGAGTTGGAACAAACATAAAAAGCAAGGCTTAAAGAATGCGCTTGCAAAGAGGCCAGATTCAATTGGAACATACTGTGGGCGGATTTATGACATTAAGGAATTATTGAAAATGAGGCAGCCAACAGACAGCAACTAATGGTGGCTAACAGCTGGACGTTGTATCTACAGAGGCAGATAGCTTAACATAAGGATCGGGGAAAGAGAACGCCAAAGAGAGCACTGCTGAAATCACTTCGTCCCAGTGTGACTGAACATGCACCAAAGGCTGTGCCTGGTCAGGAGTGATATCAGAGGCTGCACGACGCAGGGAAAACAGACAACATTGAAATGGCCCCACGTAGTCACTAAACAAATTAATAAGCAAACAATAACAAGTGGGTGGGGAAAGGGTTAGTATACAAAGTGGCCACAATATATTATCTAAAATGTCCAAGTCTCAGCAAAATTATGAGAAATGCAAAAATTAGGTAAGTGTGACTCATACAACAAAATATTAATTTTTGAGAGGACCCACATTTTGTATGATTTCGTATCCTATATAATAAAAGGCTAATATGCAAACCGACCAAACGGCAGAACAACTGGTTGCTATGATGTGCACTGACCACCAGGAGGCAGACGTTCAATGCAGGAGCTGCTCGCTGGTGGTCAGTGTGCTCCCACGAGGGAGCACTGCTCAGTGAGAAGCCAGACTCAAGGCTGGTGAGTACAGTGGTGGTGGCGGGAGCCGCTCCCACCTCCGTGGCAGCGCTAAAGATGTCCGACTGATGGCTTAGGCCTGCTTCCCGTGGGCTCCCAGACTGAAGGAGGGCGCAAGTCAGGCTGAGGGACCCCCTCCCCACCTTGAGTGCACGAATTTTGTCCACCAGGCCTCTAGTATGTATATGAAATGTAATGTATAAAATTTAAAATTTATACAAAACATCTAGAATGAGCAAACTTATAGAGACAGAAAATAATTTAGCATTTTCCTGACTGGGAAGTTGGGGGAAAATGGGAAGAAATTTGGAAAATTGCTAATGGGTATAGGTTTGGATTTGAGAGCAGTACAAATTTTTAAATTTATTGTAAAATTTATTGTAAATTTATTGATGGTTACACAACTATGAATATATTATAAAGCATTTAATTGTATGTGTTAATTAAGTGCTTTATAATATATTCATAGATAAATGTGTTAGTGATATGCTATATTAATTATATATTAATAAAGGTATTAAGAGAAAAGAAGAAAGAAGAGGAGGAGGGTTGTCAACTTATATATTTACTGCTTACTCCATTATAGAAAATTTATGAAGCCATTAAATTATGGAAGTTTCTAAATAAGGGATGTAATTCACATCATTCTCCTTGCCAGCTTGGTTTCAAGAATAAATACAAATAAGTCACGCACAATTGCTGACCATGTGGGGACAGCAATTACAGTAAATTTATCTCAGACTAGAGGCCCAGTGCATGAAAATCTTGCACGGGTAGGGTCCCTAGGCCTGACTGGTGATCAGGGCTAATCTGTGGGGCAATCGCACCTGCCTTGGCTGGCCAGGTTCCATCCGCTCACCGGCCCTACTCCCCCCCACACACACACACTGCTACTGCCTGTCGCCTCCTTCTATGGGGCAAACAGCAGGGTGACCAGGCCTCCCCCACACACACACCCATCTTGGCTGGCCTGGGGCCTGCAGGCTGGGGGAAGTTCTTACATTGAGCATCTTTCCCCCTGGTGGTCAGTGCATGTCATAACAACCGGTTGTTCAGTAGGTCATTCTGATGTTTGGTCAATTTGCATATTAGGCTTTTATTATATAGGATAATCCTACTGAGAACTTGGTTGACTCTTTTAGAAAACCCCTCCCAAAGGGAAACTGTTTCAAATGAATCCTATAAAATGATAAAAGATATGTAGCTGTGCCCACAAATACTTGTACCTTGACTTCACTGATGAGCGGCTTTTGGTTTACTCACTGTACAAAACAAAACCTGGTATCTGGGAAGAGGTCATTTCTGTCGGGAAGGGACAATAAATTCAACAGTCATAATTTCTGAGATGTCAATAAAAACCAAATATATATATATATATATATATATATTTTTTTTTTTTTTTTTCTTAATAAGAAAAATTTTGCTTCGGTTATATAATATTGCAATTTCTATGATTTTTTTCCAATTGCTAACATTACTTATAAAAACACTATTCATTTATGCAGCAGTCTCTTAGCCACTGTCCTTTAAAGGGAAACTTATTTAAAATAGTATTATCTATCCATTAGTTTCAATTAAGATTCACAAAATGTGAAATGAATTACCTTATGCAAATTAGAACATAGAATTGGAACGACGTTGGGTTTTATTAGCAAAAAATTAAACATTGAAAACCTTAGGATACCAGAAATGTCAATGGTAATTTAATTCGTGTAGAAACATGCATTAGTCTGTTCTTAGAAAATTCCTCTGAATTCCCAATTAAAATTCAACTCTTTCTCTCTTAGTGAGATATCTCTCAAAGAACTTGCTCAGAATCCACCAAGGCCATACCTTACACAAAAGCATGTTATTTGTGCTGCTAAATTGACAAAGTAAGCACATACTTCAACCCTTTCTAATTAAATACTATTTTCTTATTCAGAAAGGTCCGTTTAATTGCCACAATACATCTGATTTTCATTCCGAATGTTATGGAACCAAAAATCAAAAGAAATTTTCCAACTTGAAACCCTTGGCCTAATAATCTGCTAGGTATTTCTCAAAGGTAAACAGGATTACAATTTTTTTTGTATTAGTAGCTCCTAAGAATCTCATTTGAATTTTATATCTGTGTTTTAACAGAATCACCACAATGTGATCAATTATTTCTCCCTCTTGTAACATATGACCGGAAGGCAGTTCGTGTAGGCAAACAACTCGGCTTAGTTTTCAGTGGAAGAAGTTGCTTTATTATAAATATTTTTCAAATATTATGAAGTAAACAAAAAAAGACAACACTATCTTCAAATCCAGTATAAAGTAGGAATTAAATAAATCTCTAAAATAATTTGATGTGTCATCAGCATGCCTCAAATGGAAGACAATATGATCAGCCTGTCTTTACCCCTAACATCCTTATTACTAAACTATAATAATAAATAAATCTTTGACAGTAGGGGACAGTTCAGTATTTTATGTCTCATTAGTGCCACCTACTGAGTGCTGGTCACATTTCAGAAGGCAACTTGCTATGTACACCCATAAAGAACTAAGTGGAAGTAACAAAAGGTTGACAATAGAATGATTATATCTCCAGCATTTTCTTTTCAGCCAAGCTATTTGAGAATAGGGTCAGTAGCCAAAGCAATGAATGTCAGGAAAGAATTAGCTTTAAATTTCATTCATATAAGTGTGATACTTAATTTCATTAAAAGAGGCTTTAGCTTGAATAAAGCAAATATTAAGCCATACCTACCTTAACTATATTACAGATTTACAATAACAACTATATAAAATGATGCAGGTGAAAAATATTTAGTAACGACAAAGAATTTAAAAATGTAAAACATTTTATGTAATATAACCCATAATGAAGTGACATTTTCAGCTTATTTAATTTTTTCCAAATGCTACAGCTGAATTTTTTTTTTCCCCAAGCTAGGCTGCTGCTCTAGGTTTAATTGATCTAAGCATTTTGAAAAGCTAAAATATTTAATTTCACTGGAAAGAGACTTCCCACATTTGGTAGTTTAGAACCGCTTTGTTGGTAAATTTTCATTTCTGACAAAAAAAGGAGTTATTTCTATAGCTTAAAGTCACTTATTTTTCACTTCTAAAGATGCATTGACTCGTACACACCAAATATGACCTATGAAAAGCTAGCAATTCAAACTTCAGGTTTTAGTTAAATTATTGAAGAGACGTGAAGTACATGAAGAACTTAATATGGGTAAGTATCAAGGTCACTGATATTCAACTGTAGGTGAGTTTTATAAAACCGAATGATTCTATATAATACAAGTTCTTCTCATAAACTTCAGCTCTTTCACTACCTTTATGTGGACCTTGTCTGAAGTAATCTACACTAATAAAAAAGAGAAAATGCCAAAACAGGTTTGGCTCAGTGGTAGAGCATCGGCCTGTGGACTGAAAGGTCCAGGGTTCGATTCCGGTCAAGGGCATGTACCTTGGTTGCGGGCACATCTCCAGTAGGGGGTGTGCAAGAGGCAGCTGATTGATGTTTCTCTCTCATCGAAGTTTCTAGCTCTCTATCTCTTTCCCTTCCACTTTGTAAAATATCAATAAAATGTATTTTTTTAAAAAAAAGAGAAAATGTTAATTGATTATACCTTCACTATGCCTACAGCCAATCAGAGTGAGTATGCAAATTAACCCAACAAACATGGCGGTTACTTTGCATATGCTGAGGGAGGGAGGAGTAAATACTGAAGACAGCTTAGAAGAAAGAGGGAGGAAAAGCAGAAAGCAAGGTGGCTGCCAGAGGGAAAGTGCAGGCGGGTCGGGCAGGGCGGATCAGGCAGCCACTTGCAGGTATCTTCCTGAAAAGAGGCTCCTAGTATAATAATAATGGATAATAAAACAACATAACATTATAATTAAGTATAAAGTAAAAATAAAATAATCCCATATATCTGATTAAAGACATTCATCACACTCATTTTTTCCTACCACGTTCCTAATGCAGACAGAACCCTGAGGAATCAAACAATGCTCACATTGCATATTTTCTTATCTGTAGTCTCCAACTGTATAACAAGCAGCTTACCAATTTGGAAACATCTAAATACCTGTAAACATTTAAATATTTATCATTTTTTGCCTGGATTTTCAATTTTGCCCAAATGTTTCCTTTCCACATAAAGATTTTGATATATTATAAATAAAAACCTAGCCAAAATATCAAAGTCAATTACATTGTGCACATGCAAGTATATTAATGTTTCACAGACATTTCCCTTTTCCCAGTCCCCTTCTACATTCAGATTTTCCCGGCTGCCCCTCCAAATCCCCCAAAGGTTTCTCAGCATATAGAGGCCAATTATGAGATAGGAAAAGCGCCACTCAGAGCTGATATGTACTATTACAAAGTGCTCTGGAGAGGTTAAAAGACTGATAGGAATTGGGCCCACTGAATATAACCTGCAGCTATGTTGCCAGAGAAAACAAGAATTTGAATGAGTCTAGGTTAAAAAATAAATTACCTTATTGCCTGGAAGGCAGTCTCCATGGGTCACGGCTAAAGCCTTTTACTTTGGTGTTGTATGGAGAATCATCTCTATTGCCTCCCACCCCGACATCCCAGATAAATAGGCGGTTTTGACATTGTTGTGGTCAGTGATCTGATAATTTTTCACAAATTGTCTTTCAGAAAATGCAAAGTGTTCTCATTAGTTGAATGGGGATAATTGATCATGTTAACAAATGCCTTTCTCAAAATTCATCATAGTCTTAAATCAAGGTCAAGGTATTACCTTCCTCATATTCATTGTCTCTCACTGGGTTCATATGTACATATGTGTCTAGCTAACTAGTGTCAACAGCAATAAAAATGCATCACACTTTAAGAAATGTAGCTGTGCCAATATTTATTTAAGAGGTACTAGCCTGATAATGATCATCAGTAAAAATATTAGTCAAAGAATGCATTGTGCCTATAGATATATTACATTTCCATATCAAAAATCTCAATTCAGCCGAAACCAGTTTGGCTCAGTGGTTAGAGCATCGGCCTGTGGATTGAAAGGTCCCAGGTTTAATTCCAGTCAAGGGCATGTACCTTGGTTGTGGGCACATCCCCAGTAGGGGGTGTGCAAGAGGCAGCTGATCGATGATTCTCTCTCATCAATGTTTCTCACTCTCTATCCCTCTCTTTTCCTCTCTGTAAAAACTCAATAAAATATATATTTTTTTAAAAACATATCTTCAAACTACAATTACTATAGGTAGCTGGACATAGAATATTTGGCTCTAAGTGAATGTTTGAGTTATTAAAATCTTCTGCGGACACATACAAATGACTTCAAACAGTTCAATTTTTAGGGCCATTTATGGACTCACCCTTAAACCATACTTCCACTAACAGTCTTGAAACCCTGGTAGGTTTTGAGTAGATACTGAAAGCCTAATGCTTTTGTGTTCTGCCTATCAGGAATTAGTGGACTTACTCCATCTACCAACTCAAGGGAATTCATTCCAGCAGAGCTTTGCTATTTTCAAGATCTGTGTCATCTGACGATTGATTAGCAATTTTCAGCCATGTATTATTTAGACATTTTTAAAAAAATTTTATCATTCATGAAGTTTCCATTCATAAGTCAGTGTTACATAATTTTAACATGCCTATAGCATAAAATCACCCTTCAGATTATTAATACTGTAAATTTGATCCACTGTTATCCAAATAACCCCATAATCACTACCTTTGTTGTTAGCACAATTGCTTTTAACAAATTATTAACTTCTTTTTTTAATATATTTTATTGATATTTTACAGAGAGGAAGGGAGAGAGATAGAGAGCTAGAAACATTGATGAGAGAGAAACATCGACCAGCTGCCTCTTGCACACCCCCTACCAGGAATGTGCCCGCAACCAATATACATGCCCTTGACTGGAATCGAACCCGGGACCTTTCAGTCCACAGACTGATGCTCTACCACTGAGCCAAACCGGTTTGGGCAATTATTAACTTCTAATATCATGATTAATAGTATTAGAAACCTATCACCTCACCCAAAATAAGTTAGGAAGTCCTGTATACATTTTTATAAACTTTCATCACATAAATTCACCTTAAGTATTTGTATATCAATAACATAAATGCTGGGATTGCTTTTCATTCATTGTGGTGTACAAGAATGCTTGTGATGATAAGGTCACTAAAGGTCACTAGACATTCACAAGACCTTTCATTATACTTTGAAAATTATATACCTTTAACAGATAAAGCTGAAAAAAGTAATTTCATCTGAAACTATTAGAGGATATGTGACAGTTTTAGTTCATATGACTCATAAAACTCAAATAATTATAGTCAGTAGAATATTAATATAATCATCTCACATATGGTTTCATAGTTCACCAGCTCTGGTACATTTGCATCCCAAGATCTATATTAACATTTTAAAGATAAATTAGCACATATTAATAAGTAGAAATTCATAGAAAAATGGACATTACATTTTCCTTGTAAAAGGGAGCAAAGGTGGTTTTATATTGGGTGTTCATAACAGGGGAATACATTAATCAGCTTTCAAAAGCTAAATTTGTCTCAAGCTGATTATTATTCAAAGCAATGAATTTTCCCTGGTAACATGTCACAAAGGGAATAAGGAACGGAAGTTCTAATGATAGCCCAACAATTTAGCATAGAGTTTTAATTCAGTAATCTGGAGTTCATCACATATAAGACTAATTATATACACTAAAGTTTGATTCTACAAGCATTTCATAAATCAAATGAATGCTTTGTGTATTATAATATGATTCAACATATACTGAAATTAAGAAACAGTATATTGCTGTGTAAAACATAAATAATCATTAATTTTCCCCACACTTAGGCATGCAACAAAAACATTAATTTTTCTCATTATCTCCAACATTGAAAAATTATAACAAATTGATGACTTACAGAACTTACATTGATGAAAAATGGGATGAAGTCAGGAATAAGCACTGACAAAGGAACAGTATTAAGTCTGAGCTTCTGAGTTTGATTCTATAGCAAATAATTTCACAGAAATCATTGACTGTCAGACATTTGGTACTTACAGTTCCAGGTACTATGTTAAATATTTTAAATAACCCATCTCATTTAATCCTAATAGCAACCCTATGAGGTGGGTATCATGATTTTTGTTACAGATGGGAAACTTAAGTCCAGAAACTAAAAACAGAAATACATCCAATTTCACACAACTGATAACTTAATAACAGAGATTGAAAGGAAAGTTGTCAGATGTCTTCATTATAAGAACTATCTAAAAATCTACACAGTCTGACTTATTACTGATCACATACTATTTGATGCTTGAACAGAACTCTGTTAACATCTTAATTTTAAGTGTAAAGTCAGATGTACTTCATAATATTACAAATATTACAAAATTGATATTATATTTATTCAAAGGTCAGACAATCTTAACTCTTCAGAATTGTTGAGAAACATGAAACCAGTTTGAAAGGATGTTTGTTCTGATAGATATGAAGTAAAGAGGACTGGATGTTCTTCTCTGCTTTCTGCTTTAAACAACTATAAAACTGAATCCAAAAAAAAGTAACAATCGTTCTAAAATGTAAGACAGCTATTAGAAGAGTTGTGAAATTATTTACAGATTATAGAATTCTGTCTATTCCTTTTGGAGCAATAGAAGACAAGCAGGACTGTAATCACTGAGAAGAGGAAAGCAGACCAGGCCAGTCCTGATTGCATCGAGTTTATGACCTGCAGGCAGCTTTCAGGAAGGCCAGCTTTAAGAGGCCACACACCGCTCAGGCAGTGGAAACCCTAATTGAAGCACCAGAGATCAGTGGTTAAGGAGGCAAAGATGGATAGAACTGGAAGGGTGGAGTACTACAGAAGTGGGAGCCAAACTGAGAGAACTCCAGAAGTCTGTAGGAATCCACTTGAGGCTCTGGCTATGTACTGACCAGCTCATACCTGAGAAAAAAGATCCCATTGCCTGAGAAAGAAACACCCATAAAGATATGAAATATAAACTGGGCTGAGACTAGTTCTGCCTACACAGCCAGCGTGGTAAGACCTTGCCATGCAATGCTCATCCTTTAGAATACTCAGTCGCACATTACTTTAGTTGTGAGCCTAAATCTGCCTTGTACCTCAGAGGTATCCTACTGATTCCAGTAACCTATCTGCACTATTAATAGGAAAACGATAAAATACAGTAACCAACAAAATGACAGACATTCAGTTAAAAATTACCAGGTTAAAAAAACACACATACAGAAATATAAAACCCATAATAAAGAGAAAATGCTCATTATAAATGGACACAAGATAAGATAGAAATGATGGAACTAGGGTAGAGAAAAATATTAATATTCTGATTCCAAAAATGGAAAATTAAAAAAATATATAATCAAATTCAACATCTAGAAATGTTGTAAGGGAAGATAGTAAATATCTCAAGGTTATGGGTCATATGACCTCCGTTGCAACTATTCAACTCTCCTTGTAGCACAAAGCAACTATAGACAATATCTAGATGAATACTGCTATAAATGGTGCCTTACAAATGGTGTGTCTGATCAATGAGCAATAGTTCCCTGACTCTTGATCTAGAGGTTAATATGTCAGAAATAAAAAGTGCCCTAAATAGAGTTAACTTCCAATGAAATCCTGTATAAGATCAATGGAAGTAGCATAATAACCATTTACAATGAAACACAATGATTAAAAAAAAAGCACTTATAGATAGAATCAGGTACATTTGGGACCACATCAAGCAGTCTAACATATATGCAATTGGAGTCCCAGAATTTAAAAAAACAAAAGGGGAGGGGGCAGAAATAATATTTGAAGAAATAATGGTTGATATCCCCCCTAGAATTTGTTGAAAACAAATTCACAGATTCAGAAAGCTCAACAAATTCTAAGCAGATGAGAAAACTGAGGCTTGGCTTGGAATTGTTAGATTATTTTCCAGAGGCATTTTCATAACAAGCTATGATTCAAATCTGCTTGATGATTTGAAACCCAAGTTTTTACTTATTTGTTATATTTCCCCTCAAGCTTGATAGTATGAGTCTAGTCTTCACTACAAGCAGGAAAATCATATTTCTTGAGAAACCAGCTATATATCAGGTGCTGTACTAGATGTTATCTTTCTACTACAAGTAATATATTATCTTATTCAATTATAATATCTCTATTAGATAAGAATAATTTCCCCATTTTACAGATGGTAAAGTTTAAAGTCACAGAGCTAATACAGAATGCTTTAAAAAACAACAACAACTAGTAATGGTAAAAAAAAAAAAAAAAGACAGGCAGAATAATACTCAGGTCTTCTTTACAGACTGTCTTCTCCTGTAAAACTTGGCTATATGGATAGAGAACTTGAAAAAAAAAATAAGGCATGCATTATTTAAGTAGAAATCATGTAGTTTAGAAACATTTGAAATAGAAACCCACTGATAAAGAAGGAAATGAGGCCTTGGATTTTAGCATTAGTTCAAGCAATCACTGGCACAACACAAATTACAGACAATAAATTTCAGAGCTAGTACACTAACTCCCGGTATGGCTATAATACTTAGAACCATAAAATCATAGAGTTGTGAAATTATTTACAGATTGCAGAATTCTGTCTATTCCTTTTGGAGCAATGGAAATGCAATCTAGTAGATTGTATTATTTACCTAAAATAGCATCATTGGTTATTGACCCTCTCTTCTAAGCAGTCCCCAATTTCATTCCAGAAAATATAAATTATTCATGCAGAAAGACAAACCCAATTTTGGCAGGTCAGAGATTTCAATGAGATGTGAATTGGTTCGGGATTGTGATGTATGAATTGAGGCAGCTTTCCAGATTGCCTTATCTCAGCTGTCCTTCTGTGAAACATACTATTTTGACTATCTAAATTGACCTCTATTCCTTCCTATTCAACAGTTATTGGCTATTTTATTAAGAAGAATGTAAAATAACAAAATGCAAAATTTTGAATATCAAAGGATGTTAAAAAGGATATTTATAGAGAGGTAATTTCCCCTTTTTTTGCCACATGTA
Organism: Vespertilio murinus; assembly: GCA_963924515.1. Classification (NCBI taxonomy): domain Eukaryota; kingdom Metazoa; phylum Chordata; class Mammalia; order Chiroptera; family Vespertilionidae; genus Vespertilio; species Vespertilio murinus. The sequence continues at coordinate 175,829,498 of OZ004705.1, read as the reverse complement.
AAATAATGCAAAATAGTTTGTGACTATAAAGGATCAAATAGAAATGCTTTACTTTAAGCAAATTATCAAAAATATAAATGTCAACCATATGCATACAAAGTACATACATAGATTCAAGCACACATGCTGTTCTGTAAACCCCATGAAGACAAGGGCTGCATTGTTCTCACACATTCCCAGTACCCTAAATAGCAGCTGGATGGCTGATGGCTATAGGTGCTCAATATTTATTGGGTGAATGAAAAAAAAATGAGTAAAAAGGCACAAACATTTGGAAAAGCATAGATCTAAAGCAATACATGTAACTAGATTTTAAAGTATTAATTAGAGAAAATCGTAAATGACAATAATAAAATAACATTTATAGATTGATTCTCATGGATTAGCCATCATGGGTAGTGCTTTTCTATACTTTTATTTCAGTCAATCCTGTCTTGGGTTCTGCATGAAATTAGAAGCCTATCCCCTTTCAGGATTAGACCAAACAAACCTTAAATGTTTTTAATCTGAGAAATTTTAGGACCCCAAGAATATATATTCAAAGACTATATGTGACTTTCAGGGTTTAGAATAGTACTGGAAGAGAGTGGTGATCAAGAAATGTCAGCAATGTGTGTGTGTGTGTGTGTGTGTGTGTGTGTGTGTGTTCATCATAGAAGTGGCAGATCTGAGCTTGCCTTTATTCTTCTATCTGAAGTAAAAGCTTTTAGCAAATTCGAGCAAGCAAGCTGATGTGGTTTCTTTAAATGTTAGTCTTTTGTTCAGAAAATTGCTGTAGATGTAATGGTCATTTTAAAAATATTTTGGGCTGGGAAAACAGAAATAATTTTAATGATTAAATTTTCTCAAAATACCTCCAGGTTTAGATCCACTAGTCCATACTGAACAGAATTGCATGTATTGGCATCTTAATAGTCTCTAAAGGAAGGGACACCCTCTCCCAAAAAGAGATAGATAGACATTGTAAAAAGACATCGAATCTTTGTACTCTGATAAATATGAACTTCTTTACATTGGAGAAGCAGTACTCTTCCTTGCTTAAAAACGATGATTACTTTTTTTAATTTTCTGTAATCTACACAAAAAGGGAAATTAATAGAAAATAATAGATAGTTAACTCCTGGCTAGTGTTGCTCAGTGGTTGAACATTGACTTATGAACCAGGAGGTAATGGTTTGATTCCCAATTGGGGCACATGCCCGGGTTGTGGGCTCAATCCGGGTAGGAGGTGTGCATGAGACAGCTGATCAATGATTCTCTCTCTCTCATCATTGATGTTTCTATCTCTCTCTCTCCCTCTCCCCTCCTCTCTGAAGTAAATAAAAATATATTTTAACAAAATAATAGATGGCTTAGGCTCTCATTAAATACAGGCGGAATGTTCTCCCAAATGCTTTAATAATTCTCATACAACAACCATATGAGGTAAATACTAATGTCATCTCCCATTGGAGAAACAGACTCAGAAATGGTCAATATTTTTTTTGAGATCCCAAATCAAGCCAAATGGTAAACCAGGGTTCAAACATAGTTTCTATGACTCCCGAGCCCATGTGTTCCTTTCCCTTCACACTGACTCCACATGAGAAAGAAACATGTGCTGAATTCATTCCTGGAAACTCCTTCATGCTTCTCAAGAGAGTCCCTGGCACACAGGATAGGCAGTTAGTTCTCTGTTTGGCCTTTCCTCTTCAACTGAGATCTGGCCAGGAGCATGGGATAAGGGCCAAGCTCTGCAGCCCTCTCCAGATGCTATACACCCCAATAATTCCCTAAGTTCTTCACAGAAGAAAATCTGAGCTTATTTCCTCCCAAGTCCCCATGGTTTAGGGCTCCAGAAATCAACCTAACAATATTCTCATGTGCCCAATGCCTACCAGTTTACAACAAGCAACTCGGTCACTATCTGTCACTACCTGGTTTTGCCGCTTACTAATTGTAACTCTGAGTACATTTGCTTAAGCCCTCTAAACTTTGTTTGCAAAATAGACCTGTAAGAGTGTATGCTTCATGGAGTTTTAAAAATTCAGGAAGATAATTTGTTTAAAACACTAGTTAGCATTACAGGTCATGTAATAAGCATAATGCATGTACAGATTAGATTGTTTTTATTTCTTTCCCCAACTGCTCTAGTGATATACAGTAGACTAGAGAGCAGCTCGCAGGGAATAGTACTGTGCCATATTCATGGAACACTCCCCTCCTTCCAGAATAGGAAGAACTATCAATATTTTCCCTGAAAGATTTCAGAATTGTTATGAGCTAATGACATCAGTGTGCCTCCTGCTCTTCCATTTTTGGAGCATAAGTGTCTATTGAAGTCATCCTACCCCTCTGTCACCATCGTACATTGATCTTGTGCTCAAGATAACTTTTCCTTTTGTTTCATTAGACTCCGGATGACAAGGAGCCACATCTGAGTCATATCCAGATTTGAATGTGATACAAATCACAAAATCCTGAACTTCAACCCTAATGCTGTAATTAGATGAGAGTTTTGACATCCAGGGATGAGGGCGAAGACATGTGGGAGTGATATGAATATATGTGATCAGAGGGCACACTGTGGTGAAATATAAAATTAGCCACAACCCCTGAAGCAATGTGACTGTATAAAAGGCAGAAGCTATTTCTTAAATCCGAGTTGGCGCTAACTTGCTTTGCCTAATGTAATATCAGATAGAAAGCAAGCAAAGGATTAAATAATGTGTGCACATTAGAGATTGCCCTCTTTTTCTGCTTTTAGACCCTGCAGCTGTTCACATGTAAAGAAGCCCAGGTTATTATCCTAATTAACAGCCCTACCAATTGCCATGCCTGTGAAGCCAGCTTCACTATTAATTGCTATCTTCTATGGTGAGTTTACTTTACATCTGGAAGGTAAAACTGAGCAAGCGTCATTTATTTTGCAGCACTTTTCCCTTAGGAACAAAGTTGTCCACAAGAGTCTTCGGTTCTGTTCTGCTCCTCTCATGCTTAAATCTTACAGAGTCAGGGGGGCATTCCATGAAGCAAAGGAAGCCATGATATGACACTGACCAGGCGTGCATGGCATCTAAGAATAACACTTCCCCAAAGAGACAAGACATGTTTCTCCTCCAACCTAATCTTTATGGTAATAAGAGTGTAATCAGGTGATATCTCCCATATTCCTTTGTCTTACAACTCAGTTGGATGATCCTATATAATAAAAGGCTAATATGCAAATTGACTGAATGGTGGAACTACCAATGCTATGATGTGCACTGACCACTAGGGGGCAGACGCCCATTGCAGGAGCTGCCCCATGGTGGTCAGTGCACTCCCACAGGGGGAGCATTGCTCAGCCAGAAGCCAGGCTTACAGCTGGCGAGTGCAGTGGCAGTGGCAGGCTCTCCTGCCTCTGCTGCAGGCAGATGGTAAGGAGTGAGGGGTCCTGACTGCAAGAGCCCCGGACTGCAAGAGGGATGTCTGACTGCCGGCTTAAGCCCAATCCCCGAGGGGTCCTGGATTATGAGAGGGTGCAGGCTTGGCTGAGGGAAACCCACTCCCCAGTGCACAAATCTTGTGCATCAGGCCTCTAGTGCTCTATAAATGGTAAGACTGGTATCATTTACTGGGTCCTTCACAGTTATCAACAATGAAAATGATGCTGCATTTTTCTCTTCTACACATGAAATTATGGTTCAGGTTTATATTGTATATCTCTGGTATAACACAGGAAGACTGGTGGTTTTTTACATGTCTGACACTGGTATATATTTGTCTAAACAACAAAAAAAAATCCATTACTATACAATAGTAGAAGTCAAACAGAATTCCTCCTATGCAAATGTTTGTTGTGACTTTGGGGAATCCCTTTGAAGAAATCAACACATAGCAAACCTATAATTTTGTTTGAGAAGAGGACAAATACTCAAATTCTCTTATCCAACAGCTCTGAAGACAAAAGGCCAATATCCCTTGCCCGTTGGTGACAGTTACATGTGTTATGCAGTCATTTTTCCACTTGGTGAAGAGAGCAATGAAGTTTCCTGTAGTCACAACCTACGCAGATCACAAACAAAACAAAGATGAGAAAGGCAGGTGAGGAAAACAGAGTTGACCCACACCACTGGCTGTATGACAGTCTGGGTAGATGGAAGATATTAAGCAGATACATCGATCTGAAGGCAACGACTTGTCTATCTTGGTCCCTGCTGACCATCAGCACCCGTGACAATGTCTAGAAGATGGTGTATATCTGCTGAAAGACAAAAAGAAGGGGAATTATTCACATGATTTGTGCTAGATCCTGGTCTCATCCTGGTTAGCAGTACCCTATCTTTTCCCCCAGAACAGAGCTCTAACTTCAGATTTTGCCATAAATATGGTAAACATTCACCCAAAAGGAAAATATAGCAATACATCAGTAATAGGTAATGGAATAATAACTATCATAGCCTCCCAGAAATCAGGTCTATTCCATGGAAGAAAACAAAAAGGAATCAAGAATATTTCCTTGTACTTATTCGTTCAGACACATGTAAATGGAAGCCAAATAGTGATGATATAGGTCATGATACATTTCTTAGAGAACTATAAGCCACAGTTCACTGATTTACATATGGGCAACTCTCAGGTAATTGAAAAGTATTAAATGCTTGGGGCCTTTACCAGTCTGGCTTCCTGCTTTGCTGGCACTCCTGTCTGGCTGGCTGTGCTGACAGTGTGAATCAAGGCATTATTAGGTTGACCACACACCCTAGGCTTTCGTTTCTTTGTTTTGGGACAGAGATGGGAAATTTGCCTGGGGCCCCAGAGATCTGGGGGGTTGGGGGGGGAACAGAATTCTGCTGTAAAAGTCATGACACAACAGGAGTTTGACTCTGGCGGAAGCAAACGGGCAATGTGGGTCAAGAATTAACCTACAGGGATGAGAGGATAACATCTCTTGAGACATGTCTCTAAATTACATCAAAAACTTCTATGAAGGATGTGTAAGTATTATACAAATTTTTTAAAAATGTATGAGTCCAGTCTGTGTATTTTAACGTGATTCTTGTGAGTGTCGATGAATAAAAAGTTCCTCTACATATATGGAGAGTAATATAAAGGTTAACCATATACTTCAAAATATTCTGAATTTAAAACTATAATTAGGACATTTGAGGAAGTACTTTTAGCTGTTGGTATTTTAAAGTAGCCCACTCTCTTGCAATTCAATAAAGTAGTAGGAAATAGACTGTAATGAGAACTACATAAACATTATTTGATTGTTAAGATAGTGCATGAGTTTATTATTGAATTTGTTATTTACTTTTCCAAAAGAGGTCCTAGCTATTCTAACATTTTCTTGATTTTATTACAAAAGGATTAGGGATATTAATTGAATTTTAAGCTTTTTAAGTATTTCCAAAATTATACATTTGATTAGTAACATGTCACTGCTGCCCTTCATAGTTTCAGTGTGAAAAGGGGTGAAATCTCATAATATAGGATTTGCACTGGGCTTGATGATCATTAAGGTTCTTTTTTGTCTCAAAACTTTATGAATCTTAAATTTAAAAAAAATGTGACAATGAAAAAAAACCCAACTTTAAAATATCCTCCTCTAATGTTTGTTTTCAAAAGATTCTTTTCTCCTAAAATTATAATAGGTGAAGCCTCCAACTGTGATTGGTCAATTCCACACCCTCTTCTTTGGCTCCATCCGGATGTTCTTTCTTGGGGTGTTAGGCTTTTCAGTCTACGGGAATGAGGCGTTGCACTTCAGCTGTGATCCAGACAGGAGGGAAATAAACCTCTTCTGCTACAATCAGTTCAGGCCAATCACTCCACAAGTAAGTTTTTCTGTGTGCCCATAAGCCTTACTCTATACCAGATGAAATTGTTTTCTTTTAAATATAAATTAATGCCATAATGAAATTAAAAATACCTTAATAGGTATAATTTACTAGAATTATTACTATTTTTTAACCAGTTGTTTATTTCAGGTAAATTAATTTGAGTTGATTGACAGTTTCTTCCAACATTTTATTACCTACTGATGTTAAAATTATACTCCAGGCCTGTAATTTGAAAATGGAAATTACATAGCTACTAAAATAAGATATTTCAACATTATTAGGTAAGTGGTAGGTGATGATAGTATAATATGACTACATTTTCACAATTTAACTTATTAATTAAAAGAGACATGTTCTTCATTATTACCTTCATTATATTATTTTTTAATATATTTTATTGATTTTTTTTTTACAGAGAGGAAGGGAGAGGGATAGAGAGCTAGAAACATCGATGAGAGAGAGACATTGATCAGCTGCCTCCTGCACACCCCCTACCGGGATGCACCTGCAACCAAGGTACATGCCCTTGACTGGAATCGAACCTGGGACCTTTCAGTCCACAGACCGACACTCTACCCACTGAGCCAAACCGGCTTCGGCCATTATATTATTTTTATTGCTTATAAGACTTATGAAACTTGGAATTCTTAAGTTAGCCACTTTTGATAATCAATGAATTTTAAAAGCATATTTTGGTTATATGTTGATTGATTTTGACTAAGATATTTCTGACATATTTTAGGTGTTTTGGGCCTTACAACTAGTGATTGTCCTGGTTCCTGGTGCTACTTTCCATCTTTATGCTGCATTTAAAAACATCAGTCAAGAATGCATCCTTCAAAAGCCCGTCTACACTGTGGTTTATATCGTCTCTGTGTTAGTAAGAATCAGTCTAGAGGTGACTTCATTTTGGCTTCAGAGTCACCTCTTTGGTTTCCAAGTCACGCCTCTCTACCTGTGTGACGCTGGACCTTTGGGGGGGAAGTTAACTATTATAAAGTGCATGGTGCCAGATCACTTTGAGAAGACCATCTTTCTCATGGCAATGTACACATTTACTGTAATTACCATGGTATTATGTGTTGCTGAGGTTTTTGAGATCATATTTAAAAGACTATGCTTTCTAATTAAGCAGTGACTCACAGATTGATTAATTGCTATCATACCACAGTTATTTATCAATCATGATAATTATTTTTACTTTATTCAGTGAGAACCTCAATATCAAACACACATATTTATTCTTTCAATATACCTCGGTGTGTCCAAAATTTATGTTAACTATACAATATAATGCTAACTTCTAAGGCAGGGATTCTTCAACAAATATTTCAGTCTATTTTGATTTTGTCATGCATTAGAAAATATGCATAGAACTAGTGTTAACTTGTTTAGCCTGTGCTTTTATACTATGGAATATTATGCAGCTATAAAGAACATGGATTCATTACCCTTTAGGACAGCATGGAGGGATCTGGAGAGTAGTATGCTAAGCGAATTAAGACAGTCAGAAAAAGACAAATATCACATGATCTCACTCATATGTGGAATCTAATGATCAAAATAAACTGATGAACAAAATAGATCCAGAGACATAGAAGGATGAAACAGTGTGTCAAATCTCAGAGGGAAGGTGGGGCAGGGCATGGGGGGTAGAGAGAGATCAACCAGGGAACTTATAAGCATACTAGAGGCCCAGTGCATGAATTTGTGCACCAGTGGGGTCCCTTGGCCTGGCTTGCGGGATCAGGCCCAAACCTGCTCTCCAACATCCCCTGAGGGGTCCCAGATTGCAAGAGGATGCAGGCCAGGCCGAGGGACCCCACCAATGCATGATCTGGGGAGGAACATGGGAGGCTGGCCAGCCAGGAGGGACTGTGGGAGGGCTCCAGGTCATGCCCAGCCCATCTATCTCAGTCCCGATTGGCAGGACCCCATCAGCAAGCTCACCTGCCAGTTGGAGCATCTCCCCGCTGGTGGTCGGCGCACATCATAGTGATAGGTCGACAGTCAATTTTCTTCCCCCTGGTGGTCAGTGCATGTCATAGTGAGAGATTGAGCAGCCTTAGCATATTATTAGCATATTATGCTTTGATTGGTTGAATGGCCAACCGGAAGGCCAGACACTTAGCATATTAGGCTTTTGTTATATAGAATATGCATAGCCCATGGACACAGATAATAGTGCAGTGAAGACCTGGGGAGAGGGTGTAGAGTGAAGGGGGTCAATGGAGAAACAAAGGGGATACATGTGTAATACTTTCAACAATAAAGATACATTTAACAAGCAGTACTTTTATAGAGTTCTCTGACTTACAATATCTTAATAGATCACCGTATTTTGTGGTTAGAGAAACTTTTATTGTCCCTTTTACACAGAGTGAAAAATTTTGGCTCAAGGAGGTCAATACATGGGCCCAAATTCACACAATCATACTGGAATCCAGATTTCCTAACTTCTTCTTTTTTAAAATATATATATTTTATTGATTTTTTACAGAGAGGAAGAGAGAGAGAGATAGAGAGCTAGAAACGTCGATGAGAGAGAAACATCGACCAGCTGCCTCTTGCACACCCCCTACCGGGGATGTGCCCGCAACCAAGGTACATGCCCTTGACTGGAATCGAACCAGGGACCTTTCAGTCCGCAGACCGATGCTCTACCACTGAGCCAAACCGGTTTCAGCAAGATTTCCTAACTTCTGAAGCTATCTCCCTTTCCACTGAGCTATGCAGTTTCAACTTAAGAATATGATTATATTTGCAGTCATGTTAAGGATAACTTATTTAAGCACAAAAGTTGCAAGTTAATTATTAAAAGAGTCATTCTATATTTGATCACTAACTTGAAGAAATGTGGCAATTACATTTTTAATATTATGCTCTACTGTTTTCTTGAATTTTTAAACATTAAATGATATGGTAATACAGCCTCCAAATAAATAAAAATGCTATGAAAAATATTGTGCAAGGCTTTCTTGTTTCTTGTTGAAATAAATTAAAACCTCTGTGCTCATAGATATAACTATTGCTTCTATATTCAAGATTATTGAAATGGAAAATTATATTTATATTACATTAGACTTTCTAAATAGCCATGAAATTATTTCAAAGACAATTTTATATCAATTCAGTGCATTTCTTTCTATCTGTCTGCCTTACCAATAATCATCTTCATTTGGTATAATTTAAAATCTTTATGTATGACTGCCTTCTACTGGTGCCTTATTAGAGAAATAAATAGTCAGTCAATTACTGAGGTTTTCAGTCTTTCCCTCAGTATTATTCAGCCAAAGTTTGTTGTCATGAATTTCTACATTTAGGAATTTTAAATTCGTGAGGCTTTCTCCACACGAGTACACAGGAGAAAAATCCTGCTTACTAACATTCAACAAATAGCTGCTGAGTATCATTTGCCATTTACTGCACTGAGAGTTCATATACAACGATAACTAAGATTTAGTACTTTTAAGAGATCCTATTCTAGTGGGAGGTTCAGTGGCATAACTAGAGGGCTGGCTGGTAGAAACAGCCCACTCAGAGGGAAGGAATATTTATTTGCTGTCTTTGTTCTAGAATCCCTAGCCCCTAGTGCTAATAAACAGCAACAATGTTTAGTCCATTTCCTTCTTATTTTTAAATTCATTAAAGATAACGCACACTTTATTGCCTGCCCCAGGGTAGTCTGCTACCACTGATCCTGGCACACACACAAATGTCTTCCTATAGAGTAATACTTGCCTGCACCTTTGGAAGGCTGGTACTTTATATATATATATATATATATATATATATATATATATATATATATATATATATTTTATTGATATTTTACAGAGAGGAAGGGAGAGAGATAGAGAGCTAGAAATGTCGATGAGAGAGAAACATCGACCAGCCGCCTCTTGCACACCCCCTACCGGGGATGTGCCCGCAACCAATGTACATGCCCTTGACCGGAATCGAACCCGGGACCTTGCAGTCCGCAGACCGACGCTCTACCACTGAGCCAAACCGGTTTTGGCGGTATGTTTTGATTGGATGCCAGAATGGGCGTTTGACTTTGTTGAATGTTGGAGATATTTTTGTCTTCCATAAGTATACTTAAACTATATTCTGAGGCACAGTTAAGTTACTTGGAAACAGTTTATCCTTTGTGATTTTTTTAAAGATTTATTAGGTGGGACCAGGGTAGCCCTCACTGAAGGGCTAATGTTGCCCATTCCTAAAAATAAAGCCTTCCTGATTCTCCTTTGGTGCTTCAGAAACATTATCCTTCCACCATTCTTACAATCTTCAGTTCCATCCTCACCCTCACAGCCTTATTACACTTGGGTTGCTATAGCAAAATACCCAGACTGGATCTTTGATTAACAAAATAAATGTATTTCTCATCGTTCTGGAGGCTGAATCTCTGGAGTCCGGGTGGCAGCATGGTCAGGCTCTGGTGAGAGCTCTCGTCCGGTTACATATTTGCCACTGGACCTTCACCAGGTGGGAGGAAGGTAAGAGAGCTCCCCAGTTCCCCTTCATAAGGACACAGATCCCACTCATAAGGGCTTCACCTTCATGCCTAATCTCCTCCGTAAGGTCTCACTTCCCAACATCATCACATCGCAGGTTAGGATTTCAAATTGGAAATTAACTAGGAGGAAAATAAAGACAACAGCACAAAATAGAACACTGCAAGCAATAGAGAAAAAGCTGGTTCTTTGAAAAGATCGATAAAACGGGAAAGCTCACTAGACTGATTGAGCTAATAAAGGAGAAAATGAAAATCAGACATTTCATAAATGAAAAAGGACCCATCAAAACAGAACATTAAGATGATTGCAAGAGAACACCATATGAACAATGCCATGCCATTAAGTTTGATGTTTAGATAAAAAGGAATAATTTCTTGAAAGACACAGATTGTTAAAAACTTATTCTAAAAAAAAACAAACACCAAACAACTTATTCTATAATAACTAGGAAATATGAATATTCTTGAAACTATTAAAGATATTAAATATTATACATACACACACACACACACACACACACACACACACACACTAGAGGCCTAGTACACAAAATTTGTGTGTGTGTGTGGGGGGTGTCCCTCAGCCCAGCCTGCATGCTCTCCAATCTGGGACTCCTCAAGGGATTTCCAACTACTGGTGTAAACTGACAGTCTCAGACATCCCTCTCACAATCCAGGACTGCTGGCTCCCAACTGTTCACCTGCCAGCCTTCCTGATCACACCCTAATCACACCCTTAACCACTTCTGCCTGCCAGCCTGATCACACCCTAACTGTTCCCTTGCCAGCCTGTTTGCCTCTAATTGCCCTCCCCTTCAGGCCTAGTCAACCCTAACTGCCCTCCCCTGCACTGCCCTCCCCTGCAAGTCTGGTCCCCCACATCTGCTCTCCCCAGAGATACAGCAATGGATATACTAATATATTTCCCTGATTACATTAAGTCCTGTCATTTGTCACCAAAAGAGTTGTGACCACAATTGGAACATGAAGTTTTTCTGTGAGATGATCACACATACACTGGAGTCTGGGAAGTAGTGCAAAACATTTACTTTTTTTCTATCAAAACACCTGTCACTTCAACTATCTCTCCCTTTTCTTTTTCCTGTGGTTGCCATGAACCCCTGTCTCTTCCCTCTCCTCACTGGCCGAGATTCTACCTCCATCCTAAGGGTAATGTTAGATTTTTCAACAAAGGAAAATTGATGTTTTTCTTCATAGTAAAATATCATAGTGAATTCTTTACTGTAAAATATCAAGAAGAAAACCCAACCTAATGTTGTTCATATTTACTTTGACTCATAGCATAATTTCAATGTATTATTAAGCTAATAGTTATCTATGTTACTTTCCCTACTCATATAAATTATCCTCTACTGATGGTAGTATGGTACGCAGGGAAAAAAGACCATGTGTTGGCAGACGGAATAAAATCCAATTATAACCATTTCAATTAATTGGAGATGTTGCTCCTCTTCTCCTAGAATGTACGCAATTGAGAAAGAGACTTTGAGCAACCTCCATTCCTGAAAGGAGTGATTAGGAAAATAACACAAACATGCAGCTTTCACCAGAAAGGAAGACCAACACTTGGTGTTTGGACATAATCTGAAATGGAGAAAAGACAAAACACAAGAATCTATTTTTGGTCTAGAGAGCCATTCAAATCAAGTAGCAGTGGCTAGATTCTCAGGCTCTGAAACCAAAGTACCTGGATTTTAATGTTGAACACTCATACTTCCTGGCTGTGCCCTTGTTTCTTGGAAATGGTGTGATTCTATGCCTTATTTTTCTCACCTGTAAAACAATGAAAATGATAATCCTACCTTCCTCATAGGGTTGTGATAAAAATTAAGTGAGTTGATATAAAACTCCTAGAAACATGTATGATACATAGATCTTTAATAAATGCTTATTAGTTATTATTACTTTGTTGTGGCAGAGGTGAGGTGAAACAAATCCTATTTGGTGGCCTTAATCTCAATAGCAGTAAGTACACTCTTTGACCATGACAATCAGGAGAGAAGGTCTGGCTTAAAAAGAGTAGGAAAGGTTTGTAGAATCAGGTGTGTACTGGTGATTCACTAGGACATTTGTCCTCAACCCCAGATATCCCATTAAAATTTCTTGAAGATTTTTTTCAAAATACTTATATTTAGAGCCCAATCCAGAACAATTAAATCTGAAGACCTGGTGGTAGGACTTTGATATTTGAATCTGTAAGAAAACTTCTGAGATGACCTTTAAGGACAACTACAGTTGAAATCAAGAAGTAATACAAAGAGAATAAATGAGAAGTAATAAGACAGAGAAAGACACTTGTGGTTAACCCACTCTGCTTTGCTTCATTAATTTCTCTACCAATCCAGCAACTTCTGACTGGAAAGTCAGGATAGTGGGAGTAAGAGAAAGAAATCATAATGGCTTTGTTTGTTTGGGCTGCTATAACAAAAGACCACAGTCTGCATAGCTTATAAACAACAGAAATGTATCACCTCCCAAAGGTCCCATATCCTAATACCATCACGTTGGGCATTAAGTTTCAACGTATGAATTTGGTGGTGATGGGCACAAATACTCAGTTCATTGCATCCTCAAGTGCTATTAAGCATGTTGCTGAGATTGGGGGAGAATAAAGAACTCAGTTTCTTTCTAGGTGAAAAACAACAACAACAAAATGGACCCTTAATAAGATGGTGAACTCTGCAAAGAAGAATAGACAACGGATGTGAGTGGGAGTAGTATAAGGACATAGAGCAGCTTCTTAGGGGTTGGAGTCAGTTTAGTGTTGATTAGAGAAGGGTAGACAGAGGACATTTTCAGGGCTTGAGATCTTGTTTCTTGGAAATGGTGTGATTTCAATGAAAAGAGTTTTTAGATGAACTTTCAAAAATGTGGACTAAGATCAAATCAATAATGAAAGCTTATTCATGGAGGTAAATAAAGTGAAAGATGATAATATGGGACAGAGAGGGGGGAAAAAAACAGAATTGAAGTCACTGATGGTAGAAGGGAAAGCTGATGCCTATACTGTTATGAGTCAGCAGCATCGAGTAAGAAGTTATACCAGGACACCTTCTGTGTACATTGGCAAGTAATGAGTATCCCAAGTAATTTGCAAATTGTTCATCATTTCCCAAAAATAAATGATTTACAGATTATTCATTCACTAAAGTAGACACTATCCAATTCAGAAGGGAAAACTGTTGGTTACTTTACCAATGTGTCAATATGGAAGAACCTGATTTAAAAATGTAAACACATCATCTCTCATCTTAACCAAGAATTGAATGTACTATTTCTAAGATTTTTTTTTTTAAAAAAAGCTTCTATGGACACTATTAATACAATCTGAGGGCTTGGGAGGGATAATTCCTGAATGATGCCAAGGGCAATTCACGCTTTTATCCTTTTTTTCCAATCAACAAACATGATTTTTTTTTGTTTGTTTTTTACTTTGTTTTTTCCCTTTCTATCCTTCCTTCTGCCATAAAAGGGGTGATGGGGCCTGTGACCACCAACAGAAGTTAAAAACGAGACAAAAACTCTCCTCCTTCGTACCAGGAGAGAGCGCTGGTGTCCCTCAGACTCCACCGCGAGCCCAGCACACGGAGATTGTTCCTGCTGGAAACCCGTAGTTGACGTGCGGTTGCTTAGCAACGGGAGAGGGGGGGCGGGACTTGCCGTGCGCGCGCTTGCGCGTGACCCCCCCAGCGGAAGCGGAAGTGCCAGCGGCGGCGCGCGAGTAGGAAGTAGTAAGTCCCGGCGTAGAGATGGCCGCGCTGGCCCCGCTGCCCCCGCTGCCCCCGCAGTTTAAGAGCATACAGCATCACCTGAGGACGGCCCAGGAGCACGACAAGCGGGACCCCGTGGTAGCCTATTACTGTGAGTCCCCCGAGCCGCCGCGGCCCTCCCTCCCGCGCGGGGCGCTCACTCCTCCCCGCTCCGGCTCCAGGCACAGGCCCCGCCTCCTGGCTTTGGACTCGGTGTCTTCGCACCGGTGCCCCCTCCTCCCAGGGGCCCGGGCCTGGGCTCTGCCCCCCGCAGGTCCCGGAGAGGCGACGCTCCAAAAGCACCCTGCTGTCCCCCGTCCCTCCTGGTTTTGGCTTACATATTCCTGACTACATGGCCTCCTAAACACTGAAACAGACCACCTAAGGCGTTTTTGTTTGTTGTTGTTTTTTTTTCTGTGTGTACACACACGAGCCCCTGATCTCCACCAGGGAAACCTGAAAATAACCAGGGTGGCTTAGTAACCGGAGTATTGGAGGTGGTGTGAGTGTCCCAAAGCAGTAGCGATGTGGACGGAAGGAGCGCAGACTAATTCTGTAAACATAGTGATAAGGGGAGGTTAAATTGTGACAAATGCAAACCAGCTCAAACACTCACACGTGGTTAAATGGAAAGCATCTGCCACAAAGCAACATTTTGATTTTACCATTCCCACTTCTGTGTCCAAAATGCTCTCTCCCGCCAGTGAGAATTGTTCATCTTACTACTGCGATTTAGACGATTGGTAGCAATATTCTCACCTTGGTTGATTGTCAGTACTTATAACTTACAGTCGATGCAAAGGAAGCATGGGTTAAAATTGTTCAAACAGGTTTCCTTCGCAGTGAAGAGAGTAGTTCCAGTATTGTTATGTCAGTTTTAGTTTATATGCCATACTCCCAACTGTACTGCAAATAGGTAGCCTGGAATCTGTAAATCTTTTGAAAAGGGTTTTTAGAGTTAAGCTCCACATAAGGTGTCCTCTGTGGTGAAAGTTACTTAAAGTTAGCTAAAATCTGATCCTCTGTCACCCCACCGTATTCCAGGTGTTCCTATTTTCTTTTCTTTTTTTCCTTCTTTAAAAAAATATATATTTTATTGATTTTCTACAGAGAGGAAGGGAGAGGGATAGAGAGCTAGAAACATGGATGAGAGAGAAACATCCACCAGCCGCCTCTTGCACAAGCCCTACTGGGGATGTGCCCGCAACCAAGGTACATGCCCTTGACCGGAATCGAACCCGGAACCTTTCAGTCCGCAGGCTGATGCTCTACAACTGAGCCAAACCGGTTTCGGCCAGGTCTTCCCATTTTCATTTCTCACATGTGCAAGGCCCTTTTAGGTCGCCATGTTCTTCATCTGGGAACATCTACCTTTTTTTCTCCAGTTGGCAAATTTCAGATGATTAAAAAATCTAACCGAAATGTCATCTATTCTGTAGTCAGTAGGTTGAACATTCTCTAGGCTTTGCCTCATTTTGTTCAAATCTTACAGTATTATTTCAGTTGTACTTGTTACTCGTTTCTTCAAGCAGGGACCGCTAATCACCCACATGTGTTTATTGAGCGTGTGCCTATGTCGAGCATTACCAGGCGCTGTGGCTACAGTTCCCCACAGTTCATGGAGTTTACATGCAATGGGGTGGAGAGATGAAATAATATGAGGAATCTATTATGTAGTCACTTAGAAGCTTATGGAGAAAAATAAAGCAGGGGAAGATAACGGGAGCACCAGGATCAAGGTGGTAGGGAGTGCAGAAGAAATTTCACTTTCACAGTGGTCTGGGAACTGCATCAGTGAGTTCATATCTGAGCAAAGGCTTGAGTGAAAAACGGGCTTTGCTTCATCTGGCAAACAGTATTCTCTTTTCTCCATGGAGGGAACGACATGTACAGAAGTCCTTAGGGGGGAGCTGTTGAAGGAGGATCGGGAAGTCACGGTAACTGGAGCGGTTAGAGTAAGGAGAAAAATGATGTGAAGTGGACAAAGAGGTAGTCGCTCCCTCCAGTGAACTAGGAGCTATTGTTCATGTCTGAAACTGATCCCTGTTCACGGGCTCTGTGTTGTATGCCTTTGTGACCACCCAGGGACGCTTCATTTCCGGTGTCAGTATCCTCCCCCTCTCGCCATTTCTTTCTAAACGTACCCAGTTTCCTTCATTTACAAAAATGAAATAAGTTCTTACCATGGCATTCCCCTAAAGTTGTTGTCCTGTGTGCCCAACCTTAAAGCTTAGCTTGAAATAACTGCCTGTAGTTGTTTTTACAACCTTATCCCATGGAATCTTTTCAGCCCATTGAAATCTGGTTTTCATGCCTATTATTTCACTGAAACTGCTCTCAGCAGGGTCATGAACAAACATTTTTATTGCTAAATCCAACTTAAAAATAGTTTTTAGTGAAATATATGCACATTAAAGAACGAATATAGCGGGTATATACAATTTAAGAAATAATAAACTGAATATTAATGTACCCACCATGTTTGATGTTATTAGACTTAAATTTTTGACAATCTGGTGGACATGATATTGTGTTTCTTTGGAGCAAAATTTGCAATTCATTGAATCTTAATGAGATTGAGCATCTTTTCATATGTTAATCTTTTGTGATTTCCTATTGAAATATTTATTGCTTTTGACTATTCTATTTTACCATATGTCTAAATAATCTGGATACTTTTCCTTTGTTGTATGCATTGCAAATGTCTTCTCTGAGTTCATAGGTAGATTTTTCATTCTATAAGTCCTTTGATATTCAAAAGTTCTTAATTTTAAAATAAAGCCAATTTACCACCCTCTTCCCTATGACTTGTATTCTAACTTTCTAGTCCTTGGTTTCCTGTTGTGTAAGTAGTATCTGGTTTGGGACTTTGGCATATTATTCTTTACCTATTTTCTCTATTTTTTATTGAAATTTTGATTAGACATGTATTGCACTTTCCTTCTTTATTTCCTTCTTAATGCTTTCAGAGTTTTCATCCCTTTGTCTCTCTGAGCTACATTTGATGTAATTTCTTAAGTTCTGTGCTCATTTCATATAGGTATCCTGTTGTATTACCCAGGTATTGTGTTTCTACTTTACTTTTTATTTCTAGATCTTATGTTATCCTTTCTTTTCAAATTGACCTACCCATTTCTGTTAATCTTTTGCTACTATATTTCTTAAACATTCATATTTCGTTAAATGTTTTAAATATATTTATATTCATATAAGCCGTCTGATAATTTCTGTAGCTGCTGTATTTGTGGGTACATAACAACTTGTGCTCTAGGCATGCTAAAACAGTACTTTTCAAACTTCTATGTGTAAATAATCCCTCAGGAATCCTTTTCCCATTCTCAACTTCCCTGTTCCTTTCCTTACAAGACTCCTTTGACTACAGTAGTAGTGCTGCATGTTGCTTTCTCTTTTTTCAACATCCTGTTCACAATTGCCATTCTTCTAGTTTAAAGAAGAAAGACATACTATTATGAATCATAAGTATTTTTAACCTCCAGGTTCCAGAAAAAAAGAAACATTTAAATTATTAGTATTAGTGAAACCGCCATTAATTAAGGTATTAGGTAGAGTTTCCTGTCTTTCCCTGTGTCATGTGGGAAAAAAATCAGAATAAAGAATAACCTTTTATTCAAAATGCTGGCGTGAGAAGATGTAAAGGAGCATTCTAATTTGGGAAAGAGGGTGCTAACCTATCTAATAAAAGAGTAAAATGCAAATTGACTAAACCTCCTCTACACCCACAAGCCATGCCCACAGCCAATCGGGAGTGAGAATGCAAATTAACCCAACCAAGATGGCTGCAGCCAGAGAGAGAGCAGGAGGCTTGGGTTTCCCTGGCAATAGAGGAAGCCAAGCTTTCTGCCTGCCCTGGCCTTCCTTGGACTCCATTTAAGGCTACAAAGTTTCAATTATAGAAGATAAATAAATCCCAGATACCAGGGCCTCTGCTTGGGTCCCCGGGGATTGTGGCCAGCCTGCAAACCACCACAGACCCCTCGCCCAGGCCGCCACATGCCACAATGGAACCCCCACCCTGATCTGGAACACCCTTCAGCCAGTCCCCCTGTGCACCAAGCGTCTATCCTATCTAATCCTCCTATCTAATAAAAGAATAATATGCAAATGACTGTCATTCCAACAAACAAGAGGGCTACCCCCATGTGGTCAAAGATGACTGACCCCAAGTAGACACAAGATGGCCAGCAAGGGAGGGCAGTTGGGAGGGACCAGGCCTGCAAGGGAGGGCAGTTGGGGATGATCAAACCTGCAGGGGAAGGCAGTTGGGGTGACCAGGTTGACAGAGGAGGGAAGTTGGGGGTGACTGGACCTTCAGGGAAGGGCAGTTGGGGGGGACCAAGCCTGCAGGGGAGGACAGTAAGGGGTGACCAGGCCTGCAGGGGAGGACAGTAAGGGGTTACCAGGCCTGCAGGGGAGGACAGTTAGGGGCAAACAGGCTGGCAGGGGAGCAGTTAGGCGTCAATCAGGCTGTCATGGAGTAGTTAGGGGGTAATCAGACTGGCAGGCAGAAGCAGTTAGGGGCAATCAGGAAGGCAGGCAGGTGAGCAGTTGAGAGCCAGCAGTCCTGGATTGTGAGAGGGATCCCAAATTGGAGAGGGTGCAGGCTGGGCTGAAGGACACACTCATACCCTCCACCCCCCATTGCATGAATTTCAAGCACCAGGCATCTAGTGTTTTTTGTTTTTTGATAAAGGAAATGGGGAAGTTACCTGAAGTTTGTCAAGACTAATCTCAGAAGATGGGGGAATTGTTCTTAGAGATTAGCAGCTTTTATTTGATTATTTTGGATTTTATCCAGAGGGGTAAGGAGGGACAGTTTGGGACCAAGGTCCTATGCAACAGGCATGGGGACAAAGACATGGAAGGACCACACTGGAAAGTTCTCTTACATACATATCTATTCAGGCAAAAAATAAAAAATAATTAGTTTGTATTGCCATGTATTGAATTCCCAAAATGGTAAAGAGTTTTTATGAAATGACCTTACCTTTTCATTCTCTCTTCATTATTAAAGAATGTCATTCCTGAGATAAGGGAGAAAAGGGTCCAAAGAGAAATGTTTAAGGGGCCACTGCCTTTTTCATCCAAGTGATAAGCTCATCGGGGGTCTGTGGCTTATCAAAGTTTTAGAGTTGGAATTCAGGTGACAAGTATATGGGGACATAGGTTAACATATTTATTCAAATTGGGAAAGTAAGTCATCTTTTTCTGAAAAAGTAACCTCATTGGCTGATTGGTTTCGCATTAGCATCAGGTTTTGTCTTTTATGTAATAAGATAGACATTCTCTTTAAATAATTATATCTTCAACTCTGGGATGTTCTGCTTTTTTTCAGAAATACATTTAAAACAAGTGATAAACTAACATTTATTTGCCAGAGGATGTTGAAATAAATGGAATTTTAGTGTTCACAATCCTGTGTCTGTCTAGGATAAACAAGAAGCTTCTGACTGGGGGAAAAAAAAAAGAATCTTTGTAAGATCTTTTTTTATATGCTTCTTGGGAATTGAGAAAATGAATAACTTTACTGATGGGGTGACAAATTCTTTTCTAGTTTTAAAAGAAATTTTGAGGGAGACTTAATTGAAATGTCAGCCAAGAGATTATTAAAAATAATACTTGATGATAGGTGATTACAAGGTTTTTAGTCCATACTCAGAAGGAAGTTAAATAATTCAGTGGTTTTCTATGACAAAACTTTCACACTCATCTGCTGTTTTATGTGAATGAATTTTATTGGCATGTTACATTCATAAAAATGAAAGTGGAAACAGAACCAATACTCTAATATGGTTTATTATGACAAATCATATTGGTTCATAGATAATGCAGTTTAACTCATAAGATGCATTTCTTTGTTTTTTGTTAATCCCCATCCAAGGATATTTTTTTCATTGATTTTTAGGAAGAGTAAAAGAGAGAGAGATGTAGAAAGAGAAACATCAATGTGAGAGAAACACATCAATTGGTTGTCTCTTGTGTAAGCCCTGACCAGGGCCTGGGCCGGGGAGGAGCCTGCAACCAAGGTATGTACCATTGCCTGGAATTGAACCCAGAACCCTTTGGTCCATAAGCTGACGCTCTATCCACTGAACTACACTGGCTAGGGCATAAGATGCATTTCTGATAAAATTTAGCTTTTATATATAACTAGAGGCCCAGTGCATAAAATTTCTGCATAGGAGGGGGGTCCATCAGCCTGGCCTGTACCCTCTCCAATACGGGACCCCATTGGGTGATGTCCTACTACCTGTGGGATTGGACCTAAACTGGCAGTTGGACATTCCTCTCACTATCTGGGACTGCTGGCTCCTAACCACTCGCCTGCCTGCCTTCCTGCCTGTCTGTCTGTCCTTCTGATCGCCCCTAACTGCCCCTAACTGCCTCTGCCGCCGGCCTGATTGCCCTCAAACCGCTCTCCCCTGCTAGGCTGATCGCCCCCAACTGCCCTCCCCTGCCAGCGTGATTGTTCCTAACCACCTCTGCCTCAGCCCCTGCCAGGGTACTTTGTCCGGAAGGACATCTGGAAGATGTCCAGCCTAATTAGCATATTATCCTTTTATTAGTAGAGACCAGTGGTCGGCAAACTGTGGCTCACGAGCCACATGAGGCTCTTTGGCACTTTGAATTTTTAGCAAAGGCCATCTTAAGAGTACCCTAAATAAGTTAATAACAATGGACCTACCTATATAGTTTTAAGTTTAAAAAATTTGGCTCTCAAAAGAAATTTCAATCGTTGTACTATTGATATTTGGCTCTGTTGATTAATGACTTTGCTGACCACTGGTACAGATGATTATTAAGATACATAAAATTAATGTTTGATCATTTGCACATTTTAATATAAAAACTAAACTCCAAAATGAAAATTTTAATACCTAGCACCTTATTTCACAGGAAATTTTGATTAATTTAAATTTTAGCTTTTATACACTTTGCAGTGAAGACTGGTAAGCAGGTTAAAATTGTGAGCACATAAATATATACATATGTTTTAAAATTGTGTGTACTTAATTATTTATTTTTGAAGAGAGAGAGAAACATCAGTGTGAAAACTGAATATGGATCTGTTGCCTCCTGCGGGTCTTTTACTGGGGATCGAACCCAAAACCAGGGCATGTGCTCTGACCGGGGCATGTGCCCTGAATTGAACCAGGAACCTTTTGGTTCATGGGAAGATACTCAATTGGCCAGGGCCATAAATATTTTTTTTATAATAAAATTTTATAGGATAAGTAAATAGAAAGATGAGTTAAAATGAAATACAGCAGTGTATTATTTGTGACTTAAAAAAGGCTTTTTGTGTTTTAAAATAGATTGTGACAGATACCAATTTGCTATATTTTCAGATGAAAGAGTAAATTTTTAGATTTAATGTACACTGAGTGGCCAGATTATTATGGTCTCAGAGCGCATAATAATCTGGCCACTCAGTGTATATCCTATATAATAAAAGGCTCATATGCAAATTGCTCCCTCAACCAGGAGTTCTACCAGCAGGCAGGCAGGCCAGCCACCCATGTCTCCTCCTCCTGGCCAGGCTGGCCGGACCCCCCCACCCATGGATGAATTCATGCACGCTCACACACACACACACACACACACACACACACACACACACACACAGAGTGGCCAGATTATTATGTGTTCAGAAATCATAATCTGGCCATTCATTGTAGTATAGTAGTTACATTTTTTGTACCTACTTAAACACCTGATAAAAAGTAGTAGATGTTTAAAATGTGTAAAAGGATACTTTTCTATGGTCTTAGAGCAAACAAAAATAATGAAGGACAGGTTTGAACTCTATATACCTTTTTCTTTTTTTAATGAAGCCAGAAATTTTTTTAGTCCCCATTAAACATGGATACTATATTATAAATATTTTTATTCTGTCTGGTTTGTTTTAGATAAAGCTAAACCCAAAAATATTTCTTTTAAATTAGTTTAATTAACTAAACCTATGAAGTTTCAAGTTGGTTTGTAAAAGTTTCCTCTAGGGGGTGATGTTGTACAAGGCTTTCCATGACCTTGTATAAATGTTCTTTAAGAGCCATTTATTTATATGATCATAGGAGTAAATCCCGTTTTCAAGAAGTTGTAAATATGTATGGTTATTTCAATTCTGGGCAACAAGTGAAAAACTATAGTTTTGTTTATATAAAGGCTGATTAATAATGATTTCCTTATTGATGGTGTTAAGGCACATGGTTATTAGGATTAATAATTAGTTGCCTTTTTTATTGTTGCTAATCACACAGAAACTGGGTTTTCCAAAGCCAGTCAGACAAGCTTAACTAAGCCAATAAAAATAAGCTGTTTTCTTTTTTGTTAATTTCTAAATCTGTAAGATTAATCAGAGCCCAGAATCCTGTTATCTAAATACTTATTTTTTTATTAGCCAACTAAAGATTCTTTACTATAGCAATAACAGGTTAATACTTTTTTTAAAATTCACAGAAAGTTGGACCATTGATTTATCCTCTAGTATTTCATTCTTTCAGCTTATATTTGTTTTTACAAACATGTACAAACATGAATTTTATTTTGTAAAAATAGTCATTTTAATAGTTACTCCTTTTTGAGTAAAGTAAATCATGTCATCATTAGGTTCTTTTAACCTGTCTCTGAGATTGAAGGGACAGGGTCAGTGGAATTAAGTAGCTTGTCCTTACCTATCATTTTCTTTTCTTTTGATACTCATGCAGTTTTGGTAAGATTCATTTTTTATGTCAGTTGTCTTTGTTCACAGTGAAAGCTTACATCCTTTTGAGCAGCACAAGTTTATATATAAAAGATTCACTGTTTGATATTTTTCTGCTTTCATTCAACGTATCATTTTTCTGTGATTTGGCAAGGTTTTTTGTTCTTTACCTCTGTTAGTTATTATTTCTCTTTGGAAGCACTTGGATTCCATTGTACTTACACTGTAGGATTGTTAGATATTCCTTATTTTCTTTTTTAGTAGTTGCTCTACTGTTTACAATATCTTATCACAGCCTACTGTCATGTGATATACCATCTCACATATAAAATTAAAAACTTTGTTTTCTCCTCTCCTGCTCTTTGGTTTTAGTTGACATAAATTTTATTTATACATATGTCACAAAATCTAAAAGACACTTATTTTTTAAACTTGTTTTAAAGAAATGTATAAAATGAGATAATTTTCAAAAACATTTTCTTCATAATTACCATTTTCAACTCTCTTCATTATTTTGTATAGACCCAAGTTGTAAATCTGGTTGTCATTTTCTTTTGTTTGGAAGAGCACACACACACACACACACACACACATACACACACATACATACACACACACACACACACATACATACATACATACTAGAGGTCCAGTTCATGACATTCATACACTGGTGGGAGGGGTCCCTCAGCCTGGCCTGCACCTTCTGGCAAGCGGACATTCCCCAAGGGGTCCTTAGCACTGCTGTGGAGGCGGGAGTGTCTTCTGCCACCACTGCTGTGCTCGCCAGCCATGAGCCAGCTTCTGTCTGAGCGGCACTCCCACCACCATTGGGGCAGCTCCTGTATTGAGTGTCTGCTCCTTGTTGGTCAGTGCATAACATAGTGACCACTCATTCCACTGTTCAGTCTTTTTGCACGTTAGGGTTTTATTATATAGGAAATACACACACACACACACACACACACACACACACACACACACACACTAGAGGCCCGGTGCATGAAATGTGTGCACTAAAGGGGTGTCCCTCAGCCCAGCTTGCCCCCTCTCACAGTCCGGGAGTCCTCAGGGGATGTTCTATCGTGGGGAGCTGCTAAGCCACATTCTGGCCTCCCTCTGCAAGAGGTGACTGGGATAATCGGGGGAAGGTGCCATCCCCATCACCCCATTGCTGGCCACCAAGGCACCAAGGTGTTTTCATCAACATGGACTCCAGTCCCTTCACCACAAAAAATGATGTCTTTCTTTAGGCATTTTCAACATGTCCCTTTCATAGGTTATGACATTTCTTTCTTCTTTTTTTTATCCTCACCTGAGGATATTCTTCATTGATTTTTAGAGAGTATAGAAGAGAGAGGGAAAGATAGAAAAATATCAATGTGAGAGGGACACTTTGATTGGTTCCTTCCTGCATGAGCCCTGACCTGGACCCTGGCCAGGGAGGAGCCTGCAACCTAGGTACATGCCCTTGATCAGAATCGAATCCAGACCCTGCGTCCGCAGGCCAAGGATCCATCCACTGAGCCAAACCGGCTAGGGCAGGATATGACATTTCTTAGCCCCTCCAGCAGTGAACCTTCATTTTTCCCTCCAGGAATGTGGTGGAAAAACCCTAGATTACCTTCTTGGATTCTTATTACTCAAGTTACCAAGAACACTGCAAATGGCGTACAGGGAGCTTAGCCAATGAGCGGTCAGAAAAGGTGTTTCCTCTGCAGCTCACACGCAGAGGTGGGACTGCTGGTGCGCCGCAGGGTGTCTGCTCTGGGCCTGCTCCAGCCAAAGCGGCTGGCGGGCCCCCCTGTGTGTGTCTGATTCAGGCCTGCGCCATCCGTGGCTTGCTTCACTGTGCACACAGTCCACTCCCCCGCATCTGCACACAGCCTCCTCCTGAGCCAGTCGTGACTGTTCCAGTGTCCTGGCTGATTTGCATGTTACCTCTTTTGAGATTATACACACACACACACACACACACACACACACACTCACATATACTATTTTTATTGACTTCAGAGAGGAAATGAGAGAGAGAAACTTCAATGATGAGAGAGAACCAGTGATCGACTGCCTCTTGCACACCCCACACCAGGGACCAGCCCACAACTCTGACATGTGCCCTGACCAGGAATTGAACCATGACCTCCTGGTTCACAGATCAATGGTAAACCATTGAGCCACACCAGCTGGGCTGGAACTTTATAATTTCTTATGAGGCTTGCTGACAATGAATTTTGTTCTATTGTGTGAAATAAACTTTTATTTCATTTTTACTTTTTAAAGATATTTTTGGTACATAAAGATTTTATTTTGTCAATTTATTTTTTTCTTTCAGCACTTTTTTTTTTTTTGGCCACATTTCCCCACCCTTTACACGGGGTGTTGGGGGGAATCCAGTTACACATGTATGAGAACACTTGATAATTTTCCCACACCTCAATAGTTTTGCTTTTATTTTCAATTCCTTTCTCCCTGCCTTTTTTTTTAGTAGTTTCTATTGTTGTATTCTGAAGTTCACTAATCTTTTCTTCTTTGGTGTTAACTTATCCAGTAAACTTTATTTCAAATGTTATATTTTTCATCTCTAGACGTTTCATTTATATTCCTTTGTGTGTGTTCTATTTATTGCCTCACTTTAAGATGTTTTATAATTGTTTCCTAGTATTATAATGTCATCTATTTCTGTTATGTTTTCATTGTTTGAAATCATTTGGCTGTTGACTTACTTTTCTTTATGGGTTCAAAAGTCCCTACACAAAAGGTAATACTAACCATATAGCAAATATTTACAATGTACTTATAAAAAATAGTTAATATATTCAGTTCTATTGAAATAAAATATGCTTTAGACATCAATCTATATCATAATGATTCCTATTTGAATGCCACATTTATAAACCTATCCAAGTTTCACTCTTCATATTGCTTTTAATGTATGATTTTTGTGCATTTTATCATGCATTTCATATTTTTATATTCCTCACAAATAAACAAGGATGTGTTAGAATGTTAATGTTTAGGTTTTATGGAACTTTGAATTACACATACCTTCAGGATTAGTAAATGTTTGTCGCCAGATGCCTCACATGAAATTAAAATTGAGTTGGAAAGTATTTAATCCTCTTGCAAATATGCTTCATTACTCATCTTCAAATAATATTTATTCATTAAAATAAACACATTTCCATGATGAAATGAATCAAATATATTTCTTTATGCATGATTTTAGCTACACATTTATGCTGTTTTAGAAGGTAATTTCCATATTAGACATTAATTTTTCATCATGCTGCTGCTACAATGAGCTACTTGTCTTGAATAGAGTTCTATATGAATGTGATCCTTTTTTCCATCCCTATGGCAAAAAGATCTTTATTAATTTTCATAAGTAGGTTTTAAGTTCTTTTTGCTTTTATTACACTTACAGAATGCATCTTGTGATGCATTTTCTGTATGTAAGACTTGTAAACCACATAAAATATTTAAAAATTTAAAGGCAGCCCAATTTTTGTCCTAAATCTTTCCGATTCTGAAATGACCCATTCATTTAAAAGTGTTACTGTATAATAATGTTTTTGTAATTACAAAGACTATGCATGTAAACCAAGAAAAAAGTGAATTTGAAAAAACCAGTAAAGTATATTGTCATTACACTGTATTTCAGGAATCAGCCATCTGTATTGAGGTTAACCTTTAAAGGACAGAAAGCTAATATTTGTTGATCATGGTTTTGGTGATAGTGAAGTGGGAATAACTTGATTTTTGTCTCAAAGGAGATAGACCGACTCGCCCATTTTTATTGTAAGCAATACTAGAAGTGAAAAGTAATAAATCTGAAACTGAAAATTGTGCTCTTTACATAGGAATAAATTTCTTGTACAAGGTAGCAAGAAAATGCTGAATTAATTTTCTGCATGTTTGTTTAATGGTTAAGTTCTGAGATGACTGCCACTAAACCCAACGTGAACCTAGGTATCATCCTCATTTCATATAATCTGGGCCATTTCTTGTGCTTAGTAGCCATTTATCCGCAAAGTTGGTCTACCAAGTAGCTAACTACACTCTGGATGGTAGGATTCACATAGTGTTCACTACTGTGGTTAGAAAATAAGGAGAAAGACCTGGAAAATGAAGCTGTCATTACTGTATTTCATGTGAGTACAGGACTAGTGTTAATCATGTTCTACCATGGTGGTCAATATTGTATATAGATAACAAATACTCTCAAGTTTTGTGTGTTGTTTTGTTCATTTTGTTTTTAATGAGATTCAAATTCTTTGAGAGAGTCATTTGGGAGATTGG
This sequence comes from Vespertilio murinus, assembly GCA_963924515.1. Lineage (NCBI taxonomy): Eukaryota > Metazoa > Chordata > Mammalia > Chiroptera > Vespertilionidae > Vespertilio > Vespertilio murinus. Next base: position 175,802,375 of record OZ004705.1, on the reverse strand, counting down.
GAAGGCAGTTATTAAACTTATTTGATAATTATCATCTTTTAATAATGCTAATATGCCAGTGGTCTCTGCAGTTTGCATGTAGATATAGAGGGAAAAAATAGATGGCTTTATATATGAGCATGCTTTTACCAGAGGGATGTAAAAAAAAAGATTCAGGGGTAGGAGGAGATAGAATAGTAATGTTCTAGAAAAATATAATGTAAAATCAAAGCTGGTTGTAGAAGGACATTGAAGATGAGAAGATTATCAAGAAGTAGGCAGACACCATGAACTGGAACCCTATTGTAAGATGCATAGTTGAATGTTGGGAAAAAAGAACATTTTATTTATAGTGAGTGCTTGATATACTGATTTTGGAAGTTAATGATGGTAAATTAAAAATAGAATTACTGGCATGTAAGAGAGAGTAGATACCATTACTGGAGGTCAGGGTCAGTAAGAATTGAAAACATGGTACTGGGTAAGCATTAGAATTAGATTTGCTTTCTAATCACAGGATACCCTAAATAGAAATAAGTAAAATACAGTTTACTTCCTCATTTAAAAGAAAGTTTGGTATTGGCAGTACCCCATGCCAGTATGCAAATTCCATGAAGTCATTAGGGAATCACATTCAATTTCAAATCTAAAACCAGCATGTGGTTACCATTTCCAAGGTTGCTTGTGTCCAAGACGTCCCTACAGTTTCAGTCATCCCATTTTTATTCCAGGCAGTAGAGAAGAGAGCAGAGAGAGGGTCAGTCAGATCTTTCCCCTGATATCATTTTCCATTTTAAGGTGACTTTACAGAAGTCTCTCCTAACAATTTTTGGTTGAATGATATTAGTTTTAGTTACATGGCCATAGTTTGCTTTGAGGAACCCTGGGAAATGTCCTATTTCGGCTGGGTACATTACAACTCCCTAATAATGTAGAGGTCTTGTTAGTAAGGAAGATGGGGAGGATGGATGTGAAAAGGCAGTTAGCAGGCTCTTCCACAAGTAGTATCTGTGTGAATAGGGGTTGTGATGGAAGAACAAGGAGGTCCATAGATGATTATAAGCATAGCAAGATCAAGTGGAAGAGGGTAGCGTGAACCCTAGACCTGCATGCTTAGAAGACAGTGACAAAATACTGGAACGTAAGTAGCAGTGGGGTATAAGGAGAAAATTGATCATACCTGCCAATCTTGACATAGGAGGAATGTAAGAGAATTAAAAATTCTGGAGAGGATTGCAGATGATTTCCTCAAGTGACATTTAGGTTTTAGTTAAAAAGAGAGAGAAGGAATCTGAGGAAATGATTACAAAACAGTTCCAAGGGAAACAGTAGAAGAAATGGGGTCTTGGGAAAGAGGCCAGGGTTAGGTTGGGGCAAGAAAATACCATTTATAGTTGAGAGAAGTGAGAATGCAGTGAAACGTGTTTCTTAATATGTTCTGATCATCTATCCAAATGAATTAAATTTTTTAATATGCCTCAATTTATATTTTAACGATTTCTACTCTTAACTTAAAAAAAGCCTTCCACTTAAAAATAAGAGTAATAACACTTAAAATGTCTTAGAAAATTTTGATAATACAATAAGACACAGTAAGATTAAATTAGGAGAAGAAAAATTATATCAATTATAGATGTTATCATATAAGGAGATGACATTTGATTTGAGATCCCAGCAAAATCAAATAGGAAACATAATACGTTTAATTATCTATATTAAAGAGGGAACACAGATCATTAGGAAAGGAAGAGTTATTAAGTGATTTCTGAGACCAATGACAATAACTTGGGGGAAATGCAAATTAATAAGTTATATTTGAAATATTAAACCATAAGAACAACTAGAAATATTGTACAGCTGAATGTCAAGCCTTTGAAAATAAAAGAACTTTCCAAGCTTTGAACTGATAGGGGAAAACAGTAATAGCTTTGAATACATAAGTATTTGAAGCCTCTGTGTTTTAAAACAACATGTAAAAATTGAAAGACCACATAGTATTTGCAGCCTGTATGTTTATCTAAAGAGGTCATGATGCATTTTTAATAAAAAGTAATAAATGCAACAAAAGTGCTCGAAGAAAATACCTAACAGCTCAAAGAGAAGTCTTGGGAGTTCACTCTCTTATAAGAAAAAAAAAAACTGACTAAAACAGGCTCAGAACTTAAAAGAAATATCACTGGTTTAAAAAGGGGAGGGCATCAAGCCATACTTTAAAAGGCCTGGTGGAATGGGGGAATTGATGTTTAAAACCTAATAGGTATAAGGGAAAAAGGACCAAGACAACTTGCTAAAGAAACATGACTAGTTAAAAGAAGAAAGGGAAGAAAGCTTGGTCACATCTGTGATTAAAGCAATGGATACCTAAACTAAAAACAAATGCTTTTCCACTGCTGGGTCCTGTGCAGTGAAAATGAAACACCATGTTTTTTTTCACTGTGTGGCAGTGTATATATCTATACAGTACTTGTGGAACTCAATTTTTTTTTCTCTCTTGTTAATCCCTAGATGGATAAAACAGTTAAATTTGTTTTGTGGAAATAAATATAATAATAAATTAAACCTTAAACTCTAAACCTAAGCCTGAAAATGTAGTTCCTTCTGATAAAGTTTTTAAATTAAAAACAAATAATATACACAGTAGTGTGCGTATATTAATACATATTTTAAAGAAGATATGCTCAGGTAGACATAATTGAACAGAAAATCCTGAGTATCAAGCGATATTATAAACTAGTAAATAAAGCAGTGATAGGCCCAGTAGGCCCAGTAGGCTAGGGAAGCAAAATGGGCAGTATACAGAATTGGAGACTTAATATATGATAATGAATGATAAAAATGGCATTTAAATCTGTAGGGCAGAATGAGCTATTCTCTTATCTATTCAGAAAATGTTTATTAAAGGCCAAGTACTAGCCTGTGTGCCAGGGATACACCAGCAAACCAAATAGATTAAAATTGCGGTCATCATGAAGTTTAAATTCTAGTTGGAATAGAGACAGGTTAAATAAATAGAAGATGATTACATGCCGAGGAGTAAAGTAAAACGGAATGAAGATAGTGTTCACAAGATTCCATTTGAGGGAAAAAGAGATTATGTTCCTATTTCATACTCTATTTAAAAAAAAAAAAAAGCCAGAAACCAATTTTTTTAAAAGCAAATAATCCAATAGAAAATTTAGTAAAAGTTTTTTCTTTTATTTTGATAAACTAGAGGCCCAGTGCACAAAATTCATGCATGGGAAGGGTCCCTAGGCTGGCTGGCTATCAAGGCCGATTGGAGCCTTCCGGCTGCCAACTGGGACTTTCCTTTGTTTTGCGCCGCCCATTGCCCATTGGTGGTCAGTGCATGTCATAGCGAGCGATCGAACTCTCCGTTGAACTTCCAAGGGGACACTTTTCACATTAGACTTTTATATAGAGAGAGATAGTCTACTTCATAAAGGAGGATATAGGGCTATCCAGTAAATATCTAACATCTATTTAGTAGTCAGGAAAATGCAAAACCAAACAGTGAGATACCACTTTCAATTCAGATTAGTAGGAAGTTTGGTAATAATAGTTCTTTAATGGATTTGAGGGAAATGAGTGCTTTTATATATTGCAGGTATAGCTGCATGTTAGTGTAGTAACCTGTTTTGGAGGACAGTTCAAGAGTAGCTTTCCAAGTGAAAAGGGTACACATTGCTATGACCCAGGAATCCCACTTCTTGATATTTACCTCAGGGAACTTGAATGTATGCACAAGAAGGTATCATAGGGCAACATGATTTGTAATAATTAAAATCTGAGAACAACCTAAATGTGCTTTAGTTAAAATGATGTGTCCATACTGTGGAACACTAGAGCATGAACAGTGACCTCTAAAACATACAGTTGAATCTAAGAGTAAATTACAGATGATATATGTGCATACCAATGATAACAATTGCCACTGAACTATTCACACCTCTTACCATTGGAAAAGCTATTAGTCATAGAGGTTGTTAGCTTTACCTTTATCTCTAATGTTTTTCATTAATTCTTTTAGAGAGAATATTTTCTACGTGTACACAAAAATAGTGAAAACAGTTCTTTTTATTAGCCTCAGCTTAAATCACATTTCCCATCATTCCAGCCCATCTATATTAATAAAAGGGTAATATGCTAATTATACCGGATCAACTGGACATCTTCGAGACATCTGTCTTCCTTCCAGACAAAGGCACGGTGGCAGGAGCCAAGGCAGAGGCAGTTAGGGGTGATCGGGCTGGTAGGGGAGCAAACAGTTAGGGGGCGATCAGGCCAGCAGGCAGAGGCAGTTAGGGATGATCAGGCAGCCAGGCAGAGGTTGTTAGGGGCAATCAGGCAGGCAGACAGGCGAGCATTAGGAGCCAGCAGTCCTAGGTTGTGTAAGGGATGTCCCACCACCCCCACCCGCACCCCCTGTGCATGATTTCTTTCACTGGGCCTCTAGTATTGTATATATATATTTAAATATATTTTATTGATTTTTTACAGAGAGGAAGGGAGAGGGATAGAGAGCTAGAAACATTGATGAGAGAGAAACATCGACCAGCTGCCTCCTGCACATCCCCAGTAGGGGATGTGCCCACAACCAATGTATATGCCCTTGACCGGAATCGAACCCTGGACCCTTCTTTCTGCAGACCAACGCTCTATCCACTGAGTCAAACTGGTTTCAGCTTGTATTATATATTTTATCAACATTACTTATCTGACAATTGGCACACGGTTTTCTATATATGGGTTATTTTTCTGAGTACCACAACTAACCAGTTAAATTACAGGCCCCTTTGACAGCTTAGAACCTAGTCCTTTTTTTTTTTTTTTTTTTAACATGCCAAAAGAGAATGCTTTACTTGCTAACAGTTTGTTAGAATAATATTTTGTGTTCTTTATATTTGTAATTAACATTCCCAGTAAGTCGGAGTTTTATTTCTAAGTTTACTTGAATGTTAAATGATTTATTAGACGAAACATTTAAAAAATTCAGTCAACAAAAGATGTTAAAAATTAAGTTATTTAAATTATTTTCCTTTTTTAGGTCGTTTATATGCAATGCAAACTGGAATGAAGATTGATAGTAAAACTCCTGAATGTCGTAAATTTTTATCAAAGCTAATGGATCAGTTAGAAACTGTGAGTTAAACAGAGACTTATTTTTCTGATTAATGTTTAAAATGCTATTTTATTTTATTTGTGTAGGTTTTTTTTCCTGGGCAACAATCAGCAGTGTCATTATAGCTGATGAAAAAATAGGCAACAGGGGCATTCAGCTGTCCTTGTTGGCCTTAACACTTCTAACACTGCTTCTATGAGGGCAGGAAAATTGGAATACTCTTTTTTGGAGAATGAGATTAGGTGGCAAGAAGGAGAATGTGTCTTACACATAGTGACATATTTGTGAAATTCATCTCTAACAGACTTTTATGTAGAGTATATCCCTATTAATTTCTCAATATAACAATAATCCTATATAATAAAATCATAACAGCAGATCAGTACTGTGATCTTGGTCCCTCCCCCCAACCATCAGGCTCCCATCGCCCGATGGCAAACTGGGAGCCCGGGTGGGTGGGGGCAGGGGCAAGGCCGGCTGCCCGCAGCCAGGGAGGATGGCCCTGAAGCAGGCGGGGCCTAAGGACCACACCCGCCATGATTTCATGCGCCGGGGCCTCTAGTAGGAAAATAATAGCTTTTGGGTGACACAAAACTCAGTTGTTTATAATAAGCAAAGTGTAAAGTCACATTTGTAAAGTGACTCATCAGGATTTATTAGTATCTAAATTAAATAACAAGTAGAATGAGTTTATTCCATAGTGAGAGCACATCTACCTAATATAAGGTTTATATTACATTTGGAAAATTTGTAGTATATTTTTGCTACCAGATACTTTAAACTTTTTTCTAGAATTAACTCTGTCTCTAGAGTGAATATAGAATTAAATGATTTCACAGTTTGGATATAGTAATTAGTATTACATGCGGGCTTTTTTCTATTTTTATTTAGGATAATCGTAGCTAAAAATGTCCTTAATTTCCAATATTAAATCCCTCTGGACATTAAATTATTTTGTTGTAATTATGAGAGTATTTGTTGATTTTATGAAAAATCCTAAAGCCTTTTTTAATTATAATTTTTATTTTATAATGTCTTTGAGAAAAGCAGTTTTAAAACAGTAGTATGGTGCTAAGATATAATATTCCAGAAGGTCATTTATGTCAGTGTGACAGTCTGAGTATAATGTAGGAATTTAGTTTGTTTTTAAAATACTTTAAATTATTATATACTTAGGAAAGGGGTCTACTGACTGGAAATTAACATAGTTTTAAATTGTGTTGACTTCAGGTTTATGCTTTTCTAAATTTAAAAAACTTTTGTAATCCAATTCCAAGTTTGTAATCTATACCTTACTTAGAATAAGACTTTCCTTTTTACACATGTGCTCTGAAAAGTACTATTTTAGGGTGTAGTGATCCTTCTAGTATAATTATTTTATTTGATAAGAAATAGAAATGGGAATAAATTAAAATTTTAAATTATATATGATTAGGAAGTAATTTTTAATTTCATTTCAGTATACCTGTTTGTACATTGGATAATATTTCATTTTGAAATATTTGATGCTTTAAAGTAGCTACAGGATGTTTTATCTTTCTATCCTGGTTATTTTGATTTTTAAAGAGATAAGTTATACTTTCAGGTTATCATATGTATAATCAGAATTTTGTGAACATTGGATTGTGTTTTAAATACCTTTGGCTAAGGCAGAGCGATTTTTCTTTGCAGGGTTCCATTGATACATCTTTTACTGAAATGCATATAAATAATTCATTTAAAATGATTGTTAGGGTAATTTGTACTAAGTATACATTTCTGTAAGTCCACAATCATAAGCTTTGCATTTGCTTTTCTTTTAGCTTAAGAAACAGTTGGGTGATAATGAAGCTATTACTCAAGAAATAGTTGGTTGTGCCCATTTGGAGAATTATGCTTTGAAAATGTTTTTGTATGCAGATAATGAAGATCGGGCTGCACGATTTCACAAGTAAGTAAAGAAAGAGGAAAATAAAAATGGTAAGTTTAGTTACTTTAAACCAGAATTATCCAATTTTGCATTGAACACTTTCTGACTTCCTGATTAATGATTTAAATATTTAAAAATTACTTGTAGTATCTAGAATGATTTTGAGTATCAGATGCAATCCTGTTTTGTTTTGTTTTTTTCCAAAGAAAATTACTAAAAGAAAAACATCTAGGACAGATTTATTTTCTCAGAAAATATTTTCTAACTAGTTCTTTAACATTGCTGAAAATGTGAGAGTTGATTTTAGACAAAAAATAGTCTAGCTCAATGATGCTGATTTTAAAAATTCCACTCCACTGATCCAAATGGTTTGTAATTATTATAATAATATTTAAATGCAAAAAAATGTACATGGCTTGATATGGTTTATTCTAGATCAAGTGTATACTATAAAACCTTACCGTACCATATTTGCATGTACCCTGTTTCCCCAAAAATAAGACAGTGTCTTATATTAATTTTTGCTCCCAAAGATATGCTAGGTCTTATTTTCAGAGGATGTCTTATTTTTCCATAAAGAAGAATATTGTACACATTTATTGTTAAATGAAAATAAAGGAAATTTATTACCTGTATACGGTACGGTAGTACGGTAGTTGTCAACACAAACCAGACAAATTGTGAATACAACAGTATCAAGAATTTACTAATTTATTCAACGACAATCATGTCATCATCTTCTAGAACATCATCATAACAATACAATTCCTGAATTTCCTGGTGAATTTCTTGTGACTCCATTTCTTTGAGAATCAGTGGACCAAATCTCTCATGTTTAGCAATAGCACCATCTTTAAATGAGTACTTCTTGTCAAGGTAGCCTGCTCATAGTGCATTTGCACTGCAACTGTCAGTGATTTTCTCCCATGAGTTCTTCACCCAAGTCACAACTTCTTGCAGTTTAGGTTTCACAAAGTTTCCAAGCTGATTTCCTCTCCATTCTATTTTCAATGTAGTCATTAATTTCCATGGGCAAATTGTCTTTGAATGGCTTGTTTATTGCAATATCAAGAGTCTGGAGATAGGCCGTCATTCCTGCGGGAATCATTATCTGATCTATTTTTCTTTCGTGAAGAAATGTCTTCATGTCTTTAGTGCGGTGAGTGCTGGCTGCATCCCAGACTAGCAGACCTCTTTGGCTCCCTCACGTAACAAGCGGCAGCATTAAATCGACCCACTTCCTTATAACTGTGTGTATGTGTGTGTGTGTGTGTGTGTGTGTGTGTGTGTGTGTGGCACCCAGGCTTTTTTAGTTTCAAGAATAAAAACACCCAAAACACGTTCAATCTTTTCCTTCTTGCCCTTAGAAATCATTAAAGGTGGGATTTTAGTGCCATCCAGACAAATTGCCAAAAAACAGGAAACACGTGCACTTTCGTAAGCAGTGGAGGGAATGTACACTAAGGAGGCACCCTGCTATTCAATTGTTGTTTGAGATGATCGGCCCATAAACACTGCAGTTTTATCCACAGCAATCATGTTGGAAAGATTGTATTTAGAGAAGTCAGCATCATCAATAAAGAACTTGAATGCAAGTGCTCGCTTAATAACTTGATTATCTTCCAACCTCAACAATGTTCTAGATCTTCTTAAAGACAGTTCACTTCGCTGAAGGAAATTATCCAGCCAGTGTTGTGATGCTTTGAAGTCTTCGGGGGCTATGTCAAACTGTGGTGCCATTGCAAGGGCAAATTCTTGAATCTGAGCCCTATTCACAACCAAAGCCTTTGCTCTCCTGTTAACAACCCATTCACAGATCAGATCTTCCAGCTCAGAAAATAATGGTTGCCGACCTGATCCACATTTGCGAGTTTTAGCATTTCCCTTGTCCACTTGTTCAATGAGGTTACCATACTCTGCTCGCCATTTCGGACCAATCCGATACTCAACATTCTCTCTTTGCAGAAAGCAGTATGATTTTGGCCCCAAGAGTTTTCCACGATTCCTTTCTTGTACTCCACGGAGTAGCTTTTTCTTTTTGTGCTCATTTCTAGGGGTAAAAAAAAGGAATTGGGGTATCAAGGTGGGGGGAGGGGGATCACTTAAAATGACACAGGGGGATCAGAGGGGGCAATCAAAATGACACAGGAGGCATCAGAGGGGGGAGTCAAAATGGCACGAGAATCAGAGGGGGGATTACCATTTTAGTAACCCCTTTTGATCTTCCTGTGTCATTTTGATTGTCCCCTCTGATCCTCCTGTGTCAGTTTGATTGTCCCCTCTGATCCTCCTGTGTCATTTTGATTGCTCCCTCTGATCCTCCTGTGTCATTTTAAGTGATCCCCCCCCCACCCCTGTGCCACTGAACACCTTCACCAGACATCCCTCCTACCCCTTTATCAGACATTTACCCCCTGGAGCCTGCCTGGGGACTGTCACTGGGCTTGCTGGGGCCTGGATCTGGGCTGGAGCAGGGTCTGCCACTGACTGAGAACCTTTAGTCATCATGAAGGCAGCCACGAGCATCAGGTAGTGTTACCAGAGACAGACCAGCACTCACCACCTTCACCGTGTCCTGTCCGCTCTAATCCTCCTGTTCTTCTTTCTACATGCATCTGTGAAAGTCTCCTTCTCTCTCCCATCCCACGTTCACTGCTCACTCCGACCTCCGCTCTGCCTCCACACAGCAGTGACGTCAGGACTCTGGGTAACTGTGTTACTAGATGCCAGTTGTGTTGGTCCTACTGACCAGTTTACGGTAAATTAATTTTCATTCTGAGACAGAGCCTGGGAGCATTTCGGGGTGATGCCTTATATTTCACTCAGAAGGAAACCTGTAAGTAGGTCTTATTTTTGGAGGATGTTTTATTTTCGGGGAAACAAGGTAGTATTAGTGTTGTTACTTTCTCCTAATAACTTTGTAAGAGGAGTTCCATTGTGTTCCTAAAATATGATTTAATTTAAAATAATTTCAGAATGCTTTTATAAAAATTGGAATTTTTTTATAGCTACATAGCTAATTCTATATCATTTTTTTTTTCTTTAAACTAGACCAGCTCTCTTTTCTCTTCCAGAAACATGATCAAGTCCTTCTATACGGCAAGTCTTTTAATAGATGTCATAACTGTGTTTGGAGAACTTACTGATGAAGTGAGTATATAGTTTTTATTGTCTTAATCGCTAAAGATCAGTATTGTTGGTCAAGTTGCTTTTGTTCCGGCCCTCCTGTCCAGTTTAAGAACCCATTGTGGTCCTCGAGTTAAAAAGTTTGTCCACCCCTGGTTTAAATACTACTGATCCTGTATGTTGTTAAGGTTTCTTCACTGTTATTTGGTAAACATAGAGGCAGAAACTTTTTAAGGGCTTTTCCTATTTCATTTGTACTCAGAAATATTGTTTATGATTTGTTTTTGTTGTAACATACATATAGAAGATGATATTTTATAAGATACTTCATATTTATTAATTTGTTTCTCAATCACTCTAAGATAGAGTGCATATTCATTTTATAATGAGTAAATTGAGACTAAGTGACAAACATTGCTGTGAATTCATTGTTGTTTTACTGTCAGGAGGAAATCTATTTTCAGTAAGGGGAGATACTAATCTAGAAAGAGGGGGTGGAAAAAAAGGAGAGCCATAATGAGGTTGATAAAGGCTTCTTATACTGTGATTTGAAGTCTATGAAGAACATTGCTTTCTGTGATAGGATTTTTCAAAGTGATGAGCAGATATTCAAGTTCCAAACAAAATAAAGTATAATCTATGAGATATTTGCATTTTTATAAAACAATATATGCAAACTGTGCAAAAAATTCTTTATGTTTGTGTGTAAAATAAAATCAGGCTCTAGACTTAATGATTATAAGCTGGGTGTTTGCATTGGCAGAGTTGTGCAGGACATTTCTAAGTTGTGCTGAACAAGAGACAATTTATTATGTGATTGCTCCTTTCATTTCAAAACACCAAGCATTCCTAGCCCTTGCCTACACAGCATTCCCCAGTCATTCAGATAACCAGAAACCATCCCATATATTCTTAAAACACCTTCTCATGTATGGGACAGGGTCCACTGAGAGCCACTGCTGTCCAGTTTCCTTGAGACAGAGTACTATAAGAGGAAACTGAAACCTGGAGTGTAGAAACCTGGAATGCTTCTCAGTCATGGCACATTTTATATTCTGAAGGCCTGGTGGGTCCACTCTGTTTCGCTCCCTTTCTACTCCTGTTTCCGATTCCTGATCTGGATTTCTTTCCCCCTCTGTTGTACTAGTATATGGCACAATATTAGAAATTAAAGAAGCTCGCTGATTTATCCATGAAATTATGGAAAACTTTAGATAATTCAGTATGTTTATGGAGAGTACCAGGCAGGCAAAGGAGAAAAATAGACCTCAGATTAGAAAAGTAAGTCATAAACCAGGTAAGAACCAATTCTAATAGGAAGAAGGAAGAAGAAAGGCAATAGTGTTGGAGTGAGCAAGCTAAACACCTGAGGCCTTCCATATGACATTTGTACATAAAGATTTTTAGTCTTCTAAATAAATTGTTTTTACTTTTCTTTAAAAAAAAAAATAAAGTTTATACTGTTTTTCATTCTTTTTCCATGCAATCTAGTCTTCACTGTCATTGTTTTACTCAAGAACCCATAGGGACTCTTCATTTTCAGCCATTGTGCAGGTTTATCTTAATTGTGGTAGTACTTTCGTACCAATCCCATTTCTTGTTTGTCAGGCCAGCCTGCTTACCACCCTCCCAGCTTTCACCTCTGGGGACTGTGTTTTTAGCCTGCTTACATTGCATTCCCTTTAAATCTTAGCTACATTGTTCTAGACCTTGTATAAATTTCTCCATTCTCTCAACTCTTCCACCTTTAGAGTCTCAACTATATGGATATTACACTATAAATGTACTGACTTGGGTTTTATATATTATATCTTGGAGTAAATTATACTGCAAGTTCTTTGTCTTACTCTATCCTACTCTTCTTTTGCATTAAGTGCAATTCACACACAGTTAATACAGTGGCTAATGAGTTAATATCTCAAAAGTTCTTATAGTTAGCTTTTTATTTTTTTTACCTGTAGTTGGAAATAATGTTCAGACCTGTTTACATAGAACTTCTTTCATAACTCTTCTGAAATGTAATATGTCTCATTACTCACAGCATTTTGGTCTACTTCCTGATTTTCCCCCCTTTTAATTTCATGTCATTACTCATGGTTACACAAAACTAAATAAAGTCAGTATTTTCTTTAGTCTTCAGCTATTTATATATGTGTATTTTGTCTGCTACTGTTCTGATTCTCAACTCTCTACCTCTGTTTTAGGTCTAAGTATTCAACTCTTTAAACTGTGCCCAACATAATTCCATCTTACTATTTAGTTAAAATTTTGTAATCCAAACTTCTCACATTCCTGTAGCTTTCTTGGACTCAGTGTCCCAGTTTTAAGTATAGAGTCACAGGAATATACTTTAATTTTATATTTTAAAGTAAGAAATGTTATTTTCTTACTGTATCCTCTTGATTACTCTATTTATGGTCAACATTATTGAGAGTCTTTCTTTTGTTACTAGAGGTCCATTGCACGAAATTTGTGAATGGGAGTGATGTCCCTCAGCCTGGCCTGCCCCCTCTCACAATCTGGGACCCCTCAGGTTGAGTCCTTAGGCCTGGCTGGTGATCAGGGCCTGTCAGGGTTTTCTTCCCCCAGCTGCCAGCAGCTGGTCCAGCCCCCGCTGCTGCCACTGCTTGCCATCTGTGGGGCACAGTCGCCCCCTTCCCCGATACTGGTTGCCTCCCTCTGCGGGTGACAGATGTGGGGTGCGATTCCTTGACTGGCCTGGACCTCCCTCTGCAGGGTGATCGCTGGCTGGCCCCACATACGTACCACAGCGTCGCTGGCCAGTGGCCTGGGCCTCTCTCTTTGGGGCGATTGGGGGGCAATTGTGGGGTCCCCCAACCAATCGCATCACACCCACCTTGGCTGGCCTACCACCATTGTTTATCATAGTGTGGTCCTCTGGAAGGTTGTCTGGACAGTTGTCCAGATTGTCTTTCTGTTGTTGGGCCAATTTGTATATTATGCTTTTATTATTTTAGATTATTATAGATTTCACTTCTAGCAATGTCTAAGGAACAGATATCATTTTACCTTTTTTTTATAGTTTTGGGTTTAGATTTTCTACTGCTAATTTAGAAAGAATATGAAAATCACTTATAAAAGTGATTTACACTGCTCTTATCTCTTGAGTTTCTGCTAATTTTAAGGAATCAAGTGAATATGGTGTGTTTTCCTGCCCTCACAGACCTTGTGTTCTAACTTGTAAAGAGAAACAATCTAACTATAATGACATGTGGTCTAGTCATGAGAAAATAGAGGTCGAGATCCATTTATACCACTTTCCAGGCACTGTACTTAGATACCTCAGATATATTTTGTTCTTTTGTAACTCTGAATTATAGTGAGAGAAGTAAGGGTCAGAAAAATGTGAGTACCTTGTCCTCAGATGCTATAGCCCAGAACAGTGGTCTCAGACTTGGTTGATAAAAGTCCAGCTGTTTTTGTTTTGTTTGTTTTTTTTTTTTTTGCAATCTGATGCAGACTGGTGGTTGTGTAAAATACAAGTAATAATTGAAACACTAGAAAAATGAAACTTAAAAAAGATATGCAAAATACAAGCCTACTTTGCTTTAAGTTCCTAAATACTCTCAATTTGTATACTATTTTGTCCAAACTGGTAAGCAATTTGTAGACCAGCACTGGTTCTGGGACCACATCTTGTTTAGCACTGATCTAGATCCTTCTATGGAAGACCCCCAGAGAATCCCAATTTATCCCAATCTGGGACTCTTGCTTCTGGAAAAACAGGGCTCTGGCACAACTGGAGCAATTATGTACTTGTGTCGCCATCTGGAGGAAGTCTGTTTCAGATATCCATTGGCATTGGAAGTTTCTGAATTAAGCAACATCTCACTGCTAACCTAGAAAACCTTGGTTGAGTGGAAGAGCTTTATCTAATTACAAAAGTGCGTGTTCTGTACATATATCTGCACTTAATATTCAATTAATTGTGAATGGAGTATTTTTGCATCCAGTATTCATACAATGTGGTTAAGAATACTACAGCCATTGACTTCAAATTCCACATGCCAGTTCATAACTGAGTCACTTAGTTATGACTTACTTAAGTCTGTTCCCACATCTATAAGATGAAGAAAATTGTAATTCCTACTTCATCAAGTTGTCCTTGGGGTAAAATGAGAAAATACTCATAAAGCCTTTAGCAGAGTACCTAGCAATAGTAAATGCTTAAAAAACATTAGTTCTTGCTTTTATTAGTTGATGGATAATGGTCTAGTGTACTACATTTAGAGAGGACATCAGCAAATACATTAAAATTTTAGTGGATATTATTCAAAACTGCTCAATCATATGTTTGCTTAAGATTAATGTATTTAGAAATTGATGGGCATTATGTATTGCTACTAACTATATTTGGTATCCCATTATATGTAACCAGAGGCCCAGTGCACAAAATTTGTGCACACGGTGTTACTCAGCTTGGCCTGAACCCTCTCCAATCTGGGACCCCTCGGAGGATGTCCGACTGCCGGTTTGGGCCTAAACTGCCAGTCAGACATCCCCCTCACAATCTGGGACAGCTGGCTCCTAACCACTCGACTGCCTGCCTGCCTGCCTGATCGCCCCCTAACTGATGCCCTGCCAGCCTGCTGATTGATACCTAACTGCTCCCCTGCCAGCCCTATCACCCCTAACTGCCCTCCCCTGCTGGCCTGGTTGCCCCCAACTGCCTTTTCCTGCCAGTCTGATCTCACCCCTCAACTTCTCTTCCCTGATGGCCATCTTGTTATGATATGAGGGTAGCCATCTTGTGACGACATTGGGTGGCCATCTTGTGGTGGCCATTTTATGGTGGTAGTGGCCATTTTGTGACGCTGTCACGCAATACCACCTATGCTTTTATTATATAGGATTGGAGTCCCATTAAAGAGAGTAGAAATAAAATATACAAAAAAAAAGATTTTGAAGAAATAGTGACCATAGATTTTCTAAATTGTGTGAAAAAGTATGGATCCAAGAAGCTCAGTGAATGCCAAGTAAGATAAATGTAAAAAAAAACAAAAAACATATCTAAGAACATCGTTGTCAAACCAGTGAAGTACACTAATAGAAGAGCAGATCTTGAAAAGAGCAGTCTTGGGAAAGAATGCATTCTACATAAGGTAAAAATGCTTTTAAGGATGGTTTATTTCTCTCTCTCTCTTTTTTTTTAAATAAGTGTTGGGTAGAAGAGAATGAAATTGGGACAATTAAAGTACTAAAAGAAAAAAGCAAATAAGCAAATAAAACCTTTCAACTCTGAATTCTATAAAGAGTAAAGGTTCCTTCAAAAAAAAAATCAGATAAAGTAAAAGACATTTCAGGTAGATTAACCCATTACTATCAAAACTGCACTAAAGCGCTAAGTTACTCCAGCAGAAAGGAAGTTTTTCATTCTGAAGGAAAATAATACCAGATGGTAATTTGGATTTATAGGGAGAAATGAAGTACATTGGACATGTTATGTACATAAATATATAAAAAACTACGTTTTTATTTTTATAAAAACATACCTGTTTAAATAAAAATTATTATAATTATACATATCCTATCTAATAAAAGAGCAATATGCAAATTGACCATCACTCCAACACACAAGATGGCTCCCCCCATTTAGACACAAGATGGCCACCACGAGATGGCTAGCAGGGCAGGGCAGTTGTATATGATCAGGCCAGCAGGGGAGGATATTTAGGGTTGATCAGGCCTGCAGAGAAGGGAACTTGGGGGTGACCAGGCCTAAGGGAAGGGCAGTTGGGGGACAAGGCCTGCACAGAAGGTCATTTAGGGGAAATCAGGCTGACAGGGGAGCAGTTAGGTATCAATCGGCTGGCAGGGGAGTGGTTAGGGGGTGATCAGGCTGGCAGGCAGAAGTGGTTAGGAGCAATCAGGAAGGCAGGGAGGCAAGCATTTTGAGAGTCAGCAGTCCTGGATTGTGAGAGAGATCCTAGATTGGAGAGGGTGCAGGTTGGGCTCAGGGACACACACCCTTGTGCACCAATTCTGTGCACTGGGCCTCTGGTGTGTGTGTTGTGTGTGTGTATGGAAAACCCAAAAGAAGGAGTAGAGAAAGAAACAAAAACAGATGGAACTAATATAAAACAAATAGAAAATTTTAGGCCTAAATACACCTGTATCAGTAAGTACCATAAATGTAAATGGACTAACATTACAATTTAAACTAGAGATTTTTCAGACTAGATTAAACAAAAAGACAAAACAAAACAAAAAAAAGCTCAAACTTTATGTTGTTGTTTACAAGAGACACTCTAAATACTGAGACACGGATGTTTTATAAGTGAAAGACGGGAAAAATATTTAATGTAAATGTGAGTATATAAAATCCCAAGTGGCTATATTAGTATTAGATTAAAGGAACTTTAAGATGTGTTACTAGAGGTAAAATGGATATTTTGTAATAAAGGGTTCAGATCATCAAGAAGATACTATAATTAAAAGTGTTTCTGTACCAAAATAATAGTTTTAAACTATATGACACAAAAATTGATAGAAATAAAAATAAACATAAATTCACAGTCATACTTAGAGATTTAATATCTCTTCTCCCCCCCCCCCAATTAGTCATCAGTAGAATAGTTTAAAAACAGTAAAATTAGCTAAAATGAATAGACTAGCCACATCAAATATTGGCTAGAATGTGGAAAAACAAGAGCTTTCATACATTGCTTGGTGAAAATGTTAGACATTATAACCACTTTGGGAAAAGATTTGGCAGATTTTTATTAAGTAAAACACATCTACCTTTTACCCAGTAATTCCTCCTTGGTGTTTATTTAAGAGAAATGGAAACATGTGTCTAGAAAAAGACTTGTTCAAGAGTGCTCATAGGAACTTCATTCATAATAGCCTGAAGCTAGAAACAACCCAGTTGTCCAAAAACAAAGAAATTGATAAATTGTACTATTATTAAAATATCAAAAGGGACTAGTGATGTCTACCCTTCAACATGAATGAATCTTGTGGGTTTTATGCTGAGCAAAAGAAAACTCAGTGCAAATTGGATGCTTCCCTTCATATAATAACAAATTCATTCTAGTGAAAAAATTGGGATGTTTGTTGGAGGGAGCAGGGCAAGGGAAATTTGTTCTAGAAAGGGATATGAAGGAACATTCTGGGAACTAGAAATGTTATAATTTGATAGGAGTATGTTTTACAGGGGCATATCTATCTTTCAAAGCCAATCAAATTATATACATTTAAGATTTATCACAAGGTATGTCAGTTTTACCACACACACAGAAAAATTTAAATGTTGAACTCTTGTTTGTAGGTTTGATTTTTCTTGATGGTATTAGGTTGTCAATTCTAAAACTGCTTACTCTGTATAGGATTAAGCAAATTAGTAAGTATATTAAGGGAGCCAGGTTTCTCACTTGTGGAGGAAGAACTTAAATATGGGATGGGAGAATACTACATTGTATTGTATTGGATTGGAACTGGAAATGTCCATATTATGCTTTTAGATGTACTAGATAAATAGAGAAATGGACCAGGAACCAAGCCTGGGACCTCTTGATTCCTGGTCAGTGCTCAACAGCTGAACCACATAGGCTGGGCTATAGAACCTTTTTTTATGACTGAGTATATAAGAGTATATTTTGATGAGGAAATGGAAATTAAATATGATATAAGTTCAATAATTTGGTGGGTTACTCTTTAGGTTTCTATATACTAATCTGTAGCATCTAGAGAATATCGCATAAAATACTCAACTAAATATCTAGACTGTATGCTGTATTTGTTCTCATTGATGACTTAGTGGATCTTTACAGAAGGCAAAGTATAGCTGTTCTCAACATAATGAAACTGTTTTCTCAAACTAGTGTATATACAGATCCTCTAGGGATCTTATTACAATATAGATTGTGATGTAGGCTTGAAGATTCTTTTTTTTTTTTTTTTATATTTATAAATCTTTATTGCTCAGATTATTACAATTGTTTCTCCTTTTTCTCCCCCATAGCTCCCTTCCACCTTATTCCCACCCCACCCTCTGCCCTTACCCCCTCCCCCCACTATTGTCCTCATCCATAGGTTATACAATTTTAATCCAGTCTCTTTCTGCACCCCACACCCCTTCACCCTGATAATTATCTATCCACTCCCTTTCTTTGCCCCTAATTCTATTATATTCACCAGTTTATTCTATTCCTGAGATTTTTAATTCACTTGACCTTCTTCCTCTTCTTAAGTAATACCTTTCAGCATTTCATATAATACTGGTTTGGTGGTGATGAACTCCTTTAGCTTTTTCTTATCTGTGAAGCTCTTTATCTGCCCTTCAATTCTGAATGATAACTTTGCTGGATACAGTAATCTTGGTTGTAGGTTCTCCCTATTCATCACTTTGAATATTTCTTGCCACTCCCTTCTGGCCTGCATGGTTTCTGTTGAGAAATCAGCTGATAGTCTTATGGGTGCTCCCTTATAGGTAACCAACTGCTTTTCTCTTGCTGCTTGTAAGATCCTCTTTTTGTCTTTTACCCTTGGCATATTGATGATGATGTGTCGAGAAGAATTTTTCTTTGGATTCCTCTTGTTTGGGGTTCTGTAGGCTTCCTGTACTTGTAAGTCTATTTCTTTCACCAGGTGAGGGAAGTTTTCTGATATTATTTCTTCAAATATGTTTTCAGTATTTTGCACTCCCTCTTCTTCTGGCACCCCCATAATTCTGATGTTGGTGCGCTTGCAGTTGTCCCAGAGGCTCCTTACACTATCTTCAATTTTCTGGATCCTCTTTTCTTCTTCCTTCTCCAGCGGAGTGTCTTTTGGCTCTTTGACCTGATTCTTGTGTTCTTCCATTCTGCTGTTGGATCTCTGCATAATATTTTCCAATTTAGTCAGTTTATCTATACTTTTTAGTTGGGTCTCATGAAGTTTATCGAGCTTTTCTAGAATATTGTTGCATAACCTTAGAACCGTAGTTCTGAACTCTATATCCTCCATCTCTTTTGTTTGAGATCTATTTCCTTGTCTCGGCATTATCACTATTTTTCAGAGTTGGTAGGATGGCTTTGTGTGTTTGGTGTCCTATATAGCACAGTGGATCAACCTCCTCAGTTACCTGAGGTAGACACTCTTTGTGATCCCCTTTGTGGACTGCGTGCACAGCTTTGTTGTAGCTAAGTCTCTATTGTTGTGAATTGACCTTCAGGCCAATTGGATGTGGGTATCAGCTGTGTCTACTCTGGGATAACTTCTGTATTGGAGACAGTCTTATAGGATCAGACTTGAAAAACTGCAGAAGCCTCTGCTCAGCTTGGATGGGGCGGAGTCTCAGGGCTGAACTGACAGTCTTGGCTTCTGCCCTGCCCTTGTGCACTCGCCTGAGTTTCCGCCTGACCGGCCCAGTTTCCCCAAGCAAGAGCGTGGGTGCCGCAGGGGCTCACCCGGACTTGGGCTGGTCTCTGTAGTCTGGAGCTTCTGACTCCTTCTGCTACAGAGAGGCCGCCATCTTGTACATAGAGGCAGCGGCAGCCTCCGTGGTCAGACTGGAGCTTCTGACTCCTTCTGCTACGGAGAGGCTGCCACCTTGTACAGAGAGGCAGCGGCAGCCTCCGTGGTCAGACTGGAGCTTCTGACTCCTTCTGCTACGGAGAGGCTGCCACCTTGTACAGAGAGGTGGTGGCAGCCTCCGCGTCAGACCTGGAGCTTCTGACTCCTTCCGCTCCGGAGAGGGAGAGGCGCGGTCAGACCTCAGCGCGTACTTGCTCACGCGCGCGCGAGTCTGTAGACCCTGCAGACTGCGACTGCGGCTCCTGGTCCCCGGTCTCCCAGTCTCTGAGTCTCTGAGTCTCGGTGCCTTTCTCTACAGTCCAGACCACCCGTATGAGCCTGGGACCACGGAATTTCAGCCGGGGCTGGGGTTCAGTACAGTCGGAAAGGGTTCCGTGCAATCGGGGATTCCTCCCCTCCCACCGCCAGGCAGGTATTCGGCGGCCGCGTGCGCGAGCGTCTCCCTACCTCAGTGCTTTTCGGCTCCCAGTCCGATCCGTGAGCCTCTCTCTTTCTTTCTAGTTGTAGCTATTCCACTCCGCCAGCTTTCCTGACGTTTTGGTGAAGTCCTTTTTGATTTTAGTTGTTTTATTAATTAAATTGTTGATGAGGTGGCAGCTTAGGAGACTGCCTAGGCCGCCATCTTGGATGTTCTCCGGCTTGAAGATTCTTAATTTCTAACAAGCTCCCAGTTGATACTAGTATCACTGGTCCAGGAGTATCTAAAGGTCCATTAACTATATGAACTGAAAAATCACTAGTCCATTCAAAATTCTGACAGATTTTATTCTCATATTCTTTAAAACAATTTTCCCCCTTATTTTATGGTATATAGCATAAACTTTAAAGTCAGGAAATAAGAAGAGGCAACTAGCAGGTTCTTCACTAATATTTTCAGATCTTACAGTAATCTCATGATCTATTATTTTCTCCTTTTGGGAAATGAAATAAATGAGACTCAGAGCTGGTAAATAGTACACTACAGGTTAAAAGTGAAGTTTGCCTAGCTATCTGTCTTAGTGTTTGCTTGCTTTAACCAGTACATCGTGTTAGTTTTCTTAGATTTGTACAGATTTATTTTTTCCTCTAGTGAAAATAATTCAATTTATTGTTATCTTGTATATTTAACTAGAGGCCTGGTGCATGAAGTTCGTGCACTCAGGGGTGGAGTCCCTCAGCCTGGTCTGCGCTCTCTTGTAGTTTGGGAGCACATGGGGAGTATCCAGCTGATGGCTGGCAGTCAGACAGCCTTAGCACTGCCACTGTGACGGGAGAGGCCCACCATTGCTGCTGCACTTGCAAGCCACGAGCCTGGCTTCTGGCTGAGCAGCACTTCCCCTGAGGGATTGGGCTGAAACTGGCTTTCCAGCATCCCCCGAGGTGTCCCAGATTGGAGAGGGCCCAGGCCAGGCTGAGGCACCCCACTGATGCATAATTGGGCCTGGGGAGAGATGTAGGAGGTTGGGCAGCCAGAGAGGGACTGCGGGAGGGCTCCAGTGCATGTCTGGAGCTCCAGTCCACCTTGCTCAGTCCTCATCTGCTGGACTCCAGCAGCAAGCTAACTTACCAGTCTGAGCATCTGCCTCCTGGTGGCTAGTGCACGTCATAGCGAGCGGTTGAGCAGCCTTAGCATATCATGCTTTGATTGATTGAATGGACGACCAGACACTTAGCATATTAGGCTTTTATTATATAGGATTTTATCATTCCATTTAGCCTATTTCTCGCCTGTGTATATAAGTTGCAAGTTTTGCTTGAAGGATAATCCCATATTTCCATTACAGACCTTTTCTGAAACTCAGAACCATTAGATGTGTGTTTTGAGGAAGATAACTTTTTATTAAGCCTGTTGAGCCCTAGACAGTAGTAGAACCCAGTGGTAGGATTGAGAGGGCGCTGGAGTCTTTCAGAGATGTACAATGTAAAAAATGGGTTTTTCCTCAAGAATATGTTATAAGTTATCATAAATATGTTATTTTTGCTTAACTTTTTTACTGCAGTCTAATATCGGTGTAAAAAAAATTTTTTTTTAGAATGTGAAACACAGAAAATATGCAAGGTGGAAGGCAACATATATCCATAATTGTTTAAAGAATGGAGAGACTCCTCAAGCAGGGCCTGTGGGAATTGAAGATGATAATGGTATGTATTTATTTCTCTATGTAAAATGATTTAATGGAATCATAATGTTTCAGTATTATCTAAAGTTTTCTGAAAGAACCATATAATTGTTTTCTCCCATCAGGTCCAAATTTCATGAAAACTGGTTATAAAATCATAAATTTGGGACAGTGAGAGATTAGAAACAAACTTATAATGTCTAAAAAGTTTTGTAAAATATATAGTATTTAATATTGTATTTTCTAATACTGTTTTTGTTTATTTGAAACTTTATTAAGCACATATACCTTCATTTTTTTGTCATGATTTTTATGTTGTCTATTATTGAAAGTAACTTCTATCTGCTTGGTATTTACTTGGTATATCTATTTTCATCCTCCTATTTTAAACATATATGAATCGTGAAGCATATAGGTGTTGTTGTGTTGTTGTTTTTTCAGTCTGACAGTATCAATCTTTAAAATAGTGTTTAGTATACTTATATTTAATATAATAATTGCTTAGCTAGATTTTAAGTTAGTACTTCTGCCATTTGTTTTTTGTTAGTCCCTTCTGTTTCTATTCCCTCTTTTAGTTTTCTTTTCTCTGGTGAGTTTTTCCTTTCATTCATGATGACTATATTTTTCTCTGATAAATTCCCTGGTGTTAAGTCATTTTCTGTTAATATCTGGGTCATTGTGGGTTATGTTTCTATAGACTTTCTGGTAACTCTGGTCACACTTTTCTCACCCCATATTTGTATTACTTTTCATTGTTGACAAATAAACAATTTTGTAGTACCTCTGCATTCTGTTATCTTCCTCTGTGAAGTCTTGATTCTTGTTTAAAACAAGCAGTTAATTTGCATGAACTCAAACACTGCCTCTCTTTCTTTCATCTTTAGGGCTGTTGCTTTCTTCAAGGCCCACTAGAGTCTTCTCCCACTGTACATGCATAGTTCAGTGCCATAGAGACATTTAGTTGGGGTTCATATGCACATTGAAGGCTCACTTTTCTGAAGTACTTCCCTTTGTACAGACTGTTTAGTACCCTCAGGTTAAAAGCCACAAAAAAGTGGTGGTGAAATTTCCTCTTCCAAGGTCCATCATCACTCAGGTTTATACCAGATTTTGGTCACTCTTCATTGCCTTTAAATAGCAGGTGTTTGTTCCTTCCCAGAATATATAAATGTTGGAGTTTTCTAATGTAGGAGAAAACTATTGTAGTGAATATAAGGTATAAATATATCTATAGGTTTACATAATAAAATGCATATCTGAGAGTAGTAGGTAAATTGTTTTTACTTATTTAAAATTGTCTGCATTAAACATCTAATCTATACTAATAAAAGGGTAATATGCTAATTAGACCAGGCATCTTCTGGATGTTCTTCTGGAAAGAGCCATGGTGGCAGGGGCTGAGGCAGAGGTGGTTAGGGGCCACCAGGAAGGCAGGCAGCCAAGCAGTTAGGAGCCAGCAGTCCTGGATTATGAGAGGGATGTGTGACTGCCGGTGTAGATCCCTGTGGGATTGGGCCTAAACCAGCAGTTGGACATCCCCTGAGGGGTCCCTGATTGGAGAGGGTGCAAGCCGGGCTGAGGGACCCCCGTTCTTCTGTGCACAAATTTTGTGCATCAGGCCTCTAGTATGTTTATCATGAGACCAAAAAAAAAAAAAAAAAAAAAAACCTTGTAAAATTAAAAGGAAACAAATCTAATTCAGAGATCTGTAGTTCTAGTTTATTTTAAATTACTAAAGTTCTCCAAAGTGACTAATTATAATTTTAAATATACTATCAAAATTTAATTTTCTCAAAGTAGTTTTCAAATTTAGCTCATGATATGTAGTATATTTTGAAGTCTACATATTAAAACTTATCAACACAAGTTTCTCTTTTAAAAAAAAATATTTTGTTGATTTTTTTACAGAGAGGAAGGAAAAGGGATAGAGTTAGAAACATCAATGAGAGAGAAATATCGATCAGCTGCCTCCTACATACCTCCTACTGGGAATGTTCCCGCAACCACGATACTTATCCTTGACTGGAATCGAACCTGGGACCTTCCAGTCCACAGTCAGATGCTCTATCCACTGAGCAAACTGGTCAGGGTAATACAAGTCTCTTATTACTCCTTTCATTATAGATAGCTAAATGTGAAATTTTACTTCTTTGTTTTTATTGATTAACTTAATAAATTGGACAACAAACACACAGTCATTTAATAGATTAAAACAAAACAATTGCTATTAAGTAAAAAGGGCAGCTGAAAAAAAATAGAGTTCTTATTGGGTAGCATAAATGTGACATGTTTTGCCAAAAATGACACTTTTTTTAATAAGTTTAAAGAGTGGGTTTAAAGGAAGTTTACTTTCAGGAAAAATATACTATATGCAAAGATTTTATAGAATTGAAATTAGAAATAAAAGAAGTAAGCCGAAACCGGTTTGGCTCATTGGATAGAGCGTTGGCCTGTGGACTGAATGAAGGGTTCCGGGTTCGATTCTGGTCAAGGGTGTGTACCTTGGTTGTGGGCACATCTCCAGTGGGGGGTGTGAAAGAGGCAGCTGATCGGTGATTCTCTCTCGTTAATGTTTCTCTCTATCCCTCTCTCTTCCTCTCTTTAAAAAATCAATAAAATATATATATTTTTAAAAGAAATAAAAGAAGTAATTATATTGCCAGGCATAACTTTTAGAAAGTATTTAAAACTATTATTTTTAAAGATAGAGCCTGCTTATCAACAGCATTAAATAAAATAGTATTTGAAGGTCTGCCATGCCTGTATAGCAAAATAAGAATATTAAGCATTTTTATTTCAAGATACCTAGTTTAACATTGCACATATTTTCTATAATAGATGTTGAAGAAAATGAAGACGTTGGAGCCACCTCCCTGCCCACTCAGCCACCTCAGCCATCATCTTCACCTTATGACCCCAGCAACATGCCTTCAAGCAACTATACTGGAATACAGATTCCTCCCGGTGCACACGCCCCAGCAAATACACCAGCAGAAGTGCCTCACAGCACAGGTAGAAAATGAAACTCAAAAAGTTTGGAACTCTTTTTTCATAAATGAGAGCTACACTTATATCTGTGCTACCTAATGATAGCCATCAAGCATGATAAGATCTTTTAATTCCATTTGACCTACCAAAAAAACATTAAATTCTTTTTATTGATTTTTTTAATATCAATTGTGTTTTTAGTTTAACAAAAAAGACAGAACTTTTAAATGTATTGATTGATTACATTGACTTTATATTTTATTAATAAGAATAGCTTCTATGCTTTTATGTGTGTTGCTGATTTCTTTCCCCCCCTCTCTTTCCCCTTTAATGTTGTTTAAGAATAGCACTGAGGTGAGGGGGGTTTTATAGTATGTATCAGTCAGCATCCCACAATTATAGCAAAACTCCATTTTTCTTTTCTCATTTCCTGCTCTGCTTTCAACATGGGTTATTGATAAAGTAGAGGCATAGAATCTCAGTAGCAGTGGAATCACAGACTAGTAAGTAAAAGAGAAAGGCTTTGGGTTACTTTTTTTTTAGGATTATGTGACTAAAAACAAGGAAGGGAAGTGATATCTACTATTTTGGAAAATTTAGGATTGTACGTCTATTTTCATAAAAAAACAGTCTGACAAAATTATCCTCCAATAAGTTAATATTTGTAGATAAAGATATTTGTATAAGTTGCAAAGAGATACTTTCTATGTATATGTATTGTTAAATTGACATCGACCCTACTTCCAAACAAAAAGGTATTAAAACCATAGTTTAAATCTTTAACTTATTTTAATTTTTAAATAAAAATTATTCTTAAAGTTTTACTTTTATTTCAGCATGAGAATAATCTGTGGTAATAAACTACAAATATTTCAAAGCATCTAATTGAGAAAATGAGAATCATCATTTGAGTCCTGATTTCTATTATGTAGCACACCACTACTTCATTGACTTTCAGTTGGCAGCCTCAGTTTATCTACAAATCTACACTAATAAAAGAGAAACATGCAAATTGACCATACTTCTGCTACACCCCCAAGCCATGTCTACCAGCCAATCAGGAGCAAGTATGCAAATTAACCCAACCAAGATGGCTGTGGCCAGAGAGAGAGCAGGAGGCTGGGGTTTCCCCAGCAATGGAGGAAGCCAAGCTTCCCGCCTGCTCTGACTGGCCCTGGCCTCTGCTGAAGGCTACAAAGTTTCAATTATAGAAGATAAATAAATCCCAACAAAAATGGTGGCAGCCAAAGAGCTGGAGAGAGCAGGAGGCTTGTGTTGCCCCAGGCGATGGAGGAAGCCAAGCTTCCTGGCCTGCCCTAGCCTCCACTCAAGGCTACAAAGTTTCAGTTATAGAAGATAAATAAATCACATATACCAGGGCCTCCACTTGGGTTGCCAGGGGGTGTGGCCAGCCTGCAAATCACAACAGGCCTCTTTCAGGCCACCTTATGCCCCAAGGGAACCCCCACCCTGATCTGGGACACCCTTCAGGACAAACCAGCCGGCCCCACTCATGCACCAGGCATCTATCCTATCTAAGAAAAGAGTAATATGCAAATTGACTGTCACTCCAACACAAGATGGTCAGCAGGAGAGGGCAGTTGGGAAGGACCAGGCCTGCAAGGGAGGGCAGTTGGGAGTCATCAAGCCTTCAGGGAGGGCAGTTAGGGGTAACCAGGCTGGCAGAGGAAGGAAGTTAGGAACAACTAGGCCTACAGAGAAGGACTGTTGGGGGGACCCAGGCCTGCAGGGGAGAGCAGTTGGGGGGATCAGGCCTTCAGGGGAAGGCAGTTGGGAAAGACCAGGCCTACAGGCAGGGGAGGGCAGTTGGGGGTGGGGGCAGGTCTTCAGGAGAGGGCAATTAGGGGCAAACAGGTTGGCAGGGGTGTGATTAGGGGATGATCAGGCTGGCAGGCAGAAGCACTTAAGGGCAATCAGGAAAGCTGGCAGGTGAGCAGTTGGGAGCCAGCGATCCTGGATTGTGAGAGGGATGTCCCAAATTGGAGAGGGTACAGGCCGGGCTGAGGGACACCGCCCCTCCATGCACAAATTTCATGCACCTGGCCTCTAGTGTATTGAAAGTCAGCTCTGGACACAAGGATTTGTCTCATTCCTATCCTCTCCCTTCCCTTGGAGCTGCCCACCCACTATGGTGTTGGCTTGAGACAAGGGAACGAAGAGGGGGGGGTGGGGGAGACAGTTCCCCAGTGGCAGGACACTGACAATAGCATTGGTCAACCTCCCACCATGCCGTCCCCGGCCCCATGCATGAATTTGTGCACCAGGCTTCTAGTATTGATAATAATTTTTTAACAGTATTAATGAAAGGAATAATTTTAACAATGATCTCTTTTGTGTCATTATTCTGTATATTTTACCCTGTCTTTCCTTTTCACTGCTTTATTATCTATGCAATAATATTAATAGGCAAACCAATTTGAATTAGTTTGTAAGTACAATTTTATAGAGCACTGTTTTAAACATTTAATCTTTTAGAATTATTGATAATTTCTCTAGAAAATGTAAGCAAAACCATCTACTTTAGGCATATTAGTCTTAGATGAATACTGTCTGGATTATACTACTAAATTTAAACACTAATCAAGAGCTGCAGACACAAGCAGCCCTGTAGAAGAGAGAAATGAAAATAAATGTATTTTGAAGTCAAATAGAATTGGTTATGAGTTTCTTTCCCTTGCTAAACCACAAACTCAACCATTATTTACCTCCTTTTAACAAAGGTTTTTCCTCTTTCTAAAATGAAATTAATCATATTTCTCATGGTTGTTTTAATTTTTAAAGGAGAAAAAGAATAAAAATTGATTAGTACTATGCCTTACACAAACTCAGTATTCAGCAAATTAGCTTCCTTTTTTTTTTTCTATTCCTTCCTATTTCTGTGCCAAAGAAAGACAGGATATTTAATAGCAAGTTAATGAACACTTAAAATCATTTTGTGAATCAGAGGAAATGTCACTTTTGGGGATAGGATATGACCTTAAAAAGATTGCCTAAGGGGTATTGCTTTAGACAATACAATATATCTTAAGGCTGAGAAGAGGTATAGCCATACATACATATTTTATTTGTAGACATCCTATATGTACATATGTAAGGGAACATATAATTCCAATAAAAGGGCTCTGTCAGGTTGAACCATATGAAATTGCTGTTTTTGTTCAACAAAAATGATAGAATATTGGTAGTTTCATATGTTCAAACTAACGGACAATACCTTCTGCTAAGAATATGCGTCACATAAAGATAGATATTAGGAGGTAATCTATTAGGAATAAGATACTATCTTTTTACTGTATACGCTCTCATAGACTTAGCATTTATATAATTACAACTGTTTTATAAGTCTACTCTTACAGAAACTGTATTAGATATTGTCTTTATTTTACTAACTGTGAATAAATTATCCAGTTATCTCAAAAATTAAAATACAAACATACTTAGTAAGTAGAGAACTAGAGTTTGAACCCCAGTCATTCTGATTTTGTGTTTTTGGAGCCTCCTTTCTCTAAGGAGCTAATATTCTATCAAATATAAACCTACTTTTCTGATATATATTTACTCTTAAAATTGATTTGAGATGTTGGAATCTTCTCTTTGCTGGAGAAATTTTTTTCTATTATATTTAAAACACTTTTTAAAAAAAATCCATGATAGTTGTCTAATAGAAACTGAAATAAAATTTTTAGTTTATAAATATAGCAGATGTTTCCCCTCTTACTCGCTTTAAGAATGATTTACTTTCTCCCATATAAAGGTCCAGGATGCACTTTTATCAAAGGGAAATCCTTAAGATAGCTGAAAAGAATAGTATGTGCTAATATAGTTTTTAGTTCTTCCACAAGAAAGTAATGGGTACAGCGAGAGCAGGGATAGTGATTGTTTAAAGAGGACATGTGTTTGCTTTTGGGCTTTAATCACTGTAATAGCAGATATGGGCAATACAGTGTACTGTTTTCTTCCTTTTGAAACATCACTTTTTACAGTTGGTAAATGCAGAGGAAGATCTCAGTGAAAAATCTAGATTAAGTCACAATTTTATAATTAATGCTAGCCTTTTAAATTATAAATGCAGCTCATATATACATATATATATATATATATATATATATATATATATATATATAACTTCTTTTATTATAGTTCTTCTAAATGTCAGCAGTATTGCCTTTGAGTTCTTCTATACAGTTTTCAAAGTTGTTTATATTCCGGTTTAATCATTTGTATCAATGCTATTTTCCATGATTATACTGAAGTTTTATTCAATCCAGTCTTCCTGTCTTTCCTTTATTTAGTGTTTCTCATAGATAGCATGTCTTTCTGCCTATTTGTCTGCTGCTCCAAATGCTACATTTCAGCATTCTGTTTAATTATACTTTTTGGACAGTCTTTTCTAATTTTCTAACCAACACCCATTTTTCTCACACCATTTATAGAACAAGTTAATACTTAATTAGAAATCTTGTGATCTTTAATTTTTTAATGTGTATTAATCCCATCTAATAGGATTCGCAGCCATCTACTTAAAAATTAACCCAGAGTTACTTTTTAATACTTTTTTGTTGTTGTTAAATAATAGGAAGCCATTTTCATCATCCCCCAGGAATGTGCACACACATATTGCAGTCTAGGGGCCTGCAACCCATTTGAGAATTGATAAATGATACCTTTCCAAATCAGGGGGGGAAAGGGGGGGTGGGGAATGCTAGATTTTGGCATCTCAAGAAACAATAAACATAAATTAAAAAACAATTTCTTACTAATTTGACTGTTATTTATGCACTTGTATTGAGCCAGTATGCTAGGCATCGATGGCAATATTCTACAGTGGTTGCCAAGAGCACAGGCTCATGTGTGTCAAGACAGACAACATGCAGCATCTTCTAACTGCTGCATGAGGCATGTTGAGTAGCCCATGTTGTCAGTTCAAGTGCTAATTGAATGACTGACCAGAAGTCCTTAATGTAAACTATCTATTTTTAAAATATTACTCAAATAAAATGTTACTGCATAGCTACATTTTCTCCGTCTGTTTGTTCTTGTAAAGTAATATTGCCTAAGTAATATTTTCATGATTTAATAGTTCCAAAGGTATAAAATGAAATTAATTTACCTAAATCAAAATTAAATGAGATAACATAGTATATATTTAAGCAATTTTTGGGGGGGTTGGAATGAGAAGGTCCTTCAAAATCAGAACTTAGATCTGAATACTATTTTAAATTTTAAGTCAACCTTTTTAAAACCATCATGCTAAAACTTTCTTTGGCTACGTTTTTGTTTTCCTAGAAACTTCCTAGTTATTTTCTTCCAATTTCTCCTTTTCATTACATTGTCTTTCCCATTTGATACTTACTACAAATTGCCTATTCAAATTTAGTCTGTTAGCTTGGGGAAATGAATCCTGTTTTCTGTTGAGTGTGTTGATTTAGAGTAATCAACTTTTTTCTTCATTTGCTTGCTTGCTAATTGGATCATGTAAGTCCCTCTGGGAAGTTTTAACAATTTGTGTTAATATTTTAGGTGATTAGTAACCTTCAACTCTATTATATACTTAGCATTAATCAAGAATGCTAGTGCCCAGCCGGTATGGCTTAGTGGCTGAGTATTGACCTATGAACCAGGAGGTCAGAGTTCAATTCCCAGTTAGGGCACATGCTCGAGTTTCGGGCTCTATCCCCAATAGGGGGTGTGCAGAAGGTAGCCAATCAGTGATTCTCTTTTTTGATGTTTCGCTCTATATCTCTCTCCCTTCCACTGTGAAATCAATAAAAATGTGTATTTTTAAAAGGATGATATTCTTTATATAACCAATAAGCAATTAGTTTTGACTTCCTATTATAACTTTTTGTGACTCTTATATTCAGTGAGTAACTAGCATTCTTTTTTTTAAATGATATTTTTTATTGATTTCAGAGAGGGAAAGAGAGAGATAGAAACATCCAGTGATGATATGGAATCATTAATCGGCTGCCTTCTGCATGCCCCCTACTGGTGATCATGTCCTGATGAGAATCAAACTGTGACCTCCTGGTTCATAGGTTGACTCAACCACTGAGCCACGCCAGCGGGGCAAAAGTATAATTTAAAAACATATTAACTGGAAAATTTGGAAAGTATAATTTTTATTTCATGCAGAGTGGTGAAATAGGACTTACCCTGTAAGGTAAATTAAATCTAATTACATCCCACCTTGTCCCCAAATTATTTAATTGACTAAGAAATTAAAAAGTAGGAAGGGTTCTATTACTTCTACAGATATTTGGTAACTATAATTGAGAAGAAATTTGAAGTATTAGACATGACAAACTATATAATAGGAAATGTGTAACCAATACTATGTCAACACTCAAAATGTATTTTCCTGCATATTTTCTACACCAGCCTCCAACATCAAATAACTATCAATTTAGAATTCATTAAGGTGTCAAGGAAATAAAGTTATGCAATTCTTCCATAATGCTTTAAGTGCTTTCCTGCTAGATGATTAAGAGGTATGAAACTTTAATACCCATTGTGGTTTTCTGATTTGCAGGTGTAACAAGTAATACTCTTCAACCTACTCCACAAACTATTCCGGCCATTGATCCTGCACTTTTCAATACAGGTTCCCAGGGTAAGTCAGCTGAGTGTTTTATAAGTTATAATGTATCTTTTGTTTTGTCGTATTGTTTTGTAATTTTATCTTAGGAGTGTCCAGGTAATTTGAAACACATTTCTTTGAGTGCCATGTTCACTAGATTCTTTAGTGAATCAAGATTGTTTCATAATATCAAAAATACCTAAATCTCAAGGCATTTTTTTATTTTTATAGTTTCTTTTTTTTATTACTATATATATATATATATATATATATATATATATATATAGTAATAAAAAATATATATAGTGGTACAAACATGTAGCCAAAGATATCATGGAAGCTAAGATTAGTTTAGTTCAAGATTGACATATGTTGCCCTGGCCCGGTGGCTTGGTTGGAGCATCAGCCTGTATACCAAAAGGTTGTGGGCAATTTCTGGTCAGGGCACATACGTAAAGGTTTGATCCCAGGTCTGGGCAGGTATGCAAGGCAACCAATTAATGTTTCTCTCACATCAATGTTTCTCTCTCTCCCTCCTTCCCTCCCCCTCTCCCCCTCTCTTCTTTCTCTCCCTCTCTCTCTTTTCTCCCTCTCCCTTCTAGCTCTAAAAGTCAATAAAAACATACCCTCAGGCGAGATTAAATTTTTTTTTAAAGATTGCCGCCATGTGTTATGATTATGATATTTCTGCTGGAGTGATCAGGTTATCTGGGATGAAAAAACTAATTAAAAATAAAAATCTCTGAGAATAATTATTTTGATTTTTTTTCATAGGCTAGGTTATGTGTTCATTGATTTTTTAAAACTTCATTTTATTGTTCCAAGTATTACAAATAGTGGTACATATGTCTCCTTTTTTCTACCCATTGATCTCCCCCCGTCTCCCCTCTCTGCCCCCCCCCCCCACATACACACACACACACACACACATTCCTTCACTGTTTGTTGATTTTAATCTTTGCTACTTATCCAACTTTTCTGTTACTTCCCCCCCAGTCCATGGTGGTGTTTTTGTTTTGTTTTATTACAACAGTTTCTTTTTATTTATTTATGTATTTATAATTTATCATTATTGTTGAAACTATTATAGATGTCCCTTTTTATTCCCCCATTGACTCCCTCCACTCAGCTCCCAGCCCTCCCCAGGCCTTCACCACGTCATTGTCTGCCCATGGGTTATATACATATATGCACCTTCCCTCTGAAATTTATCATGTTCCTTTTGGTCTTTCTCATGCAGTTATCATATGTCTGATGGGATTTAGTCCTCTTTATTTAGAATGAAAACCTTGCTCTACTATGTTTTTGTTACTTAGTTGAGTTTGTATTTCCCCTGACTATGTCTGCAGGTCTGTTTCCCACGTGATTTTTTTTATTCTCCTGGTGTGAATGGAAACTGGCCATGAAGCTGCCTGCCTCTAAGCTGTGGAACTAGAAGAGCTTATTTAGAAGGGCAATGGGAGGGGGTGACACATTACCATGCTGGTGCCATTATGAACATGGCATGGATTGATTATTTGTGTTCCTCTAATTCTGCATTCATTTGGCTTACTAGTATGACAGCAAAAATACGTATTTATAATTGGTTCAGAATTCAATGAAAGCTAGGGGACATGAGAGCTTGGAGCACGGTGCTCTCTCTATTGAAGGTAATGGTGTCTCCAAAGACCAAAGACTATGTTGGTGACGATACATTTGAGTAGGTGCAAAAATATTTTAAAGTTTGATAAGCTGTAATGTTAATGAAAACAAGGAATGACTTTTAAGTGCTGTTGGTGGGACTATAAATTGGTAAAGCTTTTCTCTCTAGCATTATGCCAGTATCAGTGAAATATACTTAGACATGGGCATAAAGTGTATTTACAGGGATATTTATGTCAGCATCATTTATAGTAATAGAAAATAACCTTAAGTGCTTATTAATGGAAAAGTAGTCAATTATGATCTATACTAACGAATACTGTGCACATATTAAAAAAGGATGTGATTGGGGTCACATCATCAGTCACATCCTTTTTTTTTTAATATGTGCACACCCAAGTGTCCATCAGTAGATGAGTGAATAAAAAAGCTGTGGTACATTTACACAATGGAATAGTACTGTCGTAAAAGGGAAGAAAATTTTACCCTTTGTGACAGCATGGATGGTCTTGGAGAACATTATACTGTGAAATAAGCCAGTCAGAAATAGACAAGTAACATATGATTTCACTAAATATGTGGAGTTTGAAGGAAAAAACTGAACTACCAAGCAAAATAGTGATGGACGCAGAGAGAGCAGGCAGGTGGTTCTAATGGGGAGGGGAGGATGGGGTGTAGAGGGGTTGAGAAAAAAAAAAAAAAAGGAAAAAAAGAACTCAAGGATATGAATAACAGAGTGGTTGATTGTGGGGAGGGGGTGGGTGGAGGTGGAAGAGGGCATATGGAGGATAAATGGTGATGGAAAAATAAATAAGAATGTGATAACTCTTGTGAAAAGAACTAGACACAGTAAGTAAAAAATCAAGTTGCAGAACATTGTATAGTATGGCCCTGTTTAGGAAACAACAACAAAAAGTTTAAAACAACAATATCCTCCTATGTGTATGTCTGTTTAAATGCTTAGGAAAAGCCTAGAGAAGTCACAGAAGTAAATAATGGTTTCATATCCACCATATCTACCATCACCACCATCACTTCTAGTACTTTTACTACCCCCTTCCTGTCACATTTTTCTCTTTAATGTTTAGTACTTCTTGACTTTTAATTCACACACAATATGTGTGCATTAGTATTAATATGTTTTAAATGTTTTTGTAATGAATTTTTGGCTATCTCCGGAGAGGAGAGTGGAATTGGGAAGGGTATTCGAGGCTCAGTATTTACTTTTTTTACTTTGTGTACCTCTCTATGTATAGTATTAGCATGTGAATAACAACTTATAAAATTTTTTGAGAATAGAATATCTAAATGGCATTTGCATAGTTCCTGATGTAATGAAGCTTTACCTCTAATTATGGCTACTGTTGTTGCCATTAGGAAGTGTCATGTTTTGGTAGCGCCTGTCTGGAAGGGAAGGTTACAGTACTGTGATTTACAGTTACTTCCAAGATTTACTGCCGGTCAGAGGGGTCCCCTCCGGTTCTGCCTGCGCATCCACTGAGTCAGAGGATAATAGAGTGTATTAGGATCAAATAAACTATCCAAGGTTCTTGACATGAATTTCTAGAACTACCTGGTTAAATAGAAAAGAAAAGAATCTCTAAAGACTCATTTTGGAAATATTTACAATTAAGTTTTATTCCTTGGAAACTTGATAATTCAGCCGTGGAAATGGTTGCTTATGCCAACTGAGCATGCAGGGATTTCTCTTTCTACCGAATAATGTTGCCTTTGATTCAGTGCTGACCGAGGCTCTCTTTCCACTCTAATGGAGAGCTTGATGGATAGCTCTAGCTGTCTTCTGTGTCTGTTCTTGTGCGGCCCTGTGGAGGAGAATCAGGTCTGTGGTTCAGACAGTCTTGTCTGAAGCCATCGGGAACCTAAAAGCACATATTTCAGAAAAGAGATATTATATTAAACAACCTCTCTAATCCTTTAAACACCTTTTAGGGCCACAATATTCTCTCTGTCTGGTTCTGATTATGGGTTCTGGCAAATTTTAATAATAGGAAAAAAAACTTTTATTTTAGTACATTAAGCAGTGTTTACTATTTTTCATATAAAATCAAATAAAATGAAATTGAACTGTTATTCCTTCCTATGTCTTTTCTACTTCCTCTGTTTAGGTTTTAAGTAATTTAGAAGAGTCATAATTAAGAAACAGACTTTATTTAAATTTTTAATTAAAATGTTTTATTTTAATGACTTACATATTATTTTTTTAGTATAGGAAAGCCTAAACTGTCATGAAATATCAGAAGTAACTATTGAAATGGCTTAATAAGTTATTTATACTTCTGATTGTTTAAAATAAATTACATGTCTAAGTATATGACTTATGTATCTAAATCATAAGTTGGTTATTATCTACTTATTTTTTGTTACAAATTTGTCATACATATCTATTATATTTATTATATATACAATTATATTTAAAGATACTTTTTTATTTATATTTTATAAGTATTGAAATACTTATTTTATAAGAAAAGTCAGTATTTTGTGTATTAAAATAGTTTTATCATTGGTAGATAAGTTTAGTTTATAAACCTAAAATAGTAACTGAATTCTTGCCACTATACACATTTTATCTGATTAATAAATAAGTGATATGTCAGCAAAACAGTGCTAAAGCTAATGCTGAAAAAATAAGATTAGTCCTGAGCATTAGGGCTTTCTTCCAGGAAATCCGGTAAATTCTGGGCGGATGCCTTATATTTTTAAAGATTGCCCTGAGATATGAGGTAGGATATTAAAACACAAAATGAGCAGATTTATAGTAGACTTGATTTTTAAAGGTGTTTCACTTAGAAAGTATGTATATCTTAGTTACTAGAGTCTCTTAATATATGTTGAAAAACCATTAAAGAATCTGTTAGGTATTTCCAAGCAAAAAAATACAAAGTGAAGCATGCCTGACTAAATTATCTAAGGAACTGCATGATAATTATTATTTAGGTTTAATGGGTAACAAAATATATTATGTTTGTTATAGTCTTCCCCTAGCCTTCTGATCAGTTCTCCTAGAATCCTCATAAAATTTATCAGAAAAGGGGTATTCATTTCAAAAGACAAAATACAAAGTATTTCATTTTTATCCTTAAAAGTATACATTCAGGTACATTCAAATCGTAGATTGAATGACATGTGTTTAGTATGGTTTGTTACCCAAATTATTAGGTTGGGCTCTACACATATCAACCGCTTGCTGAGAAAATAATTTTGGATAAATAAATTGTAAGGGTGGTTTATAAATTTTTGTTTATATTTAAAGGAGTTAAACAACTTATGTAAAATTTTCACATAAAGTTTGTTATTCCTTTCTTTTTAAGTTGAGGGTTAGATTTCCAGTTCAAATGAGGGTTGAATGGTTTAGTCTGTGTGTATTGTTCCATGAAAAGAGAGGCAGAGTGATTCTAGCATAAACACCAAACCTACTACCCTTGTTTCACAGAGCATAATTTTTTATAATGAATTTTCTAAAATATAAAGAATTCTAGTTTATTCTGAAAGGAAAATCTTGCTTTAAGTTATTATGTATTGATATATATGTGCTTTATATTAGTAGTAAAAATAATAGCATGAAAAATTGATTTAAAAACTACTGGGATTGAAAAAATCCTTTATGTTTTTCCATAACCTCTAATATGTTCTATAATCTTGAATTTAAGCTTTTTCCTAGCCTGAACAGAACACTTTTTATATTCTTATAAATATCTTAATTATTCTTTTCTTCTAGGGGATATCTGTCTAACACCCGAGGACTTTGCTAGAGCTCAGAAATACTGCAAATATGCTGGCAGTGCTTTGCAGTATGAAGATGTCAGCACTGCTGTGCAGAATCTGCAGAAGGCCCTCAAGTTACTGACTACAGGCAGAGAATAAAGCCTTTGTACAGCACATCCATGCATTTTGGCTTAAAGAACTAACAGTCCATTAGTCTATCTTCCGCCTATCAGGAGCACAGTTTTAAGGAAGACTTCAGTTCCATTGACTATAACAATGAAATCTGTGTCTATGTATCAGATTCCTGTTGAAGCATTCATCAGCGGTCTCCACCAGTTTCTATTGCTCACTTAGTGGATCCAGTAATCTCTGGGTGTATCGGGCTGATGCTAAAAATGCCCATCGAACTCTGCACCAAAAAATGAAAATACAGTTCAAAATTTATTGGGAATAAGCTTTGTACATTAATTTACATGATTTCAGGAATATTTTAATTTATAATTTGAACAAACAGAACAAACAGTACTTTGCTATAAAATTTTAATTTTAATAAAGATGGCCAGAACATTCCAGATTAGAAATCATGCTTTTTGTTTTCCTCAAAACTTGTAAAACAGGTATGAACATCCTAAATTGTTAGATTAATCTGAAAGAGATTATGTTCAAAATTCAATTTATATTCATGTTATAACTACATTAAAAGTTTAAATTTTCATGGGAAAGAAGATAAGGAGGTAGAATCACTTTTAAGACTTAAGAAGGATGTTGGTTTCCCAATTGCTTTTCCTTATCCTTTGAAGCTTAAGGTGAATTGGTATTTGCTTCATAGGCAGCTTGACTGCATGTATTAGGGAATGAAAAAAGTTTTAGTAATGCCTGGGAACCTGGTGCTTTAAGTTAGGATTCTCCTCTGCTGCTATGGAATGGTTTGCTAGAGTGTATAGCTATGAATGATGCAGACGTTTATAATAAATTAGATCCTCAGTTATGTTTATTAGTTTTATGGGGAATTTTGGACTTAATGTGTCACCTGCATTTGTGCTGTGTAAAAAAATATTCTTTTCACTAGTTCAATTTACTACAGAGCCAAATGTCTGTTTTACTTTGCATGCTAGAATTGTCATTTTTAAGTCATTATTTTTAGTTACAGGAATATGATATTTCTGTAGTAAGACACAATTTTCTTTAAAAGGGAGAGATAAATTTGGTAAATTTATCTGTAATGTATCTGGTCCATTTATTCCGCTAAGATTGAAATACTTTAACATATGGGTCAGCAAACTATGGTCCATGGATTGGCCACCTGTTGTTCAAATAAAGTTTTATTGAATCAAAACCATACCCATTCATTTGTTTTAACTGTGGTTGCTTTCCACAACTGCAGAATTGTATTTCCTACAAGTCTAAAATATTTACTATTTGGCTCCCTAAGATAAAGTTTGCTGACTCCTGATCTCATAGTCTATCTGAAAGGAAATGAATTATTAACTAACTCCTAATCATGTGTCTTTCAGTTTTTCTTTGCATCAGTGTAATGTTGTGGTATAGGTTTGATGGAATGAGGATTTAGACAGAATAAACTACTCTAAATTACTAAAAAAAACAAGCCCCAAATAACATGCCTCCTGATTAATGTTCATTCACAAATAAAGTCCTACAGCATTATGTAGGATTCAACATTTACATCTAGAAATCCAGTGTCCTGATATACTTCTTTAGAACTTGGTTGCTATAGAAGAGTGGCTATAATGATGATTAGTGATTAAAAGAGGTAACATTTTTAATTCAAATCTTAACATGTCTAAACACAAGAAAACAGACAAACTGTCACCTCTTATTTCACACTCTATTTTGTTGTCCCCAGTTAGGAGAAGAAGGAGGGAAGAAGACAGTGTGGGAACTCCTGATAAGTGGGCCGTGGTCTGACAGCCCTTATCTGTAAGATGGAAGCAACACCACCAGACACCTCAGAGTTTGTTCTGAGAGCTGGCTGAGGGAGTATACATCAAGCAGTCAGCACATAGTAGCAAGCTACAAATGTTCATTGTTGTTAACAGTGTTATAAATTGTTAATCATAGTTTATTTCCTGAATTTCAGGAGATCCCAGTTGTCTCTGTGGCCTATTGCCTAAAATTGCTTTCTTTTATGGGAGATTAAATTATAAAGAGTTTTT
Organism: Vespertilio murinus; assembly: GCA_963924515.1. Classification (NCBI taxonomy): domain Eukaryota; kingdom Metazoa; phylum Chordata; class Mammalia; order Chiroptera; family Vespertilionidae; genus Vespertilio; species Vespertilio murinus. The sequence goes on along the minus strand of OZ004705.1, from coordinate 175,763,476 downwards.
TTTTTAACTGTACTTCTTCCTGTAAAATCTAAGACGAAGTTAGAAATTTACTGATGTAACACTATGATGGCAATTTTCAGTTAGTCACTCAATATGTATTTATTGAGTAGCTACTTTGTGCCTGATAATTGTCTTTTGCGTAAAGAAATGGCTGAAAACAAGAGGAACAAAAAACTGCCTCATAGACTATATTTGAATGAAAAGTAACAAATTAAATAAAAAGTATATCATGTATTCAGAGATTTTCAAAGGGCAATTGTTAGAAAGGCAAATATCAGCTCCTACCTGCCCCCCCCCAGTCCCACCCTATCAGAAACTCTAAGGGCGGGGGGGGGGGGGGATCCCCTTTTTGAGTTTTAAGAAACAAGAGATCAACATATGAACTATGCATATATGCATAATGCATGGACTTGGACAATGGGGTGGTGAGGGGCTTGGGGAGGATGGGAGTGGGCTGAGAGTTTAATGGGGGAAAAAGAAGGGCCTATGTAATACTTTCAACAATAAAGATTAAAAAATAAAAATTTAATTAAATGCTTCAGATAGTGTGGCAATCCCTAAAATTTGAGCACTACCCAAATCAGAAACATTGCGAGTCTGAGAGAAGAGATTCTCCTGAAACTGATTCTCAAAGTGTGGGCCTGGACCCCCCGGCATCAGCATCACCTAGGAACTGTATTGGCGATAAATGCCATGGAGAAAACTAGAATACAGGATAGGAAATGTGTATAGATGTACATATTTACATAGGATAGGCTCACTGAAGGACATTTTTGTTTCAAAATTTATTGTTGAACGTATTACAGATGCCCCCCTTTTTTTTATCCCGCTAACTCCCTCTACCCCATCCCCATCCACTCCCCAGGCCTTCACCACACTATTGTCTGTGCCCATGGGTTATGCATATAGATTATTTGGTTAATCTCCACCCCACTCACCCCAGCCTTCCTCAGAAGGGCATTTGAAGGAAAGAGCAAAGATGTTCTTGGCAGAGAGAGGTAGACAAGAGAAGGGGTCAGAGGGCAAAAATGGGGAAGGCTTGTGAACTTGCTAGAAGGCTTCTGACCATAAGTTTTTACTCTAAGCAGGATGGGGAGCTACTGAGAGGTTTTGAACAGAAGAGTATCTGATGTGATAACTTTTAAAAGGATCATATTGACTACTGTGGGAGCCCAATTAAGAATATTGCAATAATTATAGCTGAGATATTCTGATGGCTTAGGTCACAAGTAGCAGTGGAGGTAATAAGATGTAATTGGTTTCCGGATTTTTTTTTTAAATAAAATCACAGTATTTCTGATAACTGGATCTGAGAAAAGAGCTAAAGAGGAGAGAAGGTTGAGGACCAAGTTTTCACCTGAACACCTGACAGGAATGAGCAGTCATTAGTTAAACTGGGAAAAGTTGCTAACTTCTGCTGAATTAGGCTGAAGCACAATGTTCCCAAGTTCTTGTGGCCATCCCAAGTGAAACTGTTTGATAACATTGTTTTCTCAATGCACACAGAGGGGGAAGAAAAATAAGATAAGTTCCTCTACAATGATTGTCACAGACATCTCACTAAATCAGTGCTGAACTGGACCGAGAGCCAACCACAGTTCCCATGGCTAGCATGGCCAAGGAAGTTTGCGGGCTTCGAGATTACACCAAGGAAAAGACCCCAGTTACAGTTCTTGAAAATTAACATCCTCAGGAGATCATAGAATTGATCTATACTAGTATATGACTTGTACTAGAAATTTGAGGTCACTACATACATGGTGGGTTATATGCTGTTTTTTCTAAAGAAAACACTCAGTAGCTTTGTCACAAATATCTTGAACTCTAACTGAACAGTAACAGTAGGAAGGAGGGTTTTGCTTATCTGCACAGCTTCCTCTCTCTACCCATGTCCCCCTTTTTAAAAAATTTACTCATATTATGAACCAATACAACTGGATCGGATCACCTAGTTTGGACCATAAATAAACTACCTGTAGAAAAGTTCTGTTCTTAAGAGAGATCACAAAAGACAAAGACACTCCTCATGGAGATATGCTTATCTGGTTGGTTGTAGTCTGATGTCTACATGGAATTTTGAGATGGAAAGCCCATTCATTGGAGTATACTTAAGTAAAACTAATTCCAAGTAAGCAATACTTTAATAACCTATAATAATAAAAGTGTAATATGCTAATTAACCAGACAGCTGAATGACCTGTGAGGGCCAAAGCAAGCCACCACAGTTGAGAGGGTTGAGCCCCTTGCACAAATTTTATGCATCAGGCCTCTAGTAGTAATATAATAGCTCTCATTGAGTGCTTACTAAATGATAGGGCATTTGAAGGAAAGAAGGACAAAGATGTTCTTGGCAGAGAGAGGTAGACAAGAGAAGGGGTCAGAGGACATGTGGGGAAGACCTGTAAACTAGTCTAAGTATTTTATGCACATTCATATAATCCTGCCAATGTTCCTGAGAGGTGGGTTTTGTTTGCCTCATTTTTTCTGTTTTACAAATGAGGAGGCAACCACAGAGTAATAAATTTGCCTGAGGCTGCACAGGTAATACTGAAAGTTTCTAAGCCCACATTACCTATTTCATACAGTAAGTATCATCTATGTAGGTAAATCACCGGTTAAATTGTTATGGGTACAGTGAGACGTTTTAAGTTAACTTCACATTACCAAGGTCACTAGTCACAATCAATGTCACAATTCCTGTCATTAACAGGTGTAACGGCTGGAATTTTCTATTATCTGGGCTCTGTGTCCCAGTGACTGGGTGGTGGGCAGTGAACACAGGGCATGAGCACATTCCTGGAGCCGATGGCCCTGCAAGTCCAGGGAGAAAGCAGGACTTGAACAGCAGGTGCAGTGAATGAATATCATCTCTGAGAGGGTGGAACACATCGCTGGGGAGGCCTGAGTTTCCCAGACGAGCCTGTTTTTTTCTTTTTATTTTAAGTAACATCACTATTTTTATTTCAAACATACAACATTTATTTTAAACATTTTCTTGTAAGACATTAGACAGCCTTCATCTTTCAGGAAACAGATTAGGATGTGGACTTCCACATAAAAGATAACAATAATATTTATTATGAATGTCCTCAATTAAAATGTGACTAGTGTACTGGACCCTTAAAAATTATTATTATGGCCCTGAATAAAATCTATTTTTTTTCTTTGTGCAGTGATTTCCTATTGCTCCTCCCTTTTTTTCTTCCTTCCTCCTTTTACTTTTCTTTGCTTCTTTCTTTTTTGGAATGACTTCTATATAGGATGATATGAAAATAATCTATGGACTGTTTTTCTTATGAATGGAGATTTTATTACTATAGGTGTGGGGACTAAAAACAACATGTCTGCCTTTTGTGATGCTACATTTAAAGGGGATAAATACTGGGGATTTTTTTTTTAAAGCCCATTCATGCCTTTAGTTATTTATAAACTAGAAGCCTGGTGCATGAAATTTGTGCATGGGGCAGGGGGGTCCCCTCAGCCTAGTCTGCACCCTCTCCAATCAAGGACTACCTGTGGATCAAGCCTAAACCAGCAGTTGGGCGTCCCTCTCACAATCCAGGAGTGTGGCTCCTAACTGCTCACCTGCCTGCCTGCCTGATTGCCCCTAACTGCCCCCCCCCATGATGGCCTGGTCACCACTAACTGCCCCCCACTGCCAGACTGGCCACCCCTTACTGACTACCCTGCCAGCTTGGTCATCCCCAACTGCCCCCCACTGCCGACCTGGTAGATCCCAACTGCCCTCCCTGCCACTTCCCACCACCAACAACAACCTGGTCACCCCACGCAGCCTGCTGTTCAGTCATTTGGTCGTCCCTCATTATTCTATCTGCCTGCCGGCCTTGTCGCCCCACACAGCCTGCCAGCCTGCTGTTCAGTCATTACTACATGACCATGTGGCCTATTGTTACTGTGATGACATCCTGGACAATTTATATTCCTCTATTATTAATATAGACAAGTAGATACATTTAATGAGTAAATATACTTATTGATTGTCTTTTCAATACATTTGAGATACTGTTTATAAATATTCCCTGTTATTTTAAATATTTTCAAAATTAATTAGCCTGAAAGGTTTTGCAATAGTGACTTGGACTAACTTTTCCCCCAACCTGCTTGATTAACAGATTGGTGCATTATTTATTGGTGCCATAAAAATCCTAGTATTGCAGTAGAATAACATAGACAATCTTGTTAAATATGTGTTTGTGTATGCATATGATAAACAGTGGTGGGCAAAAGTAGGTGTGCAGTTGTTTGTATTGAAAAAGACATGCCTCTGTATTTATTAAGTAGCATTATTCTGTAGAGTTTTTGTTTTTTAATTAAATGGGAATATTTGGTTACTCTGAAATATTGGCAAGGCAGAATAAATGCTTAATCCTTTCTCTTTAGTTATCAATTTTCAAAGTTGAAGTTCTAGTACTACCTCAGATGGTGACAATTTTTCTCTCTTTTTTGAATATCATTATGTAGAGGTATATTTTCACTGATTTGCTCCATCACAGCTATTATATATCTTTTTAAAATATGTTTTTATTGATTTTTAGAGAGAGAAGGGAGAGTGCTAGGGAGATAGAATCATCCATGAGAGAGGAAGTCACTGATTGGCTGCCTCCTGCATGGCCCCCATTGCGGATCAAGCCTGCAACCTTGGCATGTGCCCTATCTGGGAATTGAACTGGTGACCTCTTTATTTCTGGGTCATTCAAACCACTGAACTACACTAACCAGGCTATCTATCTCTTTTTTCACACTTTGGCTGGTAGAATGATAGAAACTTTCCCATCTGACTCCTCTGTATGCCCTCACTTTTTTTTTTTCAGTTAAAACTTTATTGAAATATAATTGACATGCCAGAAATTTTATGTATTTAGAGTACACAATTTGCTGATTTTTTAATATATACAGGGGTGGGAAAAAGTAAACCTACTTTTGCCCACTCCATATATGTATCAGATAGTAATCCTCTTGAAAATAATTTTAGAATTATGTGGCACAAAAAGCAAAGAAAATCAGAAGATAAGTTTCTATTCTAGTAACCTGAGGGCACAAGGTTTCATTAGAGCTCAGAAGCTTAAAATCTAATTAGGGATTAGATTTGCACAAATCTAATTAGGGATTAGACATGCACAAATAAACATAATTGGAGGCATAGCTGTAAGTGCCAAAAGTAAACATTCATGACTTGCTGCTGAAAGTTAGTAATTTATTTTCTCCAAATTAGGGAAGCTGGGGCAGGACATTTCACAGAGGGTAGCATTTGAGTTGCCCCTTATTCCAGTAGACTGAGGTGGATACGTAAGATCAAAAGAAAGCATAAAAGGAAAATATATAATGGGTCTTTTGACAAGAAGGAATGAATTTTATGAGGAGTGTGTTTGATTTGGTCACTATTTACCTCCTCAGGAAAGTCTCAGTGTTTGAACATTTAAATTTCTTAACTATTTGGTGAAGCTGAATAATCCTGGAAACTTGAATTTAGTCCTAATGAAGTGTTAAAAATTTTATTAATGCTGATGAAGGTGACATAAACTATTTGGTTCATGAACTCTTAAAGATGGAAGGACTCTTAGAGATGATCTAATCTGATCTTTCCATTCTACAAAGGACATGCAGTTACTTGCTCAGGATCTCAAAGGTGGTTCTTGGAAGAGAAAAGGAGGGAAAAAATTCCAACTCTCAGACTAAGAATCTTTTCTTAGAATACACCTTATTGTGAGACCTCGTTCCAAAGGACTCTCAGCTAAGCATGCACATTCTATATATATATTCTATTGTTTTTTGTTTTTTTTTTTACAGAGAGAAAGAGAGATGGACAGAGAAAGAGTTAGAAACATCAATGAGAGAGAATCACTGATTAGCTGCCTCCTGCACACCCCCTACTGGGTATGTGCCCGCAACCAACGTACATGTCCTTGACCGGAATCAAACCCGGGACCTTTCAGTCCACTGAGCCAAACCGGTTTTGGCAACAAGCACATTCTTGAAATTTACCATTTTACCAAAATACATATGTGATTCCAAGGGGGATAATTGATTGGTTAATTGGTCAATTGCATCATAAATGTTACTCATTATTACCCTAAAAGCCTTTAAAGCCCCACTATATCTATATCTATATCTATATCTATATCTATATCTATATCTATATCTATATCTATATCTATATCTTTATGTATCATTTCTACTTACAAAGATTCCAAGTTTTTCAGAGTGGTAAGAAAAATTCACATGAAAAGATATGTAGCATCCCAAGACAATGTCCAATAAAATGTCAAATGATTGAGAGAATAAAGAATATGGGGTTGTCTGCACAGTGTGGTTCAGTGGTTGAACATCAACTCATGAACCAGGAGGTCACAGTTTGATTGAACTCCAGGTCAGGGCACATACCTGGGTTTCAGGCTTGGTCCCCAGTAGGGGGCATGCAGGAGGCATCCGATCAATGATTCTCTTTCTGAAGTTTCTATCCAGTTCTCCCTCTCTCTTCTTCTCTGAAATCAATAAAAATATATAAGGAAAAGAACAAGGTTTAGGCTGTTGCTGGGTATGGAAAGAATGAAAGAGTTGGGAAAGAAGCCAAGAGGAGCCAGAAATATTTAAGAAGGCTTTGTGGAAAAGCAGAGCTTGAAGATAATAGGATTTCTCTGGTATTGCTGAAACTCCGCTTAGCAGTGGCCTTCGTCCTTCAGGCTTGCTGCCCGATTGCTGGTCAAAATGGATCTGTACTCCTCTTGCCACTGCTGGAGTTTTTCCTCTGGTGCTGTCTCCTTAGAAGAGAGGTTCTTAAGCCAGAGAAGGGTCTGTGCTTTTGACCAAGAAAAGAAACACACATCTTGACTCTTAAAATTCAGCATGTCCTACAACTTTGAATGTAAACAACAAAGCAATTTGTATAGCAAATCCTGTGTATCTGTCACCAATAAAAATTACAGGTATTTTCATACCTCATTACAGTTGTTGCAATCATTACTGATATATTGAAAAAATCATTTATGCCCAATACTATTTTGAATTTTGAATGTATGAACAGTATTAAATATGCTTTAGATGTTATTACTGTGCTAATAAAGACAAGCATATTCTTAATCACATGTTTTTCTACATAATTGTTGTTATTTTAAAAACATATTTTATTGGGTGTTTTTTTTTTATAGAGGGGACGGGAGAGGGATAGAGTTAAAAACATAGATGAGAGAGAAACATCGATAAGCTGCCTCATGCACACCTCCTACTAAGGATGTGCCCACAACCAAGGTACATGCCCTTGACCAGAATCGAACCTGGGACCCTTCAGTCCGCAGGCTGATGCTCTAACCACTGAGCCAAATTGGCTAGGGCCACATAATTATTTTTAACCATTATCCTAATTAGTTAGAATAATGACCCCCAAAGATGCCCATGCCATCTTCTCCAAAACCTGCAGATATATTATCTCGCATGGTGAAAGGGGCTTGGCACATTGGGTTCAGGTTAAGGGCCATGGGGTGGGAAATGACCCTGGATATCCAGGTGGGCTCATTCTAATCACAGGCATTCTTAAAAGCACAGAACCTTTCCCAGGGTGGGCAGCGAGAGGGATGTGCCAAGGACCTGATCGGCCTCTGCACACTTTGAAGTTGGAAAAAGGGAGCCATGAGCCAAGGAACATAAGGGTGGCCTCCACTGGAAAAGACAAGGAAACAGATTCTCCCTTACATCCTCCAGAAAGGAATGAGCCCTGTCAACACCTCCCTCTGAGCCCAGGAAGACCTCTGTCAGACTTCTGACCTCCACACTGTGAGCTAATGATTTGTGTGGTTTAAGCCACTAAGTTTGCGGTAATTTGTTATGCAGCAATAAATAGAAAACCAGGGCCCTATTTGTTGTATGCATTTAAAAATATTACTCTAGGAAACTTTACCGACGGTGTTCATGCCCAAAAATGTAGGTTGAAAATTCTGCCCTAGTCGTGTCTGTTGCCATGGTTAAAAGGAAAAACCTTCGGTAGTTGGACATTAGACACCAGTCAGTGTCTATTGGTGCTCCAACGATTACTCTGACACATTTTTTTTGACGATTGTGCAAATGTTCCAGTCACAAATTTTGTAGCAAAATCACAAATACAGTTCTGATCCGAGCTTGGCTTTTTCTCCTCACTTTCTTTCGCGGTGGTTCTTATTTTTTCTGGCTCCCACCTTTTCCGTATCTGGATTACATTCATATATGCAACTCATTCACGCAGGAATGGGAGCCAAGGGAAGAGTGACTTTAATCTTCTTAATCGGCAGTATTACTTTATTAGCTTCCAAATGAAACCGGCAGCCACTCAAATGCCATGCTGGGGAACTGTAGGAAAAGGAAGCCCAGTACAGAGGACCCGTGCCAAAGGAGACGTGCTTCCTGTTTCCAACAGTGAGAGTCTCTGGGGATTCCTTTATTGAAATTCTTGGGATCAATTCCTAATTTGTTAAAACATGTTAATGAAAAAAAAAAGGTTTTTTAAAGTTTCCATTTTCCTACCTGTTAAACATAAGTAGCACATTCTGAAGCAGCTGTTAATTAAAATTAGTCTGTACAGGTCTAGGGCAGTGGTCAGCAAACTCATTAGTCCACAGAGCCAAATATCAACAGTACGACAATTGAAATTTCTTTTGAGAGCCAAAATTTTTAAACTTAAATGTCTTCTAATGCCATTTCTTTAAAAAAAAAATGGCCCAGGCCATGGTATTTTGTGGAAGAGCCACACTCAAGGGGCCAAAGGGCCGCATGTGGCTCGCGAGCCACAGTTTGCCAACCACAGCTCTAGGGACATGCCTTATAGAACTTGACCAGTGCATCCTTTTATCTTCGTTTGGAACCTATCAGGAAAAAAAAGCATTTGGACAGGTGCAAGTCTCAGACTAATGAAAGAGCATGGTCCTCTCGTGGCAAAGCCACGTGCAGCTCCCAGCATGTGGGATAGCCAAAGTCCATGGTTGTAAGCTGGATCATATGGTTCGAACCTGTGGTCCCAGGAGGCTGAGTGATGTGGGCTGCGGGAGGTGCAGCAAGTGCAGTCAAAACAAAGCTGGATAGAGCTCTCAGGTGCATGTAATCAAGTAGATTTGAAACTGGAGAGAAAATTGTAAACATCTTGACCATGCTCTTGCTTTGCCTTGTGGGATCTGACTATAAAATGAAGACTCAGCTTTGCAGGCTGTGGCACTGTCTCTCCATCCAAGAACAGGGTCCTAACTAGCCCCAGCTCTATTCTCTTGTCTGTTTTCTTTAATCCTTCACCCACTCAGGTTCACTCCTGGCCATGCTGGACATGGTTCAGTAACGAATGTGAGTCTGCCTTTGTCAACATCAGAGTTACCTATCTGCTGTAAGGCACAGCTTATAACACACTTATCAATACGTCTACACTCTCTTGTCTCAAGCAGTCTTGTTAATGTGTTCAAATAGCCAGAATGGCTCAGTGGTTGAGCCAGTAGGGGAATGCAGGGGGAAGCCAATCAATGGTTCTCTCACATCATTGATGTTTATCTCTCTCTCTCTCCCTTTTCTTTCCTCTCTGAAATTAATAAAAAAATATTTTTAAAAATATGTGCAAATCAAAAAATTAAAATTACCAAGGAAAGCATTATAAAAGTATAAATTATAGATCAATGTGCTTTTAAAAATGCATAAAACAATCTAATAGTCTTTCCCAGGGCTAGCTCCTTTAAGCAATGCAAGACAGACATGCTAGGTCAAGAACATACAGTGTATAATGGTGTGTAACTAAGTATAATAATTTAGACCTTATCATATGCAATCCCAAATGCAATGCCCAAACTAGAATGTTGCCAGATTTCCGCTATACAAGGTCTAATTTTGTCAATACACCTGCTTTCCATATTTCATAAAACTCAATGCATTTTTAGAGAGTTTTTATTTTATTTTTAATTGACATTTCTTTTATTATTAGTGAAGCTAACTATTTTCAGTTCTGGAGGGCTGTTTGCTTTCATGTTTTATAAATTCCATGTTAATGTTCATTGTCAATCATTCTGTGGAAATTTCGTTTTATTACATTATAGTACATTAATTTGCACGTGCTCTTTGTATAGGGATGTCAATTCTTTGTTTCTCATACGTATTTTCAAAAATGTTTTCAGTTTGTATTGCCACCTATCTATGCCTTTATATGTACACAGTAGAAAAAAATTAAATTTAGATGAGTTGAACGTAAAGGATTTTTTAAATTTCAGTTGTCTCTAAAGAAATTCAGTGCCCACCCCTCTCAAACCCAGATGAAGAAGGGCAGATGGAGGTGCTAGGCTGTCAGTAGGGAGAGCTCCCTGGGGGGACAAGTTCACAGCTTCAGTGGGGCCTGTGTAGTTTGAAAAAGAATAGCCCAGCCCCAGCCGGTTTGGCTCAGTGGATAGAGCGTCAGCCTGAGGATCAAAGGGGTCCTGGGTTTGATTGCAGTCTCCTCCCCTTCCTGGGCACTGGTCAGGACTCGTGCAGGAGGCAACTAATAGATATGTTTCTCCCACATCGATGTTTCTCTCTCTTTCCCTCTCTCCTCCACTCTCCCTAAAAATCAGTGGGAAAATATCCTCAGGTGAGGATTTCAAGAAGAAGAAAAGCTCAGCTCCCCAGGAAGTTCTGAGAGCTCTTCGCTGACCCCACTCATGCATCTCTTTTAGCACCTCTTTTAGTTGTATGTCAGGAGGGGTGTTAATATCTGCTGCACTTTTAAAGCTGTGTCTAGGTAGAAACAAGGTGTCAAAACTCCTGGCCTAGCCTGGCTGGCTTAGTGGAAGTCCTTTCCTCTGTGGGGGTCCCTCCACTCTCTGTCCCCCCCCCCCGACACTGTGAATCGATGAGAATCAGGAAAACCTTAACCTCACTGTTCGCTGCTAACCTGACCCCTCCCTTGAACTTTCCTCACCTGCCCACTGATTGACCCCTGAGGATGAAACACCCAGGCCAGTCTGGCGGCTGCTTTCTGCAATGTACATGGGACATTAAGGTCTCTGGCGGGACCTACAAGGAGAAGGCTAGCGCTCTGCTGGCCTCCAGAAGCAACACCTGCTGAACAAAGAGAGTGTTCAGACTTTTGTTCATCGTTTGCTGTTAGAGAGAAGGCAAGGCCTTCGCATCCTCCACGGCTGAATCCCAAGGCCCCCCTTTCTGGCCATTCACACAGGGGCCCCTCACCACGGTGCTCTGGGCCCTTCTGACTCTCTCCCTACTCTACCTCATTTGACAGCCAAGCTTCCTGTGGCCATCTCTTCGCTGATGTCTTCCTAGTCCATCACTTAAGCTCCTTTCTTTTCTTTTACTCCAGACTCACCTTGCTGTTTCTATTGGGATGACTCTAAAAGTGCACACATTAAACATGTCCAAAATTAAACATTCTCTCACACCCGCCACCACCTGGCCCTCCACCAGTGCCTCAGGAAATGCCCCCACCATCCACTGAAATTATTCAATTGTGTAATGTAGAAGTCACATCTGACTCTTACTTTCCCTTATTCCCCACACCCAATACATTAAACCCTGTAGCTTTGAACTCCAAATATCTAATTTGTGATTGGCATGCTCTTTGACCCCCCCAATGGCCATGATTCTAATCCAGATTACCAGGCTCTCTCATCTGCTCTGCTCAATAGCATCAAATCCTTCTCCCTGCACCCTCTGCTTCCTTCTCAGTCTACTTTTCACCACAATTAGAGTCACCTTTCAAAAGAAATTATCTTTGTAATTCGAAACTATCACAGATGTCCCCCCCCCCTTTACCCCCTCTACCTGGCTCCTGCCCCCTCCCCAGGCCTTCACTGCACTATTGTTTCTCCATGAGCTATGCACATATGCATTTAAGTTCTTTGGTTACTCTCTTCCCCACCCCTTCATCCCCGCTCCTTCCCTCTGAAATATGTCAGTCGGCTGCATACCTCAAGAGTCACCTTTTAAAATCTTTATCTCATTCTTCTGTATCACCGTTGAAATCTCCTTGGTTGTGTTCCCATTGCCCTCTGGATATAGACCACAATCCTTCACATTGGCTTTAAGGTGACTCCTCTGTCCTTATGTCACTCTCTTCCTTGCTCTTTATGTTTAAGCCACCCTCTGCTTCTTACAGACCCCACAAAGGTGGGCTTTCTCCTGCTCCAGGACTTCTGCACAGACTGAAGCTCTGCTGAGAAATACTCTTTTTCTCAACCACATTTTATACTTTACCTATTTCAGTCTTACTCATTTTTAAAGTCTCATATCTATTGCATATTGACACGTGTTTATTTTAACACATTTTTGCAAGAAGAGATCCCCAAGTTTCAGATTTTGTATTTATCTGAGAATTTTCTACAGAGCATTATATTTTATTAGTAGTCTACATGTTTCTCATACTTTACTATGTATGCAAGTAAAGTTGACATTTCATTATGAAAATTAAGGACATTGAGAATATATTTGCCTAGGGAAAATGTATCCCTTCACGGGTGCAAACAAGCACTGATATATCAAGATCCCAGACAATGCTACCCTTAGGAAGAGGCATCAGGATTTTATACCATAGAACAGAGGTCCGAAAACTAGGCCCCACAATTCAAATATAGCCCACCACTGGTTTTTATCAATAAAGTTTTATTGGAACACAGACACCCTCATTATTTTATGTATTAGCCTGTGGCTGCTTTCCTGGTGAAATGTGAGTTGAGTAGTTGTGACAGGACCCATATGGTCAGAAAGCCTAAAATATTTTCTTTCAGGCCTTTTACAAAAAGAATTCCCTGATCTCTGTCGGAAAATATCATGACAAGGACTTTAACTTAGGGAGTTCAGTGCCAGGGAGTACCAGTAAACCAGCAAGACGTTCAGTAAGAATTCCTCAGACCAGTTGGTCTAAATTGCACTCTATTCCGATGGACCTGCCCGGAAGAGTTATCTGCAGATTGTACCAAAGTAACAGAATCAATTGATTTGTCTGAAGAGTGACTTGGAATTGTACATTAACTGAACTTTAGAAAATACCTGCCAAATATGTGTGTGTGTGTGTGTGTGTGTGTGTGTGTGTGTGTGAATGTTAAAATGTTGGACTGTTCTATCAGGGAGTAATGTATCATCAGGCCCCGTTTTTAAGAATATCTTCTTGTAATATTACAGGAAAAGGGCATTATCGTTGGAGAAGAGAAAACTTTTTTTTTATTGTATTGACAAGTTGTCAGTGTCCCACGTATCTAAAAACCAGGTAATTCAGATGTTAACCAGAGGCAGGCGTTTGCCTCCTTTTTTTCCCAGCAGTCGGCATTGAATTCTGATCTGCCAAGAGACTGTTTATTTAATCGCTAACTACTCTGTTTCAATATTGCCTGTGAAACATAGCTGTTAAAAAAAAAAGTGCCTTCTTCCAGTCTTTCAAGCTAAGCATAATGTTTATGTGCATAGACTACTAACCTCTACTTCTGCGTCTTTAGATGTGCTATAAATATTTATAATAATACCTCCTTGTAGAGAAAAATAAAAATACAGGCCCTCGAGTCCAGTCATCAGGATAAAATAAGGCTCCGCAACTTACTGGCCATGCAGCCATGGACAAGTTACTTAAAACAACAAAACTTCCATTTCCTTATTTATAAAATGAGGGGAATAATAGCGCAAACCACAGAAGTTTGGCTTAAATGAAAGTAGAGTGTTGGGAAGCACTTACATGATGTGCACTGTGGAGTAAAATGCAGGTTCAAGTGTTTGAGTCTAAGCTTGCGATGAACTGTGCGGGTGGGCCTATTAACCTTTGAGTCTCTGGACATTAAAGTAGATGCATCAGGGGTGGGCAAACTTTTTGACTCGAGGGCCACAATGGGTTCTTAAACTGGACCGGAGGGCCGGAACAAAAGCAACCTGACCATGCTGGCACTCTCATCTTGGGCTGCTGGTGAAGGAGCGGAGGGGAGAGCAAGAGAAGCCTCCGCTCTTTTGGCTCCACGGGCCGGATAGAACAGCGGAACAGGCCAGATTCGGCCCGCGGGCCATGGTTTGCCCACGACTGTGCTAGATCAACACACAGTACAGTGAGTGGAGAAGAGGGTACTGCATCTTCTGAATCTGCGTCTCAGTGAGAAGAAAGATGCAGCGGTGGAAGAGCTACACCTGAAACCTGCTCCTCTCTATTCGCGGTATTGAACTGACATCCCAAACTGCAGCACCTTAAGAAAGAGATGTTAAAATGTGAGGGAATGTCTAACTAAAGTGTAAAAGACAGAGAACTGTGTGTGTCTGAAAATAGAGTAGACAGATGCTTCCCAGCTATTCCTCTCTGGAAGGGTGCCTGCCGCGTGCGCTGGAGTAGACAGAAACACAGGGCTATTTCTGAAGTCATGAGGTGTAACTGATGATTCATTAAAATGCTGTATTCTACATCTTATTTTTCTATATTTGTTATTTAAAAATATCCTGCCCGGCCAGTCTGGATCAGTGGAGTGAGTGTCGACCCATGAACCATGAGGTCACTGGTTTGATTCCCAGTCAGAGCACATGCCAGGTTGCAGGCTCAATCCACAGTATGGAATGGGAAGAAGACAGCCTATTGATGTTTCTCATTGCTGTTTCTAACTCTCTTTTCCTCTCCCCCTCTCTCTCAAATAAAAACATATTTTTAAAAAAATAAATGAATAATAATTTAAAGAATGTCCTTAAAATCTCAATGAAGAGATGCATGCTGTACATTGGAGGGCTTTCTGCCACACTAGTACTTAACAGTTAAGAAGCACAGATTACACAGGGATTCGTCTATGGGCTGTATACTTGTGGAGGAAATTACCTCTATGGAATAAATTAATTTATGAGGGAAAAGAACTTATCTTGAATAGTATCCAAACAGTTATCATGACATTTCCCCCTCAAGTCTTATGAAGTTAAAATAATATTGGAGGAACACCCTTTCAGTAATCCTTTGAATGGTAATCATTTTGCAACATATCTATACTCATAAAAGGGCAATTGCTAATTAGGGTGGACATCTTCCTGACGACCTTCCGGACGTCCTCCCTGACAAAGCCACAGCGGCTGTGAGGGCTGAGTCTCGGGCAGCCTCAGGCAGCTGTGAAAAGGCCCAGGCTCAGTCCAGCAACAGCAGCAGCAACGAGGTAATGGGGGCAGTGCCTTCCCCTGATCTGCCCGGCTGCCTCCTGCAGAGGGAGGCCAGACTGTAGCTTAAGCCGGGGACCCAGGCAAGGTGGTTAGGGGCAATCAGGCTGGCAGGCAGAGGCAGTTAGGGGCGATCAGGCAGGCAGGTAGAGGGGTTAGGAGCAATCAGGCAGGTGAGCTGTTAGGAGCCAGTGGTCCCAAATTGCAAGAGGGATGTCCGGATTGGAGAGGGTGCAGGCTGAGTTTAGGGACTCACCCCCTCCCCCCCAACCTCACTTCATGCACCAGGCCTCTAGTATATATATGCAATCAATACGGTGCATATTGTAAACTCACACAATGTTATATGTCAGTTATATCAGAAAAGCTGGGGAAAAAAGAATCCTTTAGGAATATTGTTAGATTTTTGTACTAGAGTAAACCATAAGCAAACTTGATCTTAAGAAACTATTTGTACAATGGAAAAATGAGGATTTTGCAGTTGGTATATTTCTAATGTGTATTTTTAATGATTTCAGAAAAGAAGGGAGAGGGAGAGATAGAAACATCAATGATAAGAGGGGATCATTGATTAGCTGCCTCCTGCATGACCCTATAAGGGATAGAGCCCACAACCCAGGCATGTCCCCTTTGCCAGAATAGAACCAGGGACCCTTCAGTCTGCAGGCCAAATCTCTATCCACTGAACTAAACCAGCTAGGGCTGTAGTCGGTGTATCTGTCATTTACTGTCTGAAGCCTGAGTCTTGAATTCGTCATCTGCAAAGGAGTTTAACAATAAACCATTCTTTAAACCATCAGAAATTATGTGTTTGAAATGCCCCGTTCGTTTACTACAAGAAGTAGCTGTTGAGTGTAATAGAAATGGTAGTACTTTATAAGGCTTTATTTTACACTTCATACTTTATAAGGTTTTATTCATTCATGTATATATTCACTCATTCCTTTGATGAACTGGTGTGTCCCTGAGACAAGGTAAAGAGTAATAAGCTGAATACTATTCTTGACTCACATTTTATTGATGTCCGCTGCAGAGGTATCTCCAGACATAAGTATAGAACACAGTGTGCACTGCCCACTAAATAGGCCAGAGCAGTTTAAATAACTTGTTTATCTACAGAGTAACAAGGTTCTAGTTCCATTAGGATGAGCATACACATAGGTCCTTCTGGAAATGGTTATTGAGTTTTTGCTAACAAGAAAAGCATTGTACTAGCCATAAAATGCAGAGGGCTGGCCTAAAATAGAAGTATAAATTACAAACATTGCTGTTCCTAACTTCTGAGGAGCTCTAAATGAGAATAAAATGATGTGCGTGCATTCACCCTCGCGCATTTGTTCTTTAACAAAGTACAATAAACCTGGTCTCTGAAAACATATTTTCTCAAAGTTTATGAATAAAATTTTAACATAAATAGAAGCACCCAAATACAACTCATCTCCAAAATTGCTATGTGGTTGGGGCTCAGAGACCATTTGCTTAGAAGGAGCACTATTCCTATAAAATAAAATGTTTCTTTCCAAAGCACATGTTTCCTACGCATATTATCTTCATTAGTACATATTTTAAATGGCTCAAAACACAAGGATTTGCATATAGCTCTCCCGAGGAACCCACAATGAAAAAGAAAAATCACTAGTGCCTGACCATTGCATTGGGAGAGAGAGAAAGGTACTCTGATCGTTGCTAATTCAGCTATTTAATCCCAATGAAAGCTGAGCGTTGTTTTATAAAAAGATGAAAATACTGAGTGACTTGCCATGAGCCACCACTAGAGCTGGGTGATTTACATATATTATTTCTAACAGAATTTCTCAGAATAGTTCTTCTTGGTCAAATTTGTATCTCAAAGCCTTGAATTATTCTTCACAACAATACTTTTGACTTGGAGGAATAGCCTTACCTATCAAACATTACTTCAAGGACAGAGTTTGAACAGCAAGGCCCCAAAAAGCTCAATTTCCTGTGATTTTGGTCTATGTGGGTTCTCAAATATTTGATTTAGAATTGATAGCTTCCACAGCACCTTCAAAGAGCCACATGCTAATGTGGGTCTGACTGAAATATTTGCCAAAGGCTTGAGGCTATCAGTATGATATTGACTTTATAAAACAAATGAATTTCACCTAAATATAAATGTGCTCTTCATTTTTTTTAATTTAAAGAATCGTTAGTTCAGGAGGAAAATGCTTAATGATCTATTGAATAAAACATTTCTTTGTATCTCAAGTTTATTCAACACCAAATCATGTGCACGTCAGAACATAGAATGTATACAATGACACATAGGGTGCAACTGGCTCAGCCTGCTCACTTTATAGAGGAAGAGGCCAACCCAAGAGATGAAGAGTCTCCATTGATATCACGAAGCTTGAAGAGAAATGAAAGCTGTGCTCATATGCAACTCTCCTCAATCCCTTTTCTTGCCTTTCCCACTGTGCCTCTCCTCCTATTTGCTGGCATATGAGGTATTTGCGTACAAAGTTCCCAAGGAGATCTCTATCACTATATCATGCTCATTATATGTCTGCACCCTATGCATCCTACTATTTTTCTTAAGGCCCTCTAAACTTAAATAAAGGCCACTCAAGGAAATCATCTTTCATAAGACAATATCCAACTGTAATATCAAAGCATGTTAACAATTTTCTAAGTCAGGAATTCCCTAATCCCATTGGATGTGGTGAAATGTAAATTTGCAGTAATGGTAATAATTCATTGAAAAAACCAAGAAAAGACATGATCAGATATTAGTTGGGAGGGGACAGGACTTTCAACTCTGGGGTTGGCTGAGTTGATGACAGCAGAAGTGCAAACAGGTACCCTGCAGTTTCTGTTAATTGATAGGGGCACAAAATTAATGAATAATACGTAATCAGTAGCTTTCTAGTTACCAACCCCCCCAAAAAAAGCTTCTTTGGCTTTCTTGTCCTTCTGGTACCATTTTGCATCATTGATTGTCTTTTCCTTATTGAAATTGTTTTCCATTGGCTTCTAGGACTCTGTTCTATGCCCATTCTCCCTCTACCCCACTGATTTCTCCTCTAACTCCCTCTTTTGGTTCCTCATTTTCCAGATACCTGCTGAATATCAGCCCTCTATGACACTTTCTTTATCTCTCTATATAGTTCTCACTCTCACATTCTCTTTTGCCCCGATTTTCTATGGATCTAAAAGTTTTCATATTTTACTACTCACAGAATTCCCACTACACTTCTCTGAGGCATCTCAAACCTTGTGAACAATGAATACATTTTATGAACAAGCTTTCCCCTTCAAAGAAGTGGAACACAATTTTCCCTTCTTTTATGTTTAAGCTTTGCAGTGACTTCTTTCCAAAAAGTGCATCATGAAAGGAGGGGGAAAGAGGAGCTTTACCGGGAAGAAACCTGACAAACATGACCTCAGCCAGATTATCAAGATCAACATCCACAGTGAAATGTCATGTTGATTGTATTGTTCTTAATATGATGTAACGAAAAAAATAATTTTCCTCTGTGGTCTTCCTTATAATCTTACTCTGATCTTGAGAAAAATCTCAGAGGAAGGAAATTACCTGGCCAATGCTCTTCAAAACTATCGAGGTCACCCAAACAAGAAAATTCCAAGAAACTGTCATAGCCAAGGAGTTTAAGGAGATATGCCAACTAAATGTATTGTGGATTCCTGAAAGGATCCGAGAACAAAAGAAGCATTAGATAAAAAACTAAAAATATATGAATAAAGTATAGACTTTAGTTAATAATGTATAAATATTTGTTTATTGTACAAGTGAACCATACTCACATAAGAAGTTAAAAATGGAGAAACTGGGTGTGGATATATGGAAACTCTCTGTACTATCTTTGTAATTTTTCTTCAAATGTTAAAGTATTGTAAAATAAAAATATTATTCAGAAAATGAAGTTAACATTTTATTTCCCAAACTTTTTTTCTATGTCCCCTATTTTTGTCAGTGTAATTACAGTGGGCAAGTAGGACTTAGCCCTTGGTTATTCACATCTACTAGGCACATGGGTTTTAGTGAATGATGTTTTATTATTTTTAAAATTTAATATCTGCATTTAGCATCTGCATATTAAGAGGGGGAAAAGTTAAAATAAGAAGCTTTACAGAGACCCCCTACTTGTCAATGACACAAAATTGGGCACCACACCATGAAATACAATACAAAGTTGATTTGAGGCCATCCCTAGTGGAGAAGTCAAAATGGACCCACTCTGATGCGGATTCAGAAAACTATGTAATTATTTTTCTATAACTTTAAACTAAACTGTTTTATGTAAAGACCATTCTACAGGACTTTCTGCCTTTTCTACTTTCCAATTTAAATTTAGCCCGACCTGCATGGCTCATTGGTTGAGCATCCATCTAGGAACCTGGAGGTCATACAGTTCGATTCCTGGTCAGAGCACATGCCCATATTGCAGGCTTAATCCTCAGTTGGGGGGCATGCAGGAGGCAACAGATCAGTGATTCTCTCTCATCATTGATGTTTCTATCTCCTTTTCCCTCTCCCTTCCTCTCTGAAATTAATAAAAATATATATTTATTGAAGTCATTCCAGTTTAAATTCTAGATCTTCCTGATTAAATCAGTGACTTTGCAATAAATACTCAGGCTTCAAGTTCTTCTTCCCCTTTCAACTCGTCTGACCAGAGGCAATTTAATGTTTCAAGTAGCCAATGTGCCGGTTGCATGAGAAGAGAAGTAGCTCCTAGCCAGGCACTGTCCCCTGTCCTAGGGGCCTCTTCAGTGGTCTGCAGGGACCCCATTGGTCAGTAACCTCCTGAGCTGCTATTCACACCAGGAGCACAGTGAGGCCCACCTTTTCTCTCAGGATCCATCCTTCTCCCTTGCTGACATCTCTGCCGTGGTCTCAGGTGCTGCTGTTCTCCTCACTCTTCAGCTTCTGCTCACTGACCTCTGACCTCTTCCAACTCTCTTACTATTTCCACATTCCTTTCCAGGACATAGGGAATGTCCTCTTTCCCTTGCACTCCACATACACGACTGGAGACACTCAGGAATGATGTCTGTAGGACATCCACCTAAAGCCCTTCTTAATCATTGGTAACTGCTGTTCTCTCACTGCTGTATTCTCGGGGTACCACGTTGCTCTGGCACAATGCTAAATGCAAGCCTTCTTGAGGGGGCCATGCTGTAGGAAAGCAGGAGCAAATCCTTTGGCATTGGGATATTTCCAAACTTACTAGATTTTTCCTACCCTGTGCCCAACACAGATCCTGCACTTGCTTTTCCTTAGTGAACGGGCAATGGGGCATCGACCAGATTCCACCCCTGGCCTAGCTCCTGCTCTTTTCCTCTGCCTGTCTGTGTTGTGCCAATTGCGTTTCTATGCTCTCTTTCTCTTCCTTGCTGTCACTCTCTCTTCCACCTACTATCCTACCAGCTCCTCTCCCTGACATAGAAAATATTTTTATTTTATTTTCCTGCCTAATTGGAAGTGTCTTCATGTCAGACATCCCTGTTCTATAGTTTATATTAAAACTTAGCCCTAACCGGTTTGGCTCAGTGGGCAAAGCATTGGCTGAAAACTGAAGGGTCCCAGGTTTGATTCAGGTCAGGGGCATGTACCTTGGTTGTAGGCACATCCCCAGTAGGGGGTGTGCAGGAGGCAGCTGATCGATGTTTCTTATCAATGTTTCTGACTATTCCTCTTTCTTCCTCTCTGTAAAAAAAATTAATAAAACATATTTTAAAAAAACACTTAATGTTTTCATCCTCTGTGTATGGTTCAAAGCTTAAATTTAGAAATTCTAAGGAAACCTTTTATCTCCCATATTAATATTCAAAGCTTAAATTTAGAAATTCTAAGGAAACCCTTTATCTCCCATAAAGCAAGGCTCTTGCTAAGCAACAGTTTTTACCTTTCAAGCTATCCTCTCATCATTGACTTTTTGAAATGGAGAGCAGCACATCAATTTCTTTTGAGTGTTTTGTGTAGTCTCTGCAGGGTCTGCCCTCTGCTGCCCTTGGGCAATAAGATCAGGCTCAGGTCTTTGCCTTCACGGCAGAAGAGCTGCCAGGAGCAAACTTTAGTTACTCAGAGAAAATATTACCACAGGTTATACTTAAGGTATTATCCCCAAGTGGTTTATTCTCTGTGTGGCTTTGATTCCAACAATGCAGGCCAGGGCTCTGGACAGAATCCCCACTTCCCCTAATCACCAAGACTTGTCACAGTGGCTTTTTCTTGACTTCTTTCTTTGCCCTCAGACTCAATAAAATGTCAAGCATTGTCCATTCTGTCCATATTTCTGTGATTTTCCTCTCTTTCCAATTCCCATTAATTCAGCTTGTCCTTCTCGACTAGATTATTCCTGTAAACTTCTCATTTGTTTCACTGCCTGACGTTTCTTCTTCAGTGTCTTTGAGATATTTGCGCCTTAGGTTGAGGAGGAAGCTTTGAGATCCAATTCTACTTCTGCATTTGCTTGTTTGTGAATTTGAGCAAGTTTTTAAACCCAGGATGTTTCCCTCCATCTTGGGAAACTATCCCGAGGATGAGATAATAAATGCAGAGTGAACAGCATAGTGTCTGACTGAGGCTGAGCAGGTGCAAATGTTTTCTGCTCACAGGTATAAAATATTTCATGAGGTTCACGGTGAGATAGACATTGAAGACAGGCTAGGCTTAGAAAGCTCACAGTGGGAAGATCAGGAGCCCAGGTGTGAAGGCAGGAAGGCACAGCGCAGGAAGCAGTGAGATGGAGCCGGCTGAGTCGGGGATAGGAAGAGAAATGTCGGGGAGGTGAATGACAGAAGCCTTAGGGATGATATTCATTTCTAAGGTTAAGAGTTTGTATTTCACAGGCATTTAAAGGAGTTCTTCCTTTATAGAAACAGCAAAGTTGTGTGGGAGCACAGAGGTGCGTGAATTCTAAAAATAAAAGTAACAATGTTCAAAAGATGGCCAAAACCAATAGAAGAAAGAGAGAGAAAGAAAAAAAAAAAAAAACATTACAGGAACCGAGATAAAGAGAGAAGAAATTGCCAGTGTAATAAGATTTGAAAACAAAAAACACCCAAGGATAAAATCTTACAGATAAGTTTTATGGGAAGCAGAGTTACTTGAGCAAAATGACAACAAATAAACTCCCATACCGAGAGAGAAATATTCAATAACCCTACCAACAAATAACTCAACTAGAGGAATACAACATATGATTAGGCAGCTAAGTGACAGAATCCATTTATCTTCAGAAATAAAAGGCTCCACGTGAACCGGCTGCATCGGTAGGTAGTCGTGTTGGGAAGAACTCATGATTCAGCTCATCAGGTGACCAATTGCCAAGCTCTTCACAGCAAGAAGCCATGCCTTATTTATTTCACCAGCTCCTACTGCTAGCACACCGCCGGCCTTCAGTAAATTTATTGAACTGAACTAAACTGAATACCTGAGGGTTGGAGAAAGGGAAGTCTGGCCATGGAATGGGCTGCCTTTTTCCATCCTTCACAAGGAGCTCTGTATTATTGCCCCTCAGCTACACATGACCTGGCCTGCTGAACCGGTTGAGTCAAGTCTTGTTTAATTTTACATTCTGCCCAAGGAAAGTTTTATGGGTTTTTCCCCCCTTATTACCCATCCATGTAAAGAGAATTTATTTATCATGGCTTTCACTAAACTCAAGGATACCATTGTTCTCTTCTACCTAGGATCCCAGAAGCTGCACGGAATGGGCCGGTATTTGGACCACTGCATTGTCTAGAAAGAGGATAGTCAACGTTCAATCCTTATTAACTCAGTTCTCCTTCCTCAAAGGCCACGGATTGCTCTCCAAGGAGCTCAGAATTACTAATGATAACTGAGGAAAAGGAGAAAGGTTAAGAATGCTAGGTGAGTGGGATTAATAAAAAAAGCAAACATTTGAAATAATGTGTTGTATCCTTCACCACATAGCCTTCGGGCTCTTAATCACCCTCTTCAGTGTACAAGAAAAATAGCACCTTAGCTCCCGGTAGATAGGCATTCTTTGAACCTTTATGGTGCCCTTAAATTACAGCTATTAATAATGAGATCATGGAAGAATGAGTAAGACATTCCTACTCATTAAAGTCCTCCCAAAGATACATTCAAAATTTTAAGTCCCTCGAGTGGCTGTACTTTCCATTAAAAATGAAGAAAGTTGCCATATTTTAAAATTTCTAGGATATGGGGCCTTGAAATACATCTACCCTAAAAAAGGTCAATTCATTTGTTACGGATTATCTAGTATATTTTTTTCCCTTTCCTTTTCTTCTCTTTTTTTCCTGTTATCTGGGTGAAAGGAGGGTGACTAGAGTCCTACTCTTTACTGCTAGGCCTCCCTAGGATGTTATATAAAGATCAGTTAAGGACTCAGAAAATCTAAAGGTGTAAAAAAGGCAGATACTATTATTAATGACATTTTGTTATTGCTATTACTCTGCTAACTTCCATTTTAACTGTTATCTTTCCATTCCCATTTAGTAGTTTTATCCTGCTTTAAAAAAATCATAATTTTCTTTATCAACATTTGCTTCTTAAGTATCAGATAAATAGCAAAATGTCCCCCTACATTTTGATGAAAACAGAAATAAAGAGAAAAGGGGGGGAAGGGTTGGGGAAACATGCTCCTTGGAGAGAAATCCAACAGATGTTTGGACATCTGTGTCCCAGAACAACTCTGATTACCTAGATCTTACCATTTTTTTTCTTTTTTCTTTTCCTTGTGATGAGACCTTTTAAGATCCTCTCTCTTAGCGACTTTCAAATATGCAATAGTCACGATGCTGCACATTATATTGCCATAACTTTTTTATTTTATCACTGGAAGTTTAAAAGTCTGTATCTTTGGGACACCTTTACTGATTTGCCTGCTCGCTGCCCTCTACCTCTGGCAACCATAGATCTGTTTTCTTTGTCTATGAGTTTGGGTGTTTTTTGTTTGTTAGTTTGCTTTGTGTGGTGTTTTTTGGTGTTTTGAGGGTGTGTGTGTGTGTGTATATGTGATTTTTGTTTTTTAGCTTTCACATATACATGAGATCATATGTTGGTATGTCAGACTTACTTAACTAAGTATAAAACTCTCAAGGTCAATCCATGTTGTCACAAGTTTTCTCAGTTTGAAAAGCAGCTGCATCGATTTTATTACCCAGTTTGAAAACCTGCAAGCGTTTTCTCAGGATGAAAGTATTGTTGTTTTTTAAAGACATGAAAAATCTTTTAAAATTCTAATCTACTCAGGTCTTTAAAAAGTCCCAGTTCAATTTGCTTTTTCCCAGGCAGCCGAGGCGCTCCAGAGTTGCAGGGGGAATAAGATCGAAGTGAACTGAGAATGGTGTTGATTGTAAAGGAGAATTTTCCAGTTTTTACTTTTACTCAAATTCCTGATGGATGAGGCTGCGGCACAACCTGAAAGGGGGAGGAGGCGAGGTTGGTCAGGGTGCAGCTGAAAGACTCCTGCAGGGGAAGAGGGAAAATCAGAGACCAAGCCAAACCCATGTGTCTTCTGTCCACCATTCCCCAGGAGGCTTACAAATATAATACACGTGAAGTAAGTAATTGAGTAACTATGAGTTCCATCATAAAAGTTTCCCGGTGGGAATAGGCAATAAGTTTATTAAAAATAAACCACAACAGGCATCCCTGACGGTGGAAAACATTACAAAGAACTCAAAAGCTGGAAAGAAATTACAACTAATCGGCGTGTTCTAAGAATAGTAGACCGGGGGAGGGAAGCTACCTACAATAAATGATTTCCAAAGGAAATTCCAGTTATTAGAAAAGGGCCAGTAGGAGAGGTAGAGATGGCCTGAGTTCTAGAGTACAGGCTTTGTCTCTCCACTGGCTTCAATTTTTAAGAAGTTATTTTTGTTTTTGTTTTTGTTTTTTAATTCTCCCCCTTATTGAGTAGTTCCCATGCTTTAGGATGGTCAAAAGATTCACACAATGTAAACGGGGGCCTAGTTCTTAAAGAAAAGAATGGGACTTACAAACAATTCTATCCATGACCTTGTCCAGAGAGGTTCATCTTTCTATATCTCCAAGGACCATCTATAGAGTTTACGGATGAGCCAGATGGTGGCTGTAAGTACGAGTCCCTTAAGAAATGTAGGCATGTAAAGAGCACATGTGCCAATGGTCCACTGAGCATCAGGCACTGGGGATTGGGAGTCAAACAATACTTTGGCCTTTCCATCAATGGTTATGTTTGAATGAAGGTGGGGAAGAGACAGACAAAATCAGCAAGGTCACACAGACCAGGCCATACCAAGCAACCACTTAAGTCTTTGGTGCTCAATGCCAGCTGAATGTTAGAATCACTGTCAAAACTAACAGTGCCCTGTTCCGCTCCACACACTCCCATATTGTTATTTAAGTTTAACTAGGCCCCCGTTTACATTGTGTGAATCTTTTGACCATCCTAAAGCATGGGAACTACTCAATAAGGGGGAGATTCTAAGGTGATTCTAAGGTGCCATTATCTCTGAGAACCACTGATCTGGTGCTGTGCTTTCTGGGGAGCCCAGAGACTAGATGCTTATAGCTTCCTTTTAAGCAAAGTCTAATACCAGAGCTGGATTCATTTAGTCCAAGAATTCAGTTAAATATAGATCTCCCTGAAGGAAAAAAATATTTTGAGTGGTAGTCACTTACACTTTAGTGTTTATCCAATAAATGGAACTTCCTGTGATGATGGAACTGTTCTGCATATAATGTGGTATCTGATTAGTCATATGTGGTTTTAAGCACTTGAAATGGGTCTAGGAATACTGAGCCACTGAATTTTTTATTTTATCTTATTTTAACTAATTTTAATTTAAATAGCTATGTGAGGCTAGTGTCTTCCATATTATAGGTCAGCGCAGTTCTGGTGTGAATAGCTAATGAGGAAAAGGATACCAGATAGGGTACTGGATATATGATGAAAGGAGAGGGTGGAAATCCTGAGGGATGGAAAGATGGGAGAGAATGTAGTTAGGGCTCACTGTGAACACTCATTTCCTAGGAAGAGCTGGAGGAGATTTATAGCAAAACGTGACACTCTCTATACCACATTCAACTAATGCTGAAGAGGGATTTCTCAGGAGGTGACTGGCTACCAGATGTCCTACCTCTCTTCTACAGACAGCATCCAGGGGAATATGAAAGCTTCCAGAAGCCCTTTCATGTGCCTGTTACTAGGAAGGCAGCAAAGGGTAGTAGAAAGAATAAGCTCTTCATCTGGGCTATGCACTTATACGCTAAAAAAGGGGTCTCTGAGTCATTTTTTTTTTTGGTGTGTGTGTGTTGTTGTTGTTGTGTGTGTGTATGTGTGTGTGTGTGTTTTCATTTATAAAGAATGAGTAATAATGCACAAGAATCTACTTGACATCATTTAATATATCTGATATTGTCAAATTAAATCAGCAACTGTAAATGGAAGCCTTTTGGACCTAAAAGAACTATTGGAATATTATTTCAGTGTGATGATTCAATCCCCCTTAAATACCAATCCTTCCAAAGGTATTTCATAAAGAACTTCCAAAGACACAAAGGGCATGATGCTAATGACATCAAGACCAAAAGAACTATTCAAAGCATAAAGTTAGGGCCTACAGCAGGCCAGTCAACCATACCCCATAGATGGTTACTTACTCTATTAGCTCTTTTTTTCTGTCTTATTGCAATCAGTTTATTGAGACAAGTTTCATATACAAGTCCAGGGCAGAAGGGATGGGGCTTGTGAGTGGGAATCAAATGAGGTAAAACCTGAAAAGAGAGTGAAATAAACAGAGGAAGAAAGTACAGGTTCAGGAGAGAAAACTGATGGGCTATCACTCAATGATCATGTCATTAGGAAGAGGACTCCATTAAAATCCAATATATTTAAACAGATATATACAATCATAAAGCATTGTTAACACATCCTGAACTGTGGTTTGACTTCTGATATATTCCTTCTGATCATGTCTGCATAGCAGTCCTTCTCTGCATACTCTCACCAGTCTCGCCTTGCATGTGTAAGCCCTTGACTCAGACCAAGGGTGTATGGAATTCCCCATAGAAATTTCTAGAATCTTCCTTCTGGGCAGCACCTTTACCAATTGTTCCTTCTGACTCCAGAATTTTCGGCAGCCCAGAATTTCCATCTCTGTATTCTTAGCTCAGTGGGGCCAGACAGAGTATTCCTCCTGTTTACCTTCCACCTCCTCCTGCGTTGGTCAGGAAGTTTTCTCAGGCACAGAGCCAAGATGAAATAGGGCTTATTTTGTGATTCCCTTTTCTTAGTGATCACATGCTTGGACTACCCCTTGCCTTATATATTTTGTCCAATTTTTTTACTTTTATTTTTTTATGGGTGCAAGTAGAAGCCAACTCTCTTTTATTGGATTTTTAACAACATTTCAATGGAGAGCAAGCCTAAGCCATCAGTAGGACATCCCCCAAGGGCTCCTGGACTTCAAGAGAGCACAGGCTGGGCTGAGGGCCACTCTCCCCACCCCCCACCCCCAGTGCACAGATTTCATGCACCAGGCCTCTAGTTTAGTTATAATTTCAAAGTTATATTCAATATCCTTAACAAAAATTCCTCCACACATGTTTTCAAGTGAGGTACCTCTAAATTTTAGAGCAATGACTTCAATTTAGGATTCACTTTGAACTTTCAAGAAGTCTGAAAACACAAGAAAAATCATGTGACTATTGTGCTTTTTACAGATTAACAATTGAGACTTAGAGATGATATATAAAATGAGAATAATTTTGTAAACATAGGGGAGAAAAATATTAATAGTGAAAATTCAGTATTATCTAACCATTTTAAAATTATAATTTTAAAAAGCTATAAACTGTAGCAAAATATTACAAATAAAATCAGGAGATAATAACAAAGGTGGGAAAATATTTGTAATGCAGATATTTAAGAATCAATTTGTATGCTATACAAAGAGTTATTCAACATTTATGAGAAGATGACAGACAACCCAATAGCATAGCCTAGGAGTAAATAAATCACCGAGTTAATAAAAATGGGAAAGATATACTTGAAAAATATGATTATTTGGAAAAAAAACAGTGCTTAAAAAAAGAGGAAGATAACACTTTGTACCCATCAGATTAGTAAGATTTAATAAGAGCTATAAAACCTATTGTTGGCAGAATGATGGGAAAGACTACTTTCATATGTTTTCAGTGGAAATATGTTGTGTTAAACACTTTTGGAAGGCAATCTGGCAAGATACACTAAAATTAAAAATGAATACATCCTTTGACTTAGCCATCCCTCTTCTGGGACTTTCTCCCAGTGAAACAGAAGTATCAACATGTAGGAACAGATGTATAAAGCTATTTGTTGCAATCATGTTGAAGTGGCAATAGAGGAGTAGATGAATAAAGTATGGAACACTTTTTCTTGTACATGATCACTTATTTATAAAATATTTTTCAGTCATTAAAAATTATTGTTAAATAAGTTTACTAGAGATATTCTCATGAGATAATATTGAACAGGAAAAAATATATATAAACATATATAATATGGTCTTATTTGTGTAAAACAATGATTTTTAAAACCCTCTGCATATATGTGTTTATATCATACTAGAGGCCCAGAGCACAGATTTATGCACTATTGGGGTCCCTTGGCCTGGCCTGCAGGAATCAGGCTAAAACAGGCTCTCTGACATCCCCTGATGGGTACCAGATTTCGAGAGGATGCAGGTCAGGCTGAGGGACCCCACAGGTCTACAAATGGGGCCAGGGAGGGACTGTAGGAAGGCTCCAGGGCATGTCCAGCCCATCTTGCCCAGTCCTGATTGGCCAGACCCCAGCAGTAAGTTAAGCTACCAGACAGAGCATCTGCCCCCCTGGTGTTCAGTGCACATCATAGTGACTGATCAAATGGTCAGTATACTGGTCAGAGGAACAATTAGCATATTAGGCTTTTATATATAGACTAGACTAGAAGCTTGGTGCACAAAATTTGCACATGGGGGTGGGGACACCTTCCAACCTAGTAATGTGTACAAAGTAGATTCATTGTTGTTGTTTTTTTATTATTTTGGATATTTAGAAATTACTTTTTAAATTTAAATTTTATAATTATGCAAAGGGGGCAGGACAAGTTTTATTCCCCACTAGTCATAGTCCAAGGTGCTTCCTACTCTTACAGCCAAAGGGCATGTAGGCTGAGTGAAATACCAGAGAAGCTGTGCGGGTCATGGCAGGAGTTTGTGTGAAGCTGAGTTTTTCGGGAAGGATCCATTTCTATCGCTCTTTTCAGATACACACAAGACCTGGAAACATCTATGGCATGCTCCTACAGCTCCATCAAAGAGAAAACCAGATGGGACTACACAATGGTTAGCCAAATGTAGAGGAAAAAGGAGTGTACTAGGGAGGAGAAAGAAAAGAAAGTGCATTCATCCCTGGCCAGGTAGCTCAGCTGGTTAGAGCATTGACTCCATAAGATAATAAGGTTGTGGGTTTGATGCCCATTCAAAGCGTATACAAGAAACAACAATGAATGCATAAATAACATAAAAAATAAATCTCTCTCTGTCAAAATCAATCAAAATTTTTTTAAGAGAGAGGGTGCAGCCAGAGAAAGGTGAAGGCACTCTGATATCCACACAAATTTATCAATTTGCACCAAGCTCTGGATTCCAAAACTAAGATTTTCTTCCTGTCTTTCAGCCCAAAAGGACACAGTTAAGGAATTTCACAAATACCTAATAATAATAACAATAATAATAATTATTATTATTGTTGTTATTGTTGCTCTGGAGACAGACTGTAAACATGCCTCACTCTCAAATCTCTCATATTCAGATAATAGAGGTCAGACTGGACATCACACAGCAGCAGTCCATGCCCACGGCATCGTGCCCAGCCACGGGACTGAGGGGGACACAGCAAAGGGGTGCATATCTAAGAACCCAAATCTTCCTCATCCCCACTGGGTTCTCAGCCTGCCCCACTTTCAGATTAGAATGAAACTATAGAAATTAAGAACTACCTAAGGGACAAAAACAGACATTGAAAAAGTACTCCATGCCAGAAATTTTACTTTTCCCCCCCCATTGAATCCTAACAATAATCTAGTATATTATTTTTATTTACCATTATTTTACAGGTGAACAAGTGAAGGCTCAGAAAAGTTAGTAAGTGGTAAAAACAGAATCTAGCGCTAAATCTATCCAATGCCACAGACTATATCTGTTGCACTATTTTTCTTTGTCCTGTTACTTTAAGGGGCTCTGTGAACATCCTGTGTGTCCAGAGCTGCACAGGGTGCAGTGAGGGCTACAAATGAGTCACTGTTTCATGTGCCTGGTGAGCAGCTCTGACCTGTGGGGTCACAGGTTAGTCATGCGCATTCCGCTCAGAGCAGGCATTGAACCTGCTGTGCTGGGGCATTCTCAGGACTCGCTTCCTGTGAGGCTCTGAACATTGTGGCTCAGAAATGTATTTTTATTTTTTTTTTTTGATATCTTCTTCTCCCAAACCTGCTGTTATTTCTTTGGGTCTAGTAGTGAAGTGTCAGGACCAAACTATGCTCTTTGGAGTCGGATAAGATCTGGTTCCAAAGCTGGTTTCACCATATTTCAGCGATGTGAGTTTAGCCTTAATTTTCTCATCTGTACAATGGAATTGATGACAATATCTACACATGGAATAACTGAGGATCAATGGAATGATGTGCCTAAAACTATGGCACTGTGTGGTACATGGTAATCAAGATAGCTCGGTAAGTTTAGTTGGAACTTCATATGTGTAAGTGAAAGAATCCTTTAAATTTGATGGCCAAGGGCAATCATTCTGATTTGTTAAAACAACAACAACAACAACAACAAAACTTTCTACTCCTCTCTCTGTTTAAAGAGTCATAATTTCCTTATTATACACACACACATGCAATCACACACGTACAGACAAATGGACACACACGGCCTATTTGCAGACAGTGATAATAAATCTCCATCTCAGTTTTCCATTGTAAAGTTTCATTCCTTTTCTTCTTCAGCCAGGCCACCGAAACATAAATGCTCTCAGCTATATGTGTGGATCAAAGTTGTGTCAGACATCCCTATGGCATATATTTGTCTAAAAATCACTTCCCCTTCCTGAATGCCAAGGCAGGGGAAGAACCTAATTTTTAATCAGGAGAGTGTTTTCAACCAGCCACATTCTTCTCTAAACACTTTGGTAAGCACGAGTGGACTTGTATGCAATTTCACCTAATTCATAGATTTTTCACGTATAAATTTGCAAAGCCCAGTTCTAAACACGCCTCTCTGGAGGGGGAACGGAACCGCAGACATCAGTATTTCCAAGTGATATGCGGACATCTGGGGAAGTCAGAAGGTGGCTGCCAGATGTTTAGAAATTCTGCCCAGTGTGAGAGGAAAATGGATCACAGTGATGCCTGCTCCTCTTTTGCTCTGAGGAGCTAGAGGCGTCCGCTTTAAGAAGCCTGGGTCGTGTGTGTTGAATGCTAATGAGCATATCCTTCTCCAGCTCTTTCGGTGGCAGAAGGAAGTCCATAATGTACCCAGACACTGGACGGCTTGTCCTTGTGTTCCCAGCAGCCTGTTAGGTGTTTGGGAGGCCACCTAGAAAGAGCAGAGGAAGGCGTGGGCCTTTATTTCTTTTGGTGAGGAGCTTGCAAAGTGGGGCAAGTCAGAGCTCTGACACGACTTGAACCCAGCAGTGAACTCAGGATAATCACAACAGAACCAAATGTCAGTGGAGGTCATGGGTTTCATGTCTGTGTATCCAGGTAAAAACTATTTTTAGATGATGGTCTACCCCCAGATCATGATCCTTTTTTAAAAATCCCCACCTGATGCCAGAACCGGTTTGGCTCAATGGATAGAGTGTTGGACTGTGGACTGAAAGGTCCCAGGTTCGATTCTGGTCAATGGCATGTACATTGGTTGTGGGCACATCCCCGGTGCAAGGTGTGCAGGAGGCAGCTGGTCGATTTTTCTCTCTCATCGATGTTTCTAGCTCTCTATCCCTCTCCCATCCTCTCTGTGAAAAACCAATTATATATATATATATATATATATATATATATATATATATATATATAATATATATAATATATATATATATATATATATATATATATATATATATATATATATTTTAAATCCCCACCTTAGGATATTTTTCCTCTTGATTTTTCTAGAGAAATTGGAAGGGACGCAGGGGAAGTGAGAGAGACCCATTTACAGGCTGCCTCCCATGCGCCCACATTGGGGCTGGGGAACCTGCAACAGAGGTACATGCACTTGACCAGGAATCGAACCCATGACTCTTGGATCCAAGGGCCAACCCTCTAACCACTAAGCAAACTGGCCGGGACCACCATTCTTATTTTTAAAAGTAAGCAGATTATTTTCTTTTTATCGGTAATTAATTCATTTTGCTGACTTACAAATTGGCTCAATAACATTGTATGCTTTCTTCTATCACCTTGTGTTGTTGTTGTTTATATTTTAATCACTAGCATCTGTGTTCTAAGAGGAGATTAATTTAACTTTATTTTCGCTGTGGAAGCTCACTGCTCATCAGGGGTTATTACATAGGTTTATCTCTAAACATATACGTTCATAGTATTTACCACAAGGGGCTTTTCAGGTTGCTCTGGGTCCCATTGTGGCCACTGCATTGTACTTACCACCCACCACTTCCTTGTTTTTCATGTGTGATAAGTTTAAAATCCCTATTTCAGCCAACAGTTCTGATAGGAACTCCCACCTCTACGGAGGAAAATGAGGTACTGTTTTGATTTATTAATTGACCATTAAGCGTAGGCATTTGAATGCATGCAGAGAAACAAGGGCTGCGATAAAGTCCAGGTGGCTCAAGAATAAAGTTTTCTGTAAACAAAATAAAATGGAACAAAAAGATGCCCACTATAACTATCTTTAGGTTATCTCTCCATGAGCCTCCAGTACAGAGATGGCATACAAATTTCTCATGAACTTCCTGGAGTTTATAAAAAATATTCCTCGCACTTATCATAAGCTACTTATGCATCCTCTGCTATTCTGTGCCATTTGTTGGAGAATCTTACATGCAGTGAAATTTTACAGACAATAAGAGTTGTAAAATACTCGCTATATGAAAAGCTAGAGTACGTGATGGCATAGAGTGTTAACTAGTTTTAGCACAATGGAGAATTATATTATGTGCTAGCAGAAGGAGGCATTTTTGTGTGTTACTTATATTTTACCTCAAATTAAAATATAGATATAAGGCATTCATAAAATATAGATAAAATCCATTCATGCCTTTAAAAACACAAATATTCCCCCCACTTAAACAATGGGATATTGTAAGAGGAATTTAATAGTGGCTTGGCAATGACAACTGTGCTGAACAGCTGCTATTTTAATATTCAGCTTTCTCAACAGTTCAAGTATCAAGTATCCATGATTTACATTCCTATACATCTGAGGGGTAGATAAATGATATTTTGCTTTCACCAAGTGTTCCTTCCAGGCACAACCCAAAGGAAACCATCTCGAATAGTTTTTCACATCCTCTTACCAAGTATTGGGTTTAGTGTTGACATTGGCAACTTGTACAATAATAAGGTGCTGCTCTCTTTTGATCTTTTTAAAGATGACCTCCAAAAAGTAACATTCTAATGGCCATTCTGATTTTTTTCTGAGTCACCCTACTTAAATGTAGCTGCAAATAATGGCCTGCAAAGGTTGGTGGCAGAGCTGATTTCCCGGTTGCTGGCAAAGGCTCTCTCCTATAAATTACCTTTGCCAATATTGTAAATTCCTGAAATTCTACCATCAGATAGTTATTAAATTTTTCTCTACATATTAAACTAAAAATATCCAGGGGAAAGTTAGCTGTT
The DNA here is from genome assembly GCA_963924515.1 of Vespertilio murinus. Classification (NCBI taxonomy): domain Eukaryota; kingdom Metazoa; phylum Chordata; class Mammalia; order Chiroptera; family Vespertilionidae; genus Vespertilio; species Vespertilio murinus. The sequence continues at coordinate 175,729,517 of OZ004705.1, read as the reverse complement.
GAGGAATAGAGAGAATATATTAAACGAAGTCCATTTAAATAAGCTACTAAAATGAGTATTATGAAGGTTGAGGCATAAGGAACTGATTCTATTCTTGTTCTGACTAGCCTGGGAACTTAATCTTTTGAACTTTCCAGTCTTGCGTCAATGCCTAGATGTGTATCAGTTCGTTGTGTCTCCATACCTGGACATACACCAGACCTCTAGATAACCCTCCGATTATTCCCGGGATGGTTCACATATGCAGACCACCTGACATCCATTATCAGACCATTGGACGTCACCAGACATTCAGGTGTCCACCTTTCAAGCCACCTGGCACCCATCACCCAGATACCTGACATGTGACTGATAATCCTAGACCTAGACCATCTAGGGCTAAGGATACAGGACTGGCCGTTCTAAAATGTACTTTTTACTATAAGAACTCTTAACTTTTCTTTCTTCTTTGGAACACGTGGGTTTTTGCCTAGCTATGTTTCCAGGTTGTAAACTCTAAGACCCTCGAATAAATCGTTATCATTTATTACTAGCCAAAGTCTCCAGGCTCTATTTGAGTTCATTAAACATTGTAATACCTCTCATTCTAACGACTTATTTGCAGATTTCTCAACTTTTTAGTTGGCAGCAGGTTTTTATGAGGTAGAGAACAAAGGGAAAGACCATGAGGGAGCCTGTACCCGAGGGAGGAGGGAGGTTAACTATAAGAGGAGGAAGAGAGAGATTTAAAAGAAAAGGAGGGTGCTTTATGGGGAGTTTAAGGCCTGAAGGTTCACATTTTCAAAAACAAATATGCCACTTTGTTCCTGAAGTCTTCCCTACTTGTCCCAGTCTGAAGCAACATGTTGCCTCTCTCCTATCAAATCTGAGAGGATTCCACAGCATGTTACGACACTCCCACATATCCCCTTGCACTGTGGTCATTTGTACAAATGTATACTCTCCTGTTTTGCGTACAGGTAAATATTTTATACATTTCTGATCCTCTTTTTTAAATGTATAGTTCATACATGGGTTTGTGTTAAGTCTGGAGCAAGTCATTTTAGATAGTGTTAATTCTGGAGGGAGGAGATGGGGAAGAACAAAGACTGCCTTCTTTCAGGAGAATAAATGGTGGCCCCCTGAACTGTATGACCTCAAGGCACCCTGTGGGCATATAGAGGTTGACTTTGACTCTAGGAAGAGCATGCTCTAAGTCAGAGAAAGCTAGCTTAAGCAAATACTCAATGTGTCTAGATCACAGGCTGCGTGGATAACAATAATAAATTCATGTTTTGCATAGGTTTTTATTTCACTATAGCAGGCATTTGTTAGCTTCCCCTTTTCTGGTTCAAATAGAGATGAGTCATCAGAAACTAACAGAAGTTAAATGGTTTGCCCTAAGGCGGAAAGTCCCAGTGGGTGCAGAGCACCCGACTTCCAGGAGGGAGAGTTGGATCATTTTAATAACATCAATGCCTGGTGATCCTTATCTAGAGAAGAATGCCTACACTTTTTTTTTCCTCTATCTTATTTTGGGATTATCATCCTTCTCTTTATCTAGATACAAGCCTCAGAATCTTTTCATCTTCTCCTTTGTTCCCAGATTCCCAGATTCCTCCATTCTACTTTGGCAATCTTCAAAACATTCCTTTTCTTTGAAAATACCTTAATGCCAGTTTCGTTGCCGAAACGATTGCAACGAAGACATAAATATTTTAAATACATATAGAACCCATTTTCTACACTGCCCCAATACTCTTCTTAAAGTTTTGAATATTCTACTATCTGATTCGACTCTCCATTGATGAGTGTGCCAAGAAAGCTACCTTTTATTTAGCATGACCTTCAAATGTGCATCTGGATAGTTGATTCCCTTATTTCACATTTGATTACTCAGGAAAACAAAAATCTTGTTTTTCCCAAAACATGTCTGCTTTTCTAAACCTGTGCTTTTTCTTTTTCTTCTTTTAAAAAAATATTTTATTGATTTTTTACAGAGAGGAAGAGAGAGGGACAGAGAGCTAGAAGCATCGATGAGAGAGAAACATCCATCAGCCACCCCCCTTCCCCCCGCAATGTGCCCAGCAACCAAGGCGCATACCCTTGACAGGAATTGAACCTGGGACCCTCTAGTCCGCAGGCCGATGCTCTATCCACTGAGCCAAACCAGTTTCAGCCCTGTGCTTTTTCTTGTTTTTTTTCTCAACACATCTATATCTAAAAATTTATTGATCTTTTCCCATGCTCTGGGTTATGTTTTAAGCAATGTGAATACTTTATTTCATTTATTCCTCACAATAATTCCATAGGATGAGTTTTCTTTTTCCCCATTATATAGTTGGCACTCAGATTTTAAAACCTTTCAGAATTATAAAGCAAGTGAAAGCAGAATGACTTTAAAGGGGCACTCTTCCCCTTTCCTCTTTAACAGACTTCCATTTCAAATGCAAATATTTTGTTCCTCTTCTTATGTTCTTTGTGTCATATTGTATTGAATTTCCTAATGTCATCAAGAATTTTTGCAACAGCGCTTATGAGGAATATTTGTCTATAGTTTTTGGCCTTGTGCCCTGATGGAGTGGCTCAGTTAGAGCATTGCTCAATCCTCTAAGGTTGTGGGTTCATCCCATCAGGGAACATTCAAGAATCAACCAATGGATGCATAAATAAATGGAACAGCAAGCCAGTGTTTTTATCTTTCTCTCTCCCTCTCTCTCTAAAATCAATAACATTTTTAGAAATTAATTTAAAAAAATAATAAAGTGTTTGACCTTGTAATGTTTTTCTTTCAAATTTTTGTATCAGAGAAATAATGGCCTCAGGAAATGATCCATTTTCTTCTATTTTATGATAGAATTTGTATAGAATTGATTTTTTTTTCTTTCTTTAAAGTGTGATAGGATTTACTGATCAAGCGACATGGGCCTGGAATTTTCTTTGTAGAAAGCACTTTAATTATGAATTCAATTTAGATGCTGTTTGTTCTTTAATCATAATTTTATGGTTTCTTTTAAGGAACTTTTCAATTTAATATAAGTATGAAATTTACTAGCATAAAGGTTTTCATGATATCCTTTCAATATCTGTAGAACTCTTTCATTTTGTTATTTCTAGAATGGATAATTTGTATGTTTTTTTTTAATCAATTTTATTGAACTTTTAAAAAAGCCATCTTCTTGTTGTACTTATTTTCTTTGCTGCTTTATTTCTTGCTATTTCATTGATTTCCACTCTAAATTTTTTTTTATTTAGTTGAAAGCTTATAGCATTGATTTTAGGTCTTTCTTCTTTTCTATGTAAGCACCAAAATGCTATAAATTTCACTTTAAACACTGCTTAACATTCATTTAACAAATTTTGATAAGTCAAATAAGTTAATCAGAGAAAAACAAGTACCATATGATTTCACTTATATGTCAATCTAAAGAACAAAATAAGCATGAACAAACAAAATAGAAACAGACTCACAGATTCAGAGAACAGGCTGACAGTTATTAGAGTGGAAGAATTTGGGGGACTGGGTGAAAAAGGTGAAGGGTTTAAGCAAAGAAAAAGGAACAAAAACTGAAAAAAAAATTATGAAGGCCAATTCTTTATTTTAATGACAGACACTAGAAACTGTTTTAATGACAAATGAACAGCACAAAAAGTAAAACAATGCTTTTGTTAATAATAATTACTGTAATTTATTTAATATATACTCTGTAACAGGCTGCATAATTAGTAGATGTTTTATGTTTATTACTACATTCAGTAAAATTAAGAAAGAAACTTTATAACTGATCAAAATGTGAATAATTCATTTGAAAATTAGCTATAAACATGAGCACATACCTAAAAACTAGTCTTCTAGTCTGGAATTATTATTCCACTTTCTATTTCTCATTGAGTTCTGAATACATTAGGCACTTGGAAAATGTTGATTTGGTAATATTTAAATGTGAGAAATTCCCAAATGTCTTCATTAGTCTTTCTCTGAGAGTTAAAAACAAAGACTTACAGCAAATAATTTTGAATTATTTACAATTAAAATTGATTCACTGAAATGAGTAGGTAAATTCTCCTTTAAGAAACAGTGCCACTTCAAGTGTGTTTGAAGAGCAAATCTAGCCATCTTAGAACATGAGTCTGTAATGTGTTCATCTGTGTTAAAATGATGGAAAAGCCTGAAGAACAAACAATGTCCAACAGGAATAGATTAATAGTTCTCTTGAGCGCCATTGGAATCAGTTCTTACCCAGTGCAATGACCTATGCCTTAATTATAAGAGTAAAAGTTTGTTGAGTCTAGCTGAACTGGGAAAGCAAGATCCATGATTTAGGTTCACTTGGGGAAATCATAAAAATGAGCATGTGCTCACGGACATGACTCATTAATTTTGGCAAATTTCCACTTAAATCAATGCCCATGTATAAAAATAGAAATATATAAGCTAACAGTGCAACTCCATAGATCATAGTGGTATTTGGCATTTAAAAAGTATCTATATTAAATTTAACATACTCATATGGGGATGCTAATAAAGTAAAAGAAGAAAAAAACTTATGATATGAATGATAATTTATTTGATAGTAGCCAAAATTTTTAAATGGGGTAAGGAGAAATTGATTATAAATTTATTAATACAGTAGATAAATCAGTAAGAAAAAAACATTATAGGTACTGCTGAATATAGTCATTAAGTATTTTTAATGAAATTAATTTTTTAAAAGATTTCATTGGTTGAATCCGTTTGGATTCTAGACATAGTTGCCCATGCCCAAATGCACTAGCATTTTCCATGTCAAAATATTTTTTTTCCTGAAACTACCTAACTATTAGCAGCTGTCTATGTGAGAATAGAGGGAGGATTGTTTTCACTTCACTCAAAGATTAATGATATTTTACAGCTTCAAAAGAAGTTTTAAATTCTGGCTTTATGACAGGCACCTCCTTCTTGTCTCCTTTAATTTTATTGACACTTTTTCAACATAATTATTCATTCTGTGGCATATCAAACTAGTCTACAAAGCAAAAGTTTTTGTTGGAAACAAGATTTTGCTTACTGCTAAAACTACAGAAGTATACTGCTCTCTTTTTCTCATTTACTAGGTAGTACTGTAATAATTTTAATAAATTATTTTTCTTTTTGCTTAATGTAATGTAATTTGCTTAATGAAGACTTGTAAAGGGGGTGAGAGAGGGGAGTTGAATTTGTCCTGTTTCTCCCCTGATTGTACAATATTTTTGGTTTTTGAGAGAGAGAGAGAGAGAGAGAGAGAGAGAGAGAGAGAGAGAGAGAGAGGTAACAAAATAGCAATGATATAAAGTTGTGGAAATATTATCCACATCCACCATTCTCTGAGCTGTTACCAGAGCTGGAACGCATGAAGACCTATATGGAAATGAGCATGACTTTTTTCTATTGCCCTATTTCTGATCATCCACTTTACTCCAGTTCAAAATCCTTGTGTTAACTGGTCACTTTTTAACTTTGTGTGTAATTTCAAGAGGGCATCCTCCAAACATTGAGAATTAAACTTTAAATAAATATATGTAAGCCCCAATTAAAATCCCAGCAAGTTATTTTGTGGATATTGACAAACCCATTCTAAGATTATATATGGAGAAGCAGAAGACGCATCTAGTCAACACAGCATTGAAAATGTTAGAGGTTTGACACTATTCAACTTCAAGACTTAACTTTAAAGCTCCAGTAATGAAGACAGTGGGGTATTAGTAAAAGAATAGACAAAAGATCATAGGGCTCTAGCTGGTTTGCCTTAGTGCAGTGGTCAGCAAACTGTGGTTCCCTAGCCACATGCGATTCTTTGGCCCCTTGAGTGTGGTTCTTCCACAAAATACTACCTGTGGGCGCACACATACAGTGCGATTGAAACTTCATGGCCCATGAACAGAAGTTGGTTTTCAGCTCTCAAAAGAAATTTCAATCATTGTACTGTTGATATTTGGCTCTGTTTACTAATGAGTTTGCAGACCACTGCCTTAGTGGATAGAGCATCAGCTTGCAGAGTGAAGGGTCCCGGGTTCAATTCCAGTCAAGGGCACATGCTTGGGTTGCAGGATTGATTCCCAATAGAGGGCATGCAGAAGGCAGCCAATCAATGATTCTCTTTTATCATTGATTTCTTTCTATCTTTCTCCTTTTCCCTTCCTCTCTGAAATATATATATATATATATATATATATATATATATATATATATATATATGAAAAAAGTCATTGGAGCAGTCTAGAGGGCCCCAAAATAAACTTACATAAATATAATAAATGAATTTCAATAAAATAGCAAAAGCCATACAATGGAAAGGATACTCTTCTCAATGAATGGTGCTGGAACAACTGGACATCCATATATTTTTTTTAAAAGAATCTAGACACAGATATTACATCCTTCTCAAAAATTAATTCAAAATGAATTATAAATCTAAATGTAAAGTAAGACATTAAACTCCTAGAAGATAATAGAGGAGAACCTAGGTGACCTTGAGTATGGTGGTGACATTTTAGAAACAGCACCAAAGGCATAATCCTTGGAATAACTAATTGATAAGATGGACTTTTGCCAAAATTAAAAATTTTACTCTACAAAAGATAATACTGAGATACTCTCAACAAGGTGGGAGTACAAGGATCATACCTCAACATAATAAAAGCTATATATGATAAACCCACAGCCAACATCATGCTCAATGGGCAAAAACTAAAACCATTCCCTCTAAGAACAGGAACAAGACAGGGATGCCCACTCTCACCACTCCTCTTTGACATAGTACTGGAAGTACTCGCCATCGCAATTAGACAAGAAGAGGAAATAAAAGGCATCAAAATCGGAAAAGAAGAAGTAAAGCTGTCACTATTTGCAGATGACATGATATTGTACATAAAAAACCCAAGAGACTCCATCAAAAAGCTAATAGACTTAATAAACGAATTTGGCAATGTAGCAGGATACAAAATAAATGCCAAGAAATCAATGGCATTTCTCTACACCAATAGTGAACTTACAGAAACAGAGACTAAAAAAGCAATCCCGTTTACCATCGCACCAAAAAAATTAAGATACCTAGGAATAAACTTAACCAAGGAGGTAAAAGACCTATATGCAGAAAACTACAGGACACTGAAAAAAGAAATAGAGAAAGATGTAAACAGATGGAAGAACATACCATGTTCATGGATTGGTAGAATCAACATCATCAAAATGTCCATACTTCCCAAAGCAATATATAAGTTCAATGCACTCCCCATGAAAATACCATGGACATACTTCACAGACCTAGAAAGAACTCTCCAAAAATTCATTTGGAACAATAAAAGACCCCGAATAGCCTCAGCAATCTTAAGAAATAAGAGTAAAGTAGGAGGAATCTCAATACCAGATTTCAAGCTGTATTACAAAGCAACTGTTCTCAAAACAGCCTGGTACTGGCACAAGAACAGACATATTGATCAATGGAATAGATTAGAGAATCCAGACATCAACCCAAATCAATATGCTCAATTAATATTTGACAAAGGAGGCACGAACATACAATGGAGTCAAGACAGTCTTTTTAATAAATGGTGTTGGGAAAATTGGACACATACATGCAAAAGAATGAAACTAGATCACCAACTTACACCATACACAAAAATAAACTCAAAATGGATACAGGACTTAAACATAAGACGGGAAACCATAAAAATACTAGAGGCATCCACAGGCAGCAAAATCTCAGACATATGCCTAAAGAACTTCTTCACTGATACTAACCCTAGGGCAATGGAAGCTAAAGAGAAAATAAACAAATGGGACTACATCAAAATAAAAAGCTTTTTTACGTCAAAAGAAACCATCAACAAAACAACAAGAAAACCCACTGTATGGGAGAACATATTTGCAAACGATATCACTGATAAAGGTTTAATCTCCAACATCTACAGACAGCTTATACAACTCAATAAAAGGAAAATGAATGAGCCAATTAAAAAATGGGCAATGGACCTAAATAGAATCCTCTCAAAAGAAGACAGAAGGAAGGCCAAGAGGCACATGAAAACATGCTCCAAGTCACTAATTATCCGAGAGATGCAAATCAAAACAACAATGCGGTACCATCTCACACCTGTCAGAATGGCCAACATCAACAAAACAACAAACAACAAATGTTGGCGAGGTTGTGGAGAAAAAGGAACCCTCGTGCACTGCTGGTGGGATTGTAGGTTGGTGCAACCACTGTGGAAAACAGTATGGAGCTTCCTCAAAAAACTGAAAATGGAACTCCCATTTGACCCAGTAATCCCACTACTAGGAATATACCCCAAGAAACTAGAAAGACCAATCAGAAAGCATATATGCACCCCTATGTTCATAGCAGCACAATTTACAATAGCTAGGACTTGGAAACAGCCTAGGTGCCCGTCAGCAGATGAATGGATCAGAAAACTATGGTACATCTACACCATGGAATACTATGCTGCCATAAAAAGGAAGGAATTCTCATCATTTGCAGTAACTTGGATGGAATTGGAGAGCATCATGCTGAGTGAAATAAGCCAGTCAATGAAAGAGAAACACTACATGACCTCACTCATTTATGGATATTAAAGATCATTATAAACGAATGAACAGAAAGATTGATATAGTGACAGTAAAACAACAGGCAGTCTGTCAAATGACAGCGGGGGGGGGGGGTAGGGAGATCTGGGGGAGATAAGAGATCAACCAAAGGACTGGTATGCTTGCATATAAGAATAGCCAATGGACACAAAACTCTGGGGAGGGAGGGCATATATTGGGGGGGGGGGCAATGATAAGCTATGTATACAGATAATACCTTAATAAAAAAAAATAAAAAATAAAAAATAAAAATAAAATGGAGGTGATTCTAACAGTGTCTGTGTTTTGCCATAGGTATAGATTTTTAGCTATTCATTGGATGGAAAATATGCTTCAATAAGACATTTAATGATTTATGGTAACTTTGTGATTAAATATTAAAGTAATCTATAGGGTTAAAAAAAAAAAAAAAAAAAAAAAAAGATAATACTGAGATAATGAGAAGAAAAGCCAAATACTGAAAGAAAATATTTTCCAAAGATACATCAAAAAAGGATTGTTATGCAAAATATGCAAAGAAATATTAAATATTAAAACTCAGCAATAAGAAAGCAACCAAATTTAAAAATGGGTCACCTCACCAAAGAAGATATACAGATGGCAAATAAACACATGAAGAGATGCTTCATATCATATGTCATTAGGGAAATGCAAATCAAGATGATGAGATACCACTACACACATACTAGAATGACCAAAACACAGGACACTAACACCAAAATGCTGGCAGGTATGTAGAACAACAGGAACTCTCAGTCATTGCTGGTTGCGAATGCCAAATGGTACAGCCACTTTGGAAGGTAGTTGGCCGGTTTCTTACAAAGGACTCTTACTATACAATTCAGTAATTGTGTTCTTCTGTATTTTCCAAAAGAAGTAGAAAATTTATGTCTATCCAAAACCTGCGCACAAATGTCCATAGTCATTTTATTTATAATTTGCCAAAACCTGGAAGCAACCAGGATGCTTTTCAGAGGGTGAATGAGTAAATAAACAGTGGTGCAACCAGACATTGAATATTACTCAATGCTAGAAAGAAAGGACCTACCAAGTCATGAAAAAAACACAGATGAACTTTAATGCACATTACTGAGTAAAAGAAGGCAGGATGAAAAGGCCATATACTCTATGATTCCAACTCTGCATACCAGCCTCCTAGGCCAGAGGAGGGTAGGGTGATGGAAACAACAGAATATCAGAAAGTCTGCATCATGGTTTAGGCCACTTCCTCCACCTCCTCGTTCCTTGAAGCCCAATCTAGAATCACTAAAAACTTTAGGAGAAAAATAATTATGCAGGCAATTAGAGCATTTGATATTCATAGCGAAGTAAGTGAACCTTTGGTGGAGTTCCTCTTTGGTGCTCAACATAAAAAGAACCCGAGAAAGTCTAACTTGAATGAAAGTTCTAATGAGCCATCAGTGAAGAATTTTTGTGACGATATTAATCATCCTGGGATGATTGATGTTGGTGATCCATCAATATAATCACTATCTTGCCAGTTCAATTCTTGAATAGTGTGGTAGGACCTACTAAAGGCCAAGTCCTCCATATGTATTCTGGATTTCTCCACCATTCTTTCCTGTTTCTCAAGGATATCACTCCTGCAATTACCCTCCACCCTTACTGTCATCAGTTTATTCTTTCTTTGAATCATTTGTATTAACCCACAAAGACGCTTTTGCATGTCTATTTAGAGGAGAAAACATCTCTGCTATGTTCCTTTTCAAGAACATTGTGTTCCATTGTTCTGCTCCACTTCAGAGCTAAATTTCTTGAAAAATTGAATAGTGTCAATGGCTCACCTTCTATTCTTCTCTCAGGTTCTTCCATTATGGTTTCTGGTTTTACCACTCCTCTGATACCACTCCTGTGAGTGCCTGGGGAGTTCTATATTACCACAGTCAAGCTTCTCATCTTAAATCAACAATGTTCATGTAGCTGAGCCCTTCTTCCTTCTTGGAAGATGTTCTTCTTATGCTTTCTTTGACAACACATGTTCCTGCCTTTGTTTTTGTTTTTTTAAATATATTTTATTGGTTTTTCACAGAGAGGAAGGGAGAGGAATAGAGAGCTAGAAACATAGATGAGAGAAACATTGACCAGCTGCCTCATGCACACCCCGCACGGGGGGATGTGCCTGCAACCAATGTACATGCCCTTGACCAGAATCGAACCTGGGACCTTTCCACAGACCGACGCTCTATCCACTGAGCCAAATCAGTTCCGGCCATTTTCCTGCCTTTGTTCTAACTTACTAGTCACTCCTTCTTTGCCTTCTTGATTGACCCCTCTTCCTCTTTAAACTGTGATGTGCCTCACATAGTCTCTGGTCCATTTTCATCTCTATGTCTTCCTAGATAGTATTCTGACTCATTCTATGAGCATTAAATGGCACTCTCAAATCTGCCCCTTAAACTATATATATATTTGCTATCTCTCTAGGTGTCTACAGGCATCTCAAACTTAACCTGTCCTCTTTCCTCCAAAACTACTACAGAGTTAACCTTCACCCACTACAATCTATGCCAGTGTTTTCCAAACTTCTCTCATGATGAGAATCACCTGGTGGAGTTGTTAAAATACAGATTCCTGAATCCCAACTAAGAAGTGCTAAACTAGAATTTTTGGGAACATGTAGGTAAAATTGTATACTTAACTAGTGCTCTAAGTAGTTAAAACTAGAATTTTTGGGAACATATAGGTAAAATTGTATAGTTAACTAGTGCTCTAAGTAGTTAACTATACAATTTTACCTATATGTTCCCAAAAATTCTAGTTTAGCACTTCTTAGTTTGGATTCAGGAATCTGTATTTTAACAACTCCACCAGGTGATTCTCATCATGAGAGAAGTTTGGGAAACACTGATCTATGCAACAGTTCAAGGGAAACCCCAGGTGTCTCTCTTCATCCTCAGCTTCTTGTATTTAAACCATGATAAGTCATGGGACTTCTACCTCCAAAATTTGTTTTAAAGCTCCCTATTTCTTTATCTATCTTTACTACCAACATTCCAATCAAAGCTGCCATTACCTCTCACTGCAGATTACAGCAATACTCATTTAAGTGGTTACAAAGCTTCTCTTATTGTCCTCTTTAATCTCTTCTCAAACCAGCATCCAATTGTCAAACCCCTTAATAGATTACCATAGTACTTAAAGAAAACTCCCAGTCCGTAACCTGAGTTACAGGACTATACTATCTGGCTCATGCTTATATATCTGTCCTATTTTCTCCACCTCACCAGATTCACCTTTATTTTTCTTCTTTAAACATGTGAAATGTGTTCCTTCCTTAGATTTTTGTAGTAGCTATACCCCTCTGCTTTGAACACCCATCCCCCGATTTTAGCATAGCTGGTTCCATTTGGTCACTTGGTTCTCATTCTAATGTCACCTTCTCTAATGTGCTTTCTACAGATACCCAGTCTAAATTATGACATCTTGTTCCCAGAATTATTTTCACATTTTTAAAAGTAGGAACTACATAGATTTTTACCTCTATGAGTAAAAATTTTTACCTCCATTGCCCTTCCTTTTAAAGAAAATAATTAAAATATGTTCTGTGAAAAATAAAACAAAACAAAAAAAGAGCTGGGTGGTAAAGTGGTAAAAGGAGATTTTAATTAGGAGTAGTACAATTGGGGGAAAGAGACTGCAGTATAGGTCTGGGCTCAATTCCTATTGCAGCAAGAAACTGTGGGCATTTATAAGCAAGAGTCAGGGTTGGCAAGGGAGAGGTACATGACAAATCACTAAGAAGTTAAAGAGGGATTTATGATTAAACTAACTTGACAGGATTCTTGCTGAAGGTATGCCAGGATGGTGAGATATCACCCGGGGAGGTGGTGGGGATGAGAAATGTGTTCATCTATCAAGGGTAGAGATTCTGGCTAAACTGACTTAGCAAGATTCTTGCTAAAGCTGGGATCTTGATGATTTGAGGATGGGGCTTAGCCAGGCTCAGAGGAGCCTGTATAGAGTTTAGCCAAGATGAGTTTTTGTTCATCACAATACAGTTGACCCTTGAATAATGTGGGAGTTATGAGCATTGACCATATCCCTCACCCAGCTCAGTTAAAAATCTGCACCTAACTCCCCAAAAAGCTAACTATAATCATTCCTCAGTACCCAGGATCTTTGCAAATACCAAAATCTATAGATGTTCATGTGCCTTATATAATATGGCATAGAACGATGCATACAGTCAGCCCTCTGTATGCAGATTCCCAAACATAGATTGAACAGACTATTTGATGTGAGACAGAGAGAAATGGGGGGCTCATGGCATATTTCTTGAAAGAAAGCTGCCTACGAGTGGGCCTGCGCAGTTCAAGTCCATCTTGTCCAGTGGCCAATTGTATAGCTAGAATGGAAAGTTGTTTTTTGTTTACCTCCATAATTTTTTGGCTGCATAGTCGTAAATAAAATTGCATGATGTCCTTTGTGTGAAGGAGCATGTTCATTCTTTTTAATTAATTAACTTTTTAAATTAGCTTTTTCTTTAATTGTAGAACAACGTTTCAGATATTAAGTTCTGACCAATAAAGGATGTTAGTATTTGTTTCACAAAGTGTTTACTTCTAGTCCCTTTTGGTCTAGTCTTCTAGTCCCTTCTAGTCTCATGGGGTATTTAATATTTTTTCTTTTCATGCACACACACAAAACACACACAAAACACACACACACACACACACACAGAGATGCACACACACACACACACACACACACACACACACACACACCCTTTCCACTTTGTACCAAAATCCTGGAAAACTATTTACGTTGCTTTTTCAAAAACAGATGACAGAAAATGTGTATAGAGTCAACTCAGAAAAGCAAGCACATAAAAACTAACTACTTCTTGTTATGCTTATTTCTTCTTTGGCCAAACTTATGAATATCATTATATTTCAGGTGATGTATCTCTTGTTAAATATTTTGCAAGTGGAAAAATAAGATTTCTCACATAAAATTGATCCCTTTTAGTTATTTAAGTATCTCTAGCATTTGACTATCTATTGCTTTATCAATTCTTTATATAACAGTGTTTGTGTCAGCCAGAAACCTAGTAACAAATAACCCCAGGTTTTGGTGACATGTAAGAACAAAGCTTACTTGTCCCTCCCACTCAATCCTGCAGGGTAGCTAGCATGGCTGCTCCACATCACCCTCACTCCGGAACCCAGGCTTGTGGAATCTCCATCTTCTGATAATACCAGAGGCCCGGTGCATGAAATTTATGCACTTGGGGGTTGAGGGGGAGGTCCCTCAGAATGGCCCGTGCCCTCTCGTAGTCTGGGAGGTGTCAGTTGGACATCCTTAGCACTGCTGTAGAGGCCGGAGAGGCTCCTGCCACCACCGCTGAGCTCACCAGCCAAGAGCCCAGCTTTTGGCTGAGCAGCGCTTCCCCTGTGGGAGCACACCGACCACTAAAGGGCAGCTCCTGGGCTGAGCACCTTCCCCTGGTGGTCAGTGTGTGTCATAGTGACCAATCTTTCTGCTGTTCGGTTGATTTGTATATTAGCCTTTTATTATGTAGGATTATCAGTTGCTTTGTCAAGAGGAAGAGACAGGGATGAATTGCACTCTACTCTATAAAAACTTCTGTCCCAAAGTGACACACATTTAAAATCACATCCAATTTCCCAAAGCAAGTATCATTACATTGCCTAGCATCCAAAGGAAAGGAAAGAGCAGCACATCTACCATGTGCTGAGGAGAACCACCACCATGGTACACAGCCCTAATGACACCCACAGCAAAAGCATGTAAAATTAGCAAAGGGTCATGTAAAGTTAATTGTATAAATGAGTAAGAATCCAGCCAATCTTACCTTGCCTGCATGATGTCAAGCATCAAAGAGCTTAGATATCTGTCATGTAGGTTTGGACTAGAGGAGAATCATGTCTGTTTGACTTCTGAGTCTTTTGAACCTATTATTTCCTTTCTATTTTTATTGTTCCCACAGTACTTACTTTCTCACCCAGGGCTATTGCGGTCTTCTGCTTGCATAAATCTTCTCTACTATGTTCCATCCTGACTAGTTCTCTACAAACACTGCTTTCATCAAGTGACTCCCTTGCCAACAAGCTGAACAGAAACAGAAGACAGTTAAAAATAAGTCAAACGCCTTACCCTGACCTTACAAGCTTTCCACAATCTACCATCAATTAGCCTTTTACTCCTTGTCACCTCTAGATCTGTAATTGCAGCCAGAGCATTTGCTTGTGTGCGCTCAAATATTTCTAATATTTTCCTACATTGTTGCTAAATAGTTCTAAGGCTTCAAATTCTCACTTTTTTTTTTGCTGAGAATTTACTCTATTCTTCAAGATGTAACTAAACTTTCTTAGCAATTGTTTACAGAATAAACCTTCATAAAAAAAATCAGAAGTTCAGTTATACCTTGAACACTAGGTTAATGTTTGCTTGCTTAATTTATTTCCTTGAGTCCCTAATCTATTTCAGGCAGTGTGGTAGTTGCGTGTGTTAGATTTCCTAACAGACATCTCAGATTTACCATGTCTAAAACCGAACTCTTGATTTTTCCCTTCCAAACCTGCTTCTCCCTCATTCTTCTCCAATTCAGTTATTAGTAACTGCATTTACCTCGTTCCGTAGATGAAAATCGCAGAGTACTTCCTGTGTCTGCTTTTTCTCAGATCCCATATCCAGTTATTAGAAAATCACCTTGAAAAGATCCCAAGTCAAATAACTCTTACCACTTCCATTTCTATCACCCTAGATCAAACCATCATTACAACTGGCTTTGGGCAGCCTGACAAATATCCTTTATGTTCTGCTTTTTATTTTATTTTTTTAAAAATGTTTTTATTGATTTCAGAGAGGAAGAGAAAGGGAGAGAGAAATAGAAGCGTCAATGAGTAGAGAGACTCATTGGTTGGCAGCATCCTGCACACCCCACACTGGAGATCAACCCCCCCCGCAACCCAGGCCTGTGCCCTGACCAGGAATCAAACCGTGACTTTCTGGTTCATAGGTAGACGCTCAACCACTGAGCCATGCCAGCTGAACTGTGCTCCCACTTTTTAAATCCTTAGTCTACTCATCAATATGTCAGACCATGCTCTTATCTATTCAAAATTACTCCAATAACTACTTACCTTACAGTAAAATCCATAAGGCAAAAAAGTTGGTCTGCCAAAACCGGTTTGTCTCGGTGGATAGAGCGTCGGTCTGCAGACTGAAAGGTCCCAGGTTCGATTCCGGTCAAGGGCATGTACATTGGTTGCGGGTACATCTCCAGTGGGGGGGGGGGGTGTGCAGGAGGCAGCTGGTCAATGTTTCTCTCTCGTTGACGTTTCTACCTCTCTATCCCTCTTCCTTCCTCTTTGTGGAAAATCAATAAAATATATTTTTTAAAAAAGTTGGTCTTTTGCTATTTTTCAGACTTCATTCCCCTTTTCTCCCTTAGGTCCAGCCTTTCTGTTCCACTAGCTCTGGAAAGTAGGCCCAGCCCACTCTGCCCCCGGGCATGTGCGCTTGCTTTTCCCTCTTGTTTGGAACAAACACCCTTCACATAACTGCCTGGGTCTGTTCTCCCTTTAATTCAAGTCTCTTTAGGTGACATCTTGTCAGAGAGGCTTTCTCTGATCACTCTACAACACAGCAGCTGTCATCCCTATCTTCTTTAATCTCATCTTGCTTTACTTTTCACAGAGCTAATCTCCATCTATAGTCTCCATATCTAATTTTTTTAATTTTTATTGATTTCAGAGGGGAAGGGAGAGGGAGAGAGATAGAAACATCAATGATGAGAGATAATCGCTGATCGGCTGCCTCTTGCATGCCCCACACTGGGGATCAAGCCTGAAACCCGGGCATGTGCCCCTGACTAGAATTGAACCTGGGACCCTTCATTCCACAGGCTGTCTATCTACTGAGCCAAACCTGCTAGGGCCATATCCAATTTTTATTACTTTACTACCTACCTCTCCTTCCATCCCAAGTGGAATTCAAGCTTGATGCAAGTAGGGACTTCGTTTATTGTTACCTGTTGTTATAATGACAGTGCTTAGAACAATTAGTGATAAATAGTTTGAATGAATGAGTGAATGAGTGAATGAATGAATAGGGAAATTAATGATTACTTAGAAGAATGTAGCTCCCATTATTGCATTTTTGTCAATATTTGATTTTCTTACATAATTCAGGGGTGTTTTTCAGTTTTTGACACTCAAAGGTTTACAAAAGCAACACACACACACACTACACACACACACACACACACACACACACACACACACACACATTCTAATAAACATTAATTGACATCCAGCTAGCAAAAGCCAGTTTTGGAGTCCTTTTGAAACCAGCATAATTCAATAGCAGAAAAACCTATATCCTGGTATTTCCTAGGTACATCTCTTTTTTCCTTGTATTTCTTCTGACCAGACAGTACACTGGAAACTTTATATCAGTGTTTCAGGCAATTATAGCTGGATCTTCATTGGTTGGTCAAGAATACATTCCAATAAGAAAAAAATCCTCTATCCCTAACTTCTTGTGGGCCAAGTCTCTTATATTTATTTCCCTATTCATTAATTTCTTAATAAAATATTAACATTTTTATTATTTGTGGAAGACTAAAGATCTTTCAGTACACAAAATTCATAACAGTCTATGTTTATCACCAAACTATATAATCAGGCCCACATGTATGTCATGTCAGCTTTAAAACAATAATTTGTTTTGATTTTTTTTAACAAAAAGAGGATTTGTGGGAAGCAAAATCTAATGATCTTGATGTTTCTGCTAGATAATGTAATGAATGATTTATGCAAAAGATGGATTTTGAGCTAAGATCTGAAAACAGCCCAAGTCCTGTTTTTATCCACTTATCAAGAAGTGGCATATTTACACAATGGAATACTATGCAGCTGTAAAAAGAAGGATCTCTTACCCTTTGAGACATCATGGAAGGACCTAAAGAGTATTATGCTAAGTGAAATAAGCCAGTCAAAAAAAAAAAGACAAGTATCACATAATCTCACTAATATGTAGATTCTAATGAACAAAATGAACTGATGAACAAAGTAGACCCAGAGACATTAATTCATGGAACAGACTGATTGATCTAAGAGGAAAGAGGGAAGGGGATGCTGGAAGAGATTAACAAAAGACATTATATGCATACTCCATGGACACAGACATGCAGTAAGGGCCTGGGGCAGGAGGTGGAGTAGAGAGGGTCAATGGGGGGAAAAAAGGGGAGACATCTGTAACACTTTCAACAATAAAGCTAAACTAAACATAAACAGAAATGAATGAGATATTACTAAGAACCAGTAAGAGCTCACCAAGAAGCTCTATCATCAAACTCAGGAATGGTAACTAGGATGTCTGGATTAGTAGATCAGGAGAATATAAAAGCTATGTGAATTTCTTGATATATTTTCTTCTGTGATCATTTGGGGGCTCCAGTTGGAGAAAGTGTACTTGATGAAAGTCAGGCAACATAGACTAACAACTGGGTCTAAAGGTGTGCTTCCAATAGTGATCATCAGATCAGTATCGCTGGGAAGCAGCCCCACGTGAATTTCCACAGGGATTTTGTTTGGTTGAATATATTATCATATATATATATTATCATATATATATATATATATATATATATATATATATATATATATTCCAAATATAGGAAACAGAATTATTAAATCTGCATATGACAAATTCTTGAAAAACATTGGCAACAAGATTAACGAAGGTATCAGTTTTCAAATTCTACAAAGTTACATACTGTACTGAATGCATCAGGATAAAATGGGCCCCTGACCATGAATTCAGAATGGGCAGGATGGCTGTGTGACTTGGTGACAGCTCATGTGAAAAGACTTGGGGCCAACAGTGAGAAGAACACCTGCGGGCAAAGCACAATATCAGAAGTCACTCAGACTTTGGTGTGTGCTCAGCTTCCTCTTACTTGCTACATGGCGTTGAGTAAGTTGCTTAACCATTTTGAACTGCAATTTCCTCTATTTAAATGTGACTATTAATCAATAGCAAGCAAATTGAATTCAGGGAAGCATGATAGTTTTGTGATATTAAATTTTTAAAAAGTTTGTCTTTATTGTTGAAAATATTACAGATGTCCCCCTTTTCCCACATTGACTCCTCATCCCCCTTGCTCCTCCCCCATCTGTCCTTCATCACACTATTGTCTGTACCCATGGATTATGAGTATATGCATACAGTTTCTTTGGTTAATCTCCCCACCCCATTCCCACCTTCCCTATGAGATTCGTTAGTCTGTTCCATGCTTCTGTATCTCTGGATCTGTTTTGTTCATCAGTTTATTTTGTTCTTTAGATATTCCTTTTCTCCTCTATTTAGTTCTCCTTCTCCTTCCTATTCAAGCTCCTAGCTGGTGTGCACTCATAGCTTCTGGAAATAATGGAACAGAAGAAAAAAGCAAAAGGCTTCAGGATGTTTGGATTTGGTTTTTATAACCTTAGCACTAAAAGAACTAAGGGAAATTTGGATATAAATAAAATGTTGAGACATAGCAGAGAAAAATAAACTATTTCCTTCATCGAGATAGATGGGGAGAAAGACAGAGAGTGGGCTGGGGCACACAGAGAGCAAGAGCTGAATGGTTTTCTGCCTCTTGCCTCTCAACCAGAAACCCAGAGAGGAGTCAAGGTCCCAGGAAGAGAAGGGTTGCTTGGCACTAGGCTGATGGACAATGTTGGCCCATTTGGAAGTCAAGAGAGAGCCATGAACCAGGAGGAGACTTACAACAAGATTGATACTTCCTGTGTGGACTTATGACAAGAGACCAGATGGCTTGGTAGCTGCTTAGATGTTCAGGGCAAGAACCACACTTCTTCCACCCGCCTGCTGAAGAAAGCAACCAGCCTGGTGAGAGTACAGGAATTGGTTAAGACAGAATGAGAGGTTGAAACAGAGATTGGGTTGAATTATTTACAAATTAAGATGTATGTCTTGAACAACTTGACTTGTAGAATAAAATTTATACACTCCTTGGCACATGGTAGAAGATCGATGTAACAAAAGCTACTTCTATGCCTACTGTAAATATTTTATGTGGCTGTTTGAAAGGTCAATATTAACTTTTATTTACAGAAGAGTAATATCCAGTTTAGGAAAGGCAAGGATCCCATTGTTACCGAGGCGTGGAATCCACTCGAGGATGTTGTCAAGAGGGCCGGTAATGGGGTCATGTGTGCACAGGAAAGGGTGAATCACACATGTGTGGGCAGGAGCCTGGCACTAAAGAGTTAAAATAACTAGGGCTGTGAGCACTGAAAAAGGAAAGGCTGAGAAGAGAGATGATTGCTGTCTTCAGATATTTGAAAGGCTTTTTGTGGAAGATAGAATGTCCTTGTTCTGAATGGGAGTTGAGGACATGAATGTCTGATTCAATCAACAGAAAGGAAGTTTCTCATAGTTGAGTGTTCATCAATGTTAAGGATTCAAACAGATGATGTTCAATATTCACTTTGTCCGGAATGTTGTCAGGGGATTCCTGTACGCAGAGGAATGTGGTCCTGGCTCTTTCAGTTTTAGAATGATATGCGGGCCAGGAGAAGGCACACAATATTGCCAAGTTCCAGGAAACATGCTGGGTGCTCTGTACCATTAGCTCACTGAATCTGCCCGATGGCCTAGGAGTTGAGCCTTGTATGTATTTTTATAAATTAGATTGCATAGTTGACATAGTAAAATGCCAGAGTTCACAGTGCTGGTTAATTTTTGAACGCAGGATATTGCATTAAAGGATCATGTAGTTTTCTTTACTTGTTCCACTTCCCTAACATACTAAGTCAAAGAAAAAAATGGAGGTATCGAAATACATAGAGATTACTAATGTACCGACCAATGACAGCAATGACCCTTTAGCAATGATTCATGGAAATGTATAGAAATATCAGTATATAAATTCATTAGCATTTAACATATAATTGCACAGGTAAGTATATTATTAATCTTTTAGATAGACATACATTTGTTTCGGTTACGGTGGTGGCTAATTTTATGTGTCGACTTGGCTGGGCCAGTGTTCAGATATTTGATCAAACATTATTTTGGATGTTCCCATAAAAATGTTTCCGAATGAGATTACCATTTAAATTGGTGGACTTTGAATGAAGCAGATTGCTTCCCATTATGTGGCTGAGCCTCATGCAATCAATTGAAGGTCTAAATAGAGCAAAGACAGACTGACTGCCTACAAGCAAAGGAATTCTGCCAGCAGACTGCTTTTGGAGTTGGACTTCAACTCTTCCCTGAGTCTCCAGCCTGCTGGCCTCCTCTGCAGATTTTGGATTTCACCTCCGTAACCATGTGAACTGATTCCTCAGGTTTCTCTCTATATACATATCCACATCCTGTTGGCTCTATTTTTTGGGGGGAACCCTGAGTACTACAATATTTATATATCTTTGCTTGTCCTTATGTGTCCTGGCTTCTTCTAACCTTAAAATCCTCTGTGGATTTTTATATGAATGAACTTGGAAACAGATGACTCCCCGGTCAAGCTTTCAGATAAGACCTCAGCATTAGCTAACACCTTCTTCGCAGTCTTCTGAGAGACAGTGCACTAAGCTGTCTTAATGCACTAAGCTCAGATCCCTAAACCTAAGAACTGTGGAATAATAAATGTTTTTGCTTAACAACAACAACAAAAAAAGTCTATGCATCAAACTTAAGTCTCCTTGAGACAATCTGGCGTAATAGACACTGGTGTGAAGTGCAAGTGTGTAGGTGGTTTGTGCAGATCTCACATCTCTGAGCCCAATTTCCCTATCTGCAATATGAGAGGACCTTCAGTTTCCCTTAAGTGCTACAATTCAATGTCTCTATTAATCATACTGTTTATTTATCGAAATAAACACTGATAAAAGTCACAAGAGGAACACACCCTGGATTTTCAAGCCTTTGGACGTGGTGGCATTGCTCCAGCTTCCTCTCTGCACATAGCCGTGCTCAAGTGCTGCTCTACCTCTTTTGTTCCACCCTACAGCTCTCCATCCCAGGCCTAGCAACGTTATGTAATTTGGGGCACATTTGTGTGTGGCCTGTGTCTGTATGTGTGTGCCCGTGTGCATGCTTGCTGTTCGAGCTGTGCTGCTCTGGCTCTGAACATATATACATTTCTGGTCCCTAGTTATGTCTCTAGCATTTTGTGGATTAACTCTGCCAGTACACAAGGGGAAGGGAACGTCTTTCCAAATGTGACAAGTGTGAATCCTTTTTCTCTCGTCTCATCTTCAGGAAGGTCCAGACCCCTTTGCCAAGCAGAGCCTTTTCGGGGAGCACTCAAGTCCAGGCAGTGGACTTTCCCCGATGAGCAGATTTGCATTTGCGAATCAATGGTGCTATCTAAACATCTTCCCAGCCCCTTGTTAATATTCCTTCTCCTCCTTCTCCTTCCCCTTCCAGATTTTGAAAGAAAGCGTGACTTATTCAGCCTTATCCCCAATCCCCAGTAAGAGCAGTGTGTGTGCACTCAGGCAGCAGGGTCCCGGGCCAGACTGTGGACCGGGCCGTTTGTCACTAGTCCTGCCAAGTCTGGCTTTTCCACTCTCAGACCCTTGAGGGTGTTCCCACAGGACAGCAATCTCCCCCCAACCCTAGTTCTTTCTAGTAGGGATTTGAATAATTCAAAATCAAGGGCAATGGCAAAGATTTAAAGCTTAACCAGCCCCTAGGGGTATTTAGATGCATTTAAATGGAAGACAACATTTTAAGCTAAAAGTATGAAACCTCTGCTTGTGCAACTCCCTACAGGCGTCAACACATCTGCGGGCCTATCTCTGTGGTGTGCGCAGCGGTGGTGGGCATAGGAATACTGAAACGCTGTCTGCTGAGCCACTTCTTAGAGCTGGTCTTCATTCTTGGGTAGAAAGGGGTGTGAGGGGGAACTCAACCCTCGTATCCCCCTATCCCCGCAGAGACCACGAGGTGTGATGGTGGTCTGGTGTGGCTGAGTGCGCTCTGAAGGCAGACGGGCCTCTCCACTTCTGAAAGAGAGGGGAGAGAGAGGAAGGGCCAGAGAAGAGAGGAGAGGAGAAGAGAGAGGTGAGGAGACCTGGGAGAAAAAGAAAGGGAAGAACAGAAAAGGAAGGGTCAAAAAAGTAAGAGAAGCTGGGCAGGGCCTGGGGCCCGGCGGAGAGGTCCCAGGGCCGACTTGGGTGGGCTGGGCGCAGCACCCAGGGGCAGGGAGGCGATGCCCACATTGCCGCCCGCGCCCCCAGCCTCTCATTTCTTGCAAGGAGGGTCTCGGGGCTCCCTGCTTTCTGGTGACCACCGGCCCGTCCCCTCCCTCGCCTGGCCTGGAGCCACTTCTCCTACCCCCCTGGGCCCCCTCGGCGCTCTCCCCATCGCCGTCCGGGCAGCGCTCTCGGGCCGGGAGCGGGGCGGCTGGCTTTCTGGGGATCCTGGGTGGGCCGGCTGCCCTGCGGGACGGCCGGCCGGCTTCCCGGCGCCCAGCCCGGGGCCGCCCCGGGGCCCCCGAGGCTCCGCCAGACGCCGCCGCACCTGAGCCCCCGGCGCGGCCGAGCCCGGGCGCCGGAAGCGCGGGCGGGCGGAGAGCCGGCCGGAGCCCGCGGGAGGCGGCCGCCCCGGGGACCACGTGCCGCTCGGGCCGCGGGGCGAGGGCGGCCGCTCGGACCCTCCACCCACGCACTCCCTCCGCCTGCCCAGCCCGGCCCGGCCCAGCCCAGCCCGGGCCCCGCCGCGCCCGCCGCCCCCACCCCCTGGCCCGCCCGCCCGCCCGCCCGAACTTTCGGCAACTTCTCCGCCAAGAGGAACCTGCGCTCCGCCCGCCCCCGGGACGCCGCGAGCCGCGCTCGGACCGCGCCGCGCTGCCTCCACCTGGCGCCGCCCCGAGGGGACGCCCGCGGTCCCTCCCGGCGGAGCCGAGCCGGCCCGGCCGCCGCGTGCGCCCCGCGCCGGGGTCTCCTCTGGGGAGCCGGGGGCAGCGGAGCCGGGGACGGACGGGGGCACCCGGAGGATGACCGCGCGGCCCTCGGGGACATCGGTGATGCCAACATGTGAGTCTCCCCCGTGGTGGTCCCGGAGGCCGCCCCACCCTCACCTGCGCCCCCCGCGCCCCCGCCCCGCCCGCCCCCCGCGCGCCGGGCCGCGGGGGTGAGGACGGCGCGGTATGGACCACAGAAACCGGTTTGTCTGCAGTCTGCCCCCGGGCGCTGCGGAAGGCGCTGGCGCTGCCAGGAGGCGCGGTGACATGTGTGTGTGAGTGTGTGTGTGTGTGTGTGTGTGAGTGTGTCTTTGCTTTTTTTTTTTTTTTTTTTTCCCAGGGAGAGGTAAACCTCATATTTGGGCGGCGTGAGGCATAATAAAAAAAAAAAAAGGGCAGGGCTTCAAGAATGGGGAAAGCTGCGTGTTTTCGATTCAAACCGAACCAGGAGTAACAGGCCGGGCTCCTGCGTCCGTCTGTCTGTCCGTCCGTCCGTCCGTCCGTCCAGGGGCCGGGCTCCGCCAAGAAAGCGCCCTCCTGGATCAGCACCTGGGCTTGGAAGGTACTGGTATGCCGGGGGAATGTTGACTTTACGCATTGTCCCCCTGGACCGGCGCAGTTATTCTTGGATCTTTGGGTTAGTCAAATGGTTTGTTTTTTGTTTTTTGTTTGTTTTTTTTTAATAAAAAAGCGGGCAGAAAAGGTTCTTGGTTGCTACTCTGGAGATTTAAAAAGTCATTAAGGAATGTAGGTGTCCTTTATGTGACGGGGTCTGTGTGTGTGTGTGTGTGGGGGGGGGGTTTGTATAGAATTAGAAGTGTGGGGGAGGGCACGGGGCACAGAGAAGGTTATAATAATAGGTTTTGTGTCTGTGGAAGAATCATCTCGGGGGTGAGCTGCCCCAGAGCGGCCCTGCGGAGGGCCACGGCGCACCGCCCGGCCGTCCAGGGAGGGGAAGCAGAAAGGAAGGTTGTTCTCAGAAGAGCCAGGCTCATTTTTGTGGCCAGCTCCGAAGTTACTTTTTCTCCCGATATGTAATTTTACCCCGGGTGTTTTATTTAAACCTCGGGCGGGCACCCTGATAATGCTTCTTTCTCCCTCCCACTGACTGAGAGACAAGAGTCTCCAGAAATTGATAGTCACCTTGCCTCCCCCAACTATTGGATCCTTGTTTGTTTACATTCAAATGTCCTCTTTCATGGACTACCTGCAAAAATACACACCCGCTCAGACCCCGTCTTTCCCTTCTTTGCACCTTCACCTCCCAGGCCCCCTAGTACCCATGTGTAAAATAGGAGTAAGAGCTATGCCCGCATGCCTAGTAGTCTGGAGCTCTGTCCCTGGGAGAGGCCAGCATAGTTAGAAGGGAACTTCTTATTTTTATTAAAACTGCACGTGAAGTCATTCTTCACCTGTGAGCTTTAACGTTTCATTTACACCAGTGGACTCGTTAAGGTATAGACGGCATTTCTTTTGGGATACAGCCAACCGTCTCCTGTAAGAGTTGTTCTCTTACAAAGGTGACACATTTTTAATAAACGTGTTTGTTCTAAACCTCAGTTTTTCCTGAAAATATAGTAGGTTTTTTTAACAGCAGCTGTTTGTCTAGCTTACTTTCAGCTTTCCTAGGTTATGCACATCTTACGGGGAAGAAAAGCGTGTTATACGTAAAAATAAAATATGAGTACCAATTTTTTTGAAATAAAAAGATGTGAAAATGATCATCAGGTAATGGTCAAATGCCCTGATTACGGAATGAAGTTATGTAGTCCATTTGAATTTGCACATGATTTAAAAACCTTATGTCATTATAGAGTGAAAGCATGGATATTTACTCATGTAAAATATAGAATTTAGTATGTTGATTTTGAGTTCTTTATTGAGCTGTTTAAGCTGAAAGTTGTTTTTTTTTTTCATTTCTTGACAGATAACTGTTTCTTTTTTTCCACTTTGCTGTTTACAATTCACATGCAATGGTTTAAGATGCTCTGATTCTTTCTAGATAATAGTCTGTTAGAACATATGGCAATAATACCACCCTTTCCAATGTAAAGAATTCTGTCTTCTTGAAAAAAGTTAAAATGAGAAACAAACTATATTCCCTTTAAATTTTAATAGATTTGAGCATACAAACTAATTATATTTTCTGTCTACTACTTGTGGAAAAAGAGTATTTAATGTCGTTACACTCAAATCCTGAAATTGTGGACTTTTATAAGTATATTTTGGAGTTGCAGGGACTGCGTGTTTCTCATACCCTAAGGAATTTAGTAGGTTTAACAAGACTTGCATTAATTGGTCTCGAGCTGCATGAAGCCACTGTTCCATTTATGGCTTATATAAATTACACGACATTGTGCTTTGCCAGTGTGAATGGTGAATGAGACTATTGTCTCTTGGCTTATGGGAAATATTAGAAGCTTGTAGTTTTACTGCCTAACGGGACACGTCACTCTGATTTCTGGAAATAATGATTTTGAAAGAGAATCAGTTTATATATTAAAAATAAACTTACAGATGCTTCCTTAAACCTGACCATTTTTTTTTAAACTTCCGATTTCTTCCGGAGTTTATATTTATGATGGGTTGATTAAAAGTTTCTAAATACAATTTAGATTTTAGACTAAATAGAAAAAGGCTTTGTTCAATGTGTGTGGCATGCTTGGGCAAAAACTGTATCTTTCCACGTTCATTTCCAACCGGATGACTATTACATTATCTACATGTGATGCATACTGAGGTGATAGCATGTAAGGGCATTTCAATTGTAACTAAAAATGCCAATAAAACTTAAGTGTGGCTACCTGAGAATTAGCCTACTTTACTTTATGGGCGTTACTCAGGGTGGAAGTATTCAGTTTTCTTCAAGTTTACGGTATTTAAAACATTTGTAGCAAGCACGACAAAGGTTTAACATGTTTAGTATAGAATTGATAAAACAAATTACAAATCAGTAAGAAAGCCATTTATATTCTAACAGAACACTATGCAAATAACTTCAATACGCCAATCCAAATAAAGGAAATTCAAACGAGACACCTATTCTATCAAACTGGCAATGATTTACTCAATAGTGACGAATGTGTCATAAGATAAACATTGAAACACTTCAGTGTAAATGCATAGGTGTGTATTTAACTGTATTTAGAAATAATTTTTAACCTACAGAAAAGTTGCAAGAATAGTACAGAGAACACCTGTATGCTTTTTATACGGAATCACTAATTATAAATACTCAACATCATTTATTTTATCACTTTCCTTTCTCTCTTCTTCCCTCCACCCTCTACACACACACACACACACACACACACACACACACAATTTTCTTTCCAAAACATCTGAGAGGATGTTACATACATCAGGGATTTAGGGTTACTTCTTAATTGAAAATTTTATACTTGTAGACTCACGTGCAGCTGTAAGAAATAATACTGATAGATCCTTTACCCAGTTTCTCCCAATGGAAACATTTTGCTCTAGCTTAATATCACAACTGCATGTACTCATATATGTGTGTGTGTATTTCTCAAGGATGCCTTTTAATTTCACCTATGATGCAAGCCAGTCATGCATGTTACAGCTCAAGTAGGAGTCATGATTTGTACAGATTTGAAGGATAAACCCTCCCCCCTTTTTGAGGCATGATGATCCCAATGAGTAAAAAATATTGAGTAATAGAATAGCACCTCCCTTTTCACTCATTGCTTTGACTCAGGAGCATGATCTTTAACCAGAAGAAGAAATACAATTAGAAGCAGACTTGAATAAACCAAATTTCCATTGTTTTCCCTCTGGAAAAGTTAAGGCATGCTCTGTGCTACTCCTCATATCACTTTACGAAAGGGTTTGCCATGGAGATTCATTTGGGACATGGAGAATGAAGTTAATTCTAATTATTGCTGACATTAATAGACCTAGTAGCATATCAATTTCTCAACTAATTTCAATATTCACTAATTATTCACTAATTTCTCTTTAAACTGTGATGTTTAAAGGAGACGGTAGGAGCAAACAGGTGAAAGATGGCTGGTTTTTAAAAATTATTTCAGTGATGAATTTGGATTAAATCATGTCCACCAAGGGTCATACCCACCTTTAGAACAATTCGTATGGAAGAGTTGTTTTCAAGCTTCCTGGGATAGGACTCAAGCATATTGCATTTAGTAGCCTTTACTGATAGAAAATGAGAAGCAAGCTTGCAGTCAAGGTAGCAGGTGAGTTGGAAGTCAGGTGGCATGGGGGTGGGGGGTCTTTTGGCTCTGTAACCACCGATTTTCTTCTTGGGCAAGTGGTCTATCATTATATATAGTTCTGTCACCTGTGAAATGATAGGTTTTATTGTGTAATTTTTAGATTCTTTTCAGACTATAAAGCCTGTGACTCTCTTCTACTGAAAAATATCCTTGCTTTCCTCAATAGAACTTGGAGGTCACAACCCAAGTGACAAGATTGTACTTTTTTTTTTTTTGTAGTTTTTACTTAGAACCCTAGTAACCCTGTTTGGGATTTTCCATTCTTGTGAGAAAATCGTTTTAAATCTCAGGGATGTCTCTCTGCTAAACGATCCCCTGAGAAGACACACAGTGCTTTCCTTCCTCTGTTCTATTCTTAATTTATTTGTTTCTGTTCTTCAGTAAACAGTAAAGTGGACGAAAGTTGGCGTTGTCATATGGTTTATGTTTGGTTGCCAGTACTTGCCCAGTCCTGCCTTCGTTTTCTGTGCAGCACAGCGTGCTGGAGGCTCCAGGGCTGGAATGCATCAGGCCCCGGGTTGTGTGACAGGCTGCCGGCAGCTTTTGTACCACAACCTCAGGCTTGGATATGGAACCCATAAATGTCACAGCCTTTTACAGTTGAAGAAAGTTGTGTGAGCACGGGAAATAAACAGGACCGAGCGTTGCCAAGTTAACGGATGTCATTCACTGACTCCTGTTCAGAGAGCATTTGAACAGAAAAGGGGCCACACGTCACACATCGGTAGGGAATTGTCACATGCGACAGAGGTTAAGAAGCTGGGTGTTCTCCGGATATTCACTTGGGCATTCTCCTTCCTATTAATATCTGTGCTCTGACAAGCCAAGCTGGAGTGGTCTGCTCTGGGCTTCAGATGCCTCCCCTGTGAAATGAGGAGGTCATACTTCATCCTGGGTCCTCTCAGATCTAACCTTCTTTGGATGTAGAATTGTCCTTTTGTCTTAGAAGCGCATTCATTCATCTTCAGCATGAATGGGAAATATCTCATTCACCCAGCATCAATGGGAAATGGACACATTCATCCAGATGAGTGACTTTTCCATGTGACAGAAGTTTAATCATTTACCCTTTTTTAAAGTCCTCACTAAGTGCCAAGTCGTGCTATCGCTAGCTCTTTTTTGGTGGATAATTGGAAGAGAAAAGAGGCTCAGAGTTGTGCCTTGCAAACCACACAGTAAATAGAAGCTCCAAGATGTAACCCTGTGATAGTCCAAAGTTGACATCTATTAGTATGATGATGACTTTCTTTACTAGACTGCTTCTCATAAGCAGTAGCACTGCTCTTAATTTCAAATATTTTGGGTGGTTGTCTTTGAAAACATACCTTTCATACAAAAAAAAATCTTTAGACCTTAAACTTTTCCTTACTTTAGAATTTCCATTAGGAGCTGTATGATGCTGGTAATTCTAGTTTGGTGAATATAAAATCATGGCATGCATGTGAGACACTACTTGAAATGTTTGTATTCAAGGCCCAGTGAATCATTTATTTTATTTCTGATCCCTGAAGTGGCCATGAAGTCAGTTCATTGGTGTCGGCTTATGGTATTAATTCCGTGTCCATTCTTACTTTAAGTATTTTCTTTTGATTTTACCATTGACAGAATAACCACATTTATACTTGTCTCTAAATTCAAAATTATGCTTAATTATGACTTAGACAAGGACAACCACAGTATCTTTGCTCAGAACAATGGTTTGATATTCTTCATTGATTCAACCCATCAAAAGAGGCAAATCAGTGAAGGAGCAGCAAGTATAAAAGTAAGCCACCAAAGGGGACCCTAAATGCACTGGTGACAAGAGCGTCACAAAGCAGGAGGATACATAAGTAGTAATAAGAAATCTCCAGATTTTAACTCCCCAAAAGAGTTGATGGTAATAATAATAGTTAATACTTATTGACTGCTTACTGAGCGCCAGTCACAGTCCTTAAAAGACATGGTCTGACTTAATCATCCAACAGCTCTATGGACTAAATTCCATTGCTGCTCCTAACTTGCTGATGAAAAAGAGGAGATGCAAGGTGGTCAGGTAAATTTCCCAAGGGCTACATAGTTTATGAGTAGCAAACCCAGGTCCACCTGAGTCTAGGGTATGTTCTTTTTTTAAAAATAAATTTTATCTATCTATATATCTATATCTATATCTATATCTATATCTATATCTATATCTATATCTATCTATATATAATTGATATTTTACAGAGAGAAAGGGAGAGAGATAGAGAGCCAGAAACGTCGATGAGAGAGAAACATCGACCAGCTGCCTCTTGTGCCCGCAACCAATGTACATGCCTTTGACCGGAATCAACCCGGGACCACTGAGCCAAACTGGTTTCAGTGGTATGTTCTTTTTGATACTTAGATGGCCTCTAACTGAAAAATGCTGATTGAAAATGCATGCCTGAGACAAGTGCAAGAATCATTTGATGTCTGTTTTTGGTTGAGTGTTTATTTCTCTTTCCACATTTCTGTTATCCTGTTTAGTATTCTATATATATTTTCTACAGATGAGCCACCTTCAGGTAAAGAAAGTATCACAGTTGACCTTTGAACAGTATGGGTTGGAACTGCTTGGGTCCACTTATATGCCAATTTTAAAATAAATATATACAATCGGTCCTTCGTATCTCTGGCTTCCCATCTGAGGACTCAACCAACTTAGATAGAAAACAGTATTTTTTATCTGAGGTTGGGAATCTGAGGGTGCATAAGGCTGACTGGATGAGTTGTTCCACACCAGGTTATATAAGGAACTGGAGCATCTGTGGATTTTGGTATCATTCCAGGGTCCTAGAACGAATCCCCTGAGGTTCCTAAGAGACAACTGTGGTTAAGATTTTTGGGAGTCATAAGTTATGCATGTATTTTTGACTACACAGTCAGCATCACCCCTATCCCCCTGGGTTGTTCAAGGCTCAAATGTACTGTGACCCTAGGTATCTTATTAGTTGCTCCTCTTTTTAGAAGTAAAATGACCTTCAATTACCACTACAACCAAAGTAACTAACTCTTTTTTGGGGAGTTAAAATCTGGAGATTTCTTATTACTACTTATGTATCCTCCTGCTTTGTGACTCTCTTGTCACCAGTGCATTTAGGGTTCCCCTTTGGTGGCTGGCTTTTATACTTGATGCTCCTTCACTGATTTGCCTCTTTTGATGGGGTTGAATCAAGGAAGAATGTCAAACCATTGTTTTGAGCAAAGATACTATGATTGTCCTTGTATAAGTCATAATTTTGAGTTTAAAGACAAGACCATTAGAGAATTATTTGAGAGTTTCAAAGCACCATCCCTCCATGTAATGTCATTTGCTAGTTTCTGTAATACATTGATAACTAAATGAAGACATTACTCATTTTGGATGGTAATGATTCAATGCTTTTTTTAAGGGGCAATTTAATTTAATTTTAATTATTTCCATTTGTGAGGGAGCAGATGTTATACAATGAAAATATTTTCTTTTTTTTAAAATATATACTTTATTGATTTTACACAAAGAGGAAGAGAGAGGGATAGAGAGCTAGAAATGTCGATGAGAGAGAAACATCGACCAGCTGCCTCTTGCACCCCCCCTACCGGGGAGTGCCCGAAACCAACGTACATGCCCTTGACCGGAATCGAACCTGGGACCTTTCAGTCCGCAGACCGACGCTCTACCACTGAGCCAAACCAGTTTCGGCTGAAAATATTTTCTTAAAGTCCGAATTTCTGGAAGATTATAGGGGATGTTGATATAATTGTCCTCTTGCCACCTGGATGGTCATGTGATGCTAAACTCTCAATCTGAAATTTCTTTCTTTCTTTATTTTTAATATATTTTATTGATTTTTTTTTTTACAGAGAGGAAGGGAGAGAGATAGAGAGTTAGAAACATCAATCAACTGCCTTCTGTACACTCCCCACTGGCATGTACCTTGCCTGCAACCAAGGTACATGCCTTTGACCAGAATCAAACCTGGGACCCTTGAGTCTGCAGGCCAACGCTCTATCCACTGAGCCAAATAGGTCAGGGCTGAAAGTGCTTTATTTTAAATGTTATTTTTTAATTATATGACTATTTCCCCATGCTCATGCAGAGATCACCTACTATATATTCTCTGAAAAAAGAGGTGCCACCAGGTAGCAAGTAAAATAAATGTTTTTTATTTTGCCTAATTAGAATAAAAGAGGTTCATCACCGTTTTCTCTTTGGTGGTTCCTGCTGGAAACCTATAATTTTACTGTTACTGCCCTAATGTTTTATTGAATTCTGAGTGTGCTGATGGTTGCATTCTCCCATCGCAGGATGTTTCGCTCAGGTCGAATGTGGAGCTGTCACTGGAAGTGGAAGCCAAGTTCCCTTTTGTTCTTACTGGCTTTATCTATTGCCTGCGTCCCTCACTCAGGTAAGTAAGACTTTTTCTGTTTTTAAGCCCCCAATTTAATAATTGTCTTCAGTTTCAGAGTACCCTCTGTTTAAGTAACCTCAACTTTATTTGTTGTAATTCTCTCCCTCTTTTCCCCCCCCCCCCCCCCCCCCCCCCCCGGTTTCTATCCTTAAGGCTTTTTTTTTTTGCCTATTATCTCTCATTCCTCTCTGAATTTTGTGTGGATAGTATTACTTTGATCATCACTTTATTTTTTAATGAGTACATATTTTTTAAGAATCATTGCATTTTTTAGCTTTATTTATTTATCTAGCTTGTGTTGAGTGATGAGGTAGCTACATATCTGACATTAAAAATGTACTAGCTGCTCTTCTACTATTGAATAAATATACTGCACTTAGTTTTTCTCTTTTCAAGTTTTTAGATACTTATTTATAGAAAGTATAGACTTTGCTATTTTTATTTGTCCTGATTTTATTGCCATGTGTGAGACAGGGATTTGAAATTAAGTTTTTAGGCCATGAAGTTTATTTAGTTGAGTTAAAATGATATTAAAAAGTTATTTGCAGTATTTTTGGAATTAAAATATCTAATTTTTCCAATTACCATTTTTTTTCTGAAATAAGATTCTTTTAGCTGTTGTTGAAAGCTAAATTTTCCATAAACATCTAATTATATAAATGAGCCACTCAAAACCCAAGGAATGTGAATGATGTTTTTAAAAGTAAACTGCTTTTTCATTATCTGGTTTTGTTACTGAGCAAACTGCACTTCTCTTAATTCATTTTATTTTAGTCATCTTTTTCTGCTTTATTCAGTTTATATTTTTCTTTAGACTAAAATCATTATTCATGAAGTTCATTTCATTACAAAGTCATTCTTTTTATTATGTTTTATGCCAGAAAGAGGAAACGAACTTGTAAAGGAATCTGAAAATTACATGTATATTGGACTTTTCTGATGTACACAGCGTTGAACAAATTTTTAACTTTCAAAAGTGATACTCCAAGAACCAGTTCCATTATCTAAAATTATGAGATTAAAATTAGTTTTATTCTGTTTAGTTTCATTTATTTATTTTTTATTGTTTAAAGTATTATAAATAGTAGTAAATATGTCTCATTTTCCCCCTAGTAACCTCCCCTTGGCCTCCCCATCCCCTGGCAAATGCCCTCATCCCCCCCTCCCCCATTGTCTGTGTCCATTGGTAACGCTTATATGCATGCATAAAAGTCCTTTGGTTGATCTCTTACATCCCCAACCTTCCCCTGCCTTCCCGCTGAAGTTTGACAATCTGTTCAATGCTTCTTTGTCTCTGTATCTATTTTTGTTCATTAGTTTATGATGTTCTTTATATTCCACAAAGGAATGAGGTCATGTTATATTTATCTTTTGCTGACTGGCTTTTTTCGCTTAGCATAATAAGGTCTATCCAGGACTACCCATGCTGTTGTAAATGGTAAGAATTCCTTCTTTTTTACAGCAGTGTAGTATTCCATTGTGTAGATGTACCAAGGCTTTCTAATCCACTCATCTGCTGATGGGCATTAAGGCTGTTTCCAAATCTTACCTATTGTAAACTGTGGTGTTATGAACATAGGGGTGCATATATCCTTTCTGATTGGTGTTTCTGGTTTCTTGGGATATATTCCTAGAAGTGGTATTACTGGGTCAAAGGGCAGTTCCATTTTTAATTTTTTGAGTAAATGCCACAGTAGCTGTACCAGTCTGCATTCCCACCAGCAGTATACCAGGGTTCATTTTTCTCAGCAACCTCACCAACACTTGTCTTTTGTTGATTTGTTGACCATAGTAAGAAGAGATGGTATCTCATTGTTGTTTTGATTTACATCTCTCGGATGACTAGTGACTTTGAACATGTTTTCATATGTCTTTTGGCCTTCTGTATTTCCTCTTTTAAAAAGTATCTACTTAGGTCCTTTGCCCATTCTTTGATTGGATGTTTATCTTCCTTTTGTTAAGTTGTATGAGTTCCCTGTAAATGTTGGAGATTAAACCCTTATGGGAGATAACATTGGCAAATATGTTCTCACATGCAGTGGGCTTTCTTTTTGTTTTGTTGATGATTTCTTTTGCTGTGCAGATGCTTTTTATTTTGATGTAGTCCCATTTATTTATTTTCTCCTTACTTTCCATTGCCTGATTTGGTAAAGATATTGCTACGACAAATGTCTCCTATTTTGCGGTCTATGGATTTTTCTAAAATTTTTATGGTTTCCAGTCTTAATAGCTACAAAAAAAAAACTTGATGGAAGGTTTCAACAGTAGACTATGAAAAGCAGAGGGCCAAATATATTTCATTTTTGTTAGGTCATGGCATTTGTAAATTTTCAAGCCCTCTTTAAACTTTATATTGGCATACTTATTTTATATGTCAACTTTTTAATTGATATATGCACATTCATTATTTTAGTCACTTGAATAAATGAAATAAAACATATTTTAGACTAATTCAAAGGAATCAACTCTGCAGAAATAAGAGAGAGGGAAAAGAAAGCACCAACGGTACAAAATTTAAAGAGGCATTTGTTCTCAATGTCACAGGAATCAGAGTACTTAAATATGTTTCTAAGTTACTGTTTCACACAACAAACCTCCTTTAACAACTCCTTTAAGTAGCCAACACTTTATATGCACCAGGTAATAATACTTTGTGACAGACAGTTAATGTGTTGACTCATAATTCCGTATAGTTAAAATATTGCATATTAAAGCTTTAGATAGATCTAATTTTCAAAGCCCTATCTTTAAATCATAGTGTAACACCACTGTATTTTCAAGAACATGTAGTGCGTGACTGTGATGGCATTTCTCTATGTATCCACCCTTTGACTTTTCTCATTTCTCTGGATGACCCTGAGGCGAGCTTGTTGAGTCTAGTAGCTCTAAATGGCATCTTGACGTCAGTGTCGGCTAAATCCATACCTTTGACCCTGGCCTCTTCCTGGACCTTGGAGTCACCTCTTGGGTTGCTTAACCTCACGTACACTTGGATATATAATAGTCTTCAAACTTCACATGTGCAAACAAGACTCCTGATTCCTATCTCTTATCTGCTCCACTCTCCATCAGTACAGTCCAATCTGTGGTCCTGCCCTCACTATTCTCTAGACCCATTGGCCTTTCTATTCCTTGACCATGCCTTCCGGAGCCTCTTCCTCCTTATCTGCACACACTTGGTTCTTTTCTGATACCTAGGTCTTAATTACTATCACCTCAGATATGCCTTCCTGTCCCTCAATTCAAAGGAGCTCTGAACTAAGCTTTGGTAACAGTCTGCAGATTTTGTTTGTCTTCTTGGTTGTTAATGTTTTGTTAATTTGACTTTGACAGCCAGGTTGGAGGGTTGGCAAAACTCTTATCATGGTTAAGATTGACATTTAGTTCAGATGATTAAAAATTAGAATCTTGTTGCGTTATTTGGATAATATCCATAGTTGAATCCATACCACAGAATTGCTGTGTTAACTCTCCTGGTAGGTAAGTTAAGATTTTAATTTTCAAAGGGCATTTACAAAGCAGATAGTATATAAGGGTTGTGTCCTTTGGGGTTTTAAAAAGAAAGGTAGAAAAAGAACGTGGTGTCTCTTGACAAGCGATGAATATAACTTTTAACACAAGCTGCAATAAAATAACAGATGAATATTTCAGCTGATCTTGTGAAAGTGCACATTACAAAGCCTGATTGATTTTTACTCCCTAGCTTGACAATATTTAGACTGGTTCATAACATATAGTATCTAAGTTGCTGGGAAAAGGGCACACACTAATACTGTTAGTTCTGTCTTTTGGGAAAGTAATTGGCAGAATTCTTTTAAAAAAGTAAGAATGTGTATTCTCCTTGATATCACTCCCGCATGTAGACATCTAAAAAATATAATATTTTGTAGACAAATATGTGCCAGTATTTTAACTATAACATTGTAATAGCAAGCCATTGGTAAATACTCTAATTGTTCATCAACAAGGAAGTGGTTATATAATTCTTTTTTACATTAATAGCATGACATACTGTGCAGCCATTCAAAAGAGTGCGGTCAAGTTGTGTACATATTGGCTTGGAAAAATGTTTATGACAATGTTAAAAAGCAAATTGCAGAACAACATGAGATTATCCCAGGTTTGTAATGGGTTGTGTTACAAATCTGGGATGTGTTATGCAAATATATGTATGAATAAGACTGTGTCAACATGTTAATAAAACATGGAATGGTACACAATAGGCTTTACAATGGGTTATCTCATCGGTTAAAATAAAATCTCAGGGGCATGAGATGGGTTATGTCAAGGTTGGAGTGAGAAAGAGGAAGGCAATGGAACTTTACAGAACTGAGTTATTTGCCTTGTGACAGTTAGCATGTATCACTTTAATACTCTGGAAAACCCAAAAAATTTTATCCAGCTCTTTGGTTGAAAAAAGAAGAAGAAGCTACATTAAAAAGAATGGCTCAAGAGGCTGTGAAAGTGTATGAATATTATACTTTTCTGTTAGTCACCGATCTGTTACTCTGGCTCTTTCTTCATTTGATAAGAATGTCTGAAAGGTGTTTCAAATAATAACTTCTTTTTATGTAGCATGACACTCCATGACTCTGAAGATGAATGATGATATCTCAAGCAGACAGAGGTTATGACTTCAAGTAGAGTGGGAAACAGCCGGCCAAGAGCCAACGAATTCCTAGGCAACCAGGGGCCTGTTTCCACACAGATAACCTTAGTCATGAGCACTGCGGGGAGGACCCTCCCTCCTCTCCCGAAAAGTGATGATATCAGCAGATTATTGTAAAGCCCAGTGTTGTTCTGATATCTGTGATACATAACTAAAAAAGGGGAAATGTTTCTGGAAGTACACTGTGGCTTGAACTTTGAGCTTTCCAGCCCAGAGCACAGCACAGTTCTGGCAGGTGAGTGATTGGGCAGGAGGAACCTTGTGTTTCTTTTTGTTTGTGTCTTCATTTTTCTCTTGTAGAATGAGTAGTTATTCTGTGGGATCGATTACATTACGATTGGCAGTTAAGTGTTAGACTTAATTTTGTACATGTCTTTATATTTGACTGAAAGGCTTTCCAATGCATACATAGAAAGATTATCCTCTTATAAATCTGCAAGTTGTTTTAGCCATGTTAACCTTAAAAGTGTGCTCAAAATTACTAAACAAATGTATCTGAAAGGTTAAAATAAGATATAATTATAGAAACTATTCTTATCAAGTGAGAAAAGAGCCAGAATAATGATTGACTAACAGAAGATTGTAATAGTTAATAATTTTTTTTCCCCAATCGGGGTCCAAGCGCTCCAAATTATCCGGTCTGAATCTTTCAGCTGAAGGCTGTTGTCCCATTTTGCACATCAGATTAGATGAGCCAATGAATAAAGAAATCCTAGAAAGCTGTATACCAAAGGTTCTTTGGGGAATCTTCGCTGATAATTTTATTCGTATACCTTCGGGATGACCTGAACTTGATGTAGATAAAAATGAAATCTTACACTAGGCTCATCAACTCAATTTCAAATAAAAGTCGATTAGGGATGACAATGCCTCAATTTCAAATGACTAAGCAGTATGGCGGGGGTTACAGGTGAAGCTGATGCCCAGGAGGGGTTGGGAAGAGAGGGTGTCAGCCAAGAGGCCTGCTCTCCACTGGTCGGGTCACACTAATCTCCGGCGTGATTGTCAAGTGGTCGAGTTCATACCAGCTGATCTGGGCAGGTGGGTTTGCCTGGTGATACAGGCCTCCAGCAATCTGAGGAATGTTCCAGGGCTTCTCCGTCTACACTGTGCTATGCGAAGCCACTGGGGGTGGGCGGGCCACAGCTGTGGACGCATGTCCTTTGTGTCAGCCACCTTGTTGTTTTCGCGTAGAAATTTTGTTTTTTTAAAGAGTAAATACTGCCAAATTAAAAAAAAAATGAGAGAAAGGGCATATTTACTTTGGAGTAGCGAAGTCAGTAGGAATAAGCTATAGATATTTGAACACTGGTCCCTTGGAAGTAACAGCCTTATTCCGAGTACCTCAGAGAGCAGAGAGAGGGCGATTGAGTCAGTGCTTCACGTTCCAGATGGCTCTCTTAGTAATGGGTTGCCCCAAAATAAAACCAGCTGTCCTTCAAATTCCTCCTCATCACTGGAATCAGGACATGGAAAAGGAATCTTAATAACCAAGAGGAATTTGTACTAAAATCCTTCCTCAGCCTACAGTTAACTCCAAGAGCTAGTGTGTGTGTGTTGCATATACACAGAATGTTATAGTGTGTGTATTTTACCTCAAAAGTTTTAAATTAAAAGTTTCTTCTTTGTGCATTTTCTTTCACTTTTAGCAGGTAACTTTTATGCTGAATTAGAGATTGGGCAGGTAACTTTCTTGGAAAAGATAAACCTGGGGATTCTAGACTGTGGAAGGTACAACATTTTCTGCCAATTTCAAATAATTCTTTAAGGAATTTTCCTTTTCTTTTCAGCAAGTAGAACATGTGTTCTTTGGCACCATTCTTACTAAGATGGCAAAAGCATAGTATTCAGTAAGTAAAGAATTTGGAAAAGAATTCCCCAAAAGAGGAAAGGCTATTTTATTTCAGTTTTTTTTTTAAATATGTTTTTTATTGATTTTTTTACAGAGAGGAAGGGAGAGGGGCAGAGAGTTAGAAACATCGATGTGAGAGAGACAACCGGTTTCGGCTTATTTCAGTTTTAATGTGATGAATAAGTCTATTTTACAGCGTGAGGGCCAGCAGGGGAGGTTAGGTGAGAAAATATATTCATCCCACAATGAGCATGAGGGCACAATATTAAAACCATCCTTTTTCCTCTACTGAACTAAGATGATGACACACCTGAAAAGAATATGAGGTCATTTGTCACCTTATGGATAATGGCTATCATCAGTTCAGATTTACCTTTTTAACCATTTTCTGAAAACAAAACATTTTTAGAAAAGGAATAAAGTAGTCCAACAGGGACTACGTTGCCACCATATTTTTATGGTTAAAAAAAAAGTCATTAAATATTTATAGCCATGCCGAAACCGGTTTGGCTCAGTGGATAGAGTGTCAGTCTGTGGACTGAAAGTTCCCAGGTTCGATTCCAGTCAAGGCCATGTACATTGGTTGGGGGGGCACATCCCTAGAAGGGGGTGTGCAGGAGGCAGCTGGTCGATGTTTCTCTCTCATCGACATTTCTAGCTCTCTATCCCTCTCCCTTCCTCTCTGTGGAAAATCAATAAAATATATTTTTTTAAAAATTAAAAAAAATATTTATAGCCAATTAATACTTTTAGATAAGCTTCTTTTTCATAAAAAACAGATTGAATTATGACACTTTGTACGTGAAAATATATTGGGGTACAGACCTGGCTGGAGTGGCCCAGTGGGTAGGGCATCTTCCCGTGCACCGGGGGGCTGCAGGCTTCATCCCCGGCAGCGTGCAGGAGGCAGCTGATCGAATGCTCTGCTCTCTCATAGATAGTTCCCACTCTCTCCCCTCACCCTCCTCCCTTCTTCTCTCTCTGAACACCAATTTAAAATCTTAAAAAAATATATTGGGGTACAGCCATTTCTAAACTGGCTTCATCTTAAACTTGTGGTGTAGAAATGATACACTTTTTAAAAAAATTTACAAACTTTTCTTTAACAAATCAACTGTAATGAGTCAGAAAAGAGGCCTCCTACTAATATATTCTGCTCCAAGCTTGGTGTTGCTAGTTCAGATAAAGTATTTGCACTAGAGCCCAGGGAATGGATTGTGCCAACGCACTTGAAATTCAGATTTTCATACTAATCACTATTATTGATCTGGGCAAAGCTACAAGAATGAGCTAATGCTCACAATTTTTGCAAATCCCCAAACAGAAGGATCTTTTTAGGAGGTTCTTTACCTGCTCTAATATTTCAAGAATATTGTTAAAGTGAAAATGAAAAAAAAAGAGAACATACTCTGAATGAGAATCTTAATCACTGATTTTAAACACATGCACAGTTCCTTCCTTTACTTATTATTTTCCTTAAATATATGCACATAAATATAGCATGGATTCGTGCACCAGTGGGGTTCCTTGGCCTGTCCTGTGGAGGGTTTGAGCTCTCCAACATCCCCTGAGGGGTCCCAGGTTGCAAGAGGGCACATGCCAAGCTGAGGGACCTCCATCGGTACACGAATCTGTGCACTGGGCATCTAGTTTCAGAATAAAATTATATCTAAATGTGCATCCATTTCTTTTAAAAAATTCAGACATACTTGGCATATAACCTTATAGTATGCATCCATTTCTTTTATTCAAAGCGGTGTCTATTTACAAATACGATGCTATCTAGGATTGTGCTGACACAGAAGAGGTTTTCAGTAAATGATCAGTGTCTGAATGAACTTGCTCTCCCAGCTTTCCTTCTGTGACTTTGGGCATTCTTTAGCAGGATAAATCCAGCGGATAGATCTTAGGGTTAGGTATTTTTAATCAAAGCCTCCCCCCTCCCAATATTATTATAGCAAGTTAAACATTTGTGAGAGCATTATAGTACCTAAAGGATTTACATAGAGAACATACAGTTATTATTGCTACTCTTAGACATATTTAAAAACTAAGGCTACATCATTAATATCATAATAATATTTGAGCATTATGTGTGTGTATCAGGTTTTTTTTTACATGTATATCAGCCTCTTTTCAAAGTCCTGCCTATGCAGAGCGAAGTCATGGATCTTGGTGTTCAGGAGACCACCATGATACAGATAGGAAACAAGGTGATAACATGGTTAGATAGAATTGCAAAGTTTACCAAGAGCTAATAAGAGCCCTCAGAAAAGTTTTCATGGGGGAGGTAATGTCTAAACTGGTTTTTAATGTTTTCAAAACTAGTGAGTCAATCCTTCTATCTTCGTGAAAGACCAGCTATTTGAGAGGGCACTTCATAAAATTTTACAATAACTATTTGTGCCAAAAGAAGAAAGTGGTCACTCTAAATGAGTAAATAACCAGAATAGTATATTTATTTTTACTCTATTCCAAGGGCTGAGCCTCTTATGGAAACACAGTTTTCCTAAGTGCCAAACTAATCTAATCACTATTAACATGTATAGTTAAAAAAAATAAGTATTGGGTTGAAAATATAAAAACGTGATTGCCTTGTGAATTTTTTCCCCCAGCTATTACCCCCTTTTCTTTTGGGAGATTTTCCCCACATTTATCCCATGACCACCAGTATCTTAAACTTTTTATCTTGGTTTATACTTTTCCAGCTAAGTCTACAAACATGTTCAGAACAAACAGAAATTTCTTTTCAAAACTAACCAAACCCCCTCCACCCTCATTAATAGCTTTTCCTCTTCTAGGAAAAATTTCATTTGTCTTTCCCTTCATTTCTGAATGTCTTGAAAGAGTAGTCTACATTTTGAATTTATTACTTCACCATGCTTAAAAAATAGATTATTTTATTTTGGGGATGCGTTAGGTGTATCATCTTGTGTGTGTGTAAACAATTATGTTATGATTTTCTAAAGATCTCTTGAGTGGCCTGTGCTTCTCCAAAGGTTTTTATTTTAAAAAATTTAATAGATGGAACATATTTGCTGCAATAATATTTGTTATTAAGGGGACAAGAAAACATGTTCTTCATAGACAGTTTTAGGATAATATTGGGTCACAAAATAAGATGACTAATGATTTAGAATTTAGTCTGTTTACTTTTTTAAGTCCAGTTTTAGACTATCCCTTTTTGTAGCAAGGTTTTCATATTCTTCAAAATGACTTTTTGGCTGTCTCTGACTTCTTAGCAGCTTCTATCACTTCTTTGCTTTTTATTCCTCATTTAAATCAGATTTGCATCCTGGTTTGCCTTGGTGGGGTCTGGTTCCCATTCCTGTTCCTTTCCCGTGGAAGGCTTTTCAATATTCCTATCGTATCTTAAAATCTTCTATATGACAGCTGTTAGGATATTTAATTCAAAATGGTTGGTTGAAGTGAAACTGAAAGATTTATCTTTATTGTCTGCTCATTGTGTGTGCCTGGCTTTACTATATTTTATATCTGCTATAATTATGTTTGAAGTCGCCTTGCACTGGTGATTTTTGGCAGATTCACATTTAAAACTCCCATTTGTGGGAAGCAGAGATACATAGGATAAAAATTTAGTGCTGTAAGCACAAATTATCATTGTTTGGGTCAGAACATACAGTTTAACATGCTTTGTTAAAATAGATGTCTTTTAGCTCTTAGGACAGAATATATATACTAAATTGCTTTTGTTATTCATATGGTTAGATTTGAAATCTAATAAAATTGATCATGTGGAATTTTATTTCCCCTATTATGAAAGAACTTTCTATTTTTTTTCAAAAGTAAGACCATAGTTACTTTAAAGTATTTTAAATTTTAGTAACCCTAGTTAAAAATGAAATCAGAAAATAAGTGATGGGCTATTTCAGATTAAAAATACAAATGAATCCTGTATTGTTTGAGAGGAAAATGTGGCGTTTGAAAAATATTTAAAATAATCAAAATCTATGGTGGATTTTATTTAAACTTGAAATGCACCTACCAGAGCATCAAGGAATTTTTTGATGTATCTGAA
Source organism: Vespertilio murinus (assembly GCA_963924515.1). Lineage (NCBI taxonomy): Eukaryota > Metazoa > Chordata > Mammalia > Chiroptera > Vespertilionidae > Vespertilio > Vespertilio murinus. The sequence goes on along the minus strand of OZ004705.1, from coordinate 175,686,752 downwards.
CTAATGATGAAAAAGTTGGTTCGATATCAATGCCGCTGCTAACTTGGCTCTGAGTAACTTGATCCATCAGTAACGTGAGTTTAATGCTGACTCTGAAATAAAATTTCGCAAAGATATTCTTTTACCAGTATAGTCAGAAATACCTGCTCAGTGGGTGCTGGGGCTTTGTTCCCTGTGGATTCCAGTAGGAGGAGACCGTTAATACACCTGGTTTTGAATCAGCTGCAGGATCTTTTAGATTCTATTTCTGGCAAAGTCAGGCCGAGGATGGTTAGAAGTGGTCAGACTGGAGAGATGATTTCTGTCTTTCTGACTGCATATCCCCAATGTTATTTGATCAGACATTAACTTCATTTCTCATTAATTCAGTAGATGAATGTGGCAGGCTGGAAATTCTTCATAAGTTGAGAAAGAATCCTGTGAATTTGGTTTGTTATGCTGAATTCTCTTTCTGTAAATTTAACATATATTAGGATAGCAGATTTTCAAAAGCTAATAAATTTTATAGTATCTGTCAAGGAGCCTGTGGGTAGCAGCACAAAGGAATTTCATTGCAGAAATGGTTACAATATTTAAATATTAAAGACAACCTAAATCTCCAACAGCAGGGGATTAGATAAATTATGGTATGTTTATATAGTAAAATGGAACATGTTTTACTAACTTTATTTTTTTTCAAATGTTTAGTGAAATGGGATAAAGATTAAAATGTTAATTGAAAAGAGCAGGATATCACACTATGAGTAGTATGGCTTTTTTAAACATTTGAGTTTAAAAAAACACAGAGCAGAATAGAAAGAAACACAGTGAGATAGCAATCTCTGTGTTCATAAGACTCAGATATCCTGCTTTTTAGCATAACTTTTTTTCCAACAATAAGTATTCACTGCTTTCATAGTAATGTAAGATTAATGCATACTCATTTTTTGCAGTTTTATATAAGGATATGATTATAATACTCATTTGTTACATATATATGTGTGTATGTGCAAATATAACATAAACATGCAATGCACATTGGTTATATATGTTTATAAAATCGCCTAATCTTCATTCTAGTAGTTAAGATTTTTGCATAAGAAAACTGTTTTCAATGGTGGTAACGCACCCTGAAAACAGGAAATAACACTTCATCTCTGTTAGGTTGCCTAGAATTAAAACTGAAAAATACTACTTTTGGTGAAGATATAAACAACTGGAACTTTCAGACATTGCTGGAGCAAGTGACAAATTATACAGCCACCTTGGAAAATAGTTCAGTAGTTTCTTAAAAGTAGATGTTTCTTAAAAGTTCATGGTTTAATAATTATATCAGTGATTATTTATTAGAAGGAAATGAAAACAATTGCTCACAAAAAGACTTCTATAAAAATTCCATAATATTACTCATAATAGTCCCAAACTTGGGAAAATCCAAATGTTTGTCAGCAGACGACTGGATAAACAGACTTCGGTGTAGTGATAAACTAGACCACTACTCTGCAACAACAACAGGAAGGAACTTCTGATACATGCAGCAATGTGAATGGGGATCTCTCAAATATGTGGAACAAAGAAAAGAGAGAGGGTGCATAGTCGGTGATTTTATTCAGATGGAATTCTAGAATAGGCAAAACTAAGCTATATTGACAGGGATCAGAATAGTTGTCGCCTTCAGAGAGCAACTGAGTGGAAGGAGGCACAGTGAGATACACTGGGTTGATGGAAACGTTCCAAAACTTGGTTGGGATATAGTTACATAGGAGTATGCATCTGTCAAAACCCACTGAACAGCACACTTAAAGTATGTACACTTTACTGTATGCCTATTATACCTCCAAAAAATATCCGCTAATTGGAAAAGTACTGTTACTAGTTCTAGAATACAGTAAATGGAATGACAGTGTCCCCAGAATAATCAGGACTGTACCAGCGATATAAAGTACTAACTAAGAGCTTTAAAAGCACCTTCTTTGTTGTATTTTCTAGGTTTTTTCTTTGGTTTTGGCCAGCAGGAAAAGAATATTTGGTTTTATTCTATATGGTTTTGTTATGCTTTATTGAAATATTTTCAGTACTTAGGAATATTCTTTTATGTGTGGGGGAAGGGGGGTGTAGAAGAGAATTCTGCAAATGATACGTTTCTCCTAGCTCACATGTAAGCTCCCACTTCACCCTTCTTTAGCCTCTGCACACATTCAAAAGTTCAGGTTATTCAGCCTTTGCCTGGCAGCTTTGTTTCCTTGAGAGCTCATTTCCTCCATTTAATAAAAACGCATGCAATGAGCATTGTATCATTTTTTCCTATTAGTCATGTTTTTCATACATATATCAGATTTTGCTTTTTAATGAAGATCTTACTGGAGACTTATTGATATTTTTTGGCTTGTTACCATTCATAAAATTGAAAGATAAAAAGGGTGGCCCAAGAAAACTTACTCGATTTGCTGTAAAGCATTTTTGTTCTGCTCATTGTGTGTTATCTCCACAGAACTGCTTATCATTTATTATCAAGCGATCCGTGCTCTTTTTCACAAACACATTCTATCTGTGAAAAACGCCACAGATCTTTTTTGGTAAATTTGATGCGCAGCACATGAAAAGCACGGACCGAAAAGTACATTTCAATCAAACACTTGAAAATTCCAACCTAAGGGTAGACGCAGCACCTGGTGAGTGGTTTCAGAGGGGTTATTTGTTCTGCCCTGGGCACGGACGTGAGAGGTGTGCTTGGATAATGGTGGGTTGAAAGCATCCGTCAAGACAGCCTCATTTCTGAAGATGCACCTGCTCTGACTGCATCTCCGGATAAAGGTCACTGTTTGCCTAACTAGGTTTTAATGAGAATGTGGCCATTGATGGGAGCCGAGTAACGGGAGCCATAGTCATCAACTGTTAATATCAAGGTCCTGGATGATGCACAAATTATTCAAAAGCATCTGGTGGAAGTGAGAAGGTATTCTTATTGGATGGGTAGTTTGAGGAAGTATTATGTATAATTCAGTAAATTTAGTTTAAAAAATGGTATGATATTCAGACTTTAATAAATATTACAAAAGGGTGGGATCCAACTTTTACCTTAAAGCCTGACCTCATTTCTGAGTTTCGGACAAGCAGAGGTTCTGCTGCAGGACCGATGCTACTAGTTATGATGTCATTGGCTCTAGCGATTGAACAGGACAGCATTCTATTTTCTTAAAAGCCTTCATCTACTATAGAGATACTTGGAAGACCAAAGCCTATCTGATAATGAAATGGGGAACATTTATGGAGGTTCTACCTTGTGAAGCCCCTACTTCTGTTGGGTTCCTGTTACCTGCGCAATGCCTTAGGAAGTTCCGTCAGACAGAAACAGGGTCACCTCATGTGTTTCTGTTCTCCCAAGGAGTAGAAAACAGTTGCTTCATAAATTTTGTCCACTTATATTTTTGTTTATGCTGCAAGTGCAATGATACAATAATTGTTACTTTCTCTAGGCTGGAGCCAAGAGACTCGCCACTTTATTTGAACTTTAAGTAGGCTTACATTTATATACCAATCTTTTGACATAGAGGTAAGTTCTTTTCTTTGAGGATACATCTGCTCATTGGAGCTCAGTGTTATCTCTCCTGCGCCAATTTTGCCTAAATGTATCATCAGTGATTTTTAGTTCTGATTTTTTTTTTTACAGTGGAAGGAGATTGCTCATGAAGTGATAGGGACATAGAATCCTATTTTTCAGACTTTTGCCATCAAATCATCTATTTTTTCCTTACCTTTATAAAAATTTTCCTAACCATTCAACCAAGGTTTCTCAAGCCCATATGTTATTTTATGTTCATTATTTTATTGGTTTATGTAATATGCAATCACATTTGTAGTGGAATATGAAGGACAACTAGCAAAATATCGTCTGGGAACAAACAATCTAATAAGAGCAACTCAAGTCATGGGAGTGCTGTTCACAGGACTGTTAGTTTGAATATTTGGCTTGTTGTATCATTCAGTATGCTTTAAGGAGAGGCTCATGCGAGTAGGTCAACTGGGGAATCAGTTAAGTGCAGGTTGGTTCGGGGAGCTTTTCAGGAACCTCTGTGCAGCAGTCTAAGCTCTTTTCATCTGGTTCCACTGAGTCACTGATATCATTATTTTTCGTCCTTTCAGAATAAACATCCCAGAGGTGTCTTTGACTCTTCTTTAGCAACACTTCTCTGAGATCTAATCCATTGCTAAATCTTGGAGAATCTCTTGCATCTTTCTGTTTTTTGTTGTTGTTTGTTTGTTTGTTTGTTTTTAATGCTCTTCATTCTAACGCAGACCCTTACTGCTTCTTGTCTTACTTAACCTTTGTAACCTGTTGTCTCCTGTCTTTCTTTGTAATTGACTAATAAACCACTTTCATATAAATATTTCTTAAAGTGTCTTTTGCTCTGGAACCTTGGAGAGCTTTCAGTCACTGATTTAAGCACTGCCTACATGGATTGACAGTCCAGGTCTTACCCTATGTCTCCTCAACCAATGTTTTCTAAGCTATATCTAAGTTTTCTTACTTAGGATCTAAAAAATAAACAAATTGGAAACAAATTTTTTTTCTGATATTTGATGTGCTTCCCTACCTCCAAATATTTCTTTACGCCATTTCCTCAACCGAAATAGCTTTTCTCTTTTTTTGCTACCTACTACCGTGCTCTCCATCTCAAGACCTGTGCCTCTTCATGGGGAAAGCATTTCAAATGAGGGTGGAAAGATGGGCAGTTTCTTTCCTTATCTGTAATGCATGCATATACTCACATAACCACCTGTTGGATACCATTTTATAGGTGGACATGGAGTCAGAAAGTATTTTCTAAGTCTTTCTTCATCTCTTCTTTAGGATTCTATAGCAATTTGTACTTACTCAGTATTTTGTTGCCATAATTGTATTTTATGATTATTAATGTTTGTATTGTCTTCTGTATTATGTATGAAAAGTAGAGAGCATGTCCTCTTTACTTCTGTATTCTGTCCAAAACTGAGAGAGTGTAGATACTGCAATACAACTGAATTAAAGCACGTTATTTTAAGAGAAACATTTGAAATTAGGGTTACCCATCTATTCTTCAGTTTTGATGTGAAAGGCACAAAAGCTAAGGTGTGACAGAATAGAGAAGGTACAACCATGCTTTTTATTTATCATAATGAAACAGACTTACGTGAATTATTCAGAGTGTTGCAAACCCTGATGGTTCATTCTACATTTTATTAATTTGAACTCTGTTGATGCATGCACAAAATTACATACTACCTAAAAAGAAGTTGGGAACATGGGAACATTGGACTTCATAGAACAACATGGCTTAAAGGCTAGTGTCATGAAGTTGGCCTTTTCCTGTCTTTGAATGACTGAAGTATCCCTGTGGTAGGTGGATTCTCCCACCACATCCTCCACTGTAAACTGCCTCCCTCCCCTCTTCCAGAAGGAGAGGAGGAGAGGGACTATGCTTCTTGCAGCTCTACCTTCTTATTCTTTACATCTCCCCCGTGGGACAGAGTTTAGAAGAATCGTGGATTGAGGCTCTAGGGTATTAAGTGGATTTGGCACTCTGCACTACTCTTAACTTTGTTTTAGCTCCGTTATGAATTGGCCTGGGATTTTAACTGAATTTTATTTCCCTGGGAAAAAGAATTCTAAAATCGATATAACCAACTGAAGACTTAGTTTTTGCAATATAAGGAGTTAATACATTTTGGACTTGGTATTTTTGACTTCCTAAGGCCAAATATTTCAAAACTCATTATATTTTTTGGCATATTCTTATAACTCAAATGGATATATCCTTATTATGAATTATTTAGAAACATATAATCATTGCTTTAAATGTTTATCAATATATCTAATATGCTTCTCATTTGATTTATAAATTTTAAAAATTTATAATTTTTTTGTCTCTCTTATAATTGGATTTATTATGCTGAAATTTAAATGTAGATTTCCCCCCCTCCTAATCCTCACCCAAGGAGATGTTTTTATTGATTTCAGAGAGAGTGGAAGGAAGAGGGAGAGAGAAATATCCATTAGATTGCTTCTGAACACAACCCAACTGGGGATTAAACCTACTACCTGGGTATGTGCCCTGACAGGCAATGGAACCTGCAATCTTTTGGAGTACAGGACAATGCTCTAACCAACTGAGCCATACAGGCCAAAGCTAGATGTTTGATTTTTAAAAATAATTCGTGAGACAACAAGATGGCGGCAGAGGTAAAAGCCTAACTGCAGCCACACTCAACAATTTCAAAAAAATACAACTAAAATATAGAGTGGACACTATCCAGAACTACAGGAAAGTTGACTGACTGGAAATTCTACAACTAGAAGGAAAGAGAAAACCAGAAGGAAAACCAGAGGAGCTGTAAAAGCCTGAGGTACGGAGACACGGTGTGCGCGGGGAGAGGACAGAGCCGGAGAGGAGGGGCGGCTGAGTGCCTGGCTGGTGTTCCCTTGCGGGAAGGACATAAAAGCTCTGGACTGTGCTGAACCCCAACTCCGACTGCACTGAACCCCAGTTCTGGGCGAGACCCCGGGGGTCCCAGGCTCACACAGAGGGAATCTGGGCTGTAAGGCGGAAGCTCAGCAGAGTGGCAGCGAAAGGCAGAGCCCCGGAGTCGCGCACATTGCGCGCAGAGGACAGACTGTTCGCTGAGCTGCTGAATTGCCCCAGCGGGAAGGACTCAAAAGCTCAGGACTGTGCTGAGCCCCAGTTCTGACTGCACTGAACCCCAGTCCTGGGCAAGACCCTCGGGCCCCAGCCTCATACAGGGGGAATCTGGGCTGTAAGACAGAAGATCAGGGGAAAAGGCGAAAAGCAGAGCCCCTGAGTCGCGCACATTGTGCGCACAGAGGACAGACTGTTGTTTGGGCCGCGAGATCGCCCTAGCGGGAAGGAGACATAAGCTCCGGACTGTGCTTAACCCCACTTCCAACTGCTCTGAACCCCAGTTGTGGGCTTGTTGGGGGAGAGACTAGACTGTCTGGTAGCGGGCGAAGCTCTAGGGCGCCTTTCTCTCAGAGGTGCTTGCAGAGAGTACCAAAGGACACTGAGGAACACTGAGACTCAGGAACCTCAGGGCGGGGCTAACAGGAAGCCAAGGCTGTAGGCTCCACCCTGAGACTCTGCCCCTTCCAAGCTGAACTCAGAGAGGCTTTTGCAGGTTTCCAAGTCTAGTGGAATAAGGTTGTCTCCTGGCATAGACACAGCTGATCCTCCCAACCTACCAACTCAGGGAAGCAGCGAAAATGCCGAAACAAGGAAACAGATCACAAATGAAAGAAATGGAGGACAAAAAGCGACTGGATATAGAATTCAAAGCCACGCTTATAAGGTTGTTCAACAATCTCTTAGAAAAGGCCGATAAAATAAATGAGACCTATGAGGATATGATAAGGGATCAACAAGAAATAATGAAGGGTCAACTAGAAATAAAGCATACAATCTCTGAAATAAATAATATTATACAGAGTCCTAAAAACAGATTGGAAGATTGCAAGGATCAAGTCCAAGATTTGGAACACAAAGAGCCAGAGGACACTCCTCCACAGAAGCAAGAAGACAAGAGAATCCAGAAAGTTGAAGATAATGTAAGAAACCTCTGGGACAACTTCAAGCGAACCAACATCAGAATTATGGGCATCCCAGAAGATGACAGAGAGCAAGATACTGAAAACATATTGAAAGAAATAGTGACAGAAAACTTCCCCCACCTGGTGAAAGAAATAGACTTACACGTCCAGGAAGCACACAGAACCCCAAACAAAAGGAATCCAAAAAGAACCACACCAAGACACATCATAATTAAAATTCCAAGAGCTAAAGACAAAGAGAGAATATTAAAAGCAGCAAGACAAAAGCAGGTAGTTACCTATAAAGGGGCACCCATACGACTGTCAGCTGATTTCTCAACAGAAACCATGCAGGCCAGACGGGAATGGCAAGAAATATTCAAGGTGATGAACAACAAGAACCTACAGCCAAAAATACTCTACCCAGCAAAGTTATCACTCAGAATCGAAGGCCAGATAAAGAGCTTCACAAATAAATTTAAGCTAAAAGAATTCATCACTGCCAAGCCAGAATTATATGAATTGCTAAAAGGGGTTCTTTAGGAGGAAGAAAATAAAGATAAAAATTATAAACAAACACATAACTATCAACAAGTGAGTCTAAAAACCAAGGGAAGTAAAAATCATGATGAACAATATTAACTGGTGAATATAATAGAATCAGAGGTTGGAAGGGGAGTGGACTGATGATTCTTGGGGAAATGGGGAGTGGAGTGGGGCGGGAAGAGACTGAACATAAACTGCACCTATGGATGAGGACAATGGGGGATGGGGAAAGGGCAGAGAATTGAATGGAAACTTGGTGTAGGGGAGCAATTGGGGGGGGGAATGAGGAACATTTGTAATAATATGAACAATAAAGATTTATTTAAAAAAAAATAAAAAAATAAAAAATAAAAAATTTAAATCCGGTAAAAAAAAAATAAAAATAAAAATAAAAATAATTCGTATTGGGTTGATATCAGAGATGATATTGTACCTTCTTATTAATTACTAGGAGATTTACCAAGAATAATAATTTAATAGAAATAAAAGCTTCACACATAAAGATGCTCACCTAATATTATCTGTAGGAAAAAACAAACACAAAAAACACCACACACGCACAAAGAACCACCTAAACTTCTATTAATACAAAGTGACTTTATGAATCACTTCAAGCTGATTATAACTGCAATGTAGAAATACATATAGGATTTAGAACAATAAAATACCAATATTAAATAGTATTTATGCTATATTTGCAAAATATGCATGCAAGCAGATGACTGAGAGGTGGCATGCAAGTATTAAAATAGGAGAAAGACTTAAGAATATCAGTTTTTTTCTCAAAATGTGTCTTTAAAGTAATTATATTTGTTTCTAAACAAGTTATTTCTGGGGACAGTAATTCAGGCTGATTTAAAGAAGTATGCATCAAGACAAATTTCTAGCTATGCTTTCTCTTTCTCTGCACACTCGCTCCTAATAAGAAAGTTACTGTTAATAAGTGATTCTCACTTGTGATATCATTTTCTTGCATTGCTACAAAATTTGTGAATTTTCAGAACTCCCACACAAAAATAAATGGGAGTGAAAAATTAACTAGATGTTTAGATAGAAAATTGGCTTATCTTATTAGGCCAAATTGTTTCTTATATGCAGTGTGATGATTTTTTTCATACTCTCAGCTTCTTTGCTTTTCTTCTTTTTGTCTTGAATTGTGTTTCAAGAAGAGTGTCACTCTGGATGCTATCTCGTTATCCGGAACAGAGATGTTTTTGTACCCCTTGACTCTTCACTGTTCTTTTTAGTGAATGATGCAGGGACAAGCTCATTCTATGAGACTGAGATCATCTGTTATTGAAACTCAGTTATTAGGTGGAGACAGAGACCTCATGGCTGAAGTGATCACAGAAGCATCTGTAGAAAGGCCCATACAGTTAGGTTGTGTGAGGGTTAATGGAGTGTGTGTGGTGGGGCGTCCACGGTTACTTGGCTGTGAACCTCTTTTGTAGACTTACGGGATTTGTATTTGCATGCATTTTTTAAATGAAAAATCATTTCACTTCAAGAACCCTTTTTAGATAACTTGACAGGTCATTCTTTCAGAAACTGATAGCATACAGAAAACTCTTAGTATGTTATGTAATGATTCAGTACCGAATCATGAGTATTGTGAAAGTATAATTTCTCATCTTGGTTTGGTTATGAAAGACTAGCATCCCATCTTGTTCTAATACTTTGTTCCAGTATTTATCCTTTGCTAATTAAGTTGTTTTCAGATGTAATGCAGTCATCAATGAGATATTATTATTTTTTGAATATTTTAATTTTTAAAGTCTCATAAAATAAAGGATGAGGCAAATGAACTACAGCTTCACTTACAATAGTGATAGTCAAGAAGAAAAAAAGGGGAATTTAGTGTGGTTTTTTTTAAAAAAAATAAATCTTTTAACGACAAAGAGGAACTGGAAGTACCTTACCAGCAACTTTTTGTATAAACTGAAAAATTCTCTAATTCAAATTTAAAGTTCAAATTCACCTTTTATATCGGGAAGTGTTGTTTCTGAACACTGTATGAAAATCAGTGCTAGTAAGAAACAGATATTATCAGTAGAGGCATAGGATAAATGTCTGTGGCTGAACACTGTGACTCAACTGAGTTTAAAAGTAAACTATTAGGCATTTGTAGGAAATATATATGTATTGTATTTTCTTGGTGATTGCATAAAACATGAGCCTGGTGGTAAAGACCTCTTACCCATCACCTTTCCCTCTGTTTCTGTTCTTTCTCCTCGAGAGGAATGGGTAATCAATCTCTGTTCATTTTATTGTTCAGAAGTCAGTTATTTTTATAAACTCTTTCCTTATTTTCCCACTGAATCCTCTTTCATTGCCTAACTCTTTAGAAAAATTTTGAGTTAAAATATGCTCTAGTCCCGACTCATTATAATGATCAACCGTTATAAACTGGTATAAAATTTAATTATCTCTAAAGAAAACAAAAGTCCTATATTTTGAGATGAAATCAAATTTAATCAGAATTACAGTAATGCTACTTCATTATGTGTATTGTTCCTTGGTGTATAAAGTATTTTTATTCAATTACTTCATCAGAGTCTTACAGTGTTCCAAGAAAAAAGCAAGGGAGTTATTAATCTTGTATACCAGAAAAGAAAACTGATTTTAAGAATAGTTCAGGGCAACTATGTAGAGTAAGAACCAGAAAGTAGTTCTGGCTCTTAGTCCAAGTTCTTTTCATTTTGTTAGAGGAAAATCGCCTAAGGACTTACAAATAATGAGCAAGCAAAGACTCTGAAGGTTCACACATGTTCACATGCTTACTCTTCTCCAATTAACTATACCCAGGAGTCAGGGTATGTATTTTATGCCTGATTTATTTTAGTACTCAACCAAAATGTTCCCACTGTTTTAGTTATAAGTATCACCAGAGTGGTTATAAGTACGCGTGATTCTCAAAGTTTGGTCTGATCCTGGGACCCATAGTTTCAGTGTTTCCTGGGAACTTGGTAGAAATGCAAATTCTTGGGCACATCACAACCCTACTGACTCAAAAACTCTGGGGATGGGGAACAATAGTTTGTATTTTAATAAGACCTCTAGTGATTTTGATATAAGCTAAATTTTGAGAACCACTGTGTTAAAACTCTATTCACTGTAGTTGGAATTCAGGTTAAGTTTAATTTTTATCTCCTGAGATATCTAAGGATCCTATCCAGCATTTATAATACTTTTAACATTTTGTCTGCATCCTCTACATTTGCTATTTGAGGTTACATGGGCTGTGAAGATAAACTATGAGTTGAAATACAGGTACTATTGCTCACAGGTGAGGTGGCCCCAGGAGAAGGCACTTCTCTGTGAAATTAGGTCATAATGCTTCCTACTTCCTAGGGTTTTTGTGACAGTTAAATAAGAGGGTCCATGCAATGTCTTTAGCACCACGTGACTCCTTGAGAAGCACCAATGAAATAAATGTTAGCTATAATGCTAATATTATCCAGCCAAGTAATTTGCACAGTGAAGAATTATTCACCAAGTAAATATTATTTTGAAAATCGTATTTTGTTTCAACCACAGACCTTAAAAATGAGGTTTTGAAGAAAAGAACAATTTAGGAGACTTTCCAGGGGTGGCACAATTATTTGCATGTATCATTAGCTGTTCTTATTCTTTCTAAGGGTTGTTTTGGTTTCATCTTAAACAATTTTTTAATAACTAAAAATAGGTATAAGGAAAACGTCTATGCCAAAAAATCATTTGAAGGTAATATTACTCACTTTTTTCCTCTAATATTTTTACTTTTGAAAGGGAAATAAAGAATTACGTAAGCATCCGGCTTCTGGGCATCAGCCTCTGCTGCAACCTTTCGTATTTACTTTTGTTAATCCATGAGATTTTCGTGATCCTTCCTAAAAGAAACTTGTAACAAAGTGAATGCAGTCTACTACTTTCTAGCATGCCCTCCTCCTTTCAATGAAAGGATGAATGAAAGGACCTGTGAGCAATGGAAAGGTGTCCTTACGCCAAAAGTTTCTTTTCCTTAAAGCTGGGGTTTGAACACGTAGATGGCTAAAGCATTCCAAGTTTACTCCTTAAGATTTCTTCTTCTTCCCATAAGTTGGCCATAATCATGCATCTGCCAAGGATCCACCACCTATAACTGGAAGAGGGCAGAGGAGATGGAAGAAGAAAGGCTGCTGTGCAGAGGTTAGCTGTGTGAGTGCTACTCTTGAACTTCATCTTCGCTGGGCCCACAGCCAGCATCTCTGTGCTCCTTTTTGTCTTTAATAGCCTCTGGCCAGGGGAGAGAGAGGAGAGAAAAAAGCATGTTCTGTTGGAAGAAATTTTTTCTATTTGCCACTGCAAGGTTTTTAAAAGCAGAAAAACAGGGCAGGGAAGAGGTTAGGAACTAAATGGTGAAACATTTTTTTCTTCCTGGTATGCTCAAGCCAGAAGGGGCTTGTGCAACCCGGAAAGACGTGGGAGTAAATATGGTAATGCCATTCATTAATCATGAAAACCGTATTAAGAAAAGGGCTTCCCTAACCCCTAGTGTCAACAGATCCATTCAGGGACTTGGAGTTTTCTGTACTCTGTTCAGAATCAAGAAGCAGATGATGTTTGACACCTTGCCTTCCCCTCAGGAAAAGAAAGAAAATACACCCAGTACAAGACAGATCTGACTTACCATGACCTTGTCCTGTTGAACGCGTTCAGTGGGCAGAAAGTTGGAAGTAGTTTGTATGCCTTTTGCCCTAATGGTCATGAATTTGGGGTTTTGAGGAGGAGGAATGTACAACTTACCCTTTCCATTTTCATTACTAGAGCATAAAAACATGCTCTTGCTATCTTGAGAAATCAATCTTCAGTTTATTATACATCAGAGGAATTGCAGCACAGTATTTTTAAAGCACAGAATTCCTGCCCTTGTAAAACAGCTCAGAATTGTTTTTGAGAATGGGTTTTTAAGCTTCATTTCTATAGCTGGGCTTTGTCAACAGTCTGGTTTGTGGGAGCTCAGAAACAAAACCTGCCTTTACCTGGGAGTCTCCGGTGGGGTCCGGGGAGGCACAGCTGCCTTTGGAGTTAAGGGCAGAAATGCCTCTGGATGACGTGGATATTCTAGAGGCTCGAGCAGAAAGAGAATGAGAGAAATAACTATTAAACCAGCGTTTTCCAGTTGTCCTGGATTTGTGTGTGTGTGTGTTTCCCTGTGCCTCTAGTTCTGAGAAGATACACTGCCTCTTGTTTTTCTTCCCTCCCTGGCCCCTCCCCCACCTTGAATCTTATGGTTCCTTTAAGTGTGTGCAGTTGAAAGCAAAGCCTCAGTGAAAAGAGCCGTGTCTTTTCAGGGCCACCGAAACATGTCCTGCGGCCCACGGGCTTTGTGTGAGGTTTTCGGTGATCTCATCTTGCAGGGTCAGACATGAAAAGGGGTTCTTCTGTTCTGTGTTTGCTGGTGGAACCATCAAGCTGTGTGACGAACATGCAGTGGGGACCCAACAATGACATGGCCCTCAGAAAAGGGAACTAAAAGAAAACTTGTCAGAAATGCCCTTAACGTGACCTCCTTTTAGTTTCTTTAATAAAAATAATCCTGAAATGCACTGATCTACATTGGTATGTTAAAATTTTTTAAAGCAATATTTATTGATCACTATTAGTAGGGTTAATGGAACAGATTAGTTGATGAAAACTATTGACCTCCCTCTGCTCTATTTTTTTGAAGTTGCTCTCTTTTTTTAGTGTACTTATGACTAAGTAGGAAAATATGTGTCATTACCCCGCCCCCCCCCAACCTTCCCATTAACTAATCAACTTAATTCACAGCTTGTGGAATTTGGCATGTTTACAATGTTAGTTTTTTTGTCTAGTATGTTAGGTCATCTTTTAAAATATATATATTTTTATTGATTTCGGAGAGGAAGGAAGAGAGAAGGAGAGATAGAAACATCAATAATGAGAGGGAGTCATTGCTTGGCTGCATGCCCCACACTGGGGATCCAGTCCACAACCCGGGCATGTGCCCCTGACTAGAATCAAACTTTGTCTTCCTGGTTCACAGCCTGACGCTCAACCACTGAGGCAAAGAGATGTGAAGAAATAGTTATCTCAAAAAAGGTAATGGCATTTTTACAATTCAGGACTTATCAACATCTTGGGTTAAAAAGTGCTTTATGATGGGAAAAGGAAAGATCATTAGATTTTTAGAATCTAAAATACATATTTTTGGCATTTCAGAACAAAGAAGGCATATTAAAACCCAGGTATGGCACAGAATTATTCTTAAAATAGATGTAACAGAGTTTTATATAAAAATGTGGGTAGGGCCGAAACCGGTTTGGCTCAGTGGATAGAGCATCAGCCTGTGGACTGAAGGGTCCCTGGTTGGATTCCGGTCAAGGGCATGTACCTTGGTTGCGGGCACATCCCCAGTGTGGGGTGTGCAAGAGGCAGCTGATACATGTTTCTCTCTCATCGATGTTTCTAACTCTATCCCTCTCTCTTCCTCTCTATAAAAAATTAATAAAATATATTTTTTAAAATGTGGGTAGGTTACCCCTTATTGATTGCTTTAAGATGGCTAAATATCCATGATACCTAGTAGGTTCCCAGCCCTCCTTGCTGAAGATTTGGATACAGAACTCTCGCAGCAGAAAGGTTGATCTTGCTAGCATAGTGATGGTTAGGTAGCATGTCCTGGAATATTAATGAAAATTTCTTCTAATTTGATTCATAAAGCTTTTTAAACATTTGTATTAAGTGACATTCATAGAAATGGAAAGTTGTTTTTTTTTTAATAAAAGTAAATTGTGTAAATATTGGCTTGGTGACCTTTCTCTGTTCTTTACTAAACTAGAATGTTTTTAACCAGGATGTTTTTTGCCTCATTTGTGAAGGAAGTCTGAGTTAAGCAGAGTTGACAGTCTGCTGGCTTAGATAATGAGCCACCTCATTCCAAGGCAGTTTCTCTAGGAAATGATTTCCTTTCCTTATAAATCTTGTAGGGAGGCTTAGAGGTTGTGTGGACAGAAAACACTATTATTTACCAAGCCAAGAAATGATAGCTTTTGCAGGAGAGATAAAGATAGGCTATTTTATATACATCTGCTTTATTTATCTTTGGGGTTTTATCGAGATCTACCTCCTGGGTAAATCAGTCTGTGTAAATTAGTGAGAAAACCTTTGAGTCCCTTTCTCACCACAATAGAGAAACAAGTAAAGAACCATAATATGGCATGAAGGATCATGAGGGAATAGGCCAGTAGGCCCTATTTTAGAAAAGGGCTTCTGTCCAGATGCCTGGAAAGTTGAGCATATGGCAGCACCAGTATGCTGTCCAGTTGTCATCCTAGCCCGGCTGCATTAGGAAGTCTCCTGACATAAAAATGGCCTGGCACCTTCCTGGCTCAGAAGGGTTTGACCTGTTTCAAAAGCTAGAGAGGAGATGGCTACTGCTTCCATTATCCAAATGTTGGTCATAGTGGAAAAGAATGGTCCTGTCATTTACTTCAAATTTTACAGCAAAGATAATACAGTGCATGACTTGAGATAACATTCAGTGATTTGATTTGGTCAACTAATCAGTGCCTCAGGAATCAATTCGACCCAGGAAATAATTTTTGAACAGAATGGGAGGCTCAGATGATTAGAAAAGGAGCTGTGTATGTTGACTCATTTAATTCATCACCTTGACTCTCAGTGCATTCTTCCTCGTATTAGTGTGTGGTGTACTCAAGAGTGGGTGCTAGAGTCATACCAACTGGAGTGATTAATTAACCTTCATCACCTTTAACACTCAGGTTCTGGAACTTAGAAATAGTATTTATGTTCTGATTCTTTGAGAATGGGGTTAAAAATACCTATGTCATTCTACAGTGAAGTTTTCCAATGAGCAGGTGATAGGCAAGCTATTGGTGTTTGCTGAAGGGGAGCTGGTATCAGTTATCACCCATTAATGAAATCAGATTGTTGACTAGGGGAGGAAAGTAGGTTTTTGGATAACTCCCAATGAATGGGGTATGGCAGTCTGTTCTGTGTTTGTTTCAGGCCATTTCTAAGATGACCCCCAAAGAATGACACTCCAACTTGAAATTCTTGAAATAAAATATGGTCATTAGAGGAAATACAAAATTCCTAGGCAAAAAAAAAAAGGAAGAACTATTCCAATGAGGGAACTAGAAAGGACATTTCATATAAGAAAGAGGCAATCAAAGCAGTGAATTTGGCCAAAGGAAGAAAGTGATAAGGAAAGAAAATTAGTCAGTATTACCCTCTATAGTAGACATTTAGTGCCATGATTAACAGCTAGGGAATCCAGATTGTCCGTGCCATTCTGTGCCCCTTAAAATAATACGGTACATTTGCAAACATTAACAGATTGTGGGCGTCCTATTAAGTCTCCAGAAATAACAGAAACCCAAGTGTTTGTAATACTAGAGCAGGGAGTAATGAGGAAAAGTGACCAGGAAGTGTGTCTTGGCCCAGAGCAAGGAAGAACTTTCTATCAATAAGACCTGCCAACAATGGAATGTCCTATTCCCCACAGGAATGAGCTTCCTCTCGCTGGAGAGCAGGCAGCAGCCAGAACATTGTCAGGCAGGGGTTGCCTCGGGGGTACCAGCATTGGGTTACAGTTTGCATCAGAAGAACCCAAAGGTCCCTTGCCAAGATTCTGTGATTCTATGACTGTTTTGGTTACACCTTATTTCTTTTTCATACTCAAAGTTTTACTGTTTTTCACAAATATCCTGTAATATACACTGGGAGAGATTTGGGCTTATAAAGTGAGATTAGCTGTGATGATCCTTTAAAAAGAAGTAATCCAATGAAGTGCAAAATAATGTATGTTAGAGGAAAATACCCAGAATACTAATATGAGACTCTTTTGAAAGTCATATTGGATAAAGCCTATGGGAAATAAGATAAACCCTAACAGAATGAATAAAGGTAATTTACCATGGACAGACTCACCAGGAAAGGCCCTACCAGTTCCATTGAGTATTATTCTGACAGAGGAAGGAGCTTTCACAGAATAAGCATAAAACATCCATTAGGAGCTCCAGGCAAACACAGCTATGAGTTTGACATGCTTGAGGGCAGTATTAAGTAAAAAACATTCAGAAATTGTATCAGGCATTTCAGTTTGACCTTTCATGGGCACCTGGTTTCTATTGAAGGTTTTTTTTTTCTTTTTCTTTTTAATAGAGGTGGACATGATGAGTTTTGTTTCACAGATACTAATTTTGGTAGTGGTAGGAAAGAAGGTTTAGAAAGGAGAAGAATCGGAAGGGAGGGATAGACCATCTAGTTGAGACAAATTTCAGGATACCATGTTTCCCTGAATATAAGACATCCTCCGAAAATAAGACCTACTTACAGGTTTCCTTCCGAGTGAAATATAAGGCATCCCCCTGAAAATAAGGCCCCCAGGCTCTGTCTCAGAATGAAAATTAATTTACCATAAACTGGTCGCTAGGGCTGCCCCGACTGACATCTAGCAACCAGTGACCTTACACGGAGTCCTGACCTCACTGCTGTGTGATTGGAGAGAAATCAGCGTGGAAACTTTGTGAAACCTAAACTGCAAGAAGTTGTGACTTGGGTGAAGAATTCATGGGAGAAAATCACTGACAGTTGCATTGCAAATGCACTGTGAGCAGGCTACCTTGACAAGAAATACTCATTTAAAGACAGTGCTATTGTTAAACATGAGAGATTTAGTCCACTGATTCTGAAAGAAATGGAGTCACAAGAAATTCACCAGGAAATTCAGGAATTGGATTGTTATGATGATGTTCCAGAAGATGATGACATGATTGTCATTGAATAAATGAGTAAATTCTTGATACTGTAGGATTCACAGTTTATCTGGTTTGAGTTGACAACTACCATACTACCGTACCATATACAGGTAATAAATTTCCTTTATTTTCATTTAACAATAAATGTGTACCGTATTCTTCTTCATGAAAAAATAAGACATCCCCTGAAAATAAGAACTAGCACATCTTTGGGAGCAAAAATTAATATAAGATATTGTCTTATTTTCGGGGAAACAGGGTAGAACAGAAGTAGGCTATAGTTCAGCTCCTGGGAGGACAGAGTGGCCTTCCATTGAATTGGGGAGCCCACGGGGAGAAAAGTTTTACAGGATATCGGGGTGAAGACAGGCTGTCTTGTCCAACGGATGGCCACAGTTGCACAATTGGTACATGGGACAGAGGTCAGGAATTGAGACACAGATTTAGGAGTTATTTACATAGAGGATGGAACTGAAATGATCAAATCTGATGAAACTCCAAAGGGAGAAACTATCAGGGGAAAAGATGAGTGTCCTCTGACCTGAACTCTGGGGACTAGCAAAATATAGACAATGAGAAGGAAAATCATCTGATCTTTAAGAATAAAAAACTAAAATAGTTAATTAACAGGAGAAAAACCTAGAGTAATTTTTTTGGAACCTGAGAAAGAAGAGAATTTCAAGAAAATGTGGTTAGAGGCACTCTTGAGAGACTGTAATGGGGGCAAGTAAGGAAAAATCTGAGTCTGAAGGATTCTAACCACCCTTCATGAGAGCTTGGGAACTGGGTAAACCATATAATTTTGTAAATGTTAAGGAACGAAAAGCAGCCAAATTATGAATTAGTCAAAGTTTGGTTTGTTACTTCAAGCTGCTTTTCATGGTGTCTCCCCAACCCTCTCACTCTGTTATGTGTCTCCCCCCCCCCCACACACACACACTAGGTAAGTTATTCAATGCCCCTCTATGCCCATGTGAGCATTTTTCTCTTTTCCCAGACTTTAGCTCAGATTTCTCTCAAGTCAAACTTCATTTGTAATTTTGGGCCAAGTTCCATTGAAGGACAGTGTTGCTCCTGCCTTTTTGTTTTTTCCCCTTGGGGGGAAGTGGACAGTTGGAGCATACTTGTGTGGGATTCCCAGTCGTGTCTGAAATGCTTTCCTGCATGTGAGAGCCTCAGTATAAGACTTACTTTGGTCTAAATAGTACTTTGGAAAGGGCCAGTCTCTCCTCATAACTGATTTCCATATAAATACAGATAAGACTGTCATTGGGGAGTACTTAAAGGTTTTCTTTTTTGGGGCTTATTTTCCTATCCGATATGGTAAATATAACTAATTGCTTTAGTTGAAATTTCAGTCCCCCCCTTTAAAAAAATATACTTTTATTGATTAAAAGAAGAAGGGAAGAAGAGAGAGAGAATGAGAGAGATATCAATGATGAGAGAGAATTCCCATTGCACACCCCACACTGGGGACCAAGCCTGTAATCTGGGCTGATGTCCTGACCGGGAATCAAACTGAACCGTGACCTCCTGGTTCCTAGGTTCACACTCAACCACTAAGCTGTACTGACTGGGCAATCCTTGGTTCAAATAGCTCACCTGTTACATTGTATCAATTATAGTATGTGCTATTATAATCAAATATACTAATTCTACGAATATAAATACACATGCATCTATATTATCTTATTTTATGACAACCACCTTAGGACAGTGGTCAGCAAACTCATTAGTCAACAGAGCCTAAAATCAACAGTACAATAATTGACATTTCTTTTGAGAGCCAAATTATTTAAACTTAAACTATATAGGTAGGTACATTGTTATTAAACTTAATTAGGGTACTCCTAAGCTGGCCTTTGCTCAAAACTCAAGGGGCCAAAGAGCCGCATGTGACTCGCGAGCCATAGTTTGCCGACCACTGCCTTAGAGGGATGATATTATTGTCCTTATACAGATGAGCAAACTGAGTTTGTGAGAGATTTTGAACTGCCCAACCTCAGATGGAAGTAAGAATTGAGCTGAGAAATAGCTCGGGGTCAGTCTGTTTTCTAATCTCAGATTCTCAATCCCTGTGTCAGAGTACACTTCCTAGGATTGGAGACCACCCCACAATTTCACCTTCCAGGTGTGTGAATGAGGGACCAGCTGGAGGGCAGTGTCTACCAGCCCAGTGTCTCTGTCACTACAGTGTACCTCTTATGGGCATGTTTTTTCTCTTCTTGAGTAAATTTGAGAGAGCATTCTATCCAATTTTTATCTTCAAAATGCCTTCCCACTTAGCATTCTTTAAGATAATATGCTTATATTTTATTATAATATTATGTACCTTTGAGACTTTTACCTGATCTGGTATTCTTTGTGATTTTTGGGACTACATGTTACCAAAAAGAGCTTGGCACTCTTGGGATGAACAAAGTTTCTACCTACCAGAAGTATTCAAATGGCATCAGAATTTAAGAAGAATTTTGTCTTTTTGCAGTTTAATTAAAATAGATGGTGTTACTGTTTTAATCTTACATGGACTGTTTTAGTGAATGCTGCAATATGACTCAAGCAGTAAACCAAAACAAACCAGAAAAATGTCAACATTGCATTTTAGGGAAAAACATATTATAGGGAGCTCCAGGTTGACTATTCCTGGAGGAACATAAATGATTGGGAATTTGTAGAAGGCATCACTGGGCATGCTCAGACTGGATTCACTATCATATATGGAGGTAGCTTCCTACCTAAGGGAGGTGGCACTGTAGAGTATCTCCACAGGGGCCCCTATGGATATAGTTGAAATAAATATTACTAGTTAATAGTTATATCTAATAATTTATTTACATGTATGACATAATTCAAATACAGGGTGGGGAAAAGTATGTTTATAGTTCATATGGAAACTACTACAATCTCTCTATATAAAAGAGAAATATGCAAATTGATGGAACAGGTACTCTACCAGTTGCACTGACTACCTCTTGGTCCCTCCCCATGGCAGGCAGGCTCCGATCCCTCCATAGCTAACGGGGAACTGGGGGTGGGTGGCAGTGGCTGCTGGCAGCTGGGGAACATGACCCTGATCACAGGCCAGCCCTAGGGACCGTACCCACGCACGAATTTTGGGCACCAGGCCTCTAGTAATTAATAAATATTAATACAAGAATAAACACTGTTTCCAATATTCACAGTTGTGAACTTACTTTTGCCCAACTATGTATATGTCTTATGTTGAAGATGAACAGATAATCTGACAATAAATTTTGAATGCCTTGTGTCTTGGACACTAGATTGAAATTATGGAAATAAATCTTTGACTTTAATGTATTAAAGTTGTTTCTGAAACTGTGTTGAGAATGTAAAATTTTCTTTGGGTATAGCTCAATAATTCTTAATGTAGGTTCTAAGTAAATTTAGTATATTCCATAAATTTAAAAATTTAAAGCAAATATTTGGTGTTTAAATAATGGCTAATAACTTGACATTGATATATCATCAAAGTCATCTTAGCCGTAAAACTTTGAAATATCCCAATTAGTTTTCTTTGATATTATTTAAAATACAGTGTCCTCAGCAAAAATATTTCTAGGGTAATTACCATTTTATAAATAGTTATAATATAGTTAACTATATATATATATATATATATATATATATATATATATATATAAAATCTAAAATAAGTTAAGTAACATTTTAAATTTTATCTGACATGTCATTAAATCATTTTAATTGTGGTGTGTTTTTTTTCCAATTCAAATAGCAACATCTATCATCCATCCTTTCATCCAGTCATCCACTCACACAACCACATGCACAGACTTACAAACTTGGAAGCAACCCAAATATAAAGCAACACATTCTCTCAATGGCTAGGTAATTGTTCTAAAAATTTGTCAAATTTCCCCCTTGCAGACATAAACACATCCACATCCCCATTGTATCTGACTGACATTGTATTAACTCATAAACTGTTGTAAGAATTTTATCTCTATAATCTGAAATTTTCACACCCAGGACAGTTATTAATCTGTAACCTGTTTTAACCATCTATTGTATGAATCTCAGATATTAGTTTAAATATTTATATTTGTTAATAGTGTTCTTCACACTTTTGGGACAGGAACCCTGTTGAGAATCTGATACTAGCTGTGCACAAGCTTTCATCATCACTTACAGGAGGCTAATAGACTACTTAGAGCTTGTGCAAGGACCAGCCAGGAAGAGACTTGCTTTTCTATTGTAAGTTACCGACTGGCATTGAAGATGTGACAACAGTGCGAATGACTCCAGAGAAGCTGCACACCAGCAGACAGTAGAAATTATTATGAGGCACTGAAACTAGGGATTTGAGTTATGAGCCATGGAGCATGATTATATCAGAGCTGATTCAGAGCTTTCTAGAAAACACACTAAAATGAGAACCCCTCCTTTCCCCATCCAGTGCCAAGAATGAGTTCTGATACAGACTTTGGCCCTTTCCTTTTCTCCGTTTCTGCTTTGCTAGCCCAGATTTGTCATTCCATGCTGTCTTATGTTTCAAAACTGAATCCTTTTGTGATATCAAGGGCTACTCTGCAATGGTGAGCAGGCCTTCCTTTAGACTATCCATGCTCCTTGAGTGTTTAGACTTTAGGGATAATTATGTACTTCACTAGAAGAATAAAAATCACTATGAAATTGCACATTTCATCTTTTCATTACAACTCTCTGTATTTAATGCCAAATGATTGTTTCTGGATTGGCTTACATCACTGAAACTTTAGAAACTGATTTCCCCCCCTTTTATTTCATAGTAATACTCTTCAACCTAATGCTATAAGCTAAGCATTCCAATCTCGTTGCATTGTTATTTATGCATGTGTTTTGCAGGTATGGTTAGCATCAGAAATTCTGACTTTGGATCTTCAGACAAATTTAGATGAAAAATTAGGTGGTGCTAAGCCTCTTTTTAATAAAGTTAACCTCTTATTTTGTCTTGTCAATAATAAGTATTGGATTAAGGTAGTTTATATGTACGGAGTGGCCAGGCTGCCTTTCCTGTGTGTAACTGCACAGCTGTGGGAAGAGGAACATTAGAAGTGGGTGTCAGATTAACAAGTGCTGTTATGCTGATATACTAACTATTGGTGCATGTTATTTTTCAAGGAAGACAATGTGTAACACAGGTATATTCCTAAGAATAAATGTCCGTCTATAGCTATTTATACATATCGAGTATTTATTGATTATATACCATGTACAAGTCTCCCTGTTCATAAATAACCCTGTATTTATTCAATTCACAGTGTGTATATGTGTCCAGCTCACTATAGGCTTTATGATAGGAAGGTCACTTGAAGAATTTACAAGTACTTGGTTATAGAGCTCCTGTGCAAATTAACCATCACTCCAATACACACACCAGCCATGCCCACCAGCCAATCAGAGTGAGCAGGAGGGAGGCTTGGGTTTCCCAGGCAACAGAAGAAGCCAAGCTTTCTGCCCGTCCTAGCCAGTCCCAGCCTCCACTCAAGGCTACAAAGTTTCAATTATAGAAGGTAAACAAATCCAAACAGAAATGGCTGCTGGCCACAGAGGGAGCAGGAGGCTTGGCTCCGCTCCAGGCTACAAAGTTTCAATTGTAAAAAGTAAATATATCTCAGATACCAGGGCCTCTGCTTGAGTCTGTAGGGCATGTGGCTGGCCTGCAAACCATCATAGGCCCCTCGCCCAGGCCACCCCACACCCCCCAAAAAAACCCCACCCTGATCCAGGACACACTTCAGGGCAAACCAGCTGGCCCCCATCCTGATTCTGCCACTTCCACGCTTTGTGATTCAGCAGTTACTTAATTCTCTTTAAGCCTTGGTTGTATTAACTATTCAGTAGGGCTATCAGTAGTATTTGCCTCAGTGGACTGCCTAACATATTGTCATATAAGGACTTAACATTTTTTAAGTGGAAAAGCAAGACCTTGGTTTATTGTTTGCTTGGAAATATGAATGGAAAACTCATTTGAGAGCAAGATTCTAATCACAGTTATACCGCTGTGTGAGCTTGAATAGGTTGTACTCTTCTCCTCCACTCCTCCTTCTTATTTTACTCTTACTCTTCTCCCTCCTTTTTCTCCTTCTCTTCCTAAATTATAAAAGGAAACAGTAGATTACATGCTTTCTAATTCTACTCCACTTAGAAGTCTATAATTGTATGAGTAATTTACAAATGAACACCAAATTAAAAAAAATAAACAAAACTTGATCACTGGAACTTGACTAATTGAAACGCCTCCAAAACTTTTGTGAATGTCAAAAGTGGACTCCTTTGTCAGACCCAGTGCTTAGAAGGCTTGCCATTTAGGGTCAATCTAGGAAACACTTTTTGACTGAAGTTCATCTCTTAAGATGCTCCTAGTTCCAGTGTTTGGTGACCCAAGTAATTAAAAGAGCCTGCTGCTCTAGGAAACTGTGTGCAGAGAGAGGATCAAATAGAGGGGAAGGCAAGCAGGGCAGTGGGAGTTTTGGAGAGATGGAGCAAGTGGTGATGTAAAACTGAGTGGAAAAAATTCTCCAGAGGCCAGAGAAAATTGTTGAAAGGAAAACATTAGGAAACTAAGTTTATCTCAGGGATTTATTCCAAAAATCAAATTCCAGAGGAGATCCATTCCACAATGCTTTCTCAGTCCGTATTTATGTTGTAGTGTGGTGATCATTACTACTCAAAATGAGAAATTATAAATATCCTTGATAATCAGGGGAAAGTAACATGAATTTATTGTTCCATGACGCACAATATATTTTTTTAAGAAGGAATTTTAGGAGAAATGATCCCTCTCATTAACTTGCAAATATTTATTATGAAACTTCTAATTTCTTGAGCATTTTTATTGAAGTTTTATCATCCACTAGTAAATAAAACATATAGAAAATTTTATAATTACTACCCATTTTGATGTTTTTTTAAAAGAAGGATAAAAATTAGTAAGCTACAAAACTGATAGTGTTTTTTTTCCATCATCCTCTTTTTTTAAAGTTTACTAATCTTATAAATATTTTTTTAAATTATAAAAATTCATTAAAACTGATCAAACAACAGAAAAATGAATGAAATTAGGTTTATTCATTCACATCTGGCATAAATTATAATCTCTCCACAGTAAATGCACACTTAACTATATAAAAGAAGAAAAATAATAGATAAGATCCAATTTTATTTATTTAAAATATATTTAGATAAGTAAAATTTCTGCTGAGATTAAAAGTGAAATAGTGACTTCTGATTTACTCATGTACTGTTAACTTTTATAATCATCACAACATGACTCCTATATACATGAGTGGATTTATTATATTAAACTAGGTAAAAATTTAAATATCTGTTTATAATATTTCTTATATTTTTTACATAATGAGATGTGTTTTTGACAATTATATAAAATTCATTTACTATATTTACAATTTTAATAATACCTAAATAAATGCTATATTCATGAATTTAACTAAAACTTGGTTATTTGGAATAAAAGTGCACTTGGAACTAAAAAAATAGCATACTTTTAAAAATTTAATAGCAGAGATAGTGATATATCTTTAAGCAAATCTAAATTCTACTTTCAATAACTTTTATTAAAACAAATTATATTTGTTACTTTTAATGCAAATGAGGGGTATCAGCATCTTTGACTAATGATATTTATTTACTGTTTATTTTCAATTGTTTTTCTCCCCTCATAATCTTACTAGTAAAATATTTCTATGAAAGAGACAAAGGTAATGTTTTTAGAGGTACATATTTTTATAATATACAAGTTAAAGTTATATCTGAGATTGTGAAATTATAGACTTTAGATTATGAATTTTTATGTTTGAACAATATAGTTTTAATATTTCAAATACCATTGAATAAGAGGGCAAGAGTCAACCAAATTGGAAAATACATTTAGTTTTCAAGCATGATAATTAATCATTTATAACTTTTAGAGACCAAATCCAAATACATGAAACTTTACAGTTCACTTATGTTTTCATTTTAATATAGTACAAAACTTCAAGACATTTTATGTGAATTATCTGGCAAAAGGAAACAAAATTCAAAAAACGGAAGTTCTCAATGTGTACGCGCATGGATTGAAACCCTAGTCCTAAGCATAGTGTTGTATTTGGTAAACTTCATTACTACTTGAAATTTATGTCACTGAATTCCTGTTTCTAAAGTTTATCTAACTGCTAGCTGAAATGTATACCTCTGTTGAACAATAGCTACAGTTCCCACTGGATTTTTCTTTTCATTGAAAGACTGGAGTTCAGAGAGAAGTCAGAAAGATCTAGTTTACATGCTAACCCATGATTTATTATTCTGGATTTATTACTCTGTGAAATGTGTGTGTGGGGGGGAGACTTCTCTAGATGGTGTCACTGATTGTTTTGTTTCCAAAGTATTAGTGATAAGAAAAAGATTACATTAACTCAAATTTCTAAAAGAAAAACATACTTGAAAAGAAACTATCTAACAAGTTTTTCTTTATATTATAACTTTATAGTAAAAGGGTGTTTGAAATGCGTTGTTAATACATTCTGAATATTTTACATGAGCTTTAGAACAACACACAGCTATCCTAAGTCATGTCTGCAGTACACTAAAAAAATCGAATCTTAAAAGGTATGACCGTCATCTTTTAGATGTGTTCAAAATTAACTTGGCATTTACAAATATATTTTAAAGAAAATAGTGAAGAAGGGTATTTAAAAACTCCTCAAAGGAAGGAAATTTCTGAGGCTAAGCCGTCTAATAACTTTTACAATTAACTAGTTAACTGATGTTTTCTTTAAACATTTGATACTCGGAGATATATTAGGGGGTATTGCCTCCTCTAAAACTTTTTGTTAAAGTGGCTGAGTCCTTAAAAACTATATATATATATTTTTAAATTGTTTTCATTCTATGTTAGGCAATAATTGGTAGCTAAGATTTAATGGAAAGGATGCATAGAGGAGCAACACACACAGGCACAGGCACACATGCTACTTTTAACAAATCCAATATATTCAATATGAGTCTAGAATTATAATTATCAAGCTGTCCTGTAATAAAATAGATTGATGACTACAGGATATTTGAAACTCCCTTTAGATGAGGGGGATGCTAGGAAATGAACCGATCCTATTCCCATTTCAGTAATTCCTGGTACATGAGTCCAGAGCATAGGAGAACTAAGAGTCAGACCAGCTCAAATAAATGTTAGAGTTATGGGGCATTCAATAATTGGATTGTAAAATATTATCAATTATGAAGTCAGGAGAGATTTGAGAAATATTCATTTTTCATTTTCAAAGCTTTTCATGACTGAAATATTTTCTACAAAGTAGCAAAGGAGAAAAAAAGTATGTGTTACGGTTTTTGGTGGAAAAATGCAATTGTCCCTAATTTTGCTTTAGTTTTCAGTTAAGAACTAGACTAGGGGGAAATGTACATGACTTGAAAAAATCAGAGAAGGCTGTTTGCTTATACTTGTTGGCTGATCAATATAAACATCATATACATAAGGGAAATCTGAGCAAAAGTTTTGTTTGTAAATACAAAATTAAACACTATATTAAACCTCTGCTCTTTTGGTGAGAAATCTTTTTTCACATCTTGATCTACTGTGTCTAAATTCATAAATAGTCTTTCTGGTTTACATGTGAGTTAAATACATGACTTTTTAGTGGGTGTTTTTGACATGAGAAGGGGAAGGAAAGAGAATATCACAAATATTATCCGCCCCCAGCATGATCTGAATATGACCCTCTAAGATGATGTATTTCATGTTTCATGTGAATTTATGATCAAATAATTCCGTCAACTAGAAATGCACTTTCCTAGTGGCAACATGGCTAATAGTTTGAGGCTAAAGTATAATGAATTGAAAGGGGAAGCTATGTTATTACTTGATTCAAGTGACTGTTTAAAAAAATCAAACTTGTAACTACTAGTCAGGCTAAAAATTGTGGCAAAAGTGGCTTATTATCTTAATCCATTAAATTAGTTTGTTGTTTGTCTTAGATTTGTATTGAGATGACAAAGAATGTAACGTTGTTTCCTAATATTGCTAACGTCCCTGTGGGTTCTGGGTGAAGGTATCGTGGTGTCGCCAGGGCTGGGCCAGGATAGTGGGCTGCCGAAGGAAGGCTGCTCAAACTGTTTCCCATGAGACCCCAGTGAAGGCTACTCCTTGCCTTTGTGAATTGGTGTAACCCTCCGCCTTGAAGGTTCAGAAGGTTGATTTGAACCTGCTGTAAAAATGTAGCCATCTTTTTAAAAAATATATATTTTATTGATATTTTACAGAGAGGAAGGGAGAGAGATAGAGAGCTAGAAATGTCGATGAGAGAGAAACATCGACCAGCTGCCTCTTGCACACCCCCTATTGGGGATGTGCCCGCAACCAAGGTACATGCCCTTGACCGGAATCGAACCCGGGACCTTTTAGTCCGCAGACCGACCCTCTACCACTGAGCCAAACCGGCTTTGGCTGTAGCCATCTTTTAAAGATAGATTTATCCAAGCTAATATGTGTTAGTTTCTTTATTCACTTGTTCATTTGCTCATTCATTCATTCTCATGGCCAAGACCAATAATTATACTAGGTTTTGGAGACTCAGTGGAAAATAAGACCGTCCCCATGCACACAGACTTCACAGTATAACAGGGAAGAAAAGTGTTAAATAATGAATTGAAAGTTTACTTCCAGCTAAAGAGAAGTCCAGGAATCTCTCAGTCAGAACTCACATTCAGGTCTTTGTAATGGCCAGCACCTACTCTGATTGGTCAGTGTCCAGGTCCTAATTGATATGGGTTTTTAAATATTTCAAGTATTGCCCCTGTTTCCATCATTGATACGGCAATATCACTCTACTTAAGAAACCCACTTTTAATGAACCAATTTGTTGATATATAGTGAGTAGTGTATATCAGAGGAACTAGAAGAGTAGATGGACCACTTACTCAGGAAACTAAGCAATGATCTGAGCATGAATTAGAAGACTGGGATGAATCCAGTTTTAACCCTATCAGTGCAAATGAGGTTTGTGTATCAGTTTCATGAGATGCTTGGTCTTATTGGTGGCAGGAGGACACTGGGCTCTTTTCTAGAATTCCCTCCCCCCCACCCCCAGTACAGCCCTGAGATAGGTACTATCATTGAGCTCCTAGATTACTATTTTATCATATTAAAAGTATTTCTAAGTAACAGTCAAGTCTCACTCAGAAATAGTGTCTTTTTCTAAGATGACTATGTCTGTTGGTATCAAGGCAAAATAGTTAAAATTTCACACTTTGTAAAACAAACTGATTTCTAAATTCCCAGGAACCATTCCTCCTAAGTCCCAAGTACTGACAAGAGCTTGTATTTAAATAAAGTAACTAAATATTCTCCTGGAATCTAATGTTAGTTTTTTTTTATTTAATATTCTGGGCTAAACTACCATGTTTTTTCTGGCCAACAGGTTTAAAATCTAAACATAAAGGTTTATTTTTCATAAATATGTTTTGAATTTGACCTTCACAGGGAACATTTTAAGTGTCGTAATCAACAAGGTTTCAGGTACCTCTTTACAGAGAACTACTGTGATTATGTTTTTGTGGTTGGATTTTTCTGAGCCCATTAGCTACATGGTAATGGAGTGGTGGAATTAAGGTTTTGAGAACCATCACACCACCCGCTTACCAGAAATTCAATAAAAAACAAAGATGACTGATAGGTTTATGTTCTAGTACAGTATATTTTTAAAATGGTGTTTGTTAAATCCTCTAGAGGATACATCAAAGGGATTATGAAACTTCAGCTTTCATCATCTAGGCCTTTTTATAATTAGACTCTACATCAAATGTTATAAGATCAAATGGACGAAGCAAATTTAGATATAGGCATGAGATAGGTTATTTTTTCCAGTAGGAACAATGTGTATCTTTGACTTGGTAAAAATAGGATAGTATTTCTAATTCCTTATTAAAAAGTACCCCATCCTATGTTTATTCCTAGCATCATTTGAAAGCATCTGCTACTTGAGTGTGAATACAAAATACACTTTAGTAGCTTTCTTTCTATGCTTCAATAAATTCATAAGACATGAGCAAAAAAAAATACTTAATCATGAAGTTTTCTTGTGAGATATTTAGAGTTCATAGACACAAAATAACTAGTTACCTAAAATGTGCTTTCAATCTTATTGGTAATATAGGTAATTTTACTTATCAAAAATATACTTTGATTAGTACTCTACAATAAATTATTTAATTAATTTCCACTTGGTTAGATTAGTCTGGAGAGTTCTGCATTCCACATTTGTTAAGAAAAACATTGTAATCTTTAAATCAGTCATCTTGGGTCTGTGAATTGATTGGGAGTTGAGAAATAAAATTATTGATATTTTTCAATATAGGTAATTTTTTTCTTGGCCTAAAGAGAGAACTAAAATAGGGAACTTAAAGCTGAGATATTAAATAGTGACACAACATACCTAGTTTGTGACATACCGTATTTGCCGGCGTATAAGACGATTTTTTGGCCCTGAAAAATATGCCTCCAAGTGGGGGGTAGTCTTATACGGCAAGTATATAACAAACTCTGTATTTTTAGTGGAAATGTTAGGGGGTCGTCTTATACGCCCAGTCGTCTTATACGCCGGCAAATACGTATTTTTCAGGGCAAAAAAATCGTCTTATACGCCGGCAAATACGGTAAGTATTTTTCTACTCTATCATTTCAGTTCGAATGGAGTATTCTTTATTGAACATCTTCAATTCCTATTGTTTCATTAAGCATAAGACAATGAAATGACCAGATGTTACAGGTAGAGTTCCTGTGACTCAAATTCTAAGACCGAGATTAGCATGTAGGAGGTTTATCAGGGAGTTATCCTTAGTCAACACCTGTGAGAAAGTGAAGGAAGAATAGAGGAAGAAGTTGGACTTTGACACAGTCACTATAATCACCTTAGCCGATACCACAGGCAACTGTGGAGCTGGGATGTTTTTCAGAGTTCTAGGTTAGGGAGAGAGTTGGGAACTATACCCCTATTTTAGTCAGCCACTAAAAGGGGGCTACCCCAGGAAGGGGGCATGACTTTGAGTGAGGTGTCTCCTGAGGAAGACTCAGCTGTGAGCTGTCAGTGCCTAACTTCAGCTGAGAGAATGAGTGCAGTGCTGAAGGGCATCTGGCCAGTGAGGTCCACTATGTCCTGTTTCAGAAGCTCTGCTCAGTTCCTATAGACTTATGCATATGGTTTCTTTTATGGAGTCAACCATCTCATACTTGGCCTTCCTCTTTTACTGCAGCCTTCTCTCTCTCCCCCCCCCCCCCACAGCATTATAGCTTTTTACAAGAACCCTGCCTTCTCATAATGTGCCCATAGTAGGGCAACATCAGTTTTATTATTTTGGCCTCCAGTAGTGTTTCAGACTACTATATTTGTCTAGGGCTCACTTGATCATCATTCTGGTGGTCCAGACTATCCATACAGCTCTCCCCCAATGGCATATTTCAAATGAATCAATATTTTCCTATCAGTCTTCTTCACTATATAACTTTCATATCAATACATAGTAATTTGGAATACTAGAGTGTAGATAATCTTAGTCTCGGTCTGTAATAACAACTCTAGGTGATCTTTCCTAGTTCATCCATCACTCTCCTTTTGAATCTCAGCCTACTCTTGATTTCATGGCTATAGTCTTTGTTTGAATTGATGGCTAACCCGAATTAGACCACCAGTAATCAAACGACTATACTCTTTTCAGCATTGTATAAGGGACTTCATATAGTGTTTCCTTATTCCATGTAGTAACCACACACACACAAAGGATGTGATGCCATTCCTTTTCTAAAAAGAAACATAGGTTTAAATAAAGTGAATACTTGCCCAAGATCACACACAAATGGCAAGTTTCCCTGCCTCTATTTTTTTAAAATATATTTTATTGATTTCTTACAGAGAGGAAGAGAGAGGAATAGAGAGTTAGAAACATCTATGAGAGAATCATCGATCAGCTGCCTTTTGCATACCCCCTACTGGGGATGTGCCCGCAACCAAGGTACATGCCCTTGACCAGAATCGAACCTGGGACCTTTCAGTCCGCAGGTAGACACTCTACCACTGAGCCAAACCGGTTTCGGCGAGTTTCCCTGCCTCTAAAGCTCATGATGTTTTCATGTTGCTTTTTCTTACAGTACGAGAGATGATGGAGTGGACTATATAAACTCTAAGATTTTTTAAAATTTTTTTATCCCGGAGAAAATGTGAAGATTAAATTAATTGTCACAATGAATACTGTGACCATCTATATATACTATTACCACCATTAGAAATAGAATTAGCTTGTAATTATTGAATAAACCAAGTGATATGTAATCCATGACTACCAGAAGTATATAGGCTAGGTTACACAAGCAAAGTAATGCATGAAAATTATATATGGAAATCTTAGTTTTCTCATCAATATAGTAGTGATAGCACTGTGTTTTTGTGAGGTTGTTATAAGATTTTAATTTAATTATATATGACTTGAGACACCTTAGACTCTCTAAAATTTGTTTGCTATGCTTAAATTTAGTATAAGCAGGCACATTGAGAATATTTGCATTTACCATAGTTGGGAAACAGAAACATTTCTCATTTTTATTTTAATTCACGGTGTTCTCTGGGGCACATCATTTGGTATCTCAAGCATATTAGCTGGTATCCCTGGGCCTTAGGTCCAACATCTGTAAAGATGAGGGGCATGAAGTGGGTGAACTAGAAAGTTTCTATAAATAGTAATATCCTATTTAATGTTATTTATGATAGAGATCCAGGTGCTTCAAGATGAAACAATGCATAAAGTCAAAGACTGGCCTTAAGTATAAGGACCCTTCTATGTCAGAAAATTTATGGCACTTCTGCTGTAGGTTCTTGTTTTCCTGAAACTAAATCATTTTATCTTTAGTACTTATAATACATGCCTTATACATAGTATGTGCTGAGTAGAGATTGATTAGAATGACGCAAACATATTATATGAAATCAAACATACTAGATGTACCAGTAAATAATGCAGGTTTTGTAATAAAAGAAAACATAATAATTTCAAGAAAAACATCAAAAGTGCTTTATTCAAAGTAATGTCTATCGCTAGCTACACATTCCCCCATCTTTCAGGTAATTTGTGGATACCGTCCCAATAGAACTTTTCTTGCTTTGAGGCAAACTATTCAGAGATCCAATTTTCCATTTCTTCGTATGTTTTGAAGTGCTACTCAGAAAGTGCTTGTGCCATTGATCCTTACAAGTGGTAATCTGAAGGAGCAAGGTCTGTGAATACAGCCGGTGGGTTAATACTTCCCAGACAAGATCTTTTAACATTTCTTTAACTCGTTTTGAAGTGTGTGATGGTGCGTCATCAGAAGCAAAATTACTTTTCCGTGTCTTTTGGAACATTCTGGTCCTTTTATTATCAAAGTGTGGTTCAAATTGATTATTTGTTGTCGGTAGCAATCAGTATTAATGGTTCCACCTGGTTTTAGAAGCTCATAATATACCAGGCCTTCCTGATCCCACTAAACATAGAGCGTTGTCTTCTTTCCAAAGCAATTTGGCCTTGCAGTCGATGTTGATGGTTGACCTGGATCAACCCATGATTTTGTGCATTTGGGATTCTCAAAATAAATCCACTTTATATTGCTAGTCACAATTTGATTCAAAAAAGACTCTTTCGTGCTGTTGAAGTCAAAAGCTTCAAAACTTCACATGTCAAATTTTACTTATGACTTTTCGATTTTCCATTTGTCTTTTTTTCAGTTGATGTGGCACCCATTTTCCTTCCTTTAAAATCTTTCCTATTGCTTGTAAACAATCGGAAATTGTTTGCTAAGTATTCAACATCATTTTTCACAATAAAGTAATGAATTATAACTTCCAGAAAATGCTCTTTTGGGGGGGCATAAATTTTGACATTTTCAAGTATAAAAATATCTATGATGTTAACACCTTCAGCTAATTTGACATATGAAGTTTTGAAGCTTTTGTCAGTACAACGAAATAGCATACATATCAAATCACATATGTATCAACATATGTGTAGCTCCATCTATTGAAAAATATCCGCATTATTAAGCAGCACAACTAGTAATCTCAGTTTAGAATGGAATTCAGTTCAACTCTTATAATGATTAGGAAGAAACAAACAACTTGATGTTCTTTTACCATGTAAAAATCCTGATTATTTAAAAATATTATCTTGAAATATATATACACACATACACATATATATATATATATAAATATAAATATATGTAAAATTCTATATGTCAATGTTATATACATTTTGAAGTTCATGCATGTGTGTATATGTTTGTTATTTTTCCTGGATTTCTGGGTATTTGAGTGGTGTAACAGTGGACACTGGACATTTAGAAGTGAACATTCTCTTTTATGTTTTGGGCAAGAGCTTCAGACTGTGTTTTAAGTTCAGTTTTATACATATATTTATGTGTTGTTGTTTTTGCTGCCTAATCTTAGGGACATTGTCTGTATATACATCGTATGCATCCAGAAGGCACACATGTTATGTAAATGCATGTGGAACTCCGCCATTTTTTTATTCTTTACTTTTTTTTTTTTTTTTTTAAGCCTGGCCCATCATATGAGTTTTGGGTTTTAATTGAGAAAAAGTATCTGGCTAGGAAAGCAAGGAAATAAAATTAGGTGAAGCGTGCCAAGGAAAATAGTCTTAAATTTCAGAGGGTGTACCCAAGATTTTCAGGTCTCCACCCCCAACACCACCAAAATAAAGAAAAAAAAAAGAACAAAACACCACCCAAACCTTTTTCTATGTGGGAAGAAGGAAGTCTGTAACTTTGTGTACTGACATTACACAATGTCAAAATGTGAACTCAAGATAAGTGGGTCATCTTACAGATATCTGTATTTTTTTTCCTCTCTACTTCCATTTTTATTGGATATATCCCAAAGAATCAAAGAGGAAACAGACAGCAAAGGGCTCCCACCCAAGCTATATCTAAAATGTGTTTTATTTTACTCTTCTGAGCTTCTTATCATCAGTTATCAAAGGAGGCCGAGGGGAGAATGAGATAGTTTGATCTTCCATCATGCTATTGCAATTATATCTCATAGTGATTTAATCACAGCACATATCCAAGATTCTTAGTGTGGAATGTTTCCTTCCACCTTCCCCTAAAATCCTGGGTTCAATCAACTGAACATTGGCATCATCTTTTCTTTCTAAAAAAATATTAAATTCGCTAAAGGCAACGAAAAGGTCAGCATGTTAGTATTACTTGGATTTATACCAATTTGGAGGATAATTTGATATACTTTCTTTCATTAAAATTTCACTAACTCCAAAATTTGCCTTTATTACTGGTTTTGATACACTAACACTGTGGCGGGCCAACTATGGCTCTCGAGCCACGTGGGGCTCTTTGGCCCCTTGAGTGTGGCTCTTCCACGAAATACCACGGCCTGGGTGAGTCTATTTTGAAGAAGTGGCATTAGAAGAAATTTAAATTTTAAAAATTTGGCTCTCAAAAGAAATTTCAACCGTTGTACTGTTGATATTTGGCTCTGTTGACTAATGGCTTAGCAGACCACTGCGCTAGCATATGGGCTTTTCTAAGGAAAACCCTTTCTTTATATTTCTGCAAAGAGTGTATCATCCCCAGAGGTAGATGCACACCATTGTGCATGGCTTCCACATCACTTGAAGTCACGTTAAAAAAAAAAGTCAAACTGTGAATTGAAAGGCCATACCTAAAGATGATGTCATGAAGCAAATTGATAGAACGAGCGAGGGTATAGTGCTGCCTTTGTCTCCTGCTTCAGCCGCCCCAATCTAATTGTTGAATAATGTGCTCGCGAGGACAGTGGTGTCTTTCACTGAAGCGCTGTGCAGAACGTTCCAGCCAGGCAGTGTGCTATTTCCAGTCAAGCGTATGGGGGGTTTACATGCTGAGAGCAGCTGTAAAGATGTTGGCATTGGAGCGGCTCCGAAGCCAGTTCAAATGGAAACTGAGATTTGTGCACAAAAGGGCTGCTGTGAACTATAGGTGTTTAATTTTCAGCTCTCCTGTGAGACAGCGTTTCAGTATAGTAAACAGGAATAACAAGAGAGGGTCTCCTGTAAGGTTCTGCTTTTCTCGACTTTTGTGACAGGGGGCCTTCGCTGTGTCCCGGATGGTCATGACCAGACAGGATCCTCACTGTGTCAGCTATACATCAAGTCTCACAGTGGCTTACAACATTCTCTTTTATGTTTTGGCCAAGAGCTTCGGACTGTGTTTTAAGTTCAGTTTTATACATATATTTCCTGTGTTGTTGTTGTCATAAATATATTTCTTATTATGTTTGTTATAAGACAGAGAGAAAGGAATGTCATCGGCATTGCCTGCTTTTGAATCATGACTTTGTTTCATAGAAATTTGTAAAACATCCTGAGATGATATCCATAAGTTGATGTATTAGAGAAAAAATAGTTTTTGGTGATTAAAAAAAAACCCAAAACAATGATTCCTTTTAGGCAAAATTATACACATACATTAACCATTAATATCATTTTATAAGCAAATACTAACTTCTATTATAATTTGATTAACATTTTTGCCTGTTTTGCACAGAGAGGCTAGCAGCCTCTTGCAGCATTGGCTGGGTCCTTCGGAACAATACCTAAGGTCTAAGGTCTTTCTCATCCTAAAAAGTGGAAGGCGGCTGGTTATATTGGAGGGAGCAGAAAATCATTTTGATTTCCCTGAGTAGAGTTTCCACTCAAATTATCTTAGCAAATAGCTTTCGAAGAACCCCAAAACTTAAAGTTTCTCATCTATTCTTAGTTGAGATTTGATGCCAAAATATTATGGAGTCTTCTCATCATAAACCCTTCTCTGGGAAAGTGATTCATGTGTGTCTAAAGGTCTGTATTCATATTACCATTGTTTGAAAGTTCTCTTTCCGTTTTCCTGTAAGATGGATCTCCTTATGTGATTTCAGTATGCCTGTTCATTAGTGTTATTCTGATGAAGATTGGGGTGACTAAACTACGCCTTCGATAGCTTGTATTGTGCCAGAATGGATTGACACCTATTATTATTTCAAAATAACTTCTCAGGTAGTAACCTACAAAACTCCCCGACGTTATGTTCTCACCAGGGTCATGAAAGGAATCTGTATGTTAAAATAGCATTTCTCTTTCTCCCAGAGCACAGAAACTAGTTTATAGGAATTTCTAATGATCATTCAGCTCCCAACAGTGTAGAAGCAGATGTAGACAACCTCCAGCGACAGTGAGGTTTGACCCAGCTCAGGC
This sequence comes from Vespertilio murinus, assembly GCA_963924515.1. Classification (NCBI taxonomy): domain Eukaryota; kingdom Metazoa; phylum Chordata; class Mammalia; order Chiroptera; family Vespertilionidae; genus Vespertilio; species Vespertilio murinus. The sequence continues at coordinate 175,649,582 of OZ004705.1, read as the reverse complement.
CTCCGGGACGCTGACAAACTTCTGTCCCCTGGTCTGCACTGTCAGCAGGGAACAAGCTACGCCGTTTGTTCCGGAGACCACCCAGCCCACTGCCTTTCGGGGGCTGGCTTGGCCTTCTCCCAGGCTTGCCTGCAGGTGTGACCTTAGGCACCGCCTATAACAAGTCACTTTCCCATTTTTGTGAACTTTAAAAATAGAGCAGGCTGAAAGAAGACAGTAAGCCAGGCCATTTTTATACTATCCCGGAGACTTATAATTATAAAGTTCGGTGAACTTTGTGAACTTTTCAAAATGTGTTTTTGCTGCAGACTTGTGATTGATGTGGAGGATCCCGGGGCAGAGGTGAAGCAGGTTAAATGTGGAGATGCCCGGATGTGCACAGCCTGCCAGCGGCTCCACAGGGCTAGCACCTACATCACCTCATTCCCCAACCCAGGGCAATTTGAAATTAGATAAACATTTGGCCACGGTGCGCCAAGCCAGAGTTCAACCTTGCTTCTCCCAATAGGTGTGTTAACTTTATAAAAGCCAACTTTTTTTGTGTGTGTAAAGTAAGCTGGTAGGCATCAAGAACACTAAAGCAGCTCCATTAGGTGGAAAGGAGGCGACTTTTTCCCCCTAATGTAACCACACACTAAATCTTCACAATCTGTCACAGCTTGTTCTATAATTCTAAGCCAGCAGTCTTCAAAATAGCACAATCAAGACTGTTAGCAAGATGTGGAAATTTTCTTGAGGAGCAGTCGGAATATAGCCCAGAAGTCAGGATGTTTGCTGACCATTAGCTCTAATTTCATGCAATCTGCATTGGCCGACTGGTGGCCCCAAAGCGGACAAGTGAACACAAACAGGCTGAGATTCATGACTCCTCAGAAAGACCCTCTTGTCTCGTGGTCCTGTGAGCCATACATCGGCACAGTCTTCCTCGGGGAAACGTCAGATGTCTTTATGACTCTCCTGCAAGCTTCTTCCTAGAAAAGGGAACAATTGAAGCTCCTGTGTGTAAGGACCTGGATCTACCACCCTTACTAGGCTGTTAGAACCGAAACAGACTTTTCTTTTAGATGCGGAAACCAAGGCCTCCATGCCTTGGGACAAGCTCAGAGAAATATGGTTGGCTGATGGAAGAGCCAAGAGCAGAACCCACGGGGATCCACTTGTAATGCAGCCAGAGGGTCACACAAACACGGCTCTTTCAAGAGGAAGGCAATGGACTCTGCTCTCATCTGGCACAAAGTAATTACTAAGTGCAACTCAGAATTATTGTTGTTATTATTTTTATTTCACTCCCTCTCTTCATGTTGTGAACAATGCATTTTATATGCTTATATGGCTTATATTCAAATTTTAAAGGAAATACCAGAAAGGCATTCTTTTAGATCTGGAAAAGATCTTGCGTGGGTGTCTGGTTCAGCTTTATAAGCACACTGTCCTTGCCACAATGACTCTTTTTGCAATAGTAACCAATATATTCTTTACAAGTTGGATTGTGTGACTTAGAAAGGAGTTAGTAGAGAAGAAATCTTTTTAAAGTTCGACTTCAGAGTTTGCTGAAAAAACTCAAGACAATCTCTCTCTTTCATACAGTAATATATTATAGTCGAGATCTATGTGCAAGCATGTACATATTTTAACATTATATGATTTTAACATTATGTAAATATTTTGAAAGGTAAAGTAATTCTAGCAATGAATTAACTTAAGGCAACTGGGCAACATATTTTAACAAAGCTGTTTATGTATATCATGGAAAGTTTTACTGAGAAAATATTTTTGTTTTTTAAAACCTATATTATGGCAATTTTATATCAGTCCTTATTACTAAGATGTTAACATGAAAAAAAAAAAGCATTCCTTAAAGGGACAAAATTATGCCAGTTGCATCTATAATTTTCTGTGCTCCAAACCTTGACTATTTAAACTGCTTCCATTTCTGTGTACAAACCTGAGTGGGTTTTTATTACCCTCAAATTAAAGGCTTATTTGGAAAATTTGAGCTAAGTCGCACACTTATCCTGCTACTGCCATCTTCTTTCCACTATATTCTCCCAACCTACTGGGAGGGCAGCTTTTTAAAACCAAAACTTGTTCTAGCTATTAATTTCAGGTTCTTCACCTGTACCACATAACATGGAATAAATTGGAAGCAATAACCTTGACTGACTTTTCAAATTTGTTTTACTCAAACCTCCCCTCCTCACCCTCTGGTAACCATAGGTGAGTAAGACAGCTAAAGGAGAACTGAAAGTGAATGAAAGTAGGGGCCCAGAAAATTGAATGAGTGAATGAATGAATGAAGAGTGAATGAACAAACTGAAATATGATTGACATGCTCCACTATTAAATAACAATCATAATCACAACACTAAAACTAATATTCTTAAATATATTTTTATTGTTGATAATATTATAGATATCTCCGATTTCCCCCCAAAATTAATATTTTTTAAGCATCTTACCATAAGCCAAGTACAGCCTAGTACTTTATATTGATAGCACACGGGCTCAAAAAGTTAGCAATGCACTATTTAGCCAGTAATTACATCATTACCTTTATGGGTATTAGAACTATAATTAGCTTTTACTAGGCTTAGACATTCTTCTCTTATGTTGGTAATATTTAACAATATTTTCCTGATTAATGCCAACAAAAACAAGTTTTATTCTGCAATGTTGCCTAGATAGATGATCCATATAGAAAGATTTTCTGTGAGATTCTCCAGTGGCATGTGAGTGTGTTTTTTTATAGTTTCCTCATGTTTATTTTTTTAGGGTGATAAAACATGTAAGATCAAAGTAAGATATATCTTCGATCAACTCTAAGTGGGTCACTTTGCTGCTTTTATGTTGTACCATCAACAGTTAGGCTTTGCTTCAGCGAGTCCTTGTAGGTGAATCTTCCCACTCCTGTGATGGCTACTTGCTTTCCACAAACAAGCTATCCTGGTGCCTTGCTGTATTTTGTCTTTCTTCTTGTCATCTTTGAAGTCCTTTGAGTTAGACCGCAGTGATCCCTACAAGAACCTTTGTTCACTGGTAGTTTTGTGTTGTTTATGTAGAAAAGGGTGAGATTTATAAAAATATCTGTGCTAAACACAAATTTGAATATTTTGCTTTCCCATATTTAAAACCTTTTTACTTTCACTATTGCTCTTATCATGTTTTTGTTTTCTTTAACATAGTTTGCAAAATCCTACAAGGATCTCATTTTTAGCTCTTATTTTTTCCCCACATTGCCCACTATGCTTCAGCTAAATTGAACTCTTAAATTGTTTAAAAAATCCGTGATCTCTCCCACCTGCCCAGAACACTCTCTTATTTTTATCCTCTGCCTTCTCTTTTTAATAGCTCACTTTTATGCTGCAGTTTTAGTTCCCAGTTTTTTTTCTCATTTGTTTGAAATGGCACCATTTCTATGGAATCTAAACCTATGTTATCACACTCATCTATCTGTCATGTCCAGCAATTTTCACATTGTATTGTCACTACCTATGTATCTGTATTTGCACTAACCTATACATTCCTTCAAGTCAGAGATTATATCTAGTCCATGACTATATTCCCAACACACATTACAGTGTCAGGTACAACGATCCCTAATAAGTACTTACTGAGTGAATGGATGTGGGGGATGGTAAGAAATGAGTTAGGAAGTATGAAGAGGCAGATATGAAGTACTGTATGCGTTATTCAAAGGAGCTTCTCTTGTTGGATCCCAAAGCAGATTGTGAGTTACAGAAAACATATCTGTAGATTTTCAATATCATAGATGTTTCTTGTAGCGATGAGGAGGATGGGTTGGAAGAAACAAGACTACTGACAGGGAGACTAGTTACTGAGTGTTTTGTTCAAAAGAGAAAGTATGAGAACCTTAAACTAAGTGGCCATGGGAATGAGATGAAATGTTACATAACCGTGAATAATATAAGCATCATAACCCTTGAGAAACTGTTTGAAATGGTGTCAGAGAAGGAAGAGAGGAAGGCTACTCAGAGTTCTGTCTTGGATGATTCTCATACTGCTAACAACTGTGAAGTGTCTAAAAACAAATCACTTGAGGATTGGTATTTGAATTGAGGGATCTATGGGATATCCAAGTGGAGATGTCAAGTTGACATTCTCAAGTGTGGGTGTGATGCTCAGTAGACCATGAATGTCATCAGTATTTCGACATAATGAAGCCCTGTGTTTGCATGAAATCACCCAGAGAAAATGAGGGTAGAGAGAGAACTAAAGAGAGAGTAGAGCCCCCAAAATTGTGAGCTTGAAGCATACCTGGTTGTAAGGAACAGAAACCCACTAAAGCTGGATCAAGGCAAGAAGTGGCATAGTATGTATACTAAGAGTTCTTGTCATAGATTTCAAAGACAAGCTACAAAGAACAGCTCCCCCTATTGATTACTAGACGTGAAATGTCTACAGTGAAAGTCTCTGTGTTTCCCAGAGGTCTGTTTCTTGTCGTCTCTCTGTCCTGTACATTTTTCTCTTGCTCTTTCCCCTTTTGTTGTCTGCCCATCCATGTCCTTTGTAGGTAGCCAAGGTATCTGTCACCTCTGAATTCATATAATTTCACCATCCCATTGTTCACCATTCTATGAATAAATTATCTGTGTTTCTGACTTCAAATTCTCAAAGAGAACCCTATCAGTGGATAGAGCATCATCCTGCAGACTTAAGGTTCTCGGGTTTGATTCTGTTCAAGGGCATGTACCTCGGTTGCAGGCTTCTTCCTGGCCTGGGTCCTGGTCCGGGTACATGCAAGAGGCAACAAACCAATGTGTTTCTCTCACATCAATATTTCTCTCTGTCTTTCCCTTTCTCTCCCACTCTCCCTAAAATCAATGGAAAAATATCCTCGGGTGAGAATTAAATACACACACCAGATCAACAAATTCTCAAAAAGAGAATCTGACTGGGTAGTTGGAGGTCTTGGTATAAATATGACTGCAGGAGATGTGGGAAGAGGACATCTTGGGAAAAGATGTATGAATGGAGACTGTGAATAGCTTCTGTTGTGTGTTGTTATTTTCAGATTTTAATGTGCTTACAAATCACCAGAGAATCTTGTTAAAATACAGATTTTTTAAATAGTAGGTCTGGGTAATTTTTGCATACTGACCATGCTCCCAACAGGTGATGCTGCTGCTGAATTTGTTGGTCTATGGGCCAGACTTGGAATAGCAAGGATGTAAGGACAAGTGGAGTAGTGGGGATTCTCAAAGAGGGCTGAGTGAGGGCAAGAGGAGAAAAAGAAGAAGGTATGAACTATGGGGTAGAGAGTAAAGAATCACGAGTGTTCTAAATCATTGAATGTGTCCAGGGTGAGTGAGATAAAATTGGAAGCCTTTTAAGTATAGTAATATCCAATACTTTGTGAATTCTTTAGTATAAATAATGTCCAATATTTTGTGAATTCTTTTCAGTAATGCTCAAAAGCCTATGCATGAGACAGCAAGAAGATCCATGGCTGGATTAACACAGAGTGTTGTCTATTTGTGATTACAGTATAGGAATATGGAAGAGAATAAGAGACTTGAATATATTATCCAGAAGGTAGAGTAAGTGATAGACCAGGCAGATGAGGTTGTTTTAAATTATGCATCGCCTTTAGATTTTCTTTTCTATAAGTACTGGAGAAAGACTCAACTACTTACTGCTTAAGAAGGAAGTTTCCCATGAAAATGTGTGTGGGTGTGGGTGTGGGTGCTTATGCATGCACATGTGCTTGTGTTTTTAATCCCCTTGCCAAGGATATATATCAATGTAACAAGCTGACTCTAGATGGATTTACAACAGTTCACTTGTTTGGATCTTCCAAAAGTATTACCTTTGCCCTTACGTATGGAATGTTCTCATGCTAAGCTGATTATGGAAAGACAGGACTCAAAGTTTAAACATTAACAATCTTATGAAGATAGAAATGTGTTTGAGGGTGTGGTGCATGTGAATTTCTTTGAAGATTCAAAAAAGTGTCAAGTTTAAAGGTGCCTCATCAAGGAAACTGTAATTCAGCTTCTTGTTAATTTTCTAGCTATTTCAAGCTTTATTGAAGTGATTGAAGTAAGTGGTAGCCTCATATCCATGGTGCTTCCAAAGAATATTCTGAGCTGGAAACATTACAGAGGGAAATAAAACAACTTTCTGGTTAACTCGGGAAACCAGAGTTTGGGGAATAAACTGATATCCTTGCTTGGCTGCTGAAAGTCGTAGCAGGAGATTGGAATGACTAATGTAGCCCTGGTCTAGAAGCGACCATCCCAAAATGAGATGCTACCCTGTTTCCCCGAAAATAAGACAGTGTTTTATATTAATTTTTGCTCCCAAAGATGCGCTAGGTCTTATTTTCAGGGGATGTCTTATTTTTCCATGAAGAAGAATACGGTACACATTTATTGTTAAATGTAAATAAAGGAAATTTATTACCTGTATACAGTACGGTAGTAAGTATATAGGTAATACTTACTACGTAGACCAGACAAACTGTGAAACCTACAGTATCAAGAATTTACTCATTTATTCAATGACAATCATGTCATCATCTTCTGGAACATCATCATAACAATCCAATTCCTGAATTTCCTGGTGAATTTCTTGTGACTCCATTTCTTTCAGAATCAGTGGACCAAATCCCTCGTGTTTAACAATAGCACTGTTATGTTTAGCAAATACACTGTGAGCAAGGTAGCCTGCTCACAGTGCATTTGCAATGCAACTGTCAGTGATTTTCTCCCATGAATTCTTCACCCAAGTCACAACTTCTTGCAGTTTAGGTTTCACAAAGTTTCCACGCTGATTTCTCTCCATTCACACAGCAGTGACGTCAGGACTCAGCGTAAGGTCACTGGTTGCTAGACGCCAGTCAGGGTGGCCCTAGCGACCAGTTTATGGTAAATTAATTTTTATTCTGAGACAGAGCCTGGGGGCCTTATTTTCGGGGGGGGGATGCCTTATATTTCACTCAGAAGGAAACCTGTAAGTAGTTCTTATTTTCGGAGGATGTCTTATTTTCGGGGGAAACACAGTACTGTTATGTGCAGAGCTTGAGGAAGAGTGGTAAGGGAGAGTGAGATACTTGCCAAGTCTATCACATTAGCAGAATCACAGATTTGTTGTGAATTGCAAATTCACAGCCAGATTGCCTCCATATTCCTTGCCATCCTGCCATCTGCACAGAGGCCAGAAATCACTTAAGATTAAATTTATTTTGATGAAGTTGTTCAGTACTATATGTTATCACTCATTTAATACATTCCAGTATCTAAAGTTTTATTTTACACTTCAATAAAGTTATATCTAGCAGCATTTTACTTGATCTGGAGAGTTGGTGTGTGGCTGTCCTGGTGTTGTGATGATTTAGGCATTAGAATTGGCCCTGGAATTATCAACTGCTGGCCATTGGGTTTAATCTTCAGAATCCATCAAGGCTGCTAAATATTTTAAACCATTTTAATCACCTAACAGACTTTTCATTCATTAGAATTAAGTATAGTCACATAGATCATTCAAAAAAGGGCTTTAAATAAACAGATGCAAGCTGAGCCTGAAACTTAAGCTAAATGTTCTGAAAATGATGCTCATTGGCTAGTTTGTTCAACACATTCATTAGTAGAAATTTCACAGAAATTCAAGCAAAGGACAAAATTTAAGTTGAACGTATTCATCTTGTTCAGCATTTAACACAGTATAGGAAAAACAATTATTCCATCTACAGATCTGTGTTGAAAGTAGCTAAAATTGATCTCTAGATTTAGCTCCTGGGTTCCGAAACGCCTGTTTTTATAAAATTTTAAAGTACATCATATTTTATTTACAGAGAAGTACTTGGATCAATAGTGGAATAGAAATTTAAATCTCTGAGATTAAAAAAAAATCCCATAAGATAATGGCTATTGAATATGTATTTAAATGTTTATCAATTAAGATAGGCTTTGGCATGACTGGAAGATTTTCCATTTTAGGTTTGAGTTCCTTTGAAAAATAAAATTTTGTAGAAGTATGTATGAGTAGATTATTGCCAAACATTCACAAGCATAGGCAAGCACTGATGGTGGAATTTGTTTTGTTTAAGTTACGTGAAAACTTTGCTTTTATAAATTATAGGTGTGAACATGTTGCTAGATCTATTTTTTAGAACATCTGGAACTAGATGTTTTGAGTTAGGTAGTTTTTTAAAAAAAATTTTTAATTGATTTTTAGAGAAGGAGAGAGAGAGAGAGAGAGAGAGAGAGAGAGAGAGAGAGAGAGAAAGAAACATGGATATAACAGTGAAACATCAATGGGTTGCCTCCTGCACACCCTCCACTAGGGATAGAGGCTACAATGCGGTCCCGTGCCCTGACCTGGAATTGAACTGGTAACCTTTGGTGCATGGGACAAGCCCAACCAACTGAGCCATATGAAGCAGGGCTTGAAATGGGATTGTTTTTAGAAAATATATTAACTCTGGTTACCCACAGCTTCATTCAATGAATACTTCTGTAGCCATCTTTTAAGAGATGTAGTAACCCTGCCTTTAAGAGAGAACAAATTAATTTCTTAATTAGCTCATAATATAGGAATCAATTAGTAGTGACATTTGATTCCTCCAAATGGGAAAATACTGAGCACTATCTTTTAGATTGTCTAACATTCTTTACTAAAAATATTTCAAAATTAGCCTCTTAAAACATACTAAGTTGGGGGTGATTGTACTATGTTTATGGAATTGCCCATTGAAAAACTTTGTCTCTTAAAAGGGTACTGGGGCTTACTACTTTACTATGTCTTTTTTTTTTAAGTGGCACCTTTTATTCCCCCCCCCCCCCCGCTAGAAAGACAATAGACTTAGTTTCAGAAGAGCTGGTGTGACTTTTGGTCCTGCTATGAATTCGATATGTAACTTTGGGCAAATTATGTCATCTATATTTGCTTTATTTGTTTCATTTGAAGATGGAGGTGGAACTATTTCTCAGAGTTTTTATGATCTCAAATGAGATAATATAAGTGAGAGCCCCTTAATGTGAATTGATCTGTAAATATAATGAATGTGATAATATTGTGTTTACTTTAATTTACATTTAACCCAATTAAGATAATCACTCTTTAGTAGTGCTGTCTCTAAATTCTGTCTAGCTACTGGAGATGAGAAGCACGGGAAAGAATGCGTTAACCATTGTTTTTTATTTTTAAAAATATTTTATTGATTTTTACAGAGAGAAAAGGAGAGGGATAGAGAGCTAGAAATATTGATGAGAGAAACATCAATTAGCTGCCTCCTGCACACCCTCTACTGGGGATGTGCCCACAACCAAGGTACATGCCCGTGACCAGAATCGAACCTGGGACCCTTCCGTTGGCAGACCGACGCTCTATATACTGAGCCAAACCGGTTAGGGCTAACTGTTGTTTTTTAAATGAACATTATGAGTGTAGTGTCTCTTCTTTCTCTTTTCTATCCCAGTGCGTGCCTCAGGGAAAGAGAGATGCTACCAAATGGGTGCTGTTTTCTTCTCTGAAGTTAGCAATGCACATATTGTATGTTATAGTAATGATGAATAATTGCCAACACTCAGTGCTAACTATACCTGTACAGTTCCCAGATTCACAACACTGACCCTGCTAGTCCTCCCAATAACCATAGGACACAGATGCTGTTACTATCACCTGCATAAAGTTGGTGAAACTGAGACACAGAAAGATGAACTTGTTCAAAATTACATAGTCAGTATTTTCAGTCAAATTGAATTTTCCTGTATCTTTCATTCAACTCTTAGGGAAGAATTTGGCAAGAACCATATACCGTGATAAAGGATATTATGAATATTACTTGGGTCTTAGATACATGGAATGGCATATCTTTTTGAATAAATGATACTACTGCTTGCATACATGCTGAGATGACACAACAAGAGTAACTTATTTTCCTTTCTGTTTTTTAAAATACATTTTTATTGATTCCAAAAAGGAAGGGAGAGGGAGAGAGAGAAACATCAATGATGAGACAGAACCATTGAACTTCTGCTTCCTGAACACCTCCCACTGGGAAGCCTGCAACCTAGGCATGTACCCTGTCTGGGAATTGAACTGAGATCTCCTGGGTCATAGTTTGACAATCAACCACTGAGCCATGCTGGCTGGGCTGTTTTTCATTTTAATCTTCAGTGCATATTATTGGATAGATTATTGTTAAATTATTTTTTTTCTCCTGAGCCTGAGGTACAGAGAGAAAAGGAGATGGATAGAGAGTTAGAAATATCATAAGTAACAGGAAGCTAGTTTTATCAAAAAGGTCCAATCATCTGGGTCCTGTTCCAGGAGTGAAATAATTGAACCCCAAGCCTCATCTAAAGAGATTTTCTAGAGCTCACACATCCTTTATCATTTTTAGACTTAGACTTTGTTTGAATCCGGTTCATATACTAAGTCATTTTTAATTTAGGCATTTTCTCATTCATTTAAACTATTTTTTCATCAGTCTCATCAGTTTCATCAAAGGTCTTCCATGTGTCAGGGATGCGATTAGGAATTACATGGTGAATATGACAGTACATACGTTCTGCTTGTTGAATTTAGAGACTAGCAGAAGACCGACAGTAGGCAAATACTCTCACGCTGCTCTGAATAGTGCTACAAGGGTAAGCTCTGTGGTCCACGGATGGATGAGACAAGGCATTTGGAGATCAATTGATGATAACAAATGGCTCTCTCCTGGCTGTTTTTGGGCCTGTATAAGATGTTGGAGACTTAGGGAGGCAGAGCTAAGAGAGGGTAGCTTAGCAAGAATAAATGGGAGCAGAGTTGGCAAGGCATTGCAAAATACAAAAACAGTGCATGACACAAGGTGGCTACAGGGAAAAGAAAAAAGCCAAAAGGTAATTCAAGCAGCATAACATATACCTCTTTGAATATTTCACCATATAGAGAATAATATTTGTCATGATGACCATTTTCCAGAAAAGCTATTGCATCTTCATTCTACTCAGTTCTGTGAAAAAATGAGGGTTGTGATTTAGAGTGATTTCCATTAACATAGTGGAAAGTACTTCATTGTTTGAACATTTCTGTGTCAGTTTTATAGCAATTACTTTATCCAGAATGTTGGATAAATGGAATTATGGCCTACATTTATGCAAATATTTAAAATTAGTATGAATATTATTTGCAAAGGCATTGTGACAACAGCAGACCTTGGTCTCTAATTCTACCTGGTAGCCAGAGCCTGGATAAATCATAATTGATAAATAATTGATTGCTTTACATTTACCTCTTACTACCATTTGTCATTATCATATTAGTTTGTCTTTGGATCCAAAATGGATAGGATTCTATATAATAAAGAGGTAATATGCAAATTGACCTCTCTAATATATAAGATGGCCACTCCCATGTGATCAAAGATGGCCACCCCCATGTGGACACAAGATGACCGACAGGATGGTAGTTTTGGGCAGTCAGGCCAGCAGCAGCGGGCAGTTAGAAGGGACCAGGCCTGCAAGGGAGGGCAGTTGGGGGCAACCAGGCCTGAAGGCAGTTAGGGACAACCAGGCCTGCAGAGGAGGGCAGTTGGGGGTGACTGGGCCATCAGGGCAGGGCAGTTTCGGGCAACCTGGCTGGCAAGGGAGAGCAGTTAGGGGTGACGAGGCTGGCAAGGGAGGGCAGTTGGGGGTGATCAGGCTGGTAGAGGAGTGGTTAGGGGTGATTAGGCTGGCAGGCAGAAGCAGTTAGGGGCAATCAGGCAGGCAGGCAGGCAAGTTGTTGGGAGCTGGCAGTCCTGGATTGTGAGAGGGATGTCTGACTGTCCGTTTAGGCCTAATCCACTGGGCCTAAATTTCGTGCACTGGGCTTTTAACATGTAATAATCCTTCAGAGACTTCATCTTTCCTGTTCATGGTATATACTATTTACAATAGTGCCTGGTATGTAACAGGCACTCAATAAATATTTTACGGAATGAATGTAAATAAGATAATCACACAAGTATAAAATTACAAACTGTGGTAAATGAAACTATTTTCGAAACCATAAATATTTCACACATACAAGTAATGCTATTTACTTGAATTTTAGGAAAAATACAGTCTGCCAGAAGATAACCTGTTTATTTTTTGTATTGGGTGTTTTCTCTCTCTCTCTCTCTCTTTTTCCCCCCAGTAACAGTTGACATTCAATATTGTCTTATATTAGTTTTAGATGTACAGCATAGTGGGTGACATACAATTTAGGAAGTGATATCCCCAGTAATTCTAGTGCTCACCTGGTACCATACATAGTTATTACAATATTATTAACTATGTTCCCTATACTGTACTTTACATCACTGTAACTACCGATTTGTACTTCTTAATTCCGTCACCTTTGACACTGAGCCCCCTAACCCCACCCATCTGGCAACCCTCAGTCCATTCTCTGTATCAGTGAGTCTGCTTCCATATTGTTTATTTTTCTCTTTAGATTCCACATGTAAGTGAAATCATGTGGTATTTATATTTCACTGTCTGAATTATTTCACTTAGCATAACACCCTTTAAGTCCATTCATGTTGTTGCAAATGGATAGGTTATGTTCTTGCCCTAACTGGTTTGGCTCAGTGAATAGAGAGAGCATTGGCCTTCGGACCGAAGGGTCCCAGATTCTATTTTGGTCAAGGGCATGTACCTTGTTTGGGGGTACATCCCCAGTAGGGGGTGTGCAGCTGATTGATGTTTCTCTCTCTTCAATGTTTCTAACTCTCTATCCCTCTCCCTTCCTCTCTGTAAAAAAAAAAATCAATAAAATACGTTAAAAAAAAGATTATGTTTTTTCTTATGGCTGAATAATATTCCACTGCATGTCTGCAGGGCATCTTCTTTATGCCACTGCCTGTTAATGGGAACCAGAGTGTCCTAGCTGCCTTTTGGTTGAAATGCAAATTGGTGCAGCCACTATGGGAAACAGTATGGAGGTTCCCCAAAAAATTAAAAGTAGAGCTACCTTATGACCCAGCAATTCCACTTCTGCTTGCTTTCTTTTTAAACATGTATGTCCTAAGTGTTTCTCTTCCTTTATATCTATGGTTTGTACTACTGACTTCTACCTTTATGGTTCTGTAAATCCTTCAAACCCAGTTCAATAACTCTCCAGAATCAGAGATTCTTACCGACGCTCAGTGAAGCTTTGTGAAGCCTCATGAGCTCCTAAAAATATAGGCCAAAAAGTAGTGGCCCCTGTGCATTTTACCGGAAGCATTTCCCATAGCTTTCATCAGATTCTCAGAGTACACGCCCCACCCCACCCCCAACAGCAGTTTAAGAATGATTGCTCTAGAATATGTATTTTTTTCTTTTTGCTTTTTGTGGCTTTCCTGGTTTATTTTTGTTGCTTCTTTTCCCCTGAGACGGTTTTTATTTTCCTTTTAATATTCATGATTATGTTTTGGTGTTTTAAAATGTTTACTGTTTGTCCCCAGCATGTGGTATTCTTGGATTATTGCACGGCCTCTGATCCTAGCCCTTCTCTCTTGTCTCTTTTTTGTCTGGCCAACAGTGTGCGGATGTGCCAACTGCAGGCTTGTGCTCTCCAACCCGTCCGGGACCTTTGCTTCTCCGTGCTACCCTAACGACTACCCCAACGCCCAGTATTGCATGTGGACCCTCCGCGCCCCCGTCGGCTATATCATCCAGATAACGTTTAATGACTTCGACATTGAAGAAGCGCCCAATTGCATTTATGACTCATTATCCCTTGATAATGGAGAGAGCCAGAAGAAGTTTTGTGGAGCCACTGCCAAAGGCCTATCATTCAACTCAAGTGCAAATGAGATGCTTGTGTCCTTTTCCAGTGACTTTAGCATCCAGAAGAAAGGTTTCAATGCCAGCTACATCAGAGGTATGTAAACCAAAGACAGTGCCAACCTTCTGCTTTCATTTAACATGCTCTACAATAAACACAGGACCAGGAGCCAGACTTATGCTCTTTTATGTGAACATGAATGATTAGGATTAGAATGTAAGGGCAAGAAGTTGTTAATATTCACTGAGTAGTCTCATTAGCAATAGATAGCTAGCAGATCCAAAAAGATCAGCTTGCAGTAGAGCTGAATTCCTTTATGTAGTTTACATGCAGAACATATAAAGGCTGCTTGGAAGACAGTAGATTTTCCACGGCTAATAATTAAAATCTTTAATATTAACATCTCTCTACTGAATGTTTAAAACATTTAGAAATCATCTTCTTTTCGGCTTTAAGATGTTGCCTTTTAAGGAACTATGCTAGGGGATAAATATAAAAATTAGCATAGAAATTAAAATTTTTAAAAGAGCTATTTATTACTTACACTATAAACAACATAAACTGAGGAAAGCTTTAAAAAATGGCAATTGAAAGAAAGAAAATACATTTTTATCGAATACATTTCCCGGATTCTGGCATGTCTTAACATTTAAATACTTCTGTTCTTTATAAAACCCATCTTTGTTTAAGGAAAATGCAAGCTTCAAAACTGTGAGATGTGGTTATATTATTACTATTTTTTCTCTTGATATTCTTAAATAGATTTCATGTATCAAGGAAAGAAACAAAAAAGAAAGGCACTCCAATGAAAATGAGTCATCATTATAAATTGTGTTTTTGGTGGCAAGGGTATTTACTCTTTGTAATGGACAGATATGTGGTTAATTGAAACACATGTTTTAATTCTTCAAATAATGTTTTTAAAATGATAAAGTATTACAGGTAATTTAAAAATAGAAAGGAGCAAATTACAATTACCTATTGAAATACCATCCTCAGCCATAACCACTAATAAAATATTGATGGACATGCTTGCTTCTAGCCTTTTGATTTTAGCAACATATGTAGAATACTGGGTTCATATTGCATAAGGTCCTATTGGGTAAATAGATCTGTGAATTGTTTCATATTTAAAAAGTAGGCTAAAATATGCAATCCTATTAAATTCCATCATGGATTTTTAGCTAAAATATTTATATAAAATGATGTTTCTTACCATCAGCCTATTCTTGGTGTATATTAAAGCATATTCCAAGTAGCGGCCATTTGAGACCAGTATGAAGCAATATTTTTGAGGAGGGCTGCTTCCCTCTCAAATCAGTTGGTGATGTTTCACAGTGTCTATTTTATGAGCATAGGGCTAAATGCACTGTATTATTTAGTCATTTCGCATATGTCTCAGAAAGAATAGGCTAAGTTATGTTATCTTGAACTTATTAAGTATATAATAAAAGTAGTCTATATTAGTAATCAGTACTCGCTATAGAGTGACTGTGGCACAGGCACTGCCCTGGGGCTTTGCAGGCGTTAACGTATTTAATTCCTGTTGACCACCCGTGTAAGGTGGTCCTTCATCCTGCAGATAAAAAGGACGAGGGCAGAACAATGTGAGTCACCTGTCCAAGGTCACAGAGGACAGTGGGAGGGCTGGGGGAGGGACCTCCATCGTCTGCCCTTCGAACCACTGCCTCTTATTGTTCCTCACACACTAACTCAGAGGTGAAGGAAGCAATGCTTAGAATTATAGTTTTGTTCGTTGGGTTACTAGACCGATTCTCCTCAATGGCAGTGTCTTTGCCTTCATTCTTCAAACACCCTCATGATGAGGGACAGGACTAGGATATAGGGTGTCTGAAGAGGAGAAAGGCGATTGTTAATGAAAAATAGAAGTATTAGTTATTATATTCAGAAATTATTTGAAAGTCACATATTTTTTAAAGTCTCAAATATGAATAGAGCTTTCCTGAAACCAGTAATTTTTTAATTATTTTTTTTTCTTTCAGTTCAGGGACGAAGGAATATACTTGTTATTAGCATGGCTGGTTGTACCTCAAACATTTAAGTGTGATATCCAACTATGATTAGAGTTTAAATGGGTGGGGCTTTTTTATTGCTATTACTAATATTGGTATAAGGTAATGAATGGGTTGGTGATAGAGGGTAGATGAACAGTGAAAGAGCAGAGCAGTAGGCCAAAAAGTCAATTAGGGGAGAGGTTGGGTGTATCGGACATTTTGAATCTCATTAGTCCGTATCTGAAGTTAACATCTTTTATCTGTTGTTATGTTTTGTCCTAGTTGCTGTGTCCTTAAGGAATCAAAAGGTCATTTTACCCCAGATACTAGATGTGTACCAGGTATCTGTTGCAAAAAGTGTCTCTATTCCAGACCTCAGCGCTTTCACAGTCTGCTTTGAAGCAGCCAAAACTGGCAAGGAAGACAGCGAGTGGATTGCTTTCTCCTACTCAAACGCATCCTTCACACAATTACTCAGTTTTGGAAAGGACAAGAGTGGCTACTTTGTAGCCATAGCTGGCTCAAAATGTTTAGTAAACAGGGTAATACCTACAAAGGATAAAGAAGACTTTTTCTCAGAAAGCTTTGAGCTGGTCTGCATTGCTTGGAATAATTCTTTGGGTTATATTGATCTCAGTTACAGAAGATGGCACCAACTAACGCCATGCAATGCGAGCATTAATAAAGTTATTTCTGGGAATGGGAAATTGTTGTTGGGCTCCAATCAAAATGGAATTGCCTCTCTAAAAGCGGACATTTATAACTTTCGACTTTGGAATTTTACCATGACTTCCAAAATGTTCTCCAACCTCAGCTGTAATGTGAAAGGGAATGTGGTCGACTGGGAAAATGACTTTTGGAATATCCCAACCCTAGCTCTGAAAGCTGAAAGCAACCTAAGCTGTGGTAAGTCTGTGGCCTATTAACTCTTTTTTTTTTTTAAAGCATTGCTCTTTGAATATGTTTGGCAACAAAAAATTATATATACATATATGTATATAAAATTATATATGTACACATATATAATTTAATTATGCATATATTTATGTGGAATAAGTGCATGTATGTATATACATTTATGTGTGCATATACATATGTATATGTGTATATATATATATACAGTTAGCATTAATTAGCTCATTTAATTTTTAAAATGTTACCTGCTCAGCTATTTATTATGGAAATTTGATTACAAGCCATATTTTTTCAAAGCCTTTGATTCTACCATTTTAAAGTTTTATTTATGTCATAAAATATTACACAGTTTATCACTAACAAACAGTAGTTTTAATTATCATGTATCAAATAGAAATATTTACACCAGACCTGAAACAAAAGAAATTAATAAGTTATTGTTTTTAATTACATGGATGATACAGTAAAATGCTAATTTTTATTATGTTATATAAATAAACCACCACCACCCAAAAGCATATTATTTAGTCAGTATTAAGCACCACAACTGTCCATTTAAGGAAAATCTTTGATAGTCAGAAATTATCATTATTTTATTTGAATTTTTATTCTATTTGTTTGAAAATGAGCTTTGCCATTTGTTTCAAATACTCTTCTCTTTGATTGCTTTTTGAGAGACTTTAAATGTGATAATATTAGATGTAACTAAATGCAAAATGCTTAGAGAAAATAAGTCTATGTAACATAATTATATTCAAACTAGAGGCCTGCTGCACAAAATTTCGTGTATTCAGATGGGGTCACTCAGCCTGGCCTGCACCATTTCAACATCTGGGAGCCCTCAGGGGATGTCTGACTGACAGCTTAGGCCCACTCCCCCAAGGGAGGCAACCAGTGTGCCAATTGGGGGATGTTGCCAGCAGCAAGTGACCAGCCTCAGCTCCCAACGTCCCGCCCATGGTAACTGGGTGGGCTGATCAGGGGACAGCGCTGGCTGGCAAGCAGCCAGCCCTGCCGTCCCCGATTGCCCCTCTGCTGCTGCTGGTTGCTGCTGTACCCTGCCCACTGGTACGCGCTTTGCCTGGCGTGGCACTGCCCCCCACCGGCTGATCATACTGCCATTCGGTCAATTTGCCTATTACACTTTTATTATATACGAAGACTTCTATCAAATATTCTCTAGGTACGTACGTTAATTTTGAAAGTCCTTATTTTAATACAGGACTAATAAAATACAAAATGTGAAAGTTTCATATTTTCGATTTCAATTTCATATTGAATGTTATATGACTAAAGCTGGGTATTGACAAATATAATCTATAGTCGCAGAAATAATTCCCATTAAAGGAGAGAAGAGGTGGCCTAATATTAAAAGTAATTTGCATGTGACCTTGGAAGGGACTCTGTCAGAAATTTGTTCCCAATATTTTTAAGAAAGTAGGCCCCGCTGTGAAGACCTGAAGCCACCTCCCCAGTTTCCCTGACCTGTGTTTGCCCTGCTGGCCCGGGGAACTCCTGCCACCTCCCCATCTTTGTGGGTAACCCACCTCTCCGTGTGGTCATGGGGCTGCTGCAGATGTTGGGAGGCTATTAAGTGATGTCATTTGCCAGTTATTTCCTTGTGGGTTGTTGGAAAGAGGGTAAACCACGACCCTGTTCCAGGAGGAGACTGTGGAACTTTGTAAGAGCTAAAGGTGTTCCCCAGCTGCTCTCGGTCCAATTAGCTGCAGAAAACCTTTTGGGATCCCCAAGAAATATTTAATCAGTGAAGAAACTGAGCAGGTCAAGCATGTCTTGTGTTTGGTGTGGGACGGTGGACAGGCGGGGAGGGCAGTGGGACACTTCCTGCATCCTTAGTGGAGATGCCTGTTTTCACCATGTCCTGGGTCATTGCTGAAAGTCCTAATGAAGACCATTTAGCGTTTTGTCTTTTTGTGGGGCAGAATTTGAGGACTCTGGCAATAAAAAATAATAATAATTAAAAAAAAAGAATTGGCTAGGCATGTTAGTAATTACTTAGACTTAATTTATACTTAAATTGAATACATATATTGTTTTCTAGGTACTGTTTTAAGCACTTTACTAGTAAATACATTAACTCATTTTCTACAACATAGACCTCATGATGTGGGTTTTATTATTAACCTCATTTTGCAGACGAGAAATCTGAGACCCAAAGAGGTTAAGGAGTTTAACCAATGTCACTTCAATAATGTGGCTAATTCAGGAATTGGTTTTAGAGCAATGCATTTTTTTTAAATGATATTTTATTGATTTTTTTTTACAGAGAGGAAGAGAGAGGGATAGAGAGCTAGAAACATGGATGAGAGAGAGTCATCTACCATCTGCCTCTTGAACAACCCCTACCGGGGATGTGCCGGCAACCAAGGTACATGCCTTTGGCCAGAATCAAACCTGGGACCCTTGAGTCCGCAGGCCGACGCTCTGTCCACTGAGCCAAACCGGTTTCGGCAGCAATGCATTCTTAACCAGTATAAATGAGACTGTGCTTCAGAATAAGCAGGACTAGAAAACGGGACATAGTGCTCGAGCAGGTGAGCTTATCCTGACCCAGGTGAGAACTAGAAGATTCAGTGATTGTCTCTTCAGGCCAAAGCACCTTCTGCGAGAAAATGCCAGCTTTCTAGGGTGTTAACATGTATTTGTGTGTGTGTGTTGTTTTTTGTTTGTTTGTTTGTTTGTTTTTAATTAATAAGGTTTCTTTTCTGCAATGCTTCTTGAGTGCCTTAATACAATGATAACATGTTAGGGATATTGTGTACAAGAATTCCTGAATTTCTCTTAAGAAATCATGTAAAGCAGAGATTGACAAAGTAGGAGGGCCTATGGCAGGCCATCGGTTTTCTTAAAGTTTTATTGAAACACAGCCATGCCCATGAGTTGTTAAGTTTGGTTGTTTTGTTTTTTAACAGCGTAGTTGAAACTCCTTTCCCAAGTCTTCAGACTACCAGAGTACATCAGAGTCATGCTCAGGTATCCTAGTCACCTATACATGTTCAGAATGATTTCATTCAAAGGAGTGGCAGTAGATTACCTAATCAGTGGTGTGAATTCCTTTAGTTTTTATAGTGGTCTTCTGGACATTCCAAGACGACACTAAACGCCCACATTTCATGGATTCCGGTATCTTGGACTGAGTTTCAGGAATCATAACCGGAGAGGGAGAGGGAGAGGGAGTTTCCTGCCGTTTAATCATCAGCTTTGGGAGTTGAAGAACCAAGTCACTTATTAACTGACAGGAAATACCTGTGACACAGATTGTATCTGGGTTTATTAGTTCAGCAAAACTTCAAGAATTGGAAAAAAAAATGCTCTATTAACATTTTAACCTTTCATTTTCCCCAGAATGTAGTGGCTTGCTGTTTATGGTATTAGTAATTTCCTCAGACTAATGATCAGTACAGTAACCAATGGGAAAGTAGGATTTCATACCTAACATTCCATTGGCCTGACGAGGTCTGTTAAATATGAACCTTTATTTCAGAATCAACTTGTGATGGACAGTGAGCAAGATTTTTTTTTCCTAAAGGTGTATGGCTCAGTCAAGTTTTCATATGAAAATAAGATAGTATAACAGACCTAACTATATTTAAATATCCTGTCATTTGTTTCAAATATGAAATAGTCTAGTCTTAATAAAATAAAAGTGTTTTAACAGTTTCAGAATTGGACTTCTTTTTTATTGTTGTTTTCCTAAACTTTCCTAAGTTGGGGGATATACCTTAATTTAAAAATTTTCATCAGAGTTTCTTAAAAGCATGGCTAATCTTGTCAGTCTTTTACAGGAAAAAAAAATGCTTTATTTAGCAGCACTTCTTTTTATTTTATAGCATCATTCTTTTTCTTAGAACAGTTTTCACTAAACATATTCAGTTTTATGACCTCCATAGATAGACAGTTTTCTTGGCTGGCTCTTTAATTATAGGTGCAAGTATTTGCCTGTGTTATGATTCAGGTTTAGATACTGGCTAGTGTCCACCACTTTTCACAAAGAACAGACAGTGCCTTCTCTACCAGTTTTATTTATTTTACCGCTGACTGCTCTTTCCTGAGGTGTCACACAGTATAAGTCAATGAATAGCCCAAGTTCAAACAAATTACATTTATTTAACTAGCATTAACAAGCACTTCCATTTATTAGCCACTGTGGTTATAGAGATAAGATACAATTCATAAGTACCCAACTTTGTTGTTATTCTTTTCTA
This sequence comes from Vespertilio murinus, assembly GCA_963924515.1. Lineage (NCBI taxonomy): Eukaryota > Metazoa > Chordata > Mammalia > Chiroptera > Vespertilionidae > Vespertilio > Vespertilio murinus. Next base: position 175,628,680 of record OZ004705.1, on the reverse strand, counting down.
GAAATGTTTGGATTTGTACCAACTTTTGTTTAATTGTAAAATTTAGCCCATAATTACTAAGGCATCATCAACTCTTGGATCCCTACCCTTTCATTTTCAGTTATTACAGTTCTGTTCTTCATGCCCTAAAACCGATTCACTGTAGACTTCTTCCTACCATCCCTAACAAAATTTTGACTAGCTTTTTTATGTATGCACTACAGGCCCAGTGCATGAAATTTGTACACTGGAGAGGGAGGTGGTCCCTCAGCTCAGCTTGCACCTTCTCACTGTCTGGGACCCCTGGGGGATGTGCACCTGCTGACTTAGGCTCATTCCCCACAGGCAACCCTCTCGCAATCTCGGACCCTTTGCTCCTTACGGTCTGCAAGCTCACTGCTCCTTGGCCCTGCTGCAGAAGCAGGAGAGGCTCCTGCCACTGCCACTGTCCGCTTCTTGGCTGAGTAGTGCTCCCCCAGTGGGAGTTCACTGACCATAGGGGGCAGCTCTTGCACTGATTGTCTGCCCCCTGGTGGTCAGTGTGCGCACTCAGACATCCCTCTCACAGTCTGGGCTCTCACAGTCCAAAACCCTCTACCCCTTACTGCCGCCTGGGCCAGGCTGGCCGGAGGAGGGGCTGTGGGAAGTTGAGGTGCAGGTCGTGCCCCATCCAGCCTCTGCAGGAGGGGTGTTGCTGGGGCTGCCCCTGGCAGCACAAGATCGCTGGCTCAACCTCCCTCCCACTGGTCATTCTGGAAGGTCATTCTATCATCTGGTCTAATTAGCATATTAGCTCTTTATTATATAGGATAATATATACATACATTGTATTCACATAATGAAGATAAAATCACTTATCTTTACAAAGGACTTTATTATTTGGAGATGTTTAAAGTCTTTATGAGCATAAATGATTCTTGGAGATAATTTCATTTGAAATGTATTTATAAATGGAAGAATTGTAAAATTTAGCTTAGTACAGTTGCAAAGAAAGAGTTGAAAAGGAATTATTCTCCCCCGTTGTAACTCATGCTAAGGGTTCATTGCTGTCTACTATTATTTGGATTGTGATTAAATAGGTTATGAGATGAGTTGTTCACTACACATCAATCTTTTTTACCACAACTCCTATAAATAAGTAGTGATTCCTTTCAGTAGTATAATTTCGCAAGAACAACAGATAGAAAAGAAAGATTTTCAGCTTCTCATCAACTGCCCATTTTCAGGGATTACATTTTTTCAAAGAAATTTGACTCTAAATTTTGCAGTTAATATTAAGTAAATACCTTTAAACACCATTGTGGTGTCTATAAAAATCAGTGAACATACATAGGTTACATTCTGAAAACAATTCCTTGATGAAAAAGATATTATAATTTTCATCAAGGAATTCGAGGAGGGAGAATTGTCTTGCTTGCTTTCTTGCTTACTGATATCCTGGTTTGTAAATCTGTTGGCCTAGGAAAACAGAAGGCAATAGTGACTTTTTATGCAAATGTGCTGATCATGGAACATTTAGAAAAACAATTTTTCTGCATCTACTTTCTATATTTCAGATATTTATATAAATGGGTGTTTTTGTAATGCAATACTTATCAATATGATTTCTCTCTAATAAAACTCATCACTTGCATTTATACTATCCCCTTAAAATTGCCAAACTTAACATCTATTCCTATATTTGATCTCCATATGGTCGTGTTTTTTGAGTATTTATAAAGCAAGGTCCATTTGCTAGACTTTAAGGAACAACTGACAACTTAAATATTAAGAAGTAAATGTTACAGTTTCCCACAAAGAAGTGGTCACATATTGAAATGTATACTTATCCCTATAAAATGATACCGATAAAATGTTAAATAGAATTGTCACATGTCTCACTGTAACTCTTCACTCCTTGGGTTTTCTTTCCTATCCCCACCTATAAGCTCTTGACTAGACTGCAGTGGAAATGCAGTTAGCCATAATCCTTCTTTCCCACAACAATGCCCCCTTATCTCCCTTTGTCCTCCAGAGATACTGTATCGGGGCCAGCAGTGGCCAGGGAGCCTTTGACTGCCAACACTGAGTGTAATTTGAGAAGCGCAGGAACTCCATCCAAGGGCCTCCTCTCTGTTCTGTTACAGTGGCTGAGATTTCCTCCGTCATTTTGAGTTTTTTAGTTTTAGAAGTTCCTTACTAACCTAGAAGTGCCTAAAGGAGAAAAGAGGTCTGGCAAGAAGGGGGCATAAGTTAAGAATTCTGCCTGAGGCTGACCTCGACTTCTGCCTCCTCAAATATTATTTTCCCATGGTACACTTGTCCAAGCTTTCAATCTTTAAAACCTCTCCTTCATATCTCTGCTTCCTTTCATAGCCACGCTTCCTCTTTGTTGCATTCACCCCTCAAACATTGGCAGTCTCGAGTTCTTGGTTCCCACGTTCCTGAAACTAATTTCTGTCGAACTGCTACCAAGATTCCAGGGCAGAGTTAAAGGTCTTCTCAATCTTTATCATTCTTGACCTTTCTGTGCCCTTGGTATCGCCACACCCTCCATGAAACTTGCTTCACTTCAATTTTGAAAAACCACCTTCTACAGAAGCTATGTTTACCTTCTCAAGCCTGATCCTTAAACCTAGGAATATCTATGGTTACATCCTTCTCAAATCTTCACTCTAGCTCCAGGGGTCCTAGACCTGGTTATCGCTTCTGCTGAGTATTGCCTCACTAGACCTCTTCCAAACCCATGTGCACCTGCCGTGTGTGTATCCAGTTGTCTCACAGGCACCCCAGTTTTCCTGACTGGATTTACTGGTTAGCCCACCTCACCTAAGATGGTTCTTCTTCCAGGATTCCCTAGCTCCTTTTATGAGAGTATTGTGCACCAACTTCTCAAGCGAGGAACCAGAAGAAAATGTCTTCATCTCTTCTATCCCTCTTCCAAAAAGTTTCTGAATCCTAGACATTCTACTTCCAAATGCCTTGTATCTGTCTCTTTCTGTCCATTGTCATTTTAGTCATGAAACCATCTTGAATCAGTAGCGTTATTCATGCTTCTTGCACCTTCCCTCTTTTGATTGGTGATGGAGCCTCAAAGGTGCTTTCAAACATAAATAGAAATTTCCCACCTAGTCCCCTTTCACTTTTTCCCCGTTTCCTGTAAGAAAGAGTTCAAAATGTGAGCAGTTGTTCATCATGCATTCAGTAATTTGTTCAGCACCCACCTGAGTTGTGGATGGGATAAACCATCCTTGGAAAGACACTCTTGGTGCCTACATTCTACAAGGCATTAATCTATTGCCTATATATTTGACGATTCCTAGAAATTTTCTATGGATACCCAGTGATGCCGTGTCACGTGGGTACCCAGATCTTTTCACAGCCTTCTTGGCCTATGTTTCAGTAATTCTAGTCTCTTATCTCGTGATCACTATAGTGACTCCTCTTCTTCGTAGCTCTTCTTTGTAATGGATTGCACTTCTCCCTTCTCACCAAACTGCTGGTCATGTCCTGCTTCGGGCTACTGAACACATCATTCAGAGAATTATGAAGCCATTCCCCATGTATGCCTCTCTGAGAGGAGGGACATTATCTCAAAGTATTACTCTAGCTTCTGAGCCTCATACACTATAAACAGTCAGTAACTTTTTATTCAATGAACATGTAAAGGTCTGTAATGAGAGCTTGGTACCAGTTAACATTATAGACTTGCCTGTAGGATTGGGCCTTTCTGAGGAAACATGATTTCCTTCCTTGAGCCAGGTACCTGAGGCAATTAAGAATAAAGATGCTATTAAACTGGGGATGCTTTCTGTTCACGCACACCATTTACCTAGACATCTTTTGTTAGCTTATCCTTTTGTGCCTTCTCTACCTACAGGTAGTATTCCCACAGGAATGTTTGGAAAATGTTTAAACATTTGAATGGAATCACTAGTATAGAAATGTCCTTTAAAATTGAATGTATGTCCCAGAGGTTTCTTACATTATCTTCAACTTTCTGGATTCTCTTGTCTTCTTGCTTCTGCAGAGGAGTGTCTTCTGGTTCTTTATGTTCCAAATCTTTGACTTGCGATCTTCCATTCTGTTTTTAGGACTCTGTATAATATTTTTTATTACAGACAATGTATTTTTTATTTCCAGTTGATCCCTTTTCGTATCCTCATAGGTCTCTTTTATTTTATCGGCCTTTTCTAGGAAATTCTTGAAAAACCTTATAAGCGTGGTTTTGAACTCTATATCCAGTCGCTTTTTGTCCTCCATTTCTTTCGTTTGTGATCTGTTTCCTTGTCTCGCATTTTGGCATTTTTGCTGCTTCCCTGAGTTGGTAGGGTGGCTTTGTGTGCTAAGGTGTCCTATATGGTTCAGTGGGTCAGTCTCCCAGTTACCTGAAGGTGGACACTCTTGGTGCCCCCTTTTGTGGACTGTGTGTACAGCCTTATTGTAGTTAAATCTTGATTGTTGTTGGTATACTGGGAGGAACTGACCCCCAGACCAATTGGCTGTGAGGATCAGCTGTGTCTATGCAGGGAGACAGCCTTATTTGACTAGACTTGGAAAGTTGCAAAAGCCTCTGTGCTCAGCTTGGATGGGACAGAGTTTCAGGGTGGAGTCTATAGCCTTGGCTTACCATCAGCTCCACCCTATGAGGTTCCTAAGTCTCAGTGTTCCTCAGTGTCCCTCCGCACTCCCTGCAAGCACCTCTGAGAGAAAGGTACCCTCGAGTCTCGCCCGCCACCAAACAATCCAGGCTCTCCCCCAATGAGCCCAGAACTGGGGTTCAGTGCAGCTGGAAGTGGGGTTCGAGGTGGGGTTCGGAGCAGTCTGGAGCCTTTGTTTTCTTCCCTCCAGAGCAATTCAGCAGCACAGGCAACAGTCCATCCCCTGCATGCAATGTGCACAACTCCGTGATTTCCTCGAGCCAACATCAGAATTATGGGGGTGCCAGAAGAAGAGAGAGAGCAAGATACGGAAAGCATACTGGAAAAAATAGTGACAGAAAACTTCCCCCACCTGGTGAAAGAATTAGACTTACAAGTCCAGGAAGCACACAGAACCCCAAACAAAAGGAATCCAAAGAGGACCACCCCAAGACACATCATAATTAAAATTCCAAGATCAAAAGACGAAGAGAGAATATTAAAAGCAGTAAGAGAAAAGCAGGTAGTTACCTATTAAGGAGCACCCATAGGATTGTCAGCTGACTTCTCAACAGAAACCATGCAGGCCAGACGGGAATGGCAAGAAATATTCAAGGTGATGAATAGCAAGAACCTACAGCCAAAAATACTCTACTCAGCAAAGCTATCACTCAGAGTCGAAGGCCAGATAAAGAGCTTCACGAATTTAAAAAAAAAGCTAAAGGAGCTCATCATCACCAAACCAGATTTATATGAATTGCTGAAGGAGGTTCTTTAGGAAGTGGAAGAAAATAAAGATAAAAATGATGAACAACAAATACGTAACTATCAATAAGTGAACATAAAAACCAAGAGAATTAAAAAATCTGATGAACAACATTAACTGGTGAATATAATAGAATCAGAGGTATGGAAGGGAGTGAACTGATAATTCTAGGGGAAAAGTGGAGAGGGGGGTGTGCGGGAAGAGACTGAACATAAACTGTGCACCTATGGATGAGAACATTGGGGGGTGGGGAAAGGACAGAGGGTGGGGTGGGAACCTGGTGGAGGAGAGTAGTGGAGGGGAGAAAAATGAGGAACATTTGTAATAATATAAAGAATAAAGATTTATTAAAAATAAATAAATAAGTAAATAAATAAAATTGAATGCATGTAGTTATGTGTGTGTGTGTTTGTATTTATCCTCTGTCTTCATAGTGCAATAGGCTTTATCAAAAGATTAAACCAGCTTTCCTCACCTCTGCCTGTTTATAAAGGTCTGTTAATTGTCAGAGGGAGTTTTAATGCCACAGAGAAAACCCACTACTTCTACTAGAAAATCAGCTAAAACTTGTTTCCTCCTGAAGATGACTCAGTAAAATCTTGAAAAAAGAAAGACACAAAGTCTACCTTGAAATCACTGTAATGTATTTATGGAATTGCCAATATCATATGTTAGTGGCTAGCAACAAAATGTGCATATTATGAGCATTAATAGCCACGTTTACTTTTGAAACTTATCTTTGATGTTTATATTATTTCATCTGTACAGATTTCCACTAGAGCTGTGTAATTTATTATGTGAAAAGTCCCTGGATTTTTACACAGACTTTTCCTTTCATGTGTGGATGGCCAATAAATTGAGTTAAAGATTTTGAGGGATATTTCAATAACCTGGTTTTACATTTTCAGAAATGAAGACACAGAGACTTTAAGAGACTCTCTTAATGTTGGGGTATTATTAGAGGATGCTTTTAGGGCTGCTCCTGTTATACCAAATACATGACTCATGATTTTTTTTTCTGGATAATATTAAATGTTGTTGTATACAAGTCAAACTTTTGTAACCCTCTGTGTTGATCAAGGTTCCTACCTGGTCAAGCTCCCACCAGCAGAACTAGCCAACTGTGCCGATTTGGGGACCCTCTGCCAAGGTAGGGAGCCTGCGTTATCCTCCGGAGCCTCTCTGTTTTCTTCTCGCTATTTTGGATAATGTTGTTTTTATTATTTTGATTTGTATCTTAATTTTCTCTTGGGAAGTCAGAAACCAGCAAAAACAGAAGAATTTCTGGACGTGTTTTAGTTGTGTGGGTGCACAATACGTACAGTGTAGAGAAAGAATGCATTCACAGACTGGATGACCACATTTCCATAAAGCACTGAGTTTTTTAAATGTGAATGATTATATGCTATTAGCCAAGGGTTGATTTCATTTTCCCCCTCTATGTCTCCTCAAGAATATTGCAAAGGTCCAGTATAAATACAGTCATACAATGTTTTGAAAAAGTATTCATGTCTAAAAAATAAGAGGAAAAATTAAGTTGAATATTCAGTTACACTTAAGACAAGGCTGTGAGGCAATTTATGAGGTGCAATGTAACTTACATATTGAAATGAAATTAGTTATACTAAACCAATAGTAATATAATTTTATTAATTATTATAATGCATGGTGTCTATATCATGCCAGCATTCTAATGATACATTATGGACTAAACAGTTGCATGCTAAATAATATATAATTAAAGTCCTGAATGTTTCAAAATAATGTATTTGCTTTAATCTTATTATTGCTATTCCTAATTTCCATGACCCATTTTCATTCATTTATTCTATTAAATGCTCCTTTGTTCTATATTCCACATTAAGAATCATGATCATGCCTTTTGTAAAAGCTGGGTCTCTTATTAGGAGGAACATAGCATGGAAGTGACCAGGGTTAAAAGTGAGAATAAATGAATAGAAACTAAAGGTGTCTTCGGTGGGTCCAGTGTGGAAGTGGGCTTTAATTCATTATCTTGCGTCCTTTCTGAGACATTATTCCTAATATTACTACCAATGAGTACCTTATGAAACTAAAAGTATTAAATGGTTTCCATAAGCTCAGTGTAGGTTAAAAGTAATTATGTGACAGAAAAAAATAATTTTGCCTAGTTCCAGATCTAAAAGTTTTAAAAAAGTATTTATTTTTCTTTTAATCTGAGATACCTATAATACTGATTCCTTAAACTAGATGCCCAGCTATCTACCCCTCTGTATCCTAAATGACAAACAAAACAAAACAAAACAAAACATTTTCCTTTTTTTTTGATGCACTTTGCATTAAGATAAATATAATTGACTGTTCATCATTTTTTAAAAAAAGAATTCAGAAAGACCCCCATTCTTTAATATTACATACTAGAGGCCTAGTGCATGAAAATTCATGTACTGGAGGGGGATTCCTGAGCCCAGCCTACTCCTCTCACAGTCTCAGAGTCCTCAGGGGAGGGAGGTGACCTGGCAATCAAGGGAAGGCAACACCCCCATCACACCTCTGCTGCTGCCACTGCCAGCAGCGCAAGCCTCAACCGGCCCTGGTTACCTGAGCCTCAGGCAGCCCTGGGCTGCTGGGCAGCTGCCATCTGAGGCTTGCCTGAGCCTTGGGCAAGCCTGGGCAGCTGGGGGCTGAGGATGGGTCCAGCCACACCATGTGCCTGCCACCCCCTTGGCGGGGCTGAAAGGACTGTGGGACTCCGGCAGGACTAGGGCACTCCAGCAAGGCTGAGAACTGGGTGCAGCCATATTGTGGCTGTAAGTGCATCATCTTTGTGATGGCATGATGGTCAAATTGCATATTTCCTCTTTATTAGAAAGGATTGGAAATGGAAAATTTTTTTTAGTTAGGAAAGGATATTTTGAAACAAGAAACTTGATATTTTCTAAAGATCCCTTAGAAGGTAATTACTTAAATTTTAAATAATGTGACACATACATTTTTAATGTCCATATGGATGTACATTAATAAAAATGCACTCCTATGATAAACTAAAGGAAAATTATATGTGTAGTGTTTCTATTAATTATACAAGGTAGGGCAAAAGTAGGTTTACCATTATTTGAAAGGAAAAAAATGAAGGTAATGATTATTACAGTAGCTTTATTAACTCTATGTTTCATGTATTCACAGCTGTAATCCTACTTGTGCCCCACCCTGTACATCTCCTTCAGAATTCCATAGAAAAATATTTTCAAGGCATTACATAAGGATTTCATCTTTGAGAGTTTTAGTAATATCAAAAGCATATCTATGACATAATGCTTTGAAAATGTTTCCCCCTCAGGCTTGTCCTAATGAAATCTATTTTACCCATCACCATTCAGTCACGTTATTGGGATCTGTAAATGATTGATTCAGTCTATACATTTTTTTCTTTCATTTTGTTTTATTTCATCTTCTCAAGGACAAATACTTTTTTCTCTGAGATTTCATTTCATTCTTAGAGAATCAGGAAGACTGACTTAGTTTGGATCATTTTTAAGCTGATGGGTACTATAGAGACTGCCTCCTCTAACATTTTGCTTTTACAAACTTAGGAAATTGAGCTCTGTAAAGGTTTACCGTATTTGCCGGCGTATAAGACGATTTTTTGGCCCTGAAAAATACGTATTTGCCGGCGTATAAGAGACTGGGCGTATAAGACGACCCCCTAACATTTCCACTAAAAAATACAGTTTGTTATATACTCGCCGTATAAGACTACCCCCCACTTGGAGGCATATTTTTCAGGGCCAAAAAGTCGTCTTATACGCCGGCAAATACGGTACTTATTCACAGTGTGGTCATCAGCCTGTTAACAGCAGACGTAAGTCTAGAGTCTAAATGCCCTTTCTCAGTTTCCTTTGTGCCAGATCCAGACCCTTTCAATGTGATACAGAAGGCCATGTGAACTGGTTCTTACTGTGCAATGCTTCATTTTATCCATTAAAGCCATGCAGTCTGTTGTAGTTAATGGCAAGAAATTGTTTCCATTCCTTCTCCATGTAGTGTCATGAATTAATTTTAGGTTGCTCATCCATATTAACTGCCATGTGCTCCTTGCAAAATTACATTTTTCTCATCTTTGTTAGCAGCTATTGTAAGCTCTCCTAGTACTACACCACCTACTGTCACCACTAATATGCCTGTTACTAACAGAATCGGTAAACAAAGGAATGGTAAGAAACTACCTTTTATATTTGTAATATGTCTGATGCAATAAAGGTTGTATTCTAAGGGTGGAAATAGCTAATGTTTCAACAAAGTTTCTATTATTGGAATCAACTGGTACATTTGCAAGACTAGTAAAATAAATAAAATCATTTGATTCTCTTGAGTTCCTCATTCTAGTGACCAGTGGAATGAGTTCACTTCCAGTACCACTCATCTGTACTTTTAGCTAAAATTTCAAAGGAAATTTTATGAGAAATGTATTTGATGAAAGGGAATGAATTCGTATTATGCTAAAGATTGCAAGGGAAAAATTCATAGTCTTTTGTTAGATTACTCTCTTCAGGAAACTACTTTCTAAAGGATTTTATAATTTTAAAAATCTAATTTTGATGATTTAACTTTTCACTAAAGATGTTTAAATATCTGTGACATTTAAACCACTTTACATGGTAATAATTTGTTCTCTGTTTTTATTTGTTGATGGTGATTAGAATGCGATTGTCTATAAACTAAATCATAAATCAATCAGTTTCCTATAAGGACCATATACATAGCCCTTTCGTAATTCAGAGTAAATGATTTCAGTTTCTTCTGGGGGAAAAAGAAAAGAAATTCCAATCAGGTGACTATACCATTGCCTCAAATATAGTAATATTCTCAAACATGAAGTATTAGAAACAAAGAGATTTTCTCAACTCCAATAATTTAAGTTGTGAGGCCAAGACATCTGTTAATGGATCACCAGGGACCAAAACCAGGAGAAAAGAAACGCACACAGTTAATTTTTTCTTTTGGCTTTGGGGTTACATCAACTTCCTCTGTAGGGACGTTTAAGTTGGAAGTATGGAATATTTTACATGAAATGTAAAGGGTTATAAAGACATCGATTCAGGGAAGTGTTTATGGTTATTCTGGGTGTTACACCAAGGAGATTTATGATGGAGCAAAAATTTCAGCAACCCCCAAGAAAGCAAGAGCAGCTGAAGTTTCCAGTGCATATTTCACATGGACGCCAGCCAGTAGATGGGAATATTATAATTCTAACTAAGTGCTTCGTTCTTTGTATGAACATACAAAGAGCCTCTGTGGCATTCTCCCTCCAGGACTGGCACATCCTCTGCTGCCCAAGAACGTTTATATGGTGTTTCCAGAGTCCTTGACTTGGTGGAGTGGTGCTGGGTTCACCCAGTCGTGTCATTTCTGACATTCTTGAAGAGAGCCTTGTTTACTCCATAGCTCTCTGCGTCATAGCCTTTATGGGAGTCTCAACAAAGCAAGCAGATGTTAGAATCAATTGAAATGGCTTGGCGGCCACATTTAAGAAAAAAGTTCTAATTCAGATGATTCTGGATAAAAATATAGCCCTAGAGTTTTAAAATATGTAAAAATATTCATAGGTTATCATGTAGTAGAAATATTTTCAAAATTGTGTACTCAAATTTGTGCACCGTCTTTTATCCATGTCCTTGAACCATCTCTATTATCCATTTCATAGGTGTGTTGCTGGTTTTTTTCCCTAAATTGGCCCACTTTTTTGCTTAAACATTTTTATTTGGATGGAAAAATTTATATCACTGCTGTAGAGTTAAAGCATAACCACTTGTTTTAAAGTAGAAGTGAAAATGAATATAATGAAAACCATGTCATTGGATGTTCCCTATATCCTATTGCATTCTCACGTCTCGGGCCCCCAAAATCTTTATTGTTCTTTTTAAAAGGGAGAAGAACAAAGTGTTAGAGATAGATGATAATCTAAATAAGATTTTTGTCTTTGATGTAGTCAAATTTGAAATAATTGAAAAGAGAATTAATTACTTGTTCACCTTGTGAGTAAGTGGGATTTGATGTCATGTCCTGGACTAAGACCATTCACATACTGCCAACAATTTCCAATGCACTTTCTGTATTCCTTGGGAATCTGATGTAGTAAACATTCTCAGGCCTATGATCTGATATAAGCGTGGAGCAAAAGTGGTTTAAAGTTGATCGTACGGAAAACAATACAGTAATTAATAAATAATAATACAAGAATAAACTCTGTGTTTCATGTACTCACAACTGTAAACCTACTTTTGCCCCACCCTGTATTAGAGAATTTATTTTTGTCCACTGTAAGAAAGATGGGCAAACTGTCACATCTGTTTTCTACTTTAGCTGCTTTCTTAAACTCTGGACTATCAGTTTTACTGTGCTCATCAGCAGAGAGTGGAGAGGGGTTGACATATTTCTTCAATATATCAACTAAATGTACTTTTACAGTTTTTGTGAAATGTCCCTATTTTTCTGTGTCAAGATTTTTTTTTGTTATAGGACTTTGATATGATACCTCAGATTATATACTAAGAAAATCTTATATTTAAGTTATTTTTCACAGATATTTCAGGAACTACTGGATGACCTATTTTCACACATAACTTTTAGCCTTTTTTCTATTACATTCCACAAAAACTCTTTGATTAATTTTTGTTTTCATTCAAAATTATATTTTCTATGCTTGCAGCACACCGCTAATACTATGGGCGTTAAAAAAAAAAAGTGTTAAACTTTTGTGAGGTTGGCAACCCAAGTAAGGAAATAACTTTGTTAACCTTTATTGTTGTTCTTAAAACCTAGCTTACAAGTGATATTGTAACACTGCTTCTAGTTTCTCACATGCATTTAAGTACTCAAGTAAAAAATTTCCCCTCATGATATTTGTATAGATCCAACAGTCATTATAGCTGTACTTAAAGAAATTATGTATGTTGGATGAGCAGGAATTCAAGTCATATTACAAACACCACTGTCATATCATAATTGTCTCATCACTAGTTCAAAGAAATAATCTTAAATCTAAAATAACATTCGCTTTATAAATGGACATCTATGTTTTCAAATATATATTTTTTAAAATCTACGTTTCAGCCCTGGTGGGTTTTATTCCTGGTCAGAGCACAAACCTAGGTTGCATGTATTCGATCCCAAGTTGGGGTGCCCATAGGAGGTAACTGACGGATGTTCATCTCTTGCATTTCTCTCTCTCTCTCTCTCTCTCTCTCTCTCTCTCTCTATCTATCTATCTCTCTCGTGCGCACATGCGCGCTCTCACTCTCACTCTTGCTCTCTCCTTTCTTCTCTCTCTAAAATACTTTTTTTAAAATACCCTCAGAGAGGACTTTTTTAATCTACTTTTTAAATCTGTATTTCACAACCTTGACTATAAAGTATGCCATTTCTGTATTTTCCAAGAAACTCAAAAAAGTGTGTTAAGAAGACAAAAAGGAAAAATTAAATTGGAGAAAGATCTCCAGACAGGAATAAGATTTTTTAATATCACGTGTAATGGCAAATAATAATTTGTAGTTTGGTATTCTGCATGGCTAGAAGTGTTATCTAATTGGAAGATGGATATATTCTTACACACTTTTTCCCCCAAAGAAATGTCTCTCATGAATTTTTCTGGCCTGGGTGCCATTATTAGGAAAAAACATTCATCTTTTGATGTCTCTGGAACAAATGAAGGTTTGTGAATAGCTTTTCTATTGAGTCACTGTGGGAGTTGTAGCGTTTTTAGGGAAGACTGTGAGGATGACATGGAAAAGCTTGCATCACCCCATTCACTGTGCATTTTCTGCACTGACAGTGCTTAACAGTTACTTTGCTGCAACTCAAAACCCCTTTCACCAACCCATCAGTGGACATTTTATTTTGTTTAGACAATTCACTCTTGAACATTCCTCAGGATTATTGACTACATTATTCAAAATTTTAAAATAAATATAACATGATCCTCTGCTGAGTTGTTTTCGGCTAACTAAAAAAATATCACACCCTGAGGCTTCTGAGGAGAGACTGCTTGATAATGATCCACAGCACAAGAGAATCTCACACAAGATGCTAGTTTGTTGTTTCTTTTGGCATATTCACATATTTTATTTGCTTTAAGGAATATAACGTTAAGGAGAGTACTACATAAATTGATTTAGGCTGCCTCAGATGTCTCTCTAATTTATAAAAACAACGAATTGAAAAAAAGTGAAGTAGAAAATATTTAAAATTTAAAGAAAATTATCTTAAATATTTGGAATTTTTGAATTAGATCTCCATCTAGTGGCAGCTTTTCAGTTACTGTACTGGCATCAGGGAACATTCACTGAAGATCCCTAGGACTCGACCAAATACAGAATCCTGGACCTCTGCAATTTGAATTTCCTCTCAATCACTCAGAATCTTCGTGTTTTGCTATAATGAGATCTAGAGTATAAAGGGCTTTTTTTTCAACCAAATTATTATTTATTTTAAATATCTTTCTCAATGTTTCCATTCAGAATATTTTTAAGAGAATACAATTCAAGATCATTCAAATACTTGAAGAGTTTTAGAAGCTAAAATAACCTAATATTTATAAATTAATCTCACTTGGTACTGTTATCAATTTCATATATTTATATGACATCAAGAGTGGTGATTTTTTTATTGGCATGAGATTCTGACCCACATATTGGTAAAAACACTCCTTTAGTACTTGGACAGCAATTTGCATTTTGTTAAGTTGGGGAGGAGTACTTTTTATAATTTTTTGGTACTGCCACCCCAAAATTGTTATTAAATCCATTTCTCATTCTTTTAATTATACATTTCTACATTTTCTATGTGTATTTTACTCAAGACATACCAAAACATAAACATGAAGAAAGATGACTGACTATAGAGGATATTCAATTTTCTCTCTCTCTCAATAACCCACTATATTTTAGTAAGGTGCATTGTAACAAGCATGTAGAGAAATTTAGCAAGTCCTGGCTGGTGAGGTTGGTGTGTGTGTGTGTGTGTGTGTATCATACTACTTTAAAGATTGCCTCCAAAAGAAAAAAAGAACTTTCTCTGACATTGTTTTATTTTTAAAACAAGGTAGTACAATTGAAATTCTTTCTGCAAACATTATTCTTCCTTTTTACTTTGGTACAAATGACTACATTCATGAAATTTTGATGGGGGGAAAAATCTAGTGAAATCAGGCCCAATAACTTAGTAGAAGTAAAGCTTTGTTGGGTGTGGGGGCTGAGAGAAAGAAAGGAAAGGGAGAATAAGGGGCTGAGGTAGTAAATACCTATGTGTAAGCTTTTTTCTTTTCTTTCAATTTACTGCCTGCCCATCATCCCACTGATTTTCACATGCCAAACTCTATAATTTGCAAGAAAACCGTAAGTTCTTGTTACAAGAGACCAAAGTCTACATGAAAAGTCACTAATTTACAGACCATAGATATCAGAAATCTATAGAATTTAAAAATAGGAAGAAATGTGCAGGTGATGATTTAGGAGCAATGAATGAAGTATCTATTTGTATAATCAGTAACTCCAAGAAGTTGCAAAGGTCAATGAACATAAAGTAAAAAATAATAATAATAAATAAGTAAATAAAATCAATTTTTCTGTACCTGTGTAGGTGTTTCTTTTAAATTGTATGAAATTATATGATTGTAAATTTACTATAATAATTATATGGCTCTAAAATATAATTAATGGGCTAAATCCTATTTCTAATGGACAGATGGAGTTATCTATAGAATTTCCATAGTGATTCAAAACATCCTTCATCACCCTGAGCTTAAAGTACAGAACAAGGTGGCAGAATGGGTAAGTGAACTTGTAAAATTTATTTTTTGTTTTTATCCTGTAAACCTCTGGAAATCTGGAAAAGACCCTGCTGTTTGGCTAACTCAATCCACAGATGATACTGGTACATAGGTGTTGTTCATTATAAATGTATAAATTATTAAGTATGTGAGGTATTGTGCTTATGCATAGAAAGAGAAGTGCATTTAAAAAAAGGGGGGGGGGGGCAAGAAACTGAGCCTAGTAGACTATTCATGCCCAAATAAGGAAACGCCACACAAATGGAAAAATGTGTTGGTAGGTATCTTTATTTGTTATTTATAAGCATGCATTTTCAGCACTGTTTTTTAAAAGTATAATTCTTATTTTTTTGAGAATTTTTGAATAAAAAACAAAAGGTATAAAAAGATAAACAGTAGGTCCTCGAATATGCCATCTCATTCATGTCATTTGGTTATAACATTGATGAGATGTCATAGACACTTAATTCTTATTTACATCAATTAGCCTCTGGTAAATGAGTTTCATTATACATAATTTTGCTTAAAGTCACAGAAGCTACTGAAGACTTTACGTGAGGACTTACTCTATCATGAAAGTCTTCCCCCCATCCTTGAAGCTTACTTGGAGATGAACCTGGAAATCACTGTTTTTTCTTGGGTTTTTCCAGAATTTGTGCATATAAAAGAAAGTAAGATTATTTTATCCTTTTTACACTAAAAGTAACATATTTTACACACCATTATACACTGTACTTATTTTTGTTGTTACCAGATTTATAGCAGTACACAGAGACCTCCTTTTATGTTTTTCTTTTTTTCAAACACTGCATAGGGTTCCCTTATGTGGCTGTCATTTATTTAAGGCATCAGTTGATGCATATTTACAGTATACTTTATTTAACCTGTATGATCTTGATGAAAATTTTGATAATTTTCAATTTTAAAACTTTATGTTTTCTTTTTTCTTACAAATACAGCACATGCATTTATTTTATTGTTTTCTTTCTTATAACAGTCTCAAAAATTTTCTTTCACAGACTTCCATTATTTATTTTTCCTATCTATGGTGAACTACGGGACTTTGAACTACTTTTTGTATATAATGCTATTATAGTTAAACAATTGTTGTGAATAGTCACTTGGATATACATTCTGAGAAAAATGTTTTTGATAGGTGCCTAATAAGTTTGTCCTTGGTGGCAAAAGAGAATTAAACCATTCTTTGAGATCTAGTGGTGACAATATATTATATACATATAACATATTTGAATGATAAATAAAACATAGTCTTATTTTTTAAAATATATTTTGATTTTTTATAGAGAGGAAGAGAGAGGGATAGAGAGTTAGAAACATAGATGAGAGAGAATCATCCTTCAGCTGCCTCTTGCACATCCCTATTGGGGATGTGCCCGCAACCAAGGTACATGCCCTTGCTAGGAATTGAACCTGGGACCTTTCAGTCTGCAGGCCAATGCTCTATCCACTGAGCCAAACCGGTCTCGGCAGATATTTCATTTCTAAACAGAGAGGGGTCTTGACACAGAGAATATGTTATTGCATCCCATTTTCTTTCTTGCATTGTTCTTTTTGCTTTTATTTTTTTTAAGTCCAAGTGTTTTCAAAAGATAAAAGTCTTTATTTTCATTCCCAAATAAACCACATCTAATGTTATGAATCTCAACAATTAGCCTTCACTTGAGAGTCTGCTTTAGAGACGTATCATTTTACATTTATATTTATTTCATTCATGCTTTTCAACATAGAATCATTCTCATGTAAAGCTAAGCTTTGCTGGACACTATTAAATTAAGATGTATGAAACCAAAGCAGACACTTCATAACAGAGAAAATATAAGTGGTGTCCCTGATTCTTATTATTACTATTACAATATAAAAAAGTTAACTTTTTTGCCAGAATTTCTAAAATTTACATTTAATTTTAGAATGCTTGCAAGTAATGCTAAATGTTTATATGAGAAGTGACCTAAAAGAGAAACCCTTTCAGAGTGATATATAAATAAGAGAATTTCATATCAGTAAGGAAATCCTGTTTTGTGATTGTATTGGACAATGAAAATTGGTTATTTATAATGAGAAGAATCATTGCTTTATTAAAATGTCTAGTGCTGAGGCTTAAAAAAGACTGTTAAATAACCAAATAATCATTAATATAGCTCCCAATATGTTGAATGTACTTCTTGTTTATTTAAAGGTTTATACTATTGACTTACAATTTTTCTTAGTGCTAATATTTTTATGAGATTATAATTACTCTGAAAACATGTTGTTGCCCCTTGCTGTCTGTTGAATGAAGACTATGGAAGTGTTTATTGTTCCAGCCTTCCCTCTTAGAGCTTAATTCTCAGTGTTAGGACTAACTCTGCAGCCCATTATAATATGAGTTAGAGGGGAAAGCAGTGTTTCCAGACTGGAGTTCCAATCTGGAATCTCCTCATTCTTAGTTGGGTAACCTTGGACAAGCTATTCCATCTCTGTTAGCTCTCTGTTAAGCTCACTTTCTTCATTTAAAAGGCAGCAGGGGCAGATAAAACCTATCTCATTTGTTGTTTTGGGTCAAAAGAAATAACATTTGTAAAGTTCTTGGCATAAAATGATGTAGTAACTGTTATCTTTACCTTTCTTTCACTCCTTTTACTCTCTGGGATTTTCCCAGGGTCTTATTCCAAAAACATCTTATCTTTTGGGAGGGAAGAAACTTGATTCGGATTTTTTTTTAAGTATTACCAAGACTCACCCTTTTCCATTGTATTTTTCAGCTTAATTCAACCTTCCAAAATTGGAACTATACTGTTTACGTGGTTAATATCAGGTAAATGACAGGATGAATTGTTTGAGAAATATCTAATTTTATACTACTCCATCTTTCTCTGATTATACCCACATACACTAGCACACACAATACACACATGTTGGTAATCTTTCTACAACAGTTCTATGTAAAGTTGTTTCTTTACACAAAAGCTTCAGTGTTGCAGCAGTAATTTTAAAAATATATTGATTTTGGGACCTAATTATTTTATTTTAAAATTTAGTCTGTACTCCAAAAAATGTATTTGTGATTTTAAAGAAATTATGTATACACTGGAAGTTTGGTGCACAAAATCCGTGCACAGGTAGGGTCCCGAGGCCTGGCTGGTGATCAGGGCCTATCTGGGCCTCCTAGCTGCTGATCAGGGCCTTTCTTCATTCTGCACCACTCTGGTGATCAGTGCATGCCAGAGCTAACTCCCGAGGGGACACTTTGCATATTAGGCTTGTGTGTGTGTGTGTGTGTGTGTGTGTGTTACTTAATGGATATATTATATGTTATAATGAATGAATATATAATGAATATATTATATGTTATAATGAATATATTATATGTTATAATATATTATATTCTATAACCACAATTGAAAAGGTTATAATTAAATATTAGTTTCTTCTCAGAACCCCAGGAGGTCATCTAGAGCATCCGCTGGGTTGCATGCACTCTAGTTTGTCGACCATTTTTTTTTATAAGATAAGGCATCTACAGTCTGATTACTGCCTAACTTTTCAAAATTATCTCTCACTCTTCTAGTTAAATACTTCACTAAAGCTCAAGCAAATAGCAGCACCCACATATGCTCCTCTGCACCTTGTTTTCACAGTTTCATAGTGAAATTCCCTTTCTAAAATACATTTTGTGAAACCTAAGCATATATTCTGTGTACCCAAGAGACATAATAACACAGGGAAAGGGATCAATTGGTCAAATGAGTTCAGGAAGTACATTAGTACTAAATAAACAGAAGCAGCTCTGTCTATCTAAGATGCTTTAGTATACTAGCATACATGTGAATCTTGAAAAGAGAGCATGGGAGCATAGTTGCCTAGCTTATTTGAACATGAAGCTAGTTTTTGTCTTGTGCATATGAAAAGACTAGAACTACTCAGAACACACATTTGGAAATGCTGCCTTAGAATGTACATTCTATTCTGCCTCTTTCTTTCAACTCCTCAAATTTTGTTGTTGACAGTAATGGCAGATCGGATGATAATGAATCTATATATTTTTATTTATAGTTTACACCTGACCTCAGGAGAGGACAAGATTAAAGTCAAGAGAAGCATTGGGACAGATCAAAGGTAACACTGAGAAAGTCTTACAGAAAGTATAACACCCTGCCTCTTGCCCTCTATTTTAACACTCTGGTAGAGAAGTTAAAACAATGAGATAAGAGAGAAACATTTAAATCAAATAGCACATTTAGATTATTTCTTTATCATTAATGCACACTGGTTTCTTTCTTAGAGCTGAAACTGTAATATAGCAGAATGGAGACAAGTATACATCTGATGAAAAATAATTCAGAAGTAGGACATTTTAAATGGATGAATTATTAGTTTTAGTGTTTCTAGGGTTTTTTTTTACAATAACCATTTACCTCTCATTTCAAATAGACCTTAAACAAAAAATAAAATTGTTTTAGCTTTTTTAAAACAAGATGTTTATGTATAATAATATCATGTAATAATATGAGCAATATGGGCCAAAATATGTCCTGCATGTGAAACCATCAGTTAATTTTCTGAAGTCTGCATTTTAAGCGTATATCAAGATCATGACTTAAACAGGCAGATAATTTAATGGATATTGCACTGTATATATTCAGTTGGCATATAAAAAAACCAGCTATTCGGAATGACATACCTAACCTCCTAAATGGAATAAATTTAATTGTTTATGTACTATTTTGCATCTCCATAGAATTAAAAAGAAATTACTAGAAGAGCAAAAGTTTATATAAATCTTTCTCTGTTTTAATGGACTGAATTTAAATTATGTATTTACAACAATAATGATGGAATACACTTTCTTTTCAGGTCACATATTATTATTATAAGAAAATAAAAATAAAACTTTAAATGAGTTAACCAGCAAATTTTCATGTTCTTTTTCTGTTCAACACTAAAATAAAATAAAAATTTAAGTAATATTTGAAGCTTATCATGTCTGTATATATTCAACACATTGTATTGAGCCATCTGATTAGGGAAAGTTTTTATTGTGTCACAATTCATTTTCCTTTAGGATCTGAGGGATAAGTAATGTATTTTAATACTATATTTTTGATGGGCATTTCTCCTCTATTTAGCCAATTAATTTCTCCTCTAATCCTTATTGCTAGCTCATATTGAGCCTTCAATAGTGAATCCAGCAGTGATCAGGATCCCTTGCTGGATATTGTCTAGCACTTGCGGCCACCCTAGTTTCAGGTAGTAGACTCTGTTAGGGGCGGGGAGCCTTGCCCTTTTTAGTTCATTTACTGTAATTCTTCCACTACTTGACAGTACTATAGTCAGCCAACAACAGTATATGGGAACACCTCAGAAACTCTTGCTTGAAAGAAATTTAAAATCATGGAGTCTTGGTTTCCTGTCTGTCAAACCACTGGGAAACTTCACAGAAAATTATAGGGAGAGTGAACTATAACAGTACATATAGGAAAATCCACACATTTAGTTTTTCTTCAGTATGAACTTTTGACGCTTGAAAATTTATTCTCGTAGTATTTCTTACCCTCTCTTTATTCCTATTTTCTAATGCTCTTAATAAACCTTTATAGTCCCTCATAGTTTTCTAAAAACCATAGTCTACTAGTTTTACACATACTCTTTTTTCCCCCAAACTTTCCTTTCAATTTGATTGTAACACTTAACACAGACTAGAGCTTCAGATAACGCCATCACACTCCATCGCCTAGACAGACAGGAAACCAAAACCATAGAGACTGGTTTATTCAAATAAAGAATGATTGATACTAACAACAGATAGAACCTGACTTTGTAGAGCTACAAAATAGTTTTAGTTTTCAGGATGAGAGAGGAAAACAATTCAGATAAGACCTGTAACAATGTGAGCTCATTCTTGAATGGCTGAATTGGGTATTCAACATCATCCACAATACATTGTGCTAATTATGTTCTCAATATTCAAGGAAAGTAGAAGATCACAATCCCAACTGGAAGTTCTCAGTAACTGGAGTGGCAAATATATTTTTCAATGATAATTTAATCATTGTTTACCTTTTTTATAAGCCATGTTAAAAACTGTTATACTCATGTTTGAATCATCTTGAAATATGTCTTACACATGACCATTAAGCAGCACATCATTTTGGAGATAAATAGCCCTTCAAAGTGAATAATGAAAACAGTGGAGCATTTTGTCCTTGAGATTAGTACAGGCATATGGGGGGAAATAGAACTCTTCTTTAATTTCCCCTAACCTTCAATGGCAAATATTTTACTTTCTCTTTCTTTTTAGCACCACAATTATATTCATACTTTGACATTTCATTTTTATTATTACCTCCCAAATTTCACAAATAAAGTCTATAATGCTCCTCCATTGAGTGCTTTATAGTTATTTTGAAATCAATGACTTTGGCACGTGGACAGTCACTGATATTGATAATATAATGACTTATGTCATGTTATTCCTTTCTCCTTAGAATATGAAGATGAAAGTTCTTTGTAAACCCAGAGTTTTCACATATAAGGGAAAATATTTCTCTTCTACCTGACAAAATAATTTCATTTAATTTTCCCTCAAATTAATAGTTTTTATTTCTGCTATTGACTATGGCTGTGATTATAGTTCAGCCAAAAATTATATTACTTCAAATTAATTATAGAGCCAAAAATTTGGATAGGACTTTTAGGATACATCTCTATTTCCCATAGAAGTATATATATTTTTGAAACATTCAAAGTCCATAAACTTCTTAATATACTGGTCAATTACTGACTATATTTTGAATATTTCATAACTTTTCACCAAGTACTTGCAAATATTTCATTGAGATGGAAAATCAGTTATCAAAATTATGGAGAAATTGTAACACATGAATAATTTCAAAAGTCAAATGATCAGTGTAGTCAGATTGTTGAAATTCAATTTTTCTAACAAGCTATTTTCAGCTATAAAGAAACTAGAATTAAATATGTACCTTTCTTGCATGTATGCTTTAAAATCCTGTATAATAAAGAAGTAATATGCAAATTGATCATCACTTCAACACACAAAATGACTGCCCCATGTAATCAAAGACGGCTGCCCCCATATGGACACAAGATGGCCACCACAAGATGACCATCAGGGGAGGGTAGTTGGGGTGATCAGGGCAGTTAGGGGGGACCAGGCCTACAGGGGAGGGCAGATGGCAACCAGGCCTGCGGGGGGTGGGGGAGTTGGGGTCAATCAGGCCAGCAGGGCAGAGCAGTTAGGGGTGACCAGGCTGGCAAGGGAGGCCAGTTAGGGACAATTGGGCCAGCAGGGGAGAAGTTAGGTGTCCTTCAGGCTGGGAGTGGTTAGGGGATAATCAAGCTAGTAGGCAGAAGTGGTTAGGGACAATCAGGAAGGCAGACAGGTGAGCAGTTGGGAGTCAGCAGTCTTGGATTGTGAGAGAGATATTTCTCAAGACATCCCAGATTGGAGAGGATGCAGGCCGAGCTGAGGGACACACACCCACATGCATGAATTTCATGCACAGATCCTCTAGTATTACTAAAAGTATTTTGCAAAAGTAATGGGTTATTTAAAAATATATATATTTTTAAAAATCAGAGATTAACCAAAGAAATATTCATATATGCATATATGCATGATCCATGGACATAGACAATAGTGAAGTGAAGGCATGGGATGGTGTGGCAGGTGCTGTGTGGAGGGGGGTCAATGGGGGGAAAAGGAGAGATATCTATAATACTTTCAATGATAAAGATACATTTTAAAAATCAGTTCAAATGATAAAAAAGAAATGGAGTGATATGATATATGATAGAATTATAAAGTAATATTCTATAAAATCCATTTACATTGAGATATTTTTGACATTATCATTTATACAGCAATAGAAGTCTATGTGTGCTTTGGAATATATTTTTAGTGTCAGCACTATATGGTTATCCCTCTTACTGCCATATCCAGATGTTCTATTTTTCTACATAAAAACAGCCAATCCAACAACAGTTCTATCTACAATGTTTCCCTAGGTTGGCGATTTGGGCCCTTCTGGTTTACAATGCTACCAACAATCTCAATTTAGAAGGGAAAGTCATTCAGCAGAAGCTCTTAAAAAATAATGAGTCCCTGGATGAGGGCTTGAGGCTGTATACAGTGAGTGTGAAGCAAATGGGTAAGTGCCTTTAATTTTTTTATTATATGTATTTTGCATGACTAGATATTCAGGTTTAACTGAAACAACAAATATTCTACCTATGTGTGTTGTTCCCTTATTTAAAGCTATTTCTTTCTGATGATGAAACTTATAATACTGGTGATATTGTAACAAATGGATGACATGGTTAGCGTAAAAGCAATCAACTCAATACCTATGAATCTAAAGGAATGAACCAGGCAGGGGAGAGTTTATACTCTCTTTTAGGGATGCATTACAAAAATACTAAGGGTGTGAGCACAATGCCAGGAGAGTCTTGACAAGATTTGGCTTCAACTTTAGGAAGAAAGAGAGTACCTACTAGTATATATGCATATGGGAACACGAATGAGGTAACTCTTAAAAAAGGTAATTTCTTACCATAAAACATTTCCTTCTCTTAAGTTTTATGTCTGCGTTAATGACACTACTTTGCAGGAATAAGCCAGAAATCTGTGAGTTATCCAGGACTTAGATTCAATTCTTATCTAGACAACATTCACATCCTAAGTTCCAACCTCCCAGGTGGTACTGCTTGCACTTCCCCAGCAATCTGTGCCTCCTTCCTTTGTCTTTGCCCATGCTGCTTTTCTCTACTCTCACCATCCGCCTGCTCATCACCTACATAGTTTTAAGGAGAACCCAGAGTCACCTCTTCTATCAAGCCTTTTCTGTCATCATCCATGTATAAATAGATATTACCGCCTCTGAGCCACCACTCTGTGCTGTACAGATGCCTAGAGTACTGTAGATATTAGAAGACCATAGTATTTAATTGCACTTAGGTGTGTTCTTACATATATTTTCTTTAAATAGGAATTTCCTCTGGCTCGAGTACACACCTTATTTTCTTTATCTTCTCAACTCCCCCCAGCACACTCCCCAGCACTTAAATACTTAAATAAATAAACAAATGAGGCTTGATGGGAATATTATAGAAAAGCAAATGATCAAAAATGTGGACAGTAGAAAGTAAAGTTAGAAGTGAAAGAGAGGGAGGGAGGAAGGGAGGGAGAAAAGAAGAGAGGGAGGGAACGTGGGAGGGAGGGAGGGAGATTTGTTGTTCCACTTATTTATGCATTCATTGGTTGCTTCTTGTAAGTACCCTGACCTGAGGTTGAACCCGCCATGTTGGCATATCAGAGCGAGGCTCTGACCAATTGAGCTACCCAGCCAGCCAGGGCTTATTGTTCTAATGTTACTCTATGATTAAACTATATTATGATTAGGTACATTAGTAGATATTTAAAAAACAAAAACAAAAAAACAACAACTTTGACACTTGGCCTTAAACACTCGCAAGAAGTTGAAGTGGGGGAAACTAGTATTCCTCAGTCTCTGGGACCATGGTTATGACTAAGGCCAGACACAGTGTAATAAAGAACAAGCATCTTCCCTTCTACTAGGAACCTCCCATTTCTATTGCGTCAGCTTACACAGTTACAAAGAACTCACAGAAATGGAAGAACACAAATCGTCATTGTCATCATCATCAACAGTTTCTGAGCCTCTTTAGGAAAATGCTTGTTTATTTACAAGTGGGGCTTCTTGGGGGGTGGGGTGGGTACAGATGCTGCGCTTTCACACATAGATGTCTCCACAAAGAAGTTGCTGACAAAGGGTAGTTTATATATGATGAAGGACAGCCCTTACTCTGTCTTCAAAGGTCGAGGAACCCCAGAACAACTCTCTCCGGATACCTTTACATGTAATCTATACCTCCTAATTTAGATCCTATACTTTATCATTTTCTACAAGTGGATCTGTGGGGAAAAGTTTCTACTAATTGGAAAAAAAAATAGGGCTAACCCTTGGCAATTTTAATGGCCTGCAATATAGGTGGGAAAGTCATTTTATTTTTTTAAAATATATTTTATTGATTTTTTACAGAGAGGGAGGAGAGAGGGATAGAGAGTTAGAAACATTGATGAGAGAGAGAATCATCCATCAGCTGCCTCTTGCACACTCCCTACTGGGGATGTGCCCACAACCAAGGCGCATGCTCTTGACCGGAATCGAACCTGGGATTTTTAGGTCCACAGGCTGACATTCTATCCACTGAGCAAAACCGATTTCGGCAGGGAAAGTCATTTTAAATATTCATTTGGTGACTGCAGTACTGGTTCCCAGCAGTATGGTATAACTTTCCACTTTTTTTTCAGTACTGAAACACAAGATTTTGTTGTAGTCATTGTTATTGATATATTGGTTTTCTTTTGGTGTTTTAAAAATGCATTGTTATTGATTTCAGAGAGGAAGGGAAAGGGAGAGATAGAAACAACAATGATGAGAGAGAATCATTGATCAGCTGCCTCCTACACACTCTCCACTGGGGATTGAGCCCGCAACCCGGGCGTGTGCCCTGACTGGGAATCAAACCATGACCTTCTGGTTCATGGGTCGATGCTCAACTACTGAACAACACCAGTTGAACTCTTTTGCTTTTTTTGTGTTGTAAAATGTGAATCATTTATAGGGTGGCACTCACTGAGAGTTTTCAAACAACAGGTGGGATGATTTGAGGACTGAGCTGTTTGTGTAAGATGCGTGGTGGCGGCTCATCTCTGTCTTCTTACCATCCCCCAGCAAACTGATAGGCAGAAGATGCTTTCTGAGCAGCTGAAGACTTTCTCAGAAAATATCCCCACAACTTGATGACATTATTTTATAGGCTTTCTCCTTTGAAAAAAGATCAGAGGAGAATTTTGAAGTTTTCAGGACTGTTTTCATTTTATATAGCGTTTCTTAAATAAACCTTTCTTGTTCTCATTTTACCTGCTAAAGATTTCCTTCAGAGTGATATATTCTGTTAAGTGTGTGTGTGTTTTTATTCAATGGTTATGTAAGCTGTAATAACTTTTGCATTTGAAATGGAGTAAATGGCTATTTTTTCCAAATTTCTAATTTCAGATGGTTACAAATCCAGAACACAAAAATCTAGTAATTTGATAATACCTGAAATAACTAATTATCAGCATTGCTATCTTGCTGTTATCTTGCACCTCTAACTTCAAAGAACAGATTAATGTTCCTCATGTTGGCTCTTGTTTTCATGTAGGCACATGTCCCGCTGAGGAGAACCCCAAGGGCTTTCACTGGCCCGTCACCCCTCCTTCTGAGCACCGGCAGCTCTGTCCAGGGAAGCCGGGCTTCTATGCTTCACGGACCTGGTAATGCCTTTATTGAGTCTCCCCCGCTCTCTCCACACCATCCACCTTCACAGGCTTCCACATGTTGCACCACAGTTCCCAGGCTCTGTTTATTGTTTAGAAAGAAGGGCAGGAATCTCAATGTGTGCCTAAATGATAACTTCCGTGAGAGGCAGGCTACCGATAAAAGCGTTTTTACTTACTCCAGGAAACGTTTAAATTTAGCCTCCTCCAAAGAAAGATGGAGACAGTTGGAAGCCAGAGGGTATCTCTAGAGCAAAGCACCTTATATATGGATGGACCAAGCTAGCTGATGGCCTTTGGCCATGCATGTGAAATTCCAAGATTTTTTTTTTAACTACCTGGGCTAGCTATTGTTAGAGGGGGAAGAGGCAGCCAAAGAGAGGATGAAGGTAGGATCTGGGTCAGGGCAATTTGCTAACAGGGGCTGTCAGGGTAGAGATTTTCCCTGAAAATGTTTAACAGAAACCACAGGTCAGCTACAAGTCAAATCCAGTTGTTTACCCTCAACTGCACCCAAAATTAGGGTTTTCTTGGTGGGGGCTTCGGAAGCAGAAACTTTGCTCCTACTACCGTGTTTTACCCATGGTGGGAGGACAATTGGTTTGTAGACATTGACCTGCATGTGAAGCATGGCTCTGCCTCTTCCTGGTTGAGACCTTGGAAATCCCTTGACTTATTGTAGTCTATCTATAAAATGTGGACTGTCCTCTGCTCTACAGAGTTATGTGACATAATGTCAGATTTTACCTGGAGAGTTCTTAAAGCGGTACTTGACCCATGTTTGCAAATATGGCTTTAGCCTTGGTAACCTGATGCACCTAGATTAGCCTAAAGCCCTTGCTGGTGTTTTGTTTCCATGATTCATGCACTTGATTTTTTTCCAATAAGAATTTTTAATAGCAGTTTAATTGCAATATGTTACACATTTATTTTCAAATGAAACACATAGATATCAAGGCAAATTCTAAAACTTTTCATTACCTAATTTTGCCAGTTATGTCATTTATGCCAAATATTTGAAATACTTTTTGTTTGTTTGTTTCATAGTCATCGTGACCATTCCAACACATCTTTAATCTACTGGTTGGATCCTGACATCTCCAATTGTTCAAGTAAGTGAATGATCTTCGGTTCTCAAAGACAAAAGGAAATGACCTCATATTTCATGGTTTTCGTCCTCTTCAGACAAGCTCTTCTGCCATGTGATTCTATTGTAATATTAAAAGCTAACAAATTATAAATTTTACTTACTTAAGATAAAAAATACTGTTTTTCCCCCTCATGATTTCCTGTTGCATTCATTCTAAAAGCAGTTTAAATTTTTAGAGGAAACAAAAATAATATACACATTGATATTCATCTCAATGTTTTATAGTTTTGTATTATTTTAAATAGCAAATAATCACTTATTCAATTATTCTGGCTCCATTTCTATTAGAACTATGTGTAAATATTGATCTTGCCAATATTTGCTTAAGGGTACAATTTGTGAATTACTAAAGAAAGAAGTTAGTCTGTATGTGAAGAAATATTGCTGTGTGAAGATTGTTAGAAGAGGGTATACACAGAAAACTTGATATGCTGCTAAAACTATGAAGTTAAATACCACACTTTTTTTATCCTGGAAATTATTATTTTTTTAAATAGGCGAAACTTGACATGTTGTTTTTTTCTGTCTTTTTTTAGGGGAAGCAAATGAAGTTGCCAATCAAATTTTAAATTTAACTGGTGATGGGCAGACCTTAAACTCAGCCAATATTACCAACATTGTAGAACAGGTCAAAAAAATTGTGAATAAAGAAGAATACATTGATATAAGTCTTGGCTCAACTATAATGAATATATTTTCTAATATCTTAACCAGTTCAGACAGTGACTTGATTGAATCATCTTCTGAGTAAGTTTTTTTTTGGAGAGTAACTTTATTGGATGCATGTGTTGTTATATAACTTCTCACATATCTGAATGCTTTTTGCCCAGATCTCATATTAAATCTCTAGAAGATCTATTGATATTTCCCAAGATCATTCACAAAGTGAACTTCAAAGTTTCTTATTTTTTTCTAGATATGTAATTTATAAAAAGATTAGGATTGTCACCTGGCAAGTTATTAAATAATCCCAGAAAAACATAATCAGTATTTCATTTTCATCTGAAAAATCTTAACTGCATTTACTTCAATAGATTAATAAATTATCACAAATATTCATTTATAACACCCCCCATTTTTTTTGCTTGTAAAGGAGACAATTAGGAAACACTCAGCTCACACCTTTAAGTCATAACTTGGTCACTCTCCCATGAATTGTGGTATAAAATTACCACAGACATGTTACTGTACTTCTGAAATGAAAAAGTCAAAGAGAGAAAATATACCTATTTTTGTATAATTTCATTTGTTTCTAATTATTTTACTTAAGATATTGCTATTAAGATACTTAATTTTACCTATTTCCTTCCTTTCAATGAAATTTCTTTTATCAAAATTATATATTTGTTAAAGTGAATTATTATGTTGATAACTTACCTTAGCTATATAATAATTAAAAACTATGTTTTACAGTTTCTTATAGTTCAAAATACTTTTATACATTATTTTCTTTGATTCTTACTCAGTTATGTGTAGAACATATATTCTTTACACGAGAAAAGAAAAAACTAAAATAGGTAAAAATCAGACTTTGTTTAGGATGATTTAATTGTTGGTTTTCCTTAAAGCCTATATTTTTCTCTTGAGGACATATTTATCCCTATACCTCTGTCTATCAAGTGCTATTTTGTGGTTTGTGTAATTCTGTAAGATCAGTCGTAAATACACAATTATTTTTTTGGTTTGTATTTTGTCTTGCAACAAATCATGTGTGTGCAGGTACCCTAAAAACGTGTCACTTAATGGTGGTATCATTTGTCATTTCTTTAGAGCTTTAAAAACCATTGATGAATTGGCTTTCAAGATAGACCTAAATAGCACACCACACGTGAATATTGCAACTCGGAACTTGGCTCTTGGAATATCATCCCTACCTTCAGAGACTAATGAAGTTTTAAATTTTAGCATCAGTCTTCCAAGAAACAATGAATCATATTTTCAGGTATGAGCTAGTAGTTTTTTTAAATTTAACTAATTAGATAGATAGCAACTTTATGATCACCTACAAGTTGCTCTTCAAGGAGATGTTGGTCTGAGAGATGGCAGGCAAGTTGGAATGCCACCTAAGGTATGTGGGCACATAGAGGAAATACAGCTTCAGAACCTGGCTGATCAAGGTAGGCAGTTTACCTTGCGGTGATAGCAGAACTAAGTATGAAAGCACGAGTGGGGTCCACCCTTTTGGGAGTGGGGGTTGAGAATAAGTTCATCCCAAAGAAAGAGCTTTATTAAGGGCCCACAAGTGGGAAGGAGCATGATGTATTTTCTTTGCCAGTGGCTCTCCCAGGTGAGTGTTATAATTGGAATCCTGGAGAGTTTGTCAAAACAGAGGGTGGGATCCCCTTCCCAGGGATTCTAATTTAATTGGCACAAGGTGGATCTCAAAAATGTGCAGTTTTAATACATTTCCAGGCATGGCTGATACCCTTGGTCTGAGGGTAGTGCTTTGAGAACCAGTGATGGGGAAGGTTGGGAAGGCGGGATAGTGAGGCTGGACAGGAAAGCTGGGGCCAGAATAATGAAGCCCTATTCGACCTGCTCAAGTGATACCTGGGCAAATAATGTTTACCTTTCTACTGTCTGCTAGACAGTGTTAGACACGTGGGCAAATGTAATCATTAAAACAGAGCCCTTAATCTGGGAAGACACACAGTGACATGGAATACATCTTAACTGTGGAGAAAAGCCAAGATAAAATATTTACAAATCTGGATGTGAGGAAGAATTCTATCCTGCTTTAGACGCTTTAGGGTAACCCTATTTGACATTTTAAGAGTGAAAACTCAGTCAACCTCAGTTTCATTCCAAGTCCATTTGCAAGAAAACACTTTTGGCCAGATCTGTGGGCTCAGGAAAAACGGCATCCAAGTGTTCATAAAATTTCAGCTGCTTCTCTGTGCGGTGATCCTCATTCTCAGCAATCAAACAGGTCAACTCATTTTTTTTTGGTAGATATTTTTCACTGCATGTTTTGAGAAAGCTCACAATTTATTAAGTGTCACCCTGGCTGGAATGCCTCAGTAGGTTGTGCATCATCCTGTGCACCAAAAGGTCGACAGTTAGTTTTCCCAGTAGGGCACATCCCCTGGATGAGGATTGATACTGGTTAGGGCATGTGTATGAGACAACTGATCTATATTTCTCTCTCCTCACCCCCCTCTTCCTGCTCCCTCCCCCCTCTCTTTCCTTTCCCCTCTCTCTAAAATCTATAAAATACATTTTAAAATATATTTATTAATGTAAATCTAACTCTTATATTTGGAATATTAATGGATTTTTAAATTTCTCAGTTGCCTTAGTTAAAATCCGTGCATGTCCCATTTTGCTACACATGGGAAGCCCAATGAGATGCATGCCTTTGTCCAAGGGGGATGCACCAGGAGGGCAGAGACAGGGCAGCCCTGGACCCAGCCCGGGTGATGCTTGCAGCTGTTTGCCTTCCTCGGCATGTGGAGTAAGTTGTCATTGTGATTTCATTGTGATCACTCTACCAATTTGTCTCCGTGTGTGACAGATGGATTTTGAGAGCAGACATATGGATCCATTGGCTTCTGTAATTTTGCCTCTAAACTTACTTGAGAACTTAAGTCAAGAATATTCTGCAATAGTTAAAAGAGCACAGTTTACTTTCTTCAATAAAACCGGACTTTTTCAGGTAAGTGTTCATTAAATTGTTATTTTTTCCATTGCAAATTGTGCTTCTTTGCTCTAAAGGAAAATAAAAGTTTTGCTTCCTTGGAACGGTATTATGACGTAGAAAAATTAACCTACTATATTTTGAAAAATGAAACATGTTAAGGTTTTGGTATTTGATTACAGATAAATGCATGCTTATGAACAGATGTGTCCACTTAAATATTTTTAATAAATCAGATATTAGATTAAGACTTGCATGGTACAAGTACAAATGGAATTTATGGAGAAGCTACCATTTACCATTTCTTTTGTAAGATATTTTATTTAAAAACTCTCCAGCAGTTTAGATCTTCAGCGTTAAAGAAGTCATGTGCCAAAGGGAAGGTTTTGTTTTGTTTTGTTTTAATTCAACAGGAAGCACTGTTTACATAGTGAGCAGCATTCTTGGCTTTAATCAGTTTTCCCATTAGTATTTCAAATGACCTTTGGCCTTCACACATTCCCAGATTGGGGTGGCATTGTGCTAAGCACATATTATCATTTTTATTGGCAACATTTCTAGATACTAGGAAGTCCACTGCCAGCAAACACTGGTGACCTGCGATTACCTTTTGAAAGTACAACCCCATCTCGGGCAATTTTACTTAGCCCTTAAAAAAAATTAAATAAACGTGATCTATCATGTTGAAGATACCGGTGTCTATCAAACAGAGAGACCTGTGTGACAGAAATGGCCGGTCTCAGGGAGAGCGGACTGGTTTCTAACAGGTCTGCCCTGCACATCACGTGCGGAGCAATGGCAAAGTAGGCCACCGGTGGGTAAGAGGCATACCATGGAGTCGTTTACAGTAATTTACCACCAGACTTTAAGACTTTATCAGTAAATGTTAGGAACAAGCTATATAAAAGTTTTGAGTAGATTAAAAACGTCATTATCCGTCATTACTCAGAAGGATTTAATAGCTATGAACTCAAAAAAAAACACAACAAAAAACAACAAAACAAACAAACAAACAAAACCCCTGCATTTGTAAAAATTATTTGAGGCTCACAGTAATGTCACTTTAAAAAGAAAACAAATGCAGTAGGTATCACAAAATGTGAATGGTGGTTGGGCCAGGGCAGGTGTGGATTAGAGGGCAGGTGGAGCCCAGCAGGAAAGGTTTAGGACAACTGTCAGGTGTGTAAGAATCTGTCGTTATTTCATTTTGAGGCATATCTTCTCCATATCACTTTTTCCTTCTCCTTCAGCATTTGCCTGTCAGTGTTTTTGTTGGGAAACACATGTGCGTGTTTTAAAGTGAATGCACAGCAGAGTAAAGCAAACTTAAGGGTTCTATGAGTCCCTCTTCACACAGTGAACACAATTCGAGGTTGGCTTGTTTAAAGGGAAGGCTGCGTTTCTATCCCCAGGCAATCGCCGACGTATTGAGAGTGACGGCACCAAAGTACTAAAAAGCTACCTTCTAGACACTGAGATCCAGTTGGCATAGAGGAAACCCTGTAATGATTCCGAAACAACTGAGTGTATGGACTGCAATAGGGAATCTCAGGAGGTTTGACAGGAAACACAAGGGGAAGAGGAGAGTTGAGGGATCTCCCTGAAGCGGGAGCTACAGCACGTGTAGGGTCAGAGAAGGCGGACGGTCTGAATGGAGCTTTCTCCATCACATTCAGGGCAAGTCAGTAAACCCGTCCCGCGTTCGGCCTGGGTGTGAAAGATGAATTGCCTTTTATTTTCCACAACATTATTTTCTTCGTGTGACTCTAAAGGAAAACGGCTTCCTCTGTTTTCTAGGGCAGGGAAGTGACCTAATTGTTTCACAGCTTTTTATGAGGTTGTATTATTTATGGCTGTGCATTGTTTCAGATGGCAACTGGCTGGGGTCTATCACAGCCATCAAGATGAAGTTTTATGAACATCGCCTGCTGCGCTGGCTCAGAATGTTCCCTCAAATGTATTTATTATAATAAGGGAAATAGCAAAGCCCTTTTCAGGAAAGGCAGCGATTCGAACGTATAAACAGGATGTTCTATAATTCAAGATCTTAAGGGTAGAAAAGTGCTGACAGCTTGCTTATTTTGGAACAGCGGAATAAAAGTGTGTACTTTTGACCAATACACATTTTTTTTCCTTTAAAAGGATGTAGAGACCAAGAAAGGCACCTTAGTGAGTTATGTGATGGCATGCAGCATTGGAAACATTACCGTGCAGAACCTGAGGGATCCCGTCCGAATTAAAATCAAACATACACGAAACCAGGTAAGAAAACTCCGCAAATGGTGACGGAGTGGAAGCAGGCCGTTTCAGGGAAACATGGCGCTGTTTCTTGTACAGGAAAACAAGTAACTGACACTTCTTTGGGAAGGGAGCGATTTTTTCTAAAAGGGCAGAAGAGATCGTCACGCAGAGATCTAATATCACGGTAAATGGTGGCAACCAGGGGACAGCCGCCCTATCCAGGACTCAGTAATCGAAAGGAGCATGGGAGTTGAAGAAAAGGGTTCCTCTTGCTAAGAAGTGACGTATATTACTTGATATAAATTAGATGAAAAGGCAGTGTTACCATCCTGCCATTAAATGCTTTTTTTTTAATAGTTTTTATTTTTCAATTACAGCTGACAGACACTGTTATATTAGTTTCAGGTATACAACCCAGTGATTAGACACTTGTGTAACTTACGAAGTGATAACCCTGATAAATTTAGAACGCGCCTGGCACCATACCTAGTTATTACACTATTACTGACTGTGTTTCCTGTACTGTACTGTACGTCCCCGTGACTATTCTGTGACTACTAATTTGTACTTCTTCATCCCTTTACTTTTTCCACCCCCTCCCACCTGGCGTTTGGCTGTTTGTTAAGGTCAGGGTAGCTGCTGGAGGGAGCACAGGGTGGGAGCAGCATTGACAAGTTTTGATAGGTTAACAGTTGTCTAAAATACTGGCAAATGCTTTTCTGAATTGCTTTATGACCCTGGCTGTCCTCTGTTTATACGATAAAGTTCCATGGGGGTTCGTGTGGTCCCAGGTGGTCCAGGCTCGGGTTCTCCCCCCTTTTATGGAGGTTCCCAGTCACGATGCCACCACGTATTAGGCAGGAAGGCGGGCGGAAGTGAGCTGGCTGATAAGGACTGAGGCGTGGACATTAAGTCATCGGCTCACTAGCCCTGCCTTGTCACGAAACCCTCCCACCTCCTTGTTTTACCTCTGGCCTCCTTTGTTTCAGCTCCCAGCTCCTTTCTCCATAACAGTTTTTCTTTATTGTGGTAAAATATACAAAACAAATTGACTCCTTTTAAAGGCACAGTTTGGTGACATTGAGTACACTCACATTGTTCTGAAACCATCTCCTCGTGCACCTCCAGAACTGTTTTATATTCTCCCTGAGACTGCACCCCTTTGCCCCTCCCAGCCCCGGGAACCACCATTCTTCCCTCTGTCTCTGAATGCAAGCTGCTCTAGATTCCTTCTGTAAGGGGAATCATACAGTCTGTGTCCTTCTGTGACTGCTTCTTTCACCCAACATAATGTTTTCAAGATTCACCCATATTATAGCATGTGCCAGAATTTCCTCCCTCTTTAAGTCTGAATAATATTCCATTGCAGATATATATATATATATATATATATATATATATATATATACACACACACACACACACACACACACACACACACACACACATATCTCCCTCATTTTGTTTATGCATTTTTCCATCCATGGACACTTTGATTTCTTCTACCTTTGGCTATTGTGAATAATGTTGCTATGTACATGGGTGTGCTAATACCTATTTTAGTCCCTACTTTCAATTCTTTTTGGATATACTAGCCATAAAGGAGAAGTATAAAGAGTAAATAAAATTACAGTGTAAAGAGTTTTGCTAAGTGCACAGCATTTAATGATGGGGCATATATAGTAACCTTTAGGTACACGAGTAACACAATTCCTCCTGTGGTTATAGTTGATTTCCACCTGAAGTCTGTGTGAGAAGCGGTTACTCCTGGATTGCATGTCACTCATAGTTCCTCTTGGTATGACTAATGCTGACCCATTTTTTTGTGTGTGAAAACCTTAGCATTTTACCCTTTTCCGATATACAAACCATAGGATTTTTTTCACTTATTTTAAACACAATGTCACTTTTTATTCTTATGTTAATATAGGCAGTGCCTAATCCCATCTGTGCCTTCTGGGATTTGAACAAAAATGGTAAGTTTTCAAATATACTGGCTGTCTTACTAACAACTGACTTTTAAACATTGTTAGACACCCCCATATCCTTTCATTCCACCCAAAGCAGAGTGAGTCACAATATAAGTGTGATGTCAACTACACTGCAAATTTTAGTTGGGGTAGCTTGGGAACTAAATTCTAATGTATAAAACTTTTTATGCATTGTAAGTAGAAATAGAAAGGCTTGGCTCTTTAAAAATTCAAACAGCTGCTTTAACTTCAGTTAATTAAAAAATAGAGTAACATTTGTATTGCCATTTTAGATGAACATTGATGTGCACTTGACCTCCCCTTTCTGGGACACTTCTGAGGAGGTGTTGTGATGCGCCTAAAGCATATAATTAGAAATCCAGCATGCAGACCTCAGATTTTGCGAGAAAGCCCACGGGAGGGCTGAAAGAGAGGAATGGTTATGATAGCTGCATACCACTTGGAATAAGTGAACTGCCGCTAGATTAAATGACGTTTGACTATCGGGAGACAGAGGCAAAATTCAGAGTTTGATCCTGAGGTGTGAGGTGTGGAGATCTCTTTTAGGGAAGGATCCGTGAGGAAACCTCCCACTTCTACCCCCTAAGGGTCCCTTCCCTAGGCCTCCCCGTTGGTATTATCCTGCTTCTTGGCAGAGAGGTAGCCTGCAAATGTCCAGACCTCTTTTCTTGATACTGTCTTCTAATATACTAGAAATTAAACTTGAATCAAACTTTGGCAAAGCCCATGAAGCACTTCAGTGGAACACAGTTGAAAACCACTGGCGAGATCCTCTCTAGCCGCCCACCGAGCACTAACACTCAGTGATTCCGGGAATCCAAAGGCTGGGGAGGGTTGGTGGGATAGGAGATCAAAGGAAGGACATGTATGCATATGCATGCATATAAGCATAACCAATGGACACAGTTCATGGATGGAGGGATGTGAGGGCATGTGCCAGGGGAAGGGGAGGCTGGGGGGAGGTCAATGGGGAAAGAAAAAAAGGAGACATATGTACTACTATTTGTAATACTTCAAACAATAAAATAAAATTTTTAAAAAAGTATTCAGTTTTAAGTAGAATGCCTGTTACAGATAAACTGTGAGGCAGGAGACATGGAGGCATTTTCTCTAAAGAAGAGCCCATCCGTAATAGAGGAGGAACTGACCTGCCGTTGTTTTCCTTGTTTTCTGACTTCCCCCGACAGAAGGGTCTGGATTTTGGAACACGTCGGGATGCGTGGCTCACACAGATTCAGATGCGAGCGAGACGGTCTGCCTGTGTAACCACCTCACACACTTTGGAGTTCTGATGGTAGGGGAGGATTTTTAAACTCATTTTGAAATAATATAACTTTGGAAGACATACTTTTTTGTGTGAGTCAGCCTTTTGAGCTAATGTGTTTGGGGAATTATTTCCTGTTAATTTTCATCTGTACCCTGAGTCTTGATTCTGAATGAAGAATCTAAGTAACAGAGATCATATATTAAAAACATACAAAAGTGCCCAGCGGGCATGGCTCAGTGGTTGAGCATTGACCTATGAACAAGGAGGTCAGGGTTTGATTCCTGGTCAGGACACATGTCCAGGTTATGGGGCTTGATCCCTAGTGTGGGATGCAGCCAGTCAACAATTCTCTCTCAACATTGATGCTACTATTTCTCTATCCCTATCCTTTTCCCTCTGAAATCAATTAAAAAAATATATTTTAAAATAAAAAAGTAATTGCAGAAAAGGAACCTACTTTTTTTCATAGTATTAACAGTGTTGATAAATAATTCTGGAAACAAGAATATCACCATGAGACTTTTGAATTCATCCACATACTTATACCTTTACTTATATCTGATATACTCGAGTTTTTGTGGACACTTTTTTAAAAAGTCTCCCAACAAGCCCTCCTGGGTGGGGGCATGGCCTGAGGTCCCCCACCTCAGCCATGGATATGCAGTCTCAGGTCCCTTCTTATTGGTCATTATTTATCAGGAAGTGATGACCATTTGCATATTAGCTTTTTATTATTATGACTAGGGGCCCAATGCACAAAATTTGTGCATGGGGGTGGGGTGGGGTCCTTCAACCCAACCTTCACCCTCTCCAATCTGGGAACTCTCAGGGGATGTCCTTCTGATGGCTTAGGCCTGTTCCCCATGCTTCTCTGCTCTCTGTGGACCTGCCTGCTTGATGCCACCACAGGACCTGATGTCTGCTCTCTCTGGGGGTCCTGCTGAGGACTGCTTGTCCCTTGCTGCCATGGCCAGGGGCAAGCAGGGCCCTGCTGTCTGCTCGCTTGCTGCAGGGGGACATTCCTGCCCTACCCCTGGCCACTTGCATGCAAGATGACTTTGAGTGCCTGAGTCCCAGGGATGTTCCTGCCCCGCCCCCAGCTGCTCAGCACCTGCATATGCAAAGTAACCTTCCAGCTTTGTTGGATTAATTTGCATACCCACTCCTGATTGGCTGGTTTGCATCACAGATGTCTGGTCAATTTTCATATTTCTCTTTTATTAGTATGGATATGTTTTTATTGATTTCAGAGAAGAAGGGAGAGGGAGAGAGAGAGATAGAAACATCAATGATGATAATCATTGACCAGCTGCCTCCTGAATGCCCCCCACTGGAGACTGAGCCCACAATCCAGGAATGTGCCTTTGGCCGGAATCAAACCTGGGACCCTTCAGTCCACAGGTCGATACTCTATACACTGAGCCCAACCAGTTAGGGCAGTGGACACTTTTCTTGTAGTGTGCCCTTCAGATCCTAGCAGAGCCATTGTTTCTGTGTAATTTCCATAAAGGGACCAGAGCACATTTGTTGTTTAATGGAAGATGGGGGAAATGTGTGCTGAGGCAATAAAGCTCTATATATTGGAATCACAGACATCAGATTACATTTATCGCCTCCCTTAAACCTTACGCCCACTTCCTTTGGGACTGGGAGGAAGCTGTGAGGACCCTGTGATGTAGTATTTGGCTCATGTATCTTCTTGGCCAATGTTTACACTAAGTGGTTAAAAAAATACTGTTTTCTTTCATATTCTCTTTTCTCCAAAAATGAGAAAATTCTTTCAGAAAACACTATGCATTATTATTCCTTATACACAAAATGTGTTATACTCATTTGGGTATATAATCTTTAGCTTAATTGATTTAATTACTTCAGCTATATTTTTGTGCTGGTGTGTGTGTGTGTGTGTGTGTGTGAGCATGATTGTGTTGTAAGTCTAATATTAGATAATAGTTAACAGTAGCACAGTTCACTGTTCAGAGATGATTTATATGTAACAAAGTTTAGTTTCGCATTACTTTGAATAATCAGTAGTTTCTTCAAAATTGTTTAAATTTTATTATGAGTTTGTAATATATATGGCTTTTTCAATTGTAGACTAATTAAATAATGAGCATTATATGCAAATGGCTCTATGCATATTTTAGTGCTATACTTTCACTTTCCACATTGGCTGTTTTTGTGAGTTTAGAAACTGTTGGGAGAAAAATTTTCCAGAATCTATCCTTCCTGGCGATGTGCCCACATCCTGTCAGCTTTCCAGACCACCAAGACTTTTTTCAAAATCTTTCTTGATTTACAAACTATTTACTCACTCATACAAGAAATCCCCAGTCTACATTGCTCCATAACACATTTGCCATATAAGAATTTTAAATAATGTACATCTGACCCCATAATTATATCTTCTAATCTAAAAATGTATGAAGACTTTAATGGCTTTGATATATTTCTTTGTAGTAAGACTGATTTTTACAGTTTTAACAATCAGATGAATTGTTGGCTAGTTCAGAGGAATAAATATTTGTGTACTTTTCATTCTCTAAAAATAAAATATAGTATGATTTTGGAGTGTAAATTAGTATCATAAGTAACTAGCATTATTTTACTTACTGCACACTTTAAATTGTGGCTTCAGTTGTGATTTGCAGGTCAACTGCCTGGCCTAGCTAGGAGCCATAGTTTTTTCAAGCAGTAATGACAAGTCACTTGGAGGTTCCGCAAGACCATTTCGCTGACTTAAGGAGACCTTAGGGTCACTGAAATATTGGTTGAGGTCACCTATCTGTGAGTCAAGTAGCACTGACTCGAATACCATCCCATGTGACACAGGATTCCCCTCCAGTGTTTTGAGGGACTTTTAGAGAGGATAGAGAAAGACCCCCCACCAACCCTGCGCCCATGCACCTGCTGAATTCTCTCACTTTGTACCTTTCTTGGTGTCACAGTGGTTCTGACCTTGCTCCTCGCTGCATCAGCCAACCCTAGAACTAAGTCTGTGTCTTCCTTTCACACACATGTACATACAACAACCACCACTTACTGGAGGTGTTGTGTTTCATTCTATTTTCTATTACTTTTCACCAAAAGGTCAATAAAACCTGTGAGTAGCAGGTTTTATTGACCTTTTGGTGAAAAGTAATAGAATTAAGGAAACACAACACAAATATTTTTTCATAATTTAAACCTAAAAGTTTAAATCAGATATTCTTTTTGGAGAATGTCCCTTCTTTAAGAAAGCTCCTTTTTAGAATATCTGCATAATGAAGGTTTCTTTATCCCCTAACAGGGATTGAGTGTTTGGTCTCAAGATTTATCCCTATCCTAATTCCCCAATTAAGCAAGGCAAGAAGAGTTTTTCTACCAAGCCCAGACTTTGCAAATCTATGTCTCAACACAGTGAAGTTAACACTTCTTTTTATTATTATTTTTTTATTTTAAAAATATATTTTATTGATTTTCTACAGAGAGGAAGGAAGAGGGAGAGAGAGCTAGAAATGTCGATGAGAGAGAAACATCGACCAGCTGCCTCCTGCACACCCCCTACTGGGCATGTGCCCACAACCAAGGTACATGCCCTTGACCAGAATCGAACCTGGGACCTTTCAGTCCGCAGGCCGACGCTCTATCCACCGAGCCAAACCGGTTTTGGCAGAACACTTTTTATTAGTATGCTAGAAACTGTTTACTTCTTCCCACTCAACATGCAACCCCTAACATTTTACCTGGTGCATTTTTACTATTCATAGGTGATTTGTATATAACAAAGTTTGGCTTCCCATTACTTTGAATAATCAGTAGTTTCTTCAAAAGTGTTTAAATCTTATTATGAGCTTGTAGTTATGTATTACTCTTCAGGTCTATAGAGATAAAAATTATGACCCCAAATGTCTTTATGGATTCTCATTTATGAATAAAGATAAAGACCACCCCACCCCATACCTACCGAGCTTTGGGATAACACAGGAGCCTCAGCGCCACTTTCAGAGCCTGACAACCACAGTGCAGCACCCCCTCTGGCCATCGCTGGCTGAGCTCCTCCCTACCCGGCAAAGGGCTCACCCAAGGGCTTGACCATGAGGACCACAAGGGCTTCCATTCGAACTTGTGCCCTCAGCCCTGCACATGTTAAGAATGGGCTTGATAATTATTGTACAAAGCAAGGACCTCCTCTCTAATTTCTGTTGGGGAACCCGGTGGTTTTGCTCTTCAAGATGCACTACTGTGAAAAGAGCTTGGGTAGCAAGGTAATAGATTAAAAAAAAAACATCTGTGACTCCCTCAATAATGCTGTATTTTGTTTCATGGAGTGGTCCACAAGAGTATAATAAATGGAAATTTCAATACTGATTTACACTGTTGTTTTAATCTCCTAAGGTTGAGCTGAGATTCAAAGTCCTGGCAAAGGACTTCTTAATAAAACAAAATCATCCTTAGAAAAGAAAGATCTTACAGCGGCTTTGCATGTTTTGTACAGGACCTTCAAGGAACTGCCTCACAGATAGATGCAAAAAACACTAGAATTCTCACCTTCATCACCTATATTGGATGTGGAATATCTGCTATTTTTTCAGCAGCAACTCTCCTGACATATGTTGCTTTTGAGTAAGTATTTTCTTTCTGTCAAACCCAGTGCTAACTGTTCTAAAATGTGAATAAGAAATAGCCTCAGCTTTTAAAAATTTTCATGCACTTTGCAAATCTGTGTGGGGTACTTCAGTTTTAATGTTCAGGTTTCTTCTAAGATATGTCATACAGCACAAATAGTCCAGCTATAGAGTCTCAGTTTATAACCGGTGCATTTCTATTGGTAAAATGCCTTTAAGCCTGTTAGAGATGATTAACATATAAATAAATAAACATTGTATTTAGTGTTTATTGCATGGTACAAGATGAAAACATTTGCTTCACAAATATTATAAAATTACACCTACAACAGAAAATTTTGTTTTAAAAATCATCCTCACCTCATTAAAAATCAAGAAACTTTT
The DNA here is from genome assembly GCA_963924515.1 of Vespertilio murinus. Lineage (NCBI taxonomy): Eukaryota > Metazoa > Chordata > Mammalia > Chiroptera > Vespertilionidae > Vespertilio > Vespertilio murinus. Next base: position 175,586,869 of record OZ004705.1, on the reverse strand, counting down.
TTTAAAAATTAAGGAAATTATTTGTAACAAAAATTAGCATTTTTATGACTATGATTTTTCCCAAATAAAAAATAACAAGTGGTTGAAACCAGTTGGCAAATTTTTCAAACAATTAGAGACCATTTTGAAATAAAGTTAACAAAAAAATCTTTCTAAATTTCCAAATGCGTGCAAATATCATTAGCCCTCCCCTCATGGAACTATATACCCTAGAGATGGTGCAGCTAACCATTGCATTGCTCTGTGAGATAATGAATCCATTGCCTGTACTTAAAGTTTTTATTTACAATATCCGTTCTCCCATATCTTCCTTTTTTTTTCCATTTTAGAAAACTGAGAAGGGATTATCCCTCCAAGATCTTGATGAACCTGAGCACAGCGCTGCTGCTGCTGAACCTCAGCTTCCTCCTGGACGGCTGGCTCACCTCCTTTCACGTGGAGGGCCTCTGCACCGCCATCGCGGTGCTGCTGCACTTCTTCCTGCTCGCCACCTTCACCTGGATGGGGCTGGAAGCCATCCACATGTACATCGCTCTGGTGAAAGTATTCAACACTTACATCCGCCGGTACATCCTGAAATTCTGCATCATCGGCTGGGGTGAGCATCCTCAACATGGTTGGATTTGTTTGTTTGCAGTGTCCGGGGAATTGCCACGGTCTCATAGGAAATGCTGTTTTGAAAGAATAGCATTGCTCAAAGGAACTTCAAATTAGCAAAGGATGTCGATTTGGCCCTTTAAGGAAGGGGCTTCCTCAGAAGAGTATTTGTCAAGACTGTTCAACAGACCGCACTAACTGCGGGAGTAAAGGCAAAACCTCTAGCCCCTGAGTCACCACAAACTCATTTCCTGTACCCAGAGCCAGCCCACCCAAGTCTGCAGAGGCAGCTGGCAGATGGAGGTGCATTTCCATTATGTTTCAGAATATAAAGGCTGGCTTAGAGTCCGAGCTATACTCATCCCTAAACACAGGCCCGTGTCTCGGAAACCAGAGAATGTTGGTTTTGTGTGTGCAATCAGAATACTGACAGCATTCTTTCCTTGAATGTCTAGCGATTCCTCAGCCAGACACGGAGGGTTGTATTAGCCTCTTTGGGACCTTTTAAATGGGCTCCTCTCTTTATCTGGGTTTTATATCAAGCCAGTCATTTTAGAGCTTTCTCACAAATCTCTTTTTCAGATTGCAGTGTTGAAATATGAGCCATTTCCAAGATGTTCACAATTTTAGGAGACATCTTTAAGGGAATTGGGACAGTGTAACTTTTCTCAAAGAAATATACATGGAATTGTTTTACTTATTGACTCTCTTGAGAGAAAAAAAGGAAGACTATAAAGACTTTATGGTCTCAGTATTTCTCCCCCATTTTTTGTAAAGATATAAAGTTTTTTTTTATATAGAAAAGGGAAAAAATGAGCTATAATTCCTGTGCTGCCTGAACTAACAGTTGGCCTAACAGGTATCATTAATGAAACCACATTTGCTGGTCCTAGATTCAATATAAATCAGTGTCTGGCTCTCCACTGGGTACCAGTAAACAAACACATATTTACATATCTGTCATTAAAGAGTAGGTTTTGATCGTTGACAATTGAGTTGGATTTATGTTATTTTAACCAAGCTACCAGCCCTAAGAAATTGGATTCGTGACATGAAGGTGCTTTATTTTTTTCTTGCTATTTTCAGTCTTAAAAAGCAGTTCAAGATGCTTGAGAAAAGTTGCTTACGGCATGTCTCTTTATAACAGGTTTACCTGCCTTCATTGTGTCCGTTGTTCTAGCAAGCAGAAACCAAAGTGGAGTTTATGGGAAAAAGAGTTACGGAAAAGAACTAGGTGATGAATTGTAAGTAGTAAAAACTTGTCGGGAATGTATCTGCAATGAGTGTATGCCCTTTGTTTCCTGAAGTGTAGTGAAAGTTTCCATGCCAACGGTGAGCCTCTTATATTTGAAGGTTGAGTGCATCGGCACGCCTTTACCAGGATCTCTGCTACACCAGGAGGTACTCAGTTGAATGCCCTGAACTCTCAGAGCTCCTGGGGGAATGCAGAAGTCTCAGATACTATTTTCTAGGGTCAGTAGACCCTTTCTGTTTGAGATTTCCTAATACTCCCACCTCCTTAAACCCACGTACACCCTGAAGTTAAATATTTGCATCAGACAATAATGTGAACGAGTCAATGCTAATATGAGTGTTCCATGGGGATGGAGAGAATGGACACATCAGCATGTGCTTGGATAATCTGGGAAACTTTTCCTCAGACTGTGATATCATTGAGGCTAAGGTGGTTCTGTTGCTCACCTTCAGTAGTTACTTCTCTCATACAGGATGTTCCAGATAAAATGTCTACCCACACCTTGAATAATCATAAAGGCAGTGTTTATTGAAATACAATTCATTTTAATTTAACAGCTATTAGCTCTTAAAGTGTGGATACATTTTGGGGGGACGCCCTGTATTTTCTGCAGCACATGTGATTAAATGAATAGCTGAATGAATAAAGGAGCTTACTACTGACTGTGCTGCCACAGTACCATGCACATTTCATGAATGATAAGCACTTTTATATCCATTAATATCCAGTCCTGTGGTCTTTCCTTAGTTTATATTTCCATAGTAGCACCCAAAAGACCCCCAAAATAACAAGAATAAAATAAAAGTTTTAGGTCAGGAATTTCAGGATTCCATGGGAACTGCCATATGTAAAGAAATATTAGCTTCAGGAATAAGCAGTATCATTTTGGGGAATCTTTATAATAAGATATATTAAAAGTGCCCAGCTGGCGTGGATCTGTGATTCAGCTTTGACCCATGAACCAATAGGTCCCTGGTTCCATTCCTGGTCAGTGCAAATGCCAGAGTTGTGGTCTGGATCCCCAGTAGGGGGCATGCAGGAGGTGGCCGATCAGTTTCTCCCTTATTGATGTTTCCATCTCTCTGTCCCTCTCTCTAAAAAATCAATAAAAACATTTTTAAAAAGGCATGTTAAAAGTAAAAGTTAGTACATAAGTTCTAAATAAGGTAACTTTAAAATATGTTAGTCGCCTTTTACATAACTTTAAAGTACATTTAATAAATTGCTATTCCAACAGCAATTGTCATTTACTGAGTTTTTACCCTATACCAGGAATCATGTTAGATTCTGGGATTTAGAGATGTTCAAGGTAGCTTTTGACTTTGTGGCAGTCATGTTCCACTGTGGAAGACATAACCCAGAATGGTGACTATTTATACTATAATTTTAAGATAAATTTAAATGCCTTAAATAATATATGCAATTTTTGAGGTACCCAAGATCTTCCATAGTATTGATATTAGGGCCTGGGGCATCTGCAAATTGTAGTACTTGTTAAATTTACTCATAGGACATTTACACATAGTACAGTTCCTAAATTGCTTTTATCTGTTTTCAAATCTATATATAATTTTGAATATCCAGTATATGTTTCCTCATTTCATAAGGATATTGTAACCAGTGTAAGCTTTTTAAATTGCACACGAGAGTGTCACTATAAGCCTGTCACAGTTTTACAATAAGGTCTTGCCTCAACTAGACCAACTATATTAATAGGAATTCTTTTGCAGTATGGGATCCACAATTATGTGTGTCTTAAGTAGGAATTGACACTTCTCACATGACAAAAAAAAAGACTTCCATAGAAATGAGCAATAAACTGGCATTAATTTATGGCTGAAATGTCAGGGTCAGAACCTCTGCAGCTCTCTTGGCCTTTCTCTCATGGGTGATTGCTGCTGCCCCATAGCTTGCTCTCGGGTTTGAAGCAGAAAGAATGAATAAGGGCCTTGCCAGTTGAGTTTATCAAGATTAGCTCTCCAGATTTTGCTTTTATATAATTTCATAGAAAATGTCCACAGGACCAACCCTTAAATGCAAAAGAGATTGAAAATATAAGTACTTAGACTTCCCATTCTCTGGAGTGCAGACACATATGAGAAAAGGGGTTTGACATGGTGTTGGGTAAACCAACCAAGAATGTCCTCATGCCAGGTCAGAATTCAAGTAGCCACCTGGTTTTCTTCTCAACTCTTGACTTAAATAACTAGACATTAAAGTGATAGCTATCCAAAACAAACAAAGAAAACTCTGGACACATCAGGAAGGAAATGGAGGCCCAAGAAATGAAGTGACTCTCCAGAGGTGCGTGAGAAAGGCCTAGCTGTGAAACCCAGAGAAGCCAGAGCCAAGCCAGGAGAAGTGTTGGGTCAACAGGCATGGTAACCAATTCCTTTTTCTTCTTCTCCTTTAAGCTGTTGGATTCAGGATCCGGTGGTATTTTACGTGACCTGTGCTGGGTATTTTGGAATCATGTTTTTACTGAACATTGCCATGTTCATCGTGGTAATGGTGCAGATCTGCGGGAGGAACGGCAAAAGGAGCAACCGGACCCTGCGGGAAGAGGTCTTGCGGAACCTGCGCAGTGTGGTCAGCCTGACGTTTCTGCTGGGCATGACCTGGGGTTTTGCGTTCTTTGCTTGGGGACCCTTGTATATCCCTTTCACGTACCTCTTCTCCATCTTCAATTCATTACAAGGTAAGATAAATGGTACCTGAATGATTTCCACTTTCTAATTTTGTCATATTTGCAAACAGCTTCACTGTCGGACAGACAATACACTAAGTTTCTACTATTCCAACCGCATAGTTTTGAGCATGGGGTAGGTATTTATGAAAAAGGTATTAAATGGAAAATTGAAATAGGATATCAGTCTGTTTGTTTATTTTCAGAGAGGTATTCCAAGGACCCAGGACAGTACCTGGAAGATAGTAGGTGCTCAGTAAACATATGTTGTCACATGACTGAAAATGGGCAGGAGGTGCAAGTTTGAAGGAGTGCGCAGATAGATCACTTTCACCCTGTACAATTTTGCTGAGTGTTGGTGCTTCTCCTCATGAACCTCTCTTCCTATGTGTTGCGCTGTTCTTGACCTGCAGAATTTTTAGACTCTAGGCTAGGACAGAGCAATTCACCTTGATTCCTTGGCTGCTTGTTTTTCAAAATAAATAGCAATACTTTAGTTAAAAATGCTCATTTTTTTTCATGATATATGACAGTTCCAGTTTAAGAAACACTTGCCAATGGCCTGCTTTGTAAAAAAAAAAAAATGTAAAAAAAATTCAAGGCTTCCTTCAAGGGGCTCCCTGTCATATTCCTGATTCCATAATACAAACCCTAGTGAACATATGATGAATTTAAGTTTAAGGGAATATATATATTTTAATTAAATGTCATTCTTTAAGACATTGGATATACTCTATTTTTAAAAACTTCCTAATGTTCTGAAGTACCATGAGGTCCCAACTCCAAAAGTGATGAGGTGACAACGTTTGGAATCTTTTTGAGCAGAGCAATACTACTAGCCTACCTGAAATTACTGGTGTGTCCTTGTAGGTGTGTGGGGGAAGAAGAGCTGATTAGTGCAAGCTAGACAAATCTGTGCAGGGGTGGACAGTGGTGGAAATCAAATTTGTGCTACTCACCAAATGAGATGCCTAGGCAGGTATTCCTGTATTTTCCTGCAGTGGAGTGATTACTGCTTTGTATTGTACAGATCTGCTTTGCTTTTCCTCTTAGCTTTCCTATTAGCTCATGAGCTCCTGCCAAAAAGAAATCCCATAGTTGGTGCTGCACTATTTTTTATTAAAAGAATAAATGGATTGCTGGATAAAGAAAAGGGAGGGTCTTTGGGTATGGCCTAAATCCAACTTGAGGCTCCTCTGGCATAAATCCACGTTTATTAGCTCAACAAATTTTATTCAGGGTCACTCTCCCATAACGGAGGAAATATGTGGGCTCATTATCTTCAGTAAATAGGATAAAAAGCCTCAAGTGCACCTCCACAAGGTGGAGACTGAAGAGGTAGCCTATGCATACATCTTCATTGGGCTCTAGCTCTGTAAAGTGATTTTTCCTGTATTTAATCTGTTCTGTGATATACAACATAAATGTGCCTAGATAAATATTGACAAAAATGTCCATTACCATTAGAGATTCGATGGTTTTATGTTTCAGGATTGTACATGTAAAGCACATTAATCTGCCAGCCCAACCTAGTTTTTGCTTGTAGAATTTCCTGGCAGTTTCTATAACCTCCAAGAGCCATAGTTGTCTGGTCAGCTCTGTCTCAATTCATGAGAAATGGGATTTTTTATTTTTCCCAGCAGTCTCCTGTCAGGAGGGAAGAATATTATAAACCATCGTCAAGTTATATCCTTCATAAATCACAGACTTTTAAGACTAAATTTAAATTATATAAATTGAGAACATATTTTTCACATTTAGTGATATTAAAACACCTCCTAAAAATGAAATTAAAATTAAAAGGCAGGGAAACATAGCACAAGCCTACCAACAGTTGCTTACTGGCCAAGCCGTTACAAACACTAAAGACACCATGGGAAGGCACTTAATGGTTTTGATTTGAGCCATTTTCTGAATCTTTCAAGAGAGGTTTGTTGTTAAAAGTGTATGCTTTATTAAAAGAAACATGTAATTTGGACAATTTAAAGAAACAATTCAGTGAATGAAAAATGAGCTCAAGTAGTACTAGGACTACATTATGTCTATTTCTTTTCTTTCTGATATTCTTTATTCCAGAAAAAAAAGCAACAATAGCAACAAGGAAAACTTTATGTGATCCCTTTGCCTCATGGAGCTTATATGCTAGTAAGAGAGATGACATTAAACAATCATGTCACCATATAAAAATATCTGGTAATGTTAAGAGCAGTTGACAGAAGACATGAATTCTAAGCTAAATTCCGAAGGATCAATAGGAATTAATTAGGTGAAAGTTGGGAGAAGTGGGGAAGAGAATATTTCAGGTAGAAGGCACTTCATGTGCAAAAAAAAATGTTGTATAAGTCCTCACTTAATGTGGTTAGTAGGTTGACTATAAGCGAAATGATGTATAAGGAAACCAATTTTACCATAAGCTAATTGGTATAAACTAGAGTTAAGTTCCTATGGCATCTCATCAACATTATAATGAAATGACATTATTCAGGGATCTACTGCAGTTGGTAACTATAACATATGTTCAAGGAATTAATAGACGCTCATATAACCTGAGAACCGAGAAAGAGCAGGAGTGTGAGAGCAGTGTAGCACAAAAGGGAGTCCCGGTCTAGATCAGATGGCCCTGTTTTTTTGCTGTTTTTTGTTTTTGTTTTTGTTTTGTTTTGTTTTATGAGAGCAATGTGAAGTCTTTGAAAAGTTTTAGGCCCGTGAAATGACATGGTCAGATGTGCATCTTGTAAAGGAATCTGGATGTAATGTAAAGAATGGATTGGAGTAGCCCAGGAGCATCTGTAGGGAGAGTAGATAGGAAGCTATTGCAATGATCCAGGTAAAATAACGTGGTACAGTATTTTAGATTGTGGTGGGAATGGGGGAGCTGGAGAGAGGTGAGAAGGAGTAAAAAGAAATTTAGGAAGTATGCTACTACAAAACACTCATCAGTGGTTTGTTCATTAGAGTATACTCTTATGTTTCTAATGATTTGGGTAAAAGGTCTTTTTATTAATGTAATCTTATAATTCATTGGAGCCTATCATCATGAGACCCGGCAATGGCCAAAGACTGAGAATGTAACATAATATTCTGAAAAATAAAACTATGCCAAACATACTTCAATTTTCTCAGACTTTGCTCATAGTTGAGCATCTGAAAATCAGCAGGGTTTTCATCATGAATGCCCCCAGTTATCAATGATAATGAATGGCTGTAGTGCTGTAGACGTGGCACCTGTGGGAGGGACAGGTGTTTGAGCTGAGTCTATAGTGATGTCATGGTGTGTATATCACAGGAGTGACTTTTGCTCGCAGATTGCTTCTAACTCTTGTGTATGTCTTTAAATACTTGATTAAAGCATTTAAATGATAAGAAATACATGTATATATTTTATTTGGTTAAAATATGCTAAAATTTTTATAAATAAATGTATGTATTTTGAATGTATGTATATGTTTGTATACAAATACATATGTACATGTGTAATTATTTATGGTACTCACATAAATCTGTATAGCTTATAACAGTTTTATAGATGCTTTATTTTTATATATTTTATTTTTGCTTTTAGTGTTTTCTATTTTTATTACTTTATATATTTTTATTTTTATGTGTACTTATAACTGTACATTTAATGGCAAAATCATGTGAAATAGATATCAGAAAAATATTATAATTTGTCCGGCTAAACGAAAAATTTACCTACTTGATTAAGCAAATGAAATCATGAATTGAATCAAGGCTAAAACCAAGTTCATTATTATTTTCTAATTTTTCACAGTGTATTTTTTTTTATTTTGCCTAGTTTACTTGTTATATGTTAATAGTTTCATCTACTTTTTTCTCTATGATGAAAAGATAAATATATCTTCCCTAACCATGATGGAATTCCATACCTATCTGCTTTTGCTATCCTTTCTGCTTTCCTAGGATAAAACTATCAAATTTTAATTTTTTTCTAAAGAATAAAACTTGAGAAAAATTGTATGGCATACAAATTGCTATTCAAAAGGAAACAGATGTTTGATAAAACTATACCATAACTCACATGCCTAAGAACCTTAGCCTTCATTTCAACAAATACATAATTCATCCTAAAGAAATAAAAGGCAACTCCCTGGTTGCTGAGGAGCTCTTGGCCAGAATCCTGATGGCATCTCTGTCCCTTGGCAATGTCAGTGCACTTGTAGGATTGAATTATTGCTCTAAGGTGCAGCACACGCACATAGCTGCTCCTTATGCAAGAGATGAATAGATCTCAGACTTTATATATTCCCATTAACTTACAAAAGTATGTGACACTTTCAATTAGATTGGGTTTCTTCAATGTATAGGGAAGCTTACCTCTTCTAACAAGTTCATCAGGATCTAAAGTCTAGCCCCATACTAAGAGCTCAGTCTTCAACTTTGCTTTTCCAGGCATGAGCAATAACATTGATTAATAGTCTCAGGTGTCATCAGTCCATATTCTGTACATGTATGTGACAACATAATACAATGCAACATGCGGTTCTATTAGTGGAAACTGTGATGGCCAACACAGAAGGGCATTATCAGCCTGCTCAGATATGTTTGCTGTTAATTAATTTGATAACATTAAGATACCAGAGCAACAGAAATGACATATTCGTTCAGTGCACTGTTGTTTACAAAGCACTTTCCCATAACATCTGTCATCTGATGGAATTCTTGCAGTAAGTCTGAAAGGTAGAGGGTATAGTCTCTATGTAACAGAATGAGAAACAGGCTCATGAGAGTCCATGATTTTCCCAAGATCAGTTTGAATCTGATAGTATTTACAATGTAGCATATGTGGAAATAAAAAAAGGTACATAATTAGGGTCCAGAGCATAAACAGGAAACTAAAACGAAGTACTACCCTTATAACTTATAATTGATTTTTTTACAGAGAGGAAGAAGAGAGGGATAGAGAGTTAGAAACATCCATGAGAGACATCAATCAGCTGCCTCTTGCACACCCCCTATTGGGGATGTGCCCGCAACCAAGGTACATGCCCTTAACTGGAATTGAACCTGGGATCTTTCAGTCCACAAGCCGACACTCTATCCACTGAGCCAAACCGGTTTCGGCCTACCCTTATAACTTTTAATTGGAAAGTTTCTAGGTAGTGAATATTTGCTTCCAACCTGTTAGTAAATATATATTTAATGAATAAATGTGAATTTAATCTCTTTTCCTTATTCAGCAAAATCATTAAGGAAAATATATTTATTATTTTAATACTTTTGGTAAACTAAGAATATTAAAATTTCCAACCCATGGCTAAAAGCCTCCTGAGAGTTCAGCTGCACCATAACCACACATACAACACACACAGTGAATTGGCTCCAAGGCAGTGGACCACCTTTGTACCCAAACATCGGAAACGACATTGTGTTGGCTGAGACATTACACACAGCAAGGGAAATAAATTACTCATCATCTGGCATGGAATTTTGTGCCACAGAGAAGTCATTTTCTAAGGGGCACCTTGGTAGTATGAAAGGAGGATTCAGGAGGTTCCTGAACCTGAATGATCTCCAGCCCAGCAGCCAGCTGGCTATGCCTGTGAGACAACAGAACAAATGAGCTGTTCAGAGATTTGGACTGAAGCTTGCTGGGAAGCTCAGAGGTCATCTAGACCTTTTCTGTCCAAAGTCAGTTAGGTAGAGCAAGGGGCCTCTTTTGCCCAGATGCCTGCTTTGATGAATTCTTGACTGATTTTACCTTAAAATATCCAGAACCACTTATCACTCATTATCATCACCTGTTCTCATACTATCCCACATCCCTGACATTACCTGTATCTGCAATTTTCACCATGTTTCTGGTTCTTTCTTATCCAGAGTAAGAAGAAGTCAGTTTAGGCCATTTGTCAGAATTTACTGATGGCAATCTTGCTGAAAGTGTCAATGGCCTTTAGTTGGTCAAGAACTCATTAGGAGATGAGGATTCGAGGTTTTGTTTTGTTATTCTTCACCAGATTTCTTGGAAGTGACCTTTTAGAGCAGTAAAAGAATGCCAATCTGTGTTGCCCCAAAATTTTGCTGTGTAGCATTCATTTCCATATCCAAGGGAAACAGATTTTTTTTTAAACTTTTGATAATCAGGCTAAAGATCTGAGAACATCCCGTTGGCCACTCATCTTACATCTTCCCCAGAAAGCCACATGTCTTTGCCAGAATCAACCAAAGGGAGTGAGTTCTACGTGGCAGCGAGATTCCCATCCAAATATTGAGGCTAAGATGCTATTTTTTCCCTAAATAAATAGTTAAGGAGCTCTTATGAAGACAAAGGTGAAACACAAGTCCATACAATCTGCTGTGAATATAATGCCAATACTTACAAGTAAGCTTTTTCTCTCCCCAAATATGATACTGGAATGTGACCTAAGATAGATGAAAGGAGGAAGCATATAAAAGCAAATCCACTACTTGAGATTTTCAGAATGCTTGTGACTCCAAGTTGAGAGCACTCTCAGGTGTCCCGTTGCCATATTTGCCGACCCAGCCTTGACCTGCGGTCTGCTTCTCTTGCAGGCTTTGAGGAAGTGGGTTCCTCATGTTCCCTCCCTTGGCAGGGTCCATAGGCAGGCTCACCTTCTCACACTTTGAACACATTTCTTTCATCACAATTGAATTTAAATGAGGAAATTGTAAAATTTACCAATAATTAAGACATCTTGAACTCACATATTGCTCTAATTTTTTAAAAGTGAGCAGATACTTCTGATTGACTAATGGAAGATGGAGGTGAAGGAAGAGAGGGCAGGGGTGAGGGTGAGTTAAGCAGTAATGACTGGTCAGGAATTTGTTCAATTAAAGTGGATTTAAACCTGGCAAGTGTGGCTCAGTTGGTTGGCTGCCATCCCATTCACCCTCACCAAGAAGCTGCTGGTTCAATTCAGATCAAGGCACAGGACTGGATTGTGGACTCTATCCCCAGTAGGGGGCATGCAGGAGACAGCCCATCAAGGTTGTGCTTTCACATTGAAGTTTATTTTCCCTTCCTCTCTCTAAAAAATCAATAACTATTCTTTTTTAAAGAAGTATTTAAAGTAGGTTTAAGTTTTTGTTTTTCTTCTTGTTCTAGCAGGAAGTCTGGGTTCCTATAGGTAAAATAAAGAATCCAGGCAGTTACCAAGCTTAAGAAACTATTTCTAAGGAACTCTGGCTTAGAGTCATCAGACTGGTGGTTTTTCAAGCTACCATTCACCAATAAAGGACCATCATGAACTCTGTTTTGTGAGCTATAAAGGTTTCATGAAACTAGTGCTGGCCTGTCAAGATGAAATAAGGGCTTTAACTCTAAATTCAATCTTTGAGCCATTTTAGCTTCCAAACTTTTATGGGCAATGCTCCCTGATCAGTTAGATAGCTGTAAGACACAAGATGAAGAGCAGAGGCTGAGCATTCTGGTCCCCAGTCACAGCTAAGAAGGCTAGACAAGCACATTTTTCCAGGTGTTATGAAGAGCCTCTGAGGTGCCATGTGGTTGACATGAAGATTCTCAAAGGAAAATATTTGACAGAAAGGGAGCGGAGATGGCAGTGATAAATCAGACATAGTCCCTTGGATACCAACATACAACTCTTAATGATTTTAGTTCTGCTTCTGTACCTATATCTATAAGGAAAAACCCTCAACGTTGAAGAGGGATAACCATCTGTTTTCTCAATTTGGCCTTCAAGGGCCTTGGTTTTCTGGTTATATTTTCTACTCTTCCTGTCTGAAGAGTTAGAATTTGCGTACTCTTCCGGATGGATTACCTACTACATTTCCTACAGTGGAGCTCTATAAGGATGTTTTGTCCGGAAAGAATTTGGCTAAATTCAGGTGAAAGGAGCTGGTTATCACAAGTGGTAAAACAACCTGTTATGAGAATTCTGTTCTGATTTAAAGTGGAAGTGTGTCTCATGACAAAAGAATTTTTTCATACTACCTTGGAATTTAAGAATATATCCATTCCTAAGAATTCTAATTTGTTATGCCTATTATTGAATTGTGTCCCACTGTATCACAATTCAAAGTGGGAGATGGAGATGAATTTAAGTGACCTCTCTTCTGTCACATAATTTTAGAGGCGATGTATCAGATTTAAATCTAATTTATGTACCAGTGTCTCCTATAGTTCTTGGATGCCTATGTATTTCCAGGCAAATGGGGTTGCTTAAAAATAGGAATGTCATCTAATTGCTATATAATTCATTATGACTCAAGACAGCAGTGCACAATCTAAAAGATGGTTTCATGAAATTCATTTTATCTTACATTTAACCTCCTCCTCCGTGAATATAGTCAGCTAGAGGTCCCCAAATAAGTCACTTTTTAGTACCCCTGCAAGGCCAAAAGAACAAGTCTGAGGACCGGTTTCCTCCAGGATGTAGGACATTTATAAAAACGACTGCGTGTTAAAGGGAGCCACTTCTAGCAAAGTTCACCTTCCTCCCTCAACTGAAAGAAATCGTTTGCTCAATGTGGGGCCCTACACTGAGCAATGCCTGGATTAATGCCTAGGAAAGAATGCCCTCAACTGGAGTTTATAATCTCCTTCCAGATCTAATACGTGATTCTGTTAAACAGTGTTTAAGAATGCATGCTTACCTGTATTTTCAGCTGTGTGACAAACATACTTCCAGGAACAAGTCCTGCCAATTCTGCCCCAGCCAACAAACACAGAGTGCACCTGAGCTGGAGGGGGCCCCTCCGCTCCGCCACACAGCCTCCTTCATCCGTGACCTGTGCCGACCCTACCACAGGCTCCACACGGCTGCCCTCTTTACTCTGAATCTGCCACCACCTCTTAAAAACTTAAAAGGATCTGTTAACCAATTCAAATTATTTATTTTGGTGATTCACATGCTTTGGGGATACAAAGCATGTTTAGTTATTAAAGGGATTTTCTGTGTCAGCAAACCCCCCGAGGGAATTGGGGGCTGAGGGTGTGGAAGGCTTTGAAAAGCAGTCAGTTAGTCAGAGTGTGACCTCCCCAAGAGCAGCTGTAATGGCCTAGTGGATGTGGGTTAAGAAGAGAAGAAATGAGAAACAGCAAGAGTTTAACCATTTCAAAAAAAATTTTATAGGGAAAGGGAATGGAGAAGTTGAAGTTGGGGTTAAAGGAGAAATTACTGTTTATTTTTAAAAGAAGGTTACTAGAGCCAAAACAGATCTGGCTCAATGGATAGAGCATCGGCCTGTGGACTGAAAGGTCCAGGGTTCGATTCCCATCAAGGGCATGTACCTTGGTTGTGGGCATATCCCCAGTAGGGGGTGTGCAAGAGGCAGCTGATCGATGATTCTCTCTCATTGATGTTACTAACTCTCTGTCCCTCTCCCCTCCTCTCTGTAAAAAATCAATAAAATATATTTTAAAAAATAAAAAAATTATTTTAAAAAAGAGGGTTATTAGAATATGCTTTTAAGTAATGGGAATAACCGAGTATAGAGGAAGAAATTGGTGAAACAATAAAGAGAGGTTAAAAAGCAGACAGAAATTCTTTAAAAGGTTTAAAGGTATTGGCTTCCAAAGCACAAATGATGCAGTTAGCTTTGATAGGTATAAGGAGTGACCATAAATATGAGGACCATTTCACAGTACAGAAATATTTCTGCATTAAAATGTTGAGAAACTAAAGCAGGTGAAGCTACATAAATTAGCTGATTTGTGGCCATTTTTGACCTGCAAAAATAGCTTTTTCTATGGCCTAACCTTATAATAATGTGCATATATAAAATAGCTTTGAGTACACAAATGGATTAGGTGATGAGAGGATGTTTTCTGTTTTCCACATTCTTTTCTAAGTTTTGTGAAATATTTTCACATAATCTTAAAACAAATGAAAGGGACTTACTAAATGTCTCTTAAGCTGAATATTGCTTTTACACTTTAGGTTATAAGGAATGCTGAACAGAACAGGCGAAGACAAAATCAGATAAAAGTAACAATTCTGGTTTTATCTGAGCCTCTGTGTTCTTTATGAAAGGTTTAAAGCATCTACCACATACTGTAAGATTCCTCAGTATCTTTTCCTCTTAGCTACTCATATATATATATATATATATATATATATATATATAAAAGTTTAAATTAGAATAAATCCATATGCTTTATAAAATTTATCTTTAAAATGTGTCCAATGGCTTAAATGTTAATATTTTATTTTATTGCAGGCTTATTTATATTTATTTTCCACTGTGCTATGAAGGAGAACGTTCAGAAACAGTGGAGGCGGCATCTCTGCTGTGGTAGATTTCGGTTAGCAGACAACTCAGGTAAGGGGCAAGCTGATAACTGGTTTTTACGTCTGAGAGCAATAGTGGGAAGTGTTTGTTATTGAGTCTCCCATTGCCAGAGAAACCCAGTCCCAGTGGTAGCAAGTTGTAAAGGTGGCGTGTGTGATGATGTTTGGTTGGAGTCTTAGTACATTAGGAATTCAAGAGATCTGAGGCCTCTGGGCATGACCCTTCTATTTGGCAAAAGAGAAGCATGAAATCCACATAGGTTAAGTGGGATGCTCAAGACTTCATGTCTAATTTAGTAAGTCAAATGTCCAGAAGTTCCATTATTCCACTGTCACCTGTCCACATTTTTGAAGTTCTAATTTTACATGATTAGGCCAAAAGATTTTTTTCAATACTGTAAAATGAAATACCTAATAAAAAGTATTGCCTTTTAAAAAAATTATTACATCAGTGGTTATGTCTCACTCTTAGGATATAAAGTAGGATTTCAAACAATATTTTACACAGGGTCAAAGTGAAAAAAAAACTTACCTACTTCTTCAGTTTATTGTTGTTTACATCAAATGCTCTAAGTGTTACTTAAATAGTGTAGTGATGAGTCTTCAGGCTGTATTCCCCTACAGCAAATTCATGGAGGGATGTCATTGCTTTCAGACTGGAGTAAGACAGCTACCAATACCATCAAGAAAAGTTCTGATAACCTAGGAAAATCGTTGTCCTCAAGCTCCATTGGTTCCAACTCAACCTACCTTACATCCAAATCGAAATGGAGCTCTACCACCTACTTCAAACGGAATAGTCACACAGGTGAGTCCTGCCATGCAAAGGTGCTCTCTGCTATAGTTCTCATCGCGTTTTCGCTGACAGCATGGGCAATGTAGACAAAAATTTACTTGAAGACCTTCTCCAGCACCTTTGTAGATGTTTCGTCATTTTTCTTTCTCTTTAGATATTATAGCCTAAATTGAATCTGTATAGCCATAGTATCATTGGCTCTGAATATTATTGTGATTGCCTCCAATGCAAACTTAGTTTCCTGTTAAAACATTATGGCATCTTGTTTAACAAGTTACTTATTTTATAAATAAATATTGTATATGAAATTGAGTTGAGATTATTTCAACATAGTATGAGAGTTACTTGGCAAGCTTGCATGAGAACAGAAAGAAACACCATCCAGGATATATGTTACCTTTAGGATTTACATATTTAAACAGTGAAAATGTGATTGGCAATTACTGTTTGAATCACTGATTAAACAAAAAACAATTATGAAAGAATAGAGGACATCATATTTGGGAAGGAATACAAGATGGTGAGAAATACCATATCTTTGTTAATCTCCTGTATATTCATAATATTTACAATGATCACACATTCTAACACTAAGCATGAAATGTACAGTCCTGGAGACAACATGGAAATAAAGATGAGTTTGCAATATTGAAAGCCAGTGACCAGTGGGATAAGGTGTAATCTTTTAATAATTTCAAAGGAAAATAGCAGAATTGCTACTTTTAAATACTAATTAAACCTCAAACAGCTATCAATATTTAGCATGCACTTTTCTAATTGAAGATGTGTCCAAAAGGATAATGCAAATAACCTTAATTTTGAATTTGTTTAGCCATTGAACATAAACAGAGATGAATGGTACAGAGAAGATTCATCTTCGGCTTTTTGCAAATAGAGAGTGTGTTGTATGATGTGTAAATGTTCACATTGCAAACACTTGAATTTCAAATGACCGTTACGTATATTTGAATCCTTCCACCTGTCCGTTCTTGCACATCTGTCGGTGCCTCACCTGTGGAACAGCCACTGCCTGGGATTCAAGATAGCATTATAGAAACTTGTTTGAGTGTATAGAGAGTTCAATAATTCCAAAAGTAAAGAAAGACCTGAGAACTTGGAACAGATAGAGGAGATTTTTAGAGTAAGCTTGTTTAAGAAAAGTTTATAAACTCCCTTCCAGAATAAGGTGCAGGCTTTGAGTTCTGTACACAAATAGCTTTGCCTAAAAATGAGAGGTCTCTGCTCCCTTGATGTGTAATAAAATTAATAACAAGGGTTATCTGAGACAATCTACAACAGATTATTCTACCTAATTGGTAGTTTTCCAGTACAAATTATCTTTTGTTTATAATGAATGTTTTTCTTAATATTCGCAACCTCAAAATTAGATACTCATTTTGCATCCCCCTCGAAACTATAAATAGTTTATACACGGTTAGCCAGTTATGAATGAATAAGAATTAGATTAGATTATCTTACCCCTAACACAGCTGAGAATTGCTAGCCTAAAGAACTGCCACTATAAAATGGGAAAGAAGATAACAAGGTAGATAATTTGGAGCAGGGGGCATTTTGGAAGCATTAACGAAATACTTGAAAATATTAAGGATCTTGGGAAAACTCACTAAGAGATGCAAGGAAATGCAGAAATGGAGATGGATACCAAAGAAAGATTTTACTGCCTCAAAACACTGTGTATGCTTTTTAAAGAATGTATTAATATTATTGTGCTTGCCATAATAAAACTCTTGGCATTAAATGGGTTCTTGTCTACTGGCATCAGGATATAGTCAGCTATTTGACATACTTCTATGATATAACACATTCTGGTCTCCCATCAACTGATGTACAAATGGCCTTCTGCTACCTGGCCAGTTCTCAGTGGGACGGCTGGTGTACTTGGGGCACTCGGAGTATGCAAGGAGTCACTGCATATCACCATGCATATCTAGTTGGTTTATTTCTTGGAATTGATCTAGAAATTCATATGTTTATGGTATAGATAATGTCTTCTAAGAGCATTCCTTCAACAAAAGTGGATCATTCAGGTAAACCTTTATTATTATTTTGAATGCATGTTTGTTTTTTTGCAAGGTAATAAAAAAATATCTGCATGAATCAAACTAAGGCTCTTGCTGCACCAGCAAAATTGCTTGTTCTTTACAATATTTCACAGCTAGCACAATGACATTCCTGCCCTGGGCTGGAATTTTCTGAGATTTCAAGTGGTTGTTTGCTGTGCTGGCTCTTGTCTGCATGGGGTTGTCTGCAAGCCTTCTAGGAAATGTACCATGCTCTGGAGTTAGTAAATTTCATTCCAAGTACAATAGCAACAAAAGAAAAGCAGTGCTTAAGAGGTTTGTGTTAGAAAGGTGTAAAGTGAAATGCTTTACTTTTTCATTGCTCTGATGAATTACTTGAGTTGTCATGGTACATTCATAGAAGACATAAAATAGAATTTATCAATTCCTATCCTGCTTTTTGAAGATTCCTATCTGCTTAAAACTTCAGCACAGGTCAAACAGAAGTTCATTTCCCTAGCCCCTGGTTTTCAAATTTGCAATTATAATCAAAATCCATATTGCCCATATGTAATAATCTCACCAAAGGAGTGGTACCTGCATATGCAGGGTGGGACAGAAGAAGGTTTATAGGTGTTCAAATGGTAAATAACACAATGGTTAATAAATAATGGCAAGAATAAATTCTGTTTTGTGTATTCACAACTGTAAACTTACTTTTGCCCAACCCTGTTTTGATATAACAGACCTTGTTCAGAATTTCTTTTATTAGAATATGAAGACCCAGAAAATTGGGACACATATTGAGAATGGAGCTGGTCAAAATCTCTAAAAGCTACATGACCCAAGATTCAAGCTATCAACAACACAGAATGAATATACCCTTAAAGTTTCTTTGTTTTCTGAAAACATCGGGCAAAAAAAATTGTTCATTATTTAAATTTAATTCAATAGAAAAATCCCCAACAGAAAATCAGTGGCTAGTGAATGTATGAACTGAAGGAAAACACAAAACCAATCAGCTTGCCCAGAGTAAAAAATGGGAGGGCCTTTATACAATGAATGCCCTAAGCCTTTTTCTTACCAATCCTGGGGCATAATTATCTTGCCATGCTTCTATCTGCCAGTTCTTCCCACAAACCATCCATTTTGCTTCCTTTTGTGTGGGATGAACATACCATTTCCAATTTTAGCCTTCATATATATATAATTTTTGTTCCAACACTAAGTTGAACAATTTGAGTTATATATATTGTTTCCAAAGACAATAGATATAAGTGTGATGGCTTTTACCAATTATTGAAGGATTTGTAATATTTTCTCACATACTGGGTCTAACTTATTCAAAACAAACAAACAAACAAAAAATGGCAGGAAGTGGGCACTCCAATTTTGAAGCCATGATTTCTAGAAATGGTTTTTCATGGTAGAGTTTTTGCCTCTTCCACAGTGACTAGAGAAGATTCAACTGTAGGGAACTAGTATGTTGTAGACCAGTGGTCAGCAAACTCATTAGTTAACAGATTGGCAAACTGCGATTCTCGAGCCCCATGTGGCTTGCAAGTCGCAATTTGCGGACCACTGTTGTAGATGGTCATATTTGCTCCTTCCTCGGTATGAAATCTCTGTGGTTAATTTTAGGGTAGAATTTTTCTCCAAAGAGTATTGGGAGAAGGAGCAAGGAAGATACATACAGGATATTCATGAAGATAGCCATTAGTATTTGTAGATAATAGGGCTTAATTGAGTTTCAGAACACTATCTGAGCCAATTTTAGAAGCTTTTGTGTTTAGGACATAATATTTAAATATATGGTATTGGGAGATTTAGAAAAAAAATGTATTTAGCAGTCCTTTATTTCTATCCATTGCTCTCATATTGTCAACAATAACATAATTCTGAGATTAGCACAATTAATAGGAACATATACTTTAAATGTTTCTGATAGACCATTTTAATTTCTTTAATTAAAAAATAATGAATAAAACTATTTTTTTCTATATTCCAATCACTTTACAAGGCAACCATTAGAAAATGTATTCAAAATATCCTTTTTATGTTGATTTCATTGACTTTTATTCTCAAAGTTCTTTTAAATTATAATTTATAAAACATTTTGCCTTGGCTGGTGTGGCTCAGTTGGTTGGAGTGTCACCATGTATATTGAAAGGTTGCTGGTTTGACCCTGGTCAGGGAAGATACCCAAGTTATGGGTTCAGTCCTTGTATGGCATGCATGGCAAGCAACCAGTTGGTGTTCTCTCTCACATCAATGTCTCTCTGTCTCCCTCTCTCTAAAAATCAATATATACATCTTTGTGTGAGAATTAATTTTTTTAATAAAAAGTGTCATATATAAAAAGTAGAGAGGATAGTATAATGAATCTCCTTCACCTACCCACTTTCCCTCTCTGTATTATTTTGAAAACATACCTTAGCCATCATGACATTTCTTCCATAAATATTTCAGCATCTTTTTATCCATTTGTTATATAACCTGTCATGTTTTTCCTTTGAGCCTTGCCACATATTTTTCCTTTGCAGCAATTTTCTGATTATTTATCAGCTCTTTGAAAAATACCACCACAGGAACGTTTCTTAAAACAAACTCCAACACATATTACTAGAAGGCAAATTGACATTGACTTATCCATAGGAATGCACTTTGAAGGTGAAAAATGTGAATTTTCAGTGCTGCCTATTACCTAACCTGACAACCAGAGTTTTTATTTCCTTTCTGGTTTTTTTTTTATGTGTAAAATACAGTGTCTAGTGTGGTGGCCCTTAGGCATTTCACCAGCTCTTCTTGCCTAATTTCTTGTATCATTTCTTACAGACAATGCTTCCATGGACAAGTTCTCATCAAAACTGACCCATGCTGATGGAGAACCAACATCAATCATCCCTGTCCATCAGGTCATTGATAAGGTCAAGGGTTATTGCAATCCTCATTCTGATAACTTCTATAAAAACATCATCATGTCAGACACCTTTAGCCACAGCACAAAGTTTTAATGTCTTTAATATAAGAAAGAAATGTGATCTGCAAGCAGCGAACACTGTGACTAGCAGATGTGAACGTGCCGTTACCTAGGTAACTGCATATCTTTGAGGAATGTATTTTGTTAAAAAGGCTTTTGTGAAATTCAAAATTTGTCTTTTCATTGTATTTCTTCCATGGGGATGTTTCCATCATCACTGAAACTTCAGCACTGAGAGCAACAGTATTCACTAGCCACAGAAAAAAAAGGAATTTTTAAGATATAAAATTGAATTCGACTAATCAGAACTCAGGAGGAAACATAAAAATTAGAGGATCAGGGAGAGACTGAGCTAGGGACACATCCTAGTTTAGAGCTCATTCATGCCCCACCCAATGTTAGTTTTGGGTTTAGCCATTCAGCTTCATTGAAATATTTTTCAACAATCAAACATAATGATATTTCTAACTTCTGTGGATGCTTGCAAATCCTATTTCAATGCTGGTTTCTGTGAATTCTGTAACATATTTCCTCTTTTTTTGTGAAATTTTGACCATAGATACAATAGAATGTTTGACCTGAAGAACAGATAGGAATTTTTTTTTCTTTTCATACCAATTATTTAACCGTTAGGAACGTAACATGCTTAAGAAAGAAAGAATTCATCAAATTTTGACCTAGTTAAACATGAGGCCATGCAAATTTGTACTATTTTACTTATCCTATTCAAGACACAAAGATTAAGGATCATCATTAATTCTCACTTAACCCCATACATTTGAATCAAGTTTAACATTGATGGTTCGTCAATATGAACCTCCCAGTAGTTACTGAAGAATGAGTCTCTTATATCTCTGCCTTGCTCCTCTACTGAATATTGAGCCCACAGGCTCATGCAAGGAATGAGAATTTCCATTAGGCATGCTTTGTGCCATGGTTTCTCCCTTTTAGGAACTATAAACATCGAGACTCTCGGGTCCTACGCTTGCTCTGTAGACTTTAATACATTTGCCGTTGCACAAATGAAAAGCCCCTTACTTTCCCTTTTAAGAGTTTTGTTCCAAGGAATATAAACTGAGACAAATGGGTGACTTATCATAATCAAAATAATTTATAAACATGTGGGTCTACAATTGCAAGTCGAAAAAACTATTTGTACATAAGTCCTCTGATTATAGGAGCCAGCGGAGGTCTGGTAAGATAGATGGTGTTATTTATGGATTAGGTTTCTGCCTACAAGCCATGCATAATATTAAGCAACTTACTTAACTTTCAAACTATTCTGAGTAACTTGCTTGCTAGTGAATGTTTAGGAGACCACATTTTATTTGTTCTTAAGTGATGGATTTGTACCCAGTTTCTTACAGATCGGTCTCAGTACGTGCTGTTCCCTTACATCTGCTCTGGGTTATCTGGGGGGGTATCGGATCTAGGGAGGTGGCTATGTGTTGGGAAGTTGAGCCTTTCTGGAGCCAGTCTTTCTAAAGGCAGCAGGCAGAGCTGAGCACCTGGGGGCCTTTCTCTCTGTGCTGAAGCGGATAGCTCTGGGCCTGAGACTTAGCATCCAGCCTGTGCAGCCACCAAGGACCTTTCATCTTGTGCTGATCCTCAGTCATGAAGCTATTTGCCAGACTGAATGGAGGATAAGACAACGTGGGGTGGATTTTATGACTCTTGCATTTTGCAGCAGGGTGGAACACTCTCCCGGGTCACGTGAGCACTGCCCAGCTTAGCTTTCACAGGGGAGAGGGTGTACATAGTAGAGAAGGGTAGTAAATCTTCAAATCACGAAGATCCATGACAGTATAGCCAGGTCTTTCCCTGTAGGCAAGTATTAACGGGCTGCTTATTCTGGCAGGAATTATCTATAAAAAAAGAATTAATCTTCAATAGTCACTGAATCTTCATATACTGTCCCCTAGCCTTAGAGATTCATGATAGAATTTAATTAGCTTCCTACTGTGAGATTTCTACCCAAAGTGCATATTGAGTTAACAGTGATTAAGAGGTAGCTACAAAAATGACTTCGATTTCTACTCATATTTATCCAGATCTGGGAAACCTTTTCATTCGTATTTGACAACAACGTCAGCTCCACGTTAGAAATGTCCAGTAAGTAGGTAAGGAAAAGTGGAAGAAACAGCCGAATAGAAACATTTGCAAGTGGATTTAAAGACTGAGCCAAATTCTACCCTCAGTTCTAAGGACACAGTTCTCCCCTTCATTTAATCCCCTCAGAACAGAATTACAGGAACTCAGTTACAGGAATGGAATTCTGTGGAGCCAAAATTTAGTTTCAGCTTAGCTTTGAGACTAATATTGATTCAGACTATCTGGGATTTTTTTTCTTTAACCTTTAAAAAAACAAACAAACAAAAAACTCCATTGTATTGAATCAATCTAGCATCCTAAGATATTTTGCCTTCTTGTCACCATTACTTGCACTGTAATGCTTTTCTTGGTTCACTGTTGTCATAGACTCTTTTGTACATGTTTATTTATTGAAGTTTATAAATGTCAGCTTGTTTTGTATCTTAGCTTTGTATTGCCTGGCTTTGTTATTTTAATTAACTTTCTATTGGAGAGACTGTATATATATTTTTTCTAAGTACCTTGTGAAATAGATTTCTGTAGCAGTACCTTTACTTATGATGCATTACAAGTGACTGTGAGTGCAAATTGGAATTAGCAGTGAGAAGCTACTGTAGCTGATTTGCCATTGTACTTATATGGAAATGTTTTTTCAAATAAATACTTACGTTGTTTGTGTCCCAGATTATTCAATTCCTTTATGAGGGAATGTTTTTATTTCCAACTCTTAAGTAGGGAAAGAGTATTTGACAGCTGGAAAACAACCAGCCTCTAATTATTCCAGTCACATGGGTTACTTGGCCACATCACTGAGAATGAGTATGTTACCAAAATCCAGTTTACTCTGAATTAATACATTTTGAAGTCCTTAGGTTTTTAAGATGACTGATGTGACGCCAAGCTCTGTGGAAGATTAAAAGTAATCGTGAGTCTCTTTTTTGAGGAAGTCTTCAGCATCCCCAAAAAGGAACTGAGCCAGTAATATTATGTAGAAGTTGGGTCCTAGGATGTTTTCTCACCATTTCCATTTTGAGGTGCTGTTTTCATTGTGGGAGGCTTAGAAAATGACAGGAGTTCGCCAGCTCCAGCTTCATTTGCATGATTAGAACAGAGCACCTGCACTTCCTTTGCGGTGATTAGTTAGCTAACTTTCCTGCAGAGAGCCAAGGCCCAGTTTGGCTTAAGCTGTGAGGTGCATTCGCTGGTCACTGCTAGCCTAGGTCTTCTGAGCCAAAGTTCACAACTCCTGGCCAAGCCGTGTTATGAAAACAGGCAAGTAGTTGCTTAAGATTCATCTGCGAGCAGGTTACTTCGGAAAGCTTGGAGCAGATGGGAACTACTTATTTGACTTGCAGGCTGACCTGTGTTTGGTGTATTTTGAAATTTGAAGAAAAAGGGGGGGGGGCCTTTTTTGAGTTTTGGAAGCACATCGGTTGAGTAACATTCTACTTTTCTCATATAAAAGAGTTGAATATCTCTCCCTCCTTTCCTCCAATTTTCCTTTTTATCCCACTTCCCCCCCCCCCCCCCCCCCCGTTTCTCCCTTCACTCTCCTTCCCTCTTCATTTCAAGGGAGAATGCTTACTTGAAATAACAGTTTTCCTTTTTTCTGCTTCCCTAGAGGAAAATAAGAATAAATGTGAAATATTGAAATGTCTGCATTTATATTCTGTGGCCTGTCAAAAATGGGGTGGGGGGAAATGGCATGTTTTATTACCACTGGAAATAACTTTAAGTAAGTAATTTGGACATGACAGAATAAGAATCTATAAACACGTTTGGGTGCCCTATACTTCTTTTCTGTCTCTTGTAATTTTCACCACAGTTTTACTGTGGGCAGTTGTTATTCCAGTCTTCCATTTGGAAAAAGCAGTGATTAAAGGCGGAAAGTAACCTACCTGTGGCCACATAGAATGTTAGAGGAGGACTCTGCATTCACTCTCCTGTGTCAGAACCCAGTGGCTGCCTTCAGAGAACATGCAGCCTTGTGAGGGAAGGTAATTCAGGGACAGGATCAATGTCCTAAGATTTTGTTAAAAAGCTTCTAGAACTTCAGAGAAAAGCTCAGAACTAGCAAAACATTAGTGAAGATTTGGTCTCTGAAGTCTTGATTGGTGCTGTTAGGCCTCTGCTGGGAGTAAGGAACGTCATTAGGTAGAAGTTAGGTCCTAGGATGTTTTCTCACCATTTCTATGTGCTATTTTCATTGTGGGAGGCTTAGAAAATGACAGGAGTTTGCCAACTCCAGCTTCATTTGCATGATTAGAAAAGAATGATTTGGACACGATAGAACAAAATCGGAGGTTGGCATATCCAGGGCAGTGAGTAGACCTGCATTGAGGTTTGCTTGATGGTGGGGGGTGCGGGAGGAGGTTGTAGAACTGTGAAGATGCCAAAACCAGGCCTCAGTGTGAGCTGAGTGTCTAGTTGAGGTTAACCTGTCAGCGGACACGGGGAGGCATACAGGCTCTAGGCAGGGAGTCCTAGCTGGAAGGTGTCTGTGGATGGGTTGTTAGAAGGCAGAGTAACTGGACTCAGGGAGAAGAGTGAGGAAGCCTTTGGGAAAGTGGATGGAACAGCAAGGCAACTTGAGGAAGAGTGTCCAGGGATCACAGGTCTCAGAGGAGTGACGACAATGCCTATCAGAAGGCTTTCAGAGCTGTGGGCAAGCCCACCTTTTGGTAAGGGCTAACTCTCCATACTGAGTGGTGAGTGCCTGTTGCTTCCAGATGCCCAGGGGTTTGAGAAACAAAGCAAGCCTTTAGGGTGGGAGGGAGGGAGGGGAAACAGGGGGGGTAGAGAAGAAAAGAGGGGAGGGAGATGGGAGGAAGAGGGAGAAAGAGGGGAGGAGGAGGAAGGAAGAAGTTAGTTATGTCAAGATATAGAAGAAAAATGCCAACGGGGAGAAGTGTTGTTCAAAGAAGTATAAACATGAAGGAAAGGTGTCTAATGGAGTTTCATTTTTCGTTTGTTCAATGAACAAAATACAATATTTGAAGGTGAATATAACAGAAAGGCAGCAGGATAGGGGAGTGTATGGAGCAGGGCCATGAAGGTAAGAAGGTGAGGATGAAGAGAGCACACACAGAGTTGGTCCCAGCAGAGTGGGGACATAGCTTCCTTCAGAGGCTAAAAAGCAGATTATTAGATGAGACAAGGAGGGACAAAGGTACAGATGGTAGAAGTGAGGAAAGCTTGTTTCCTGGTCTTTAAGTTAAAATAATTAGGGGCTTATGTCACCTGGTGGGTGTTATAAGGGAAATGGTATCAGGATGGGGAAATGAGCGAAATTAAAAAGATTTGAAACAATCTTACAGGGGGTGCAAATATTTAGCCTAACTAAGCAAATTAATAAATGGTTTTTGCCCTTAGTGTAGCTTTTAAGGTATAATCCCCAAATCGTCTCACTAAAATATTTTTATTTGGTGTGTTTTTAGAAACCATTTTATTTCAAGAACATAATCAAAAGCTTAATATTCTGAAGTCTCAAAACCACCTATTGATCAGGGATTTTAAACACTTGTGAATAATTGGATGATGAGTAATTTCAGACATATTTTGACCTCTTTTGAATTCTTAAAATTACATATTCTGGTTGTCTTATTTCTATGCTCAATTAACTGAAATAATTTATATAAATTCAAGATGTCCATGAGAACAAAGTTTTTGATATTCACATTAAATATAGTGCAGCATTGATCCTTATAATGTGTAGTTACACTGTGTGAGAAAATGGCAAAATAAAATACGAGTTTGCATACTCCAGGGGCCAAACAATGACCTCTAGAGCACTACAGTACTTTGCTGTTTCATTGTCCTAAAGCTCAATCATTCAAGCGTATTGAGTGATTAAATCCCTGTACTCGGCTATGGGGCGTTGCAAAACAAATACAGAACCTTCCTACAAGGATTTCACTGGCCAGAAGAACTGACGTATCTGATACATTTGAACTACCTTACCTCAAGGAATAATTGGTTTATCTGTAGAGATCTGAAATGTGATCATTACTGCCAAATTAGAGCTAATGCATTGTCTCCCACAACACTTAACAGCAATATACAGATAGTCCTCGGGTTACATCGGACTTAACATATGTCATTTTGTGATTATATTGCCATCTCCCATTTATCTATAAAAAAAAAGTTCCCTCATTTCGGCGTATGTACATATGTGATTTATGTTTTCTGTTATTTATTTACCACAAGGTTAGGAATTATCTTTAATTTTTTTTTTACTGTTTCACTTCATTACTGCTGTGTATGTGCTCCATGTGAGTGACATAGGTGCTTACGTAGGTGGGTTCTGACTTATGGCAAAAATCACATTACGTTGTGCCTTAGGAACGGATCTCCCACATAACCTGAGGACCCTAGTGTAGTAAGTACCTACAGTGTCTACCTAGAGCACTTAGACTTGACACTTTATATTGTTACTATTTTTTTTAATTTCATATTGTGTGGCTTTTCTACTGAATGATGTTAATATTAAGGTTCTATCCCAGGCACTGGATTATGTTTATGCTCATCATTTGCACTGGCAATAGCATATTGCCAGGCACATAAGAGGTGTTTGGTAAGACTTATGGAATTAAATTGTAATTTGTATGTAGTTTTCCTGGTTCATTTACATTTTACATTTTGGAAAATTAGATCTCAACATATCTTGGATTTGCAAAAGCATGCACTAGAAAACAGAGCAGAAAGTGGGGGAAACATATTAACACTGGAGGCTGGTGCACAAAATTTGTGCACTGGGGGGTTCCTCAACCCGGACTGTGCCTTCGCTGCTGCGCTTGCCAGCCATGAGCCTGGCTCAGGGTTCTGGTTGAGCAATGCTCTTCCTGTAGGAGTGCACGGACCACAAGCTCCTGCATTGAGCGTCTGCCCCCTCGTGGTCAGTGTGCATCATAGCAACTGGTCATTCTGCCATTTGTTTGGTTTGCATATTAGCCTTTTATTATATAGGATTATGCTATTCAAGGCCCTTTAACCCAATTGCTATTTTTCACTTTATGTGATTCCGGCAACTGGGATAAGAGCAAAAAGGCATCAGTTTGATATTAACTCTGATTCTTTTTATTGGTATTGGAAAAGGAACTAAATTCAGCTCAAGCCTGAGATGAGTAAGTACATAAACCTGTTCTTGAGCAATTGTCTTGGGAACTGTTTCATCGCTCAGACTGGCTGCAATATTCGGGGAATTTAAGATAAGAGCACAGAGTGTCCTCAAGGAGCCTGGCAGCCACATGCACAGCCAGACGTTGGGGAATCTGGGACCAGGGAATGGTGGTCCTAGACATCAAGCACTTATTTTGTCTGCCATGCTATAGTGGTTTGTTTTACTAAGACTTTATTTTTTAGAGCAGTTTTATGTTCACAGCAAAAATGAGAAGAGATTTTCCATGTACCCCATTCCCTGCTCCCACACATTCAGAGCCTCTCCCATCGTCAGCATCCCCACCACCACAGTACATTGATTGCTTCCGTGAACCTACACTGACACATCCTCATCTCCAAAGTCCACAGTTTAGGTTTCACTTTGATTGTGGTAAGTTCTATAGGTTTGGACAAAAGTATAATCATAGTCTCATACAGAGATTTCTCTGCCCTGCAATGCCTCTGGGCTCATCTACTTATTCCTCTCTCCACCCAGCCCCCAACAGCCATTCATTTCTGGCTGTCACTGTAGTTTAACCTTTTGGAGAATGTCATATAGTTGGAATCACGTAGTATATAGCCTTTACAGATTGGCTTCTTTCACTTTATGCACTTGTTTCCTCCATGTCTTTTCATGGCTTGATAGTTCATTTCTTTTTTTAATGTTGGATACTATCCCATTGTCTGGATGCACCACAGCTTACCCATTCACCTACTGAAGGACTTGTTGGTTGTTTTCAAGTTTGGGACATTATGAATAATGCTACCATATACTAGTGCATCTGTGTGTAGGTTTTTGGTGGATGTAAATTTTCAACTCCTTGGGTAAATACCAAGGAACATGAAGGCTGGACTGTATTGTCAGAGTAGGTTTAGATTTATAAGGAACTATTGGACTGTATTCCAAAGTGGTGATGCTGTGGTGTTTCCTCTTTGTCGTTTCTTCACATCTGCAGCCGACTTGCTTCCTCCCCAACGCCTTTATTTTCTGTTTCTTTGTGGCTTTGTTTTACATGAAGTTACCATGGTGCCAGTTCAACATGACCTTGCAGCTCCAGTTCTCAATGCCATATAACTCTGGTTTCAGCATCTGTAGTTAAATTCTCAAGAAAAAGCCCCTGATTGACTCAGCTTTACCCAAGTGTCTACACCTTGTCCAAGAACACATGGTATGATGTGGCTGCACAGACTCACCCAGCAACAGACTCTGTGGAAGGTGGGGGAGGGGAAAATTGCTCATTCAAACAGGATCTTGAAGTATGTTCCGTTAGAACAATCAGATTATTTTTTAAAGTGTGATTTATTAAAGGGTGTTAGCTCCTTGTGTCAGGTCGAGTCGCCCAGGAAGAAGAATGGATTTAGAGACTCACACAATTTATTGGGAATAACATCTGTGAAAGATAAAGGAGAGAGAGAGAGAGGAGAAGTAGGCAAGTGAGCATGTAGGTGTCACACCTGTGAAAAAAAAGTCAGAAGGAGGAGGATTGGGTGGGAAGGAGGAGGACCTGGTAGGAAGAGCCTCTGAGCACGAGTCTGAGAAAGACCTGCCAGTGCCACTGGGAGCTCCGCACAAAGGCCTCTCTCATTGAGAAGGGCTGGGTTGGGTAGACACGGGGAGGCCCTGCTCACCCCACTGTACTCGGCCATTGGCTGGGATGCCTGAGGTAGAGGCTCCTCAGCTCTGAGCCAGCAGCAGATCTCCAAGGCCCTTAGCTGATTCCACTAGCCACAGCAAGTTCTCTTCAGAAAGGTCCAAGAGGCATATCCCGTGGCCATCCCTCCACAGTCACAAAACTCCAGGATAGCTAAGCTTCCTTGTGGGCTATGAAACCAGAGAGATACTGAGTCACCCCCCCTGGGTTGCTCCCAGGCACTGTCTGTGCTTCTGAGCCCAGGACACCAGTGAGGAATACCTTCAGCCAGAGATTTACAGAGGAGAGATTTTAATAATAAAAAAGGGGTTTAGAGATTAGCTGTGGCTCTTAATGACCTATATTTCCCTCTCTCTACTTTCACTGTGTCAAATCATGTTCTAGAAGCCATGCTGAGTTGAGCAGCTGAAAATTATTTAATCCCTATTCGACAAATGTCGCTGTTTCCTTGAAGGCCTATTAGGTTACTAGAGAACAGTAGTAATTTGGCTAACAATAATCCAGTAGTTGTTATACTTGCTTTGTATGAGTTCTGGTAAATGTTTTTGTTCTGCTTAAGTTATAAAATCCCAGCCAGTTCATCAGCCTGATTCCATAACTATCCATCTTTCAGTTTCTGTGAGTGAGAAAACTATGTAATCCCTTCAGTTAGGTTGGCAAACTGGTACTCTAAACTAGCAAGGATAAGAAGAACCAGAGAAAGAAGTTACATAGGACTACCGTTGTTTAATGTTTAAAAAGGTGAACTGATCCTATTTTGCTAAAGCCAACAATTTCTTCATTCTAGAGTGCCAGGGCCTGAGCAATGGATGAACAGATTGCTCTGACGCATGTTTCTGTGAAAGAGAGGGCTAAGGGACTCTTACTTTAGAAGCAAAAAGCAGTCCTGTTTGCCTGCCTTCTTAGGCTTTTATTGTCTCAACAGCTTGAACTAAAATTAACTATTAGATACAATCAGCGGGGTTAATACCCTTGAGAAAGTATATGCTTCTACAAAGCCGGGTCTAAAAGACTAAATAGAGATTCTAGAAACTCCCTCCTCCCCCAGGGTTTGGACTTGTTTGGAAAAGTCAAGGTAGGGGCTGCCGCCTTCTGCAAGGTCCCTCCAGAGGCCTCCCGACCTTGCAGAGAATCCTCCTTACAGACCTTCCAAACACGTCCCAGGCTTCCCCACACGGAAGGAATTGCTTCATGTAAAAGGAAGGCCACTGGTTTAATTCCTGGGAAATACTTCCTCTGCTACTAGTGGCCTCTGCTGGGGCTTCAGTGTGTCACCTGCCAACTGTGGGCCTCAGTTCATTTATCTGGACAATAAAGGAGGCTGATGAAGTGCTAAAATATGTTCAGCCCTAGAATTTTACAGTTCCCTTTCCTTCCTTAAATATAAAAATGCTATAGTGCTCATTTAAACCCGGAACCCAAAGACCTAAAAACTAAATGTGCTGCAAGGCACATTCAGTCTTGTTCAACCTGAAATTTCCAAGAGAATACATGTGTTTTATGTTATTTTATTTGCACAATGAATGTGTTTTCTACACACATTGTTTGATATTTTCAGGGCAGTTATTAACTCCGTTACAAATAAAATTAGTAGGAAAATTGTCTCACAAATACAAAAGAGAAGATGGCCCAGACATAAGGCAGCCCTCATTGTGAATATCAGAGATGAAATTCCATTTTTTTTTTGTTAGTAAATCTGTGAAATGAATGACCCCCACCCCCAACATGGGTACAACAACCTCATTTCTCCTCCCCAGCTGTGTTACACCACTGTGCACAGTCCGTCGGGGGGAAGGAGAACACAGATGGGCAGAAAATCCGAAGACAGCAAGCAAAACAGATGAGACAGTTGCCAAGAGTTGTCCTCAGACGTGCCGTACAGAATCTCTTGCTGGGTGAGTGAGGAAGGCAAAACTGAGAGGTTCTGTTAACAGACACACGTGGGTGTGCCTCCGAGCACAGAGTGCCATCTTTCCCTTTAGCCCTGGATGCCTAAGCCACGTCTGCATTCCCATCAGAGAAAGCCATGTCCATATGAGTGATGGAGGGGAGTTTTTAGCCTGAAACTCCTTGCCAAGCATCCAAGGAGCACTTTAACAAGATACTGTTTCATGTGATTCACTTTCCAGGGCCCCTGGAGTCTCCCACGTCTTATTAAACATGAGTTGAGAGACATGCCAGAGGGAAACCATCTGTGGCCACGCAAATGATGTGGGGCAGAGCAGGGGGGATGCTTGAAGGACTTGCAAGTCAATGCAACTACTAGATTAGTTCCTTCATATTTAAAGAAAAGTAACATATATGTCTGCAAATAGAAATTATTACTACTATCCCCTGGCTGGGTAGCTCAGTTGGTTAAAGCATTGTCCCAATAGTCCAAGAATGTGGGTTCAATCCCTGGTCAGGGCACATACAAGAACCAACCAATGGATGCATGAATAAGTGGAACAGCAAGGCACTGTTTCTATTTATACCCCTCTCTAAATATCAATCAATACATAACAGTTTTTTAAAAAGAAATTATTGCCGAAACTGGTTTGGCTCAGTGGATAGAGCATCTGTCTGCGGACTGAAGGCTCCCGGGTTCGATTTTGGTCGGAGACATGTAAATTGGTGTGGGCACATCCCCAGTGGAGGGTGTCCAGGGGGCAGCTGGTCAATTATTCTCTCTCATCGATGTTTCTAACTATCCCTCTCCCTTCCTCTCTGTGAAAAATCAAATATATATATATATATATATATATATATATATATACATATAATTTAAAAAAAAATTCTCACTGCCTTGATCAGCACACTTCCAGTTAACATTTTAACCCAAAGCTAATAAAACAAAACAAAAAAACAAAACTTATTTCTTCAAACTTTTTGGTAGATAACTATGTATGTCAATGTGTATACACATAAACATGGGCTGCTTTCGGAATCAAGTACTCAGAATGGTCAAAAGAATATTTCCTTTTCAGGAACAATTCCAAGCAAGAACTCCAAACATAAGCATTAGAAAATGTTTTTGCTAGACTTTGCCACCGTTACAGAAAAACCAGTTTGTAGTTACAAAGTGTTGGCTTCCCCGCCTACCTTTATCCACAAACGCTGTCAGGGATTGCTAACATAGTTGTGGCTTTCCTTCTTCCAAATAATTCCCAAGTCACTGGAAACATTTTCCTTCAAAGGATCATTTTCTAAACATTCCTTCTGTTATTTAGCATTGCCAGTGTTTACTCAGAAAAAGCCCTTGAAGTTGAAGCTCTCCCTAATCCCTCAGTTAATTTCCCTCCATATCTCACCCCGCATGTACGGGGGATAAAAGTGGCCCTGAGAAGTCCAGGGTCACAGTGAGGCAGCAGATATGCCTGTGCCCTCTTGTATGTCCACCAATCTGACCACTGTGAGTGACCCCAGTCCCTGAGAACCTGCTAATGAATTGTAATGGGCAAAGCAATGCTTTCTTCGTAGTTACAGCAGGCAGCAGACGAGTCTCGGTTCCCTAATCCCTCCCTTCTAGATCCCTGTGAGCACAAACTTTGTTATGTCCAGCGTGGGGTGGGCAGGAATCCAGAATCTAATGTTTCCTGCATGATAATAGTGTTATTTCCTAAAATTCATGAAAATGAGCTGTTACGTTTTATCAAACATTGTTTCTCTTAAAAATTGCTCCATATTGTTCAAGGCAATGAAAACCGTCTCCTAGAGGAGCAGGGGGTTGAGCTGAGTGAATTCCGATGGTTCCTTCACAAAGAGGAAAGCAGTTCTAGGGCTCAACAAAGACCTGAACCTCAAACCAGGAGGGAACTGGGGTGTAGTTGGCATCTTATTAAAAGGATGATCTGGTCACTTATTTGACAGCCTACTTTTAGTTTTTTTAAGGGGCCAATAAAGCTCATTCATTTCAATAGCTGCATTGAGTATACATATATGTTTATGTGTCTATGTGTGTGTGTGTACACATATGTTATACCAATATACTATACACTATACACTATATGCTATCTAATATATACTATATACTATCTAATATATACTATATACTATAAAATATATACTATATACTATATATTACATACTATATCTAACATTGATTATTCAGGATTCTCCAGAGAAACAAAACCAACAGGATTTGTGTATATATTTCAAGGAATTGGCCAATGCAAGTGTGAGAGAATGGCAAGTCCAAAGTCTGATGGGATTGGCCAGCAGGGCTGGAGCCCAGGGAAGCAGCACAGTTTGAGTCCAAAAGCAGTCTGCAGGCAGAATTCCTTCTGCTGAGATGGGGGGGTGGGGGTGTGGTCAGTCTGTTCTATTAATACCTCTGACTGATTGGATGAGACCCAATCCCCATTATGGAAGGTAATCTGCTTTACTCAAAGTCCACCGATTTCAGTATTAACCTCCTCCAGAAAGCACATTCGCAGAGGTACAGAAACACCCACAACAGCCTTGGACCAGTCATCTGTGGCCCAGCCGTGTCGACACATAAGCATGACCATCGCTATTCTGTTAATGCAGAGGGACTGTGTGGGACATGCGTTTTGCAAGATGAAGTTCTGTTAACCACTCACATATCAGTTCCTATTCTTGGCCCCATGTAAGATCAGGATATTTTCAGAAGGCAAATATGTTAGGACTTCCTGTAGTTTCAAAGTGGTAATGCTAGCTCATGTCCTAGGAAAATGGCTCTAGAAAGGCTAACGTCATGGGAATGTCAGGAGGTCTTATGACCCTGTCACCAACTCCGAACTTCTCCGGACCCGACCCTGTTTCTTCTTTTTACCACCTTCTCCTTCATTTGAGCTACATACATGGTACTCACCAGGAAACGTCCAAGAAAATGATATAAAAATGTCATTGATTTCAAGTAAAAATGTTAGTAATATTGATAATCTTTCTGTTTCCTACTTGTGATTTCCTTTCATCAAAAGAAGAGACCATGAGTTGTAGAAACAACAAAGGATTTGCCATTTACAAATTTTGCATTCACAACTGTCACTTCCTGGGAAACAGCTTAATCTTGCCAAGCCTCCGTTTTCTCATTCCTAAAGTGGGGGTGATCCTGATGATGTTAACTCATTCACTTGCTTGTGAGGATCAACGGAGATAAAATATGTGACAGTGTTTTGTAAATGATAAAGCATTATGGTTTTGATTAGTATACCTGGCTGTTCATTAAGTCCAATTCTCTGAGTTAGAGAATCCTTCATGGCCCCAGCTGTGCGACCCTGACTGTGGTAACTGTGATTACTGAAGAAGGCATCTCTGCTGTCTACATGAGGTTACTAACTTATCACACAGGAATTTGACCTTAAGCTCAGTGGGGGAGACTTCTACCTAGTGAGTCTGTGGCCCTCGCAAACCTCCTGTCTCCTTTTTTGGAGATTCTGGTGTACTTTGGAATATGCTGAATTTCATACTGGTGACTCCTTCAGCTTTAGGAATGCTTTCCTCTTTCGGCCCAGCCAGTGGTCTCTCACATGGGTTGCAACACTCTCAGAAAACTATTCGATGCAGTTATTATCTTGCCTGGATGAAACCAAAAGCAGAAAGGTGAGGTATCCTTAGGGGTGGTCGCTTCTGGTGAAAACTACTGTCCAAGATGCCAGTGACATACTGTGCCATCAAAGCCCAGGCTATCAAGAGCCGAGTAAGCACAATCTCTGCGACATTCTGCACATGTTGTCAGCTTGTCAGTGGGAAAAGCTCTAAGTGCCCAGTGTCTCCAAAGTTTATGATGTGTTTCTGTCAGAATATGGGTTTCTAGCTGGGCTAACATTCTCCAACCCTTTGAGGGTTTCTGTCCCACCATTGCTAGTCTATAAAACATGTTCCAATCTTTCCATGATCTATTAGTGGCATTTTCACACTTCAATGAGATATGTTATCCTAGGCCAGTGGTTGGCAAACTCATTAGTCAACAGAGCCAAATATCAACAGTACAACGATTAAAATTTCTTTTGAGAGCCAAATTTTTTAAACTTCTAACACCACTTCTTCAAAATAGACTCACCCAGGCCGTGGTATTTTGTGGGAGAGCCACACTCAAGGGGCCAAAGAGCTGCATGTGACTCTCGAGCCGCAGTTTGCCGACCATGGTCCTAGGCTATCCTGACCACGTCTTAAAATATTTATCAACTAGATTACTGGAAAATTTATTCTACTTCTGCTGCACATAAATTATTAGTTTTTAAACTCATCCCTATTCCTATTAGTTCCTCTCACAAGCATATGTACTGTACAGCATAACAAAGGCTAAGAACTGGTGAAAGTTAGTGTTACTATTTTACCAACTCCTCCAAAGAACTATGGTGCATTCCCCTTTTTCTTTGTTTTTGCCTCTGAGTTTGTAAAGCCATTTATTCTAAAACTCATTAAACCAGTTTTCATTACTGTGCAGTGTGCACCAAACCTCACACACAGCACAAGCTGATTACTTCTAAACTTCAGCTCCGGCTAAATCACAAATAGTAAAAAGCTTCTTTAATGTGTATGAGGAAAATTTTTTTGGAAGGATAAAAGGAAATTATGCAGAGTCAACAGCGAGGCTACGTAATATTGGAATATTAAAAGTGTTCCCTGCATTTGGAAACAAGAAGACACATCTATTAGCAGGACCGTAACCAAGAAAAAAAATAGAAATTGTAAAAAGGCAAAAAAAAAAAGTGTAACATGTAGAGAATATAATCCTGGACATAAAAAAAATCAGTCATAAATTAGTTATTAGAATTAATAAATTTGATAAGATTATTAAATAAAATGTCCAATACAATGACATGTATTTCTACATATGTAAATACTCTATGTGTTTTTAGATGTAAGCAATAAGTTATATGAAAATAAAACTACAAAAAAGTGTCATTTGCATTAGTATGAAAATTATAAATGTAGAGGGAAAATGTGCAAGATGTTTATACTATTTAATATAAAGCATTCTTAAGAAAATTTGAAAATGACCTAAATAAAATGAAGACATATATCATGTTCATAGATTTTTAAAAGTCAGTCATATAAAAATATCAGTTCTCCTTTAATTGGTATATACATAATTCAATGCTATTTCAAATTCCAGAGTACTTTCATTTATGAATAGAAATTGATAATATTAAAGCTTTATGGAAAAATAAAGGACCAGTATAATTAAGACAACCTTAAAGATCTTTGTTGGAAGACTTACAGTGCCATGTATCAAGATTTATTATAAAGCTACAATAATTAAGATAATATGATAGTGACATGGATATTTGACAAATACAGATATAAAATAGAGAGTCCATAAATAGACCCACATGTTTATTGCGGTGTTTTATTTATGACAAAACTGAAATAGTCAACTGAAAACTCATATGGAAAAAAATAGAATTTGACTTCTACTAACCAAACAAAATATTCAAATTTAGGTGATCAGTAAATATGAATATTAAAGGTACAGCAATAGAGCTTCTATACAATAATATGCAAAACAATCCTAAATATTGACCTTGAGGTAGGTATATATTTCTTCAACAGACCACACAAAATATTAATTTTTGTCATTTTGTTTTGAATTAAAAACTGTTAATCAAGAGCACCACTTAAGGGAATGAAAATGTGCACAATAAAAAAATGAAATACATATATCCTGCAAAAGCTCACATCCTGAATATGTTTTAAATTCCTACATTTAAAAAAATGCAATTACCTAACAGAGAGGTGGCCAGAAGAATTCAATGGAAGCGTCACAAAAGAAAAATGAAAACCCCACTGAGATATATATTCCACATACTTCATAATGGCTACAATGAACAAATTGTCAATATCAAAAGAACCTAGATCTCATACATTCTTGGTGGGACTACAGATGGATATACCCTAAGCTGAACAAACGCATACCCATGCCCAGCCAACCCAGTGTTACATCTACACTAATAAATGAGAAAAATGCTAATGGACCGTACCTTCGCTATGCCCACAGCCAATCAGAGGGAGTATGCAAATTAACCGAACAAATGTGGCGGTTAATTTGCATATACTGAGGGAGGGGGTAGTGAAGACTGAAGACAGCATAGTTAGAAGGAAGAGGGAGGGAAAGCAGAAAGCAAGACAGCTGCAGGAAGGAAAGCACAGGTGGGGCCGGTGGTGGGAGGAAAAGCGTGGGGTGGGGGGTGGGAGGGAGAGGCGACAGGGAAAGCTTTGTGTGGGAGGGGGAGAGAGAGAGGTGGGTAATTGGGAGAGGTGGTGGTGGCGGGAGGAAAGCCCGCCAGGAAGCCCTGTTTTTACAGGAATCTTCCTTCAATGGGCCCCTAGTATATAAATAACAGAAATGCAGATATGGGTGTGCCAAAAATATGCACAAGAATGTTTATAACAGCACTGTGGATAATAACCCCAAACCAGAAACAATGTTAATAAGCAATGCACTAGATAAATAAACTGTGCAATAAACTCATAATGAAGAAACTTCAGCTACAATGCTCAAAAACGCAGTGTTGAGTGAAAGGAACTAGAAAGCATAGAATACATCCTGTCGATTTCATTTGCATAAGGTTTAAAAACAGGGAAAGTCAAGACACAGGTGACTTTAGGGAGAAGATGATGAGTATGAAGAACACAGTGGGGCTTTCTGGAGGCGGGGAGGTTCTATTTCTTCATTGCTTCATCCCTGTTAAGGCTCTCTCGCAAAGTCCACAGGGGGGCGCCCCTCACCATACTTGGTTGTTTTTATTTGTTTCCCTCCAGGTGAGTTTCTTTTCCAAGGCTTGTTCATGTTTCTCAGTATAGATAGGGTACATGTTTTATTTTGTAAAGAAAATAAAAAGTATATAGAGATTATATTTTTTAATTTTATTATAAAACACATTACGTGTACCCACGATATTTTATCTATATGCTGTTAAGGCTATAAATAAACATAGAAGAAAAAAGTCCAAGATTTCGTTTTTTCATGGATGCAATTGTAATTATCCATATGGCCAGCAGATGGCAGTATATCATTAATAATAGTTGAACATGCCATTGGAACAAGGTAGGTTATTCAATACTTCAGAGGGTGGTGAATCTATGTGCAAAACAAGTGCTTATGAAGCTCCTACCGTGTGTAAGGTTCTTATTCAGACTTTGGAGTGTGATGTTTAACAAAACAGACCACAGACTCTGATGGAGAGTGTGCCTCCTGACATAATGTGCAACAAGACAAGATTGTCCCAAGCTTATCTTTTAAAATCTCCTCCCACCCTCTTCACCTCATTGAAATTCACATTTCTGAGTGAAAGGAAGAAAAGCGAATGACAACGAAAATTATTTTATAGGTGAGGAGACTTAAGAAAGATAAATGGTTTCTCTGAATAACAGCTAGAAAGTAATAGTTAGAAACAAGTCATTGACCCAACATTTTATCTCACATTTTCCACGATGATTCTCAAGGTACTTTTGGGACTTAGGAATTCTAGTCCTTGTCCCGTCACCAGGAATTATGGATTCTTAGGAAATCATTTCACTTTTCTGGGTCTTAACTTACTTTTCTGTAAAAATCAAGGCATTGGACTTAGTTACCTTGCTTAATAAGGACATGTTTTTTACCAGGGGAACCTCCTTGTTTATCTTCTGCAAAACCTCAATAAATACATCAAAGGAGGAAAGTGCTTGAGTTGAAGGAGACCCGTTCCTCCTGAGTCTCCGCCGTTCTTTCCTCCGCTCTTCAGCCTCCTCAGAGCACAATGTGGAAACTACCTGTGATTTTGCAGATACCATCCTTCTCTAGTCATATTTCTTTTTTTTTAATTTTTAAATATATTTTATTGATTTTCCACAGAGAGGAAGGGAGAGGGACAGAGAGCTAGAAACGTTGATGAGAGAAACATCGACCAGCTGCCTCTTGCACACCCCCCACGGGGATGTGCCCACAACCAGTGTACATGCCCTTGACCGGGACCTTTCAGTTTGCAGACCGATGCTCTACCACTGAGCCAAACCGGTTTCGGCTAAATACACATATTTCTTAAATGCAATTAATTAAGTGCCTTAACCTTGCTGATTGGTAAAAAACAAAGCAAAACAACACACAACGACAACAAAAAAGAACACTAAATCTTAAAGAATATGCCAAACTGGTGCAGTCAGTCATTAAGAATAAAGAGAAACTGGCATGCAAAGCATTTTCCATATTTTCAACACAGTTTCTCCGGAGTAATGACACTATCTTCAGGCTGCACACTGCTCCGGGCTGCATGCAGCCAGGGGCCAGCTGTGAACGTGCCCTGGCACACGCTCTCCTCTCTGAGGCGACAAGGTGGCTCCCGGCATCCAGGCCTCAGACGCACAGGCTTCGGCTGTGAGGAATGCCAGCAGCCCCACGGGGCGTGGCCTCATGCTGACTCGTGCTGACCTGGGCCAAAGAGGTCTGGAAGCCACTCAGCCACAGCACCGTAGGCAGTGGTGGGAAGGGCAACTTAAGGTCAAGGGGCGATGGGGCCGTGGTGAAGACAGACTTGAACTTTAGTCTTCCCGAGTTTGCATCCCAGCTCCATAACCTTGGCCACGTTCTCTGGGTTCCTGTGTTTTAACTGTGGAGAATAAAAGTTACTTCTTCGTGGGGGACTAAGCCCTCAGAAGGCAAATGACAGGACCGTGTAAATACCAAGGACAAGTTTAATGGTCTTTCGCAGGATTCGCACAAGTGCCTGCAGGCTGGGATCCTCGCTGCCCCTCTTGTCACCTTCCAAGCTGTTCTCCACACAAGAGACTGCGTGACCTTTACATGATATGTCAGGTCACATCCTGTACATTTTTAAAACCCTCCAGCGATTCTCCCGGGCACTTGAAATAAAATCTAAATTCCTCAGGCTGACCTACAGGCCTGCATGATCTTCCTGTCTGCGCTCCAACCTTAATGCGCCCTTGCTGACCACACTGCGGCCACGCTGGCCTTCGACAGTTCCGGGAACAGCCCAAGCCTTTCCCATTCCTTAGAACTCTTATGTTTACTACGTCTCTTCCCAGAAAACACTGGCATTTCCTAAAGTCTCCGCTAAAACATTTCTCCTCACAGAGGTCTTCTCTGACCACTTTTTTAAAAAAAATCTGAAGTATTCAGAATAAAGTATGCTTTATTTCCTAGCACCTGGATTGGAAAATTTTGACCCATGAGCCCACCATCTGCTTTTTTTATATAAAGTTTTGTTGCAACACAGGCATGCTTGTTCATTTATGTATTATCTATATCTGTATTAGGCTACCATGGCCAAATTGAGTAGTTGCACAGCCTAAGATATTTTCTGACTGAACCTTTACATAAAAAGTTTACCCACCCCTGGTCTAGTGTTATCATAGTCCCCCCTTCATTACACTAATCACATGGGTCATGTTTTCCCTTTCATTGTCTGCACCTCTATTTCTCCCCTTGAGGCTCAAGACCTCTTCTGTCTTACTTGCTGTTTTAGCTCCAGGGCATTGCCTAGCACAACTTATAAATCTGTTGATATTGTGAATTATATTGTTTGCAAAAATAATATTTATTGGAGAAAAATAATAGAATCTAGAATCCCCATAACTCACCACCAGCAGGATATAATCCAAAAGGACCAAGAAAATGGAACCCTCTCTCAAGAGAAAAAGAAGAGGGGAGATTGCATACTTGCTTTTTTGATTACCTGTGTTGCATGAGGGGGAAAAAGGAAATTTTATGACACACATGTGTTCAAAGCCATGGCTCCAGTGGCCAAGGAATCCATGAGTGAAATGTAACGTGAATGACAATGAAAACTGGGAAAGCAGTGTAGCTCTTAGTGATGTTGCAATGTCCTGCCTCGGTGTATGAGACATGGTGAGCACTGATAACTTATAGAAAAGGTAACATTCACAGA
Source organism: Vespertilio murinus (assembly GCA_963924515.1). Taxonomy (NCBI): domain Eukaryota; kingdom Metazoa; phylum Chordata; class Mammalia; order Chiroptera; family Vespertilionidae; genus Vespertilio; species Vespertilio murinus. The sequence continues at coordinate 175,545,571 of OZ004705.1, read as the reverse complement.
TGGTTTTGAATTGCCACCTCGTTTGATGGGCAGCAGCCCGGGTTTCAGTCCAGATCTTTTGCTCTTGCTGAGTGGTGTGGAGTCTGTCTCTGCATGTGTTCTCTGGGGCCAGAGATGTGGGAAGACAGGGTTTGGGGATGGCTTCTCTGTCTTGTTGCCTTCTATAATTTCCTCACTCTTTTCAGCATTCCTGTTTTCCCAGTGTCTCATTTCTGGTATTCCATGGGTTTTCTACACAATCCCCAGTCACCAGGGCAATTAGTTTGAATTTCGCTGAGCCCTGGCTGAAAGCTTGGAGGCAGGAATGCACTGGTAGAATTCCTCACACTCTTCCTCCAAGCAAGTGTGCACTGCCCACCTTTCTCCCCGCTTCTGCTCATTGCCCAGCTCCTTCAGGATGCTGCTTTTTTGTAATGTGTCTAAGTTTTACATTTGTTTTCTTCTGGGTGTGTCATCTTATGGAGTCTTTTTCTGTTATACCCAGAAATCAAATTTAGTTGAAAAAAAATGAATGAAAAATAGGAGACAGGGAGAGGGGAGGGGGGCCTTCATGATTATCATCTCCAATTCTTGGGAGCTATTGAATGTACCTGGATGGGAATCTTCCTAAGATTGCATAGTGACAACTAATGCTTATAAACTGTTACCTGCAACCCTATCATTACCTGGCTGCCTGGCAGAAAATGCAGCTTGTTGAATTCTCCAGCCCCGAGACCTTGGGGTTCACTGAGGTCTAGTCTTGTGGCTGAACTCTAGTTCCATTCCTCTTAACCTCAGACCACCCTAAAAAAGCAACCTCTACTCCAAAGGCACGACGCAGTGAGATCAGCACACACAGACAGAGATGCCTCTGCCAATTAGAGCATGGTACCATGAAGGACGTGTGAAGAATTAGTCCTGCCATGATCCTGGACACGTGACAAATGCATTTGTGCAAGCTCTTGGCATGACTCACATACTTACTTCGTGGATGTCTGTTCAGTGTTAAAAACTCTGGAAGAGCACCAAGTACCACAAAGTTCACAAATTTCCTTTTCTAGGGACAGTTTCTTTATTAACTAGCACCAATGACAAGCTGAAATCAAGCCCTTTATCCAGTAGCTATTTGACTTCTCTCTCCCTGAAAGAGTTCCTCCATGCCTGTCTTCTACTCCTGTCAATTTACACTGCACACCTGGCATTCTTAAACACACGACAGTGCCACAAGTTCCGAATGACAAAGCCACCTGTGAGGGTGGAAGTAAGTGCAGGATAAGGGATGTCACACAGTTGAGTGACTGTTGGGGAGAATAACTCAAAATACTGGGGTCTAAAGGGATCTTCCTAATGTATGGCTGAGAAATGCCTGGATGCCTTCAGGGCTGAACTCTTTAAGTCTCACCTTCTATGAGACAACTGTCCCGAGATGTTTTATGGAATGTGGGGGGTCGGAGGACATGACATCATTCCCCTGAGGCTATGCTGCTTTCTGTTTCCACTTCCCTTCAAGCTACACTCCACTCAGTCATTCATTGGCCACTTGGAGCCATAGCTTCAGGAGCACACATGTCATGCAAATTATTTTTCCATCATGGCTCCCAGATAAACAAAGAAGCCAGCATGTTCCAGCTCTTTAGATTCAATTAAGCCAAATGCTTCAGGGAAATAACCACTTGGTCTTGAGTTAAATAGTATTATTAGTAATCACTCCATTTTAAACACGGAATCCACCCTCAACTTCACTGTCTCCCGAGTTCCAGTCCAGGCTACATGGAGAGAGAGCATGGATTTTGCCTCCATGTGCACTTTGCTTCCAATCGCAGCTCTAATCTAAGGTCACTGTGTGACCCTGAGCAAGTCCCTTACATCAAAGAGTCTCAGCCACCTAGTCTATAAAACAGGGTTAACAACAATATTTTATTAGGATTACAGTGCATATAAAGTGTCTTGCACACACAGGGTGCTTAACAAGGTCAGGACCTATTGTAATTATTACTACGTGGGACTGTGGCTTACTCTTTGACAATTTCTAAGAAAAAGTGTTGTTGTTGCTGTTTTTTAACAAGTCTTTAATTTAACTGACCAAAAAAAAGAGTTGGAAGGAACTTGAGAGAGAGAGAGAGAGAGAGAGAGAGAGAGAGAGATTAAAAGAATAGCCCATTAGGATATTATGGAGACTTGGAGTCTACTCCCACTAGAAATTTAGACATAGCCCCTCAAGCTGTCAATTTCCCTATCTGCAAATAAGGCATCTTTTGTCTAGAAATGAGGTTTGGGAGAGAGCAGTTCCTGAGTGTGTGCTTGAAGAAGATAGTACGTTGCCCCTATGGGCTGAATGGTCGGCAGAGGATCCATGACAGAATATAGGATAAAAGGACTAAAGTGATTTTGTAAGAATGGTATGATAATAAACTTTTCCATTTTCCCCCAAAAAAACTTCCCTTTATAACACTATATTACTTTTAGATAAAACCATATGCTTATATTTTAAAGCAATTGATAGAACTATATTTATGTTCTCAATTTAGACTAAAATTGAGTAAATTGATTTGTTTTTAAGGAAGAGATTCAAAGACTTCTACCTCCCTGCCCCAAAACATGAGAACTCAAGAGTCTGGCCTATGGCTGGAGGAGGTAAATACCTACCTTAAGGGGTGTCCTCTTTTTTCCAAATCAAAACCCTGTGCTACCTTCTCCAAGTTAGGCCTGGAAAGAATTGTCAAAACCATCAAGATCAAGGAAACTGCTTTAATTCCCGAACAGGTCAACCACCAGCTTTTTCCAAAGCATTCCAAGAGCCCACAGAGATAGCTGAGGGACTGCCATGGGGACAGATGCCTTCCAGTGCTAAATGGCCAGTAAGGGGCCTCAGGCACTAGATGACTCAGCTAGTTTAACCATCAGCCTGCATTCTAAGCACAGAGCTTACATACTAACACAGGTACCTTTGGTTCAGACAATACACTTGACATCCAGCCTATCCTTTTATAGCACACAAGGCCTTATAGCCAATCAGCATATCCTTACCTTTTCTGTATATGGGGATCTTCTGCCCTAGGTCATGAAGGGTGGAATGGACTCCCACTTAGGAAGTGGAAAGGTATGTATGTTCTACTGCACCCTTTTCGTGATCTAACCCACCTATTTAAAGCTCTGAATTTGGAGACTGTGATGCACAGAAGTGGCCAGAGTGAGAATTCATGCCTTCTTGGAGCAGCAGCACTGGACATGTTGAAAGATCAGTAGAGGACCCCCAAGCTGCGTCTGGTGACGTCCCTGGGTGGGTTCTGGGGAGTGATTTTGGAGCTTCTGCCCAGGCTGCCCATGTGCCTGCTTGCTCTCAAGCCTCTTTTTCCATCATCTCCGTGACCTACATGAACCAGAGTCATTTCCTGGCACCAGTTCCTAATAACCCACCGGTTCACACATCCAACTCTTAGTTTGACCAGTTCATTCCCAAATCCCTTCCAGTGGTTATCTTGACCTCACCTGCACCTCCATCCAACCAGTAACAGCGATGTCAGTCAACACATGTGATGATCTTTTACATTTAGATGATTCCTTCCATCTTTGGAGATCTGGCTTAGAAACCTTACCCATTCTTCCAACACAAGTGAGTAATGGTAATAATGACAGCTAACATTTGTAGTGAGTATGCCATTGGCTAGCTACTTTCAGTCATTCTACCAGATGACGTTAAGGAAAAATGAATTTGGGCAACTTCCTATCATAATAAAGTTGTAGTGATTAGGAAATGAGCCCAGAGTGAGTACATAACTGTCCAGTGGCACAAGCCAGCGTGTAGCAGACATGAGGGTTGCATCCAAGTCTGTCTGACTCTAGCTCCTGAATTCAAACCACTTCACTCTAGGGAATCCAACCAACTCTGTTCTACTTTAGCCTAGGAAACTGGGTCAGGTTACAAATAAATCACTATAGAAAAAGTTCATCTAAATTTCAGAATGCAAATGAGTCAGTTATCCGAATTTGAGAGATTTGTTGAACCATAATTCTATAATGATTAAGATATTTACTCTTTTCTTAGAGAAGGAGGAAAAGACTGGAATAATTCCTTTGTAATTTCAAAATTCAAGAAATGAGTAATTTAGAGAAAAACTCTCTTGCTATAGGTGTCAGATCTTCTTTCAGTATTTCCACTGGGCAATGTGACTTTGTAAGAACACACCAATTTCTATATATTAAAAATTCAAACCAACTTTAATCAATATATTTTTGAGTGTCTAGAATAGGCATTATGGGTCAGGCAGGTTAATCTAAAAGACTATTTCTGATCTGAATGACTCTTAAGAATATATATATATATATATATATATATATATATATATATATTTCCCTTTTTCCAGAGGGACCTTGATAAAGACATAGAACTTTCAGTGTAAAAATTAGTAAGGAAAAAATAATTGGTAGACTCTAGTTCCTCCTTCATAGTCCTTTAATTGGTAAATATTCAGATAACCCTGTAGTTGGCAAGAAAAATCAATGTCAGATCAGAAGCAGTACTGCTTGTGTCTCATTCATGGATATTTTTCTTTATAAAGATAATATTTCTATTTTCTATTTTTTTTTTCTTTTTGGTATATCAGCATTATTTTTAGGGTCTACTTAATTTTTGGTAATGGTGATCATTCAAAACATTGGTGATATAATTTTTTCCAGGGCAGCCAAGTTCCAGAAACCACAGTAAAAGGCATGGTCTTTTCTGGCAGGAGGGAAATATACTAAGTCCAACTAGTAACTGACAGCACATGGGGTTGGGAGATCTGTGTTTCTGCCATGAACCCATGTAAAGTGTTGGCTAAATGTCTTGGTTATATTGTCTGAAATTTCCCAATCCAAAACTGGGAATGATAACCTTGTCTCCTACAACTCATATTTTTGAAATTAGGTGAACATATAATGTGTTGTAGTATATTTTATAAAGGGGCAGATTTATAAAATAGTCTAATATCTTCCCTTGTGTTGTTTTATCAGTTTCATTCTATAAGCCTCTTCCTTGAAAACATTTACTGTGTCACTTATGGTTGCCTTCCTAGAAAATGATGATGTATCAGCAATGGCAGGAGAAAGAGTTTTATAATGTATTCTGCACGGAGAACATTACCACCAACTTAGGCTGTAACCATCCTTCACAGGACAAACTAATCTATATTCCATTAGAAGCCCAGAGGAGCTAATGAAACATACCACTGACATTCAACCCTGATGCTCTCTGCTTGTTGCTTTTTATTTTTTTTTTAATCACTGTACCCAGTTCTGTTTTCAATAAGTAGAACAGATGGATTCAAAATAAGAAGGTGCTAATGTTGTTGGCGGAAATGAGGATCTTCCACGGGATTGGGCGGGAGGGGAGGAGCAGGGTATTTACCACACACACAAAGGAGGGATTATGATATGGCAAGATGATTTATTTGTGATGAAAAAAATCAAAGGACTTCCACTCTTAGGTTCCCAATATCCTATCTTATTCCTTTCCTTCCTAGCAGAAGTCCCACTGTGTCTTCTGCAAGGCCAAAACAAAGGCCAGAGTTCAGATTCTATTTCACATTAAAGCTTAGTCCTTTGGAGCCCACACAGTCTGTTGCAACCCACATGGTTTAATGCTACCAGGTGAGTGACAATGTGTGAATAAACAGGCAAGTGCATTTCGGGGCGGGGGGGGGGGAGGGGAAGAGAGAGAGATTGAGATCCACATCCCTTGGGATTATAACCGGGAACTCTTTCAAAACAACCAACCAGCTTCCCAAGCTTTCTCAGACTTTTGATAGGTCTACCCCTTTCCCAAAGTTAGACTCACAGGCCTCTATGGTCAAGCACATGCCCCAGTGCCATTTTTACTTCTATTGAGCATGTGCTTACTTCCCCCTTGTTCTATTCCTTCCCCAGTGATCTGGGGAATGGAGAGTAGGGTGAAAGCTCATGCTTCCCAGCTGACCATACTTAACAATGGCTGAGTTCCCTTGCTCTCTTCCTATTAATATAGCTAACTGTGGTAGCATTTCCCCTTGAAGACCTTGGGCCTTGTAATCTTACGAGAGTAAGTAGATGAAGATCTCATCTTCTGTATCTGCTTCCCTTGAAGACCTTGGGCCTTGCCATCTTATAAGAGTAAGTGGATAGTGTCATCTTCTGTCACTGCTTCTGATACCGTAGTTAGCTGGCCTTTGTTTTGACCTTGCTGAAGACACAATGGACTTTTTCCATGGTGGCACAGATGGAGATCACACTTGGGAACCTAGGAGGGGAACTGCTTTGATTTTTGCATAAATAAATCATCTCGCCATACCACAATCTCCTTGGGTCTGGGAAATGCTTTTCCTGCCATCCTGTAGAATCTAATATCCACCAATAACATAAGACCACTAGATCTCTTAGATCCCCATCCATTTCTTAGATCCCCAATCAGCAACGTTCTCACAATAGCAATTAATTTTAACCCTCTCAGGTCTAGCGAGGAACATTAAAGGAAGGACAGCTAGTTTCAAATAGTCCAGATTGTGCTCATAGTATGCAAAATCCTAAGGTAGACAGGAGGCACTTGTGGCATGTTGGGTCTTTCCCAAAAATATTTTTCAAAAATGTTGTCTAAAAGTTAATATACCTGTTTAACCCTGGCTGGTGTGGCTCAATGATTAGAATGTCAGCCCATGCACAAGTTCAATTCCCAGTCAAGGGTACACACCTGGGTTGCAGGTTCAATCTCGGGCCCCAGTTGGAGAATTTATGGAAGACAATTTATCGATGTGTCTCTTCACATTGATATATATGTATATCTCCCTCCCTCCCTCCCTTCTTCCTTCTTTCCTTCCTTCCTTCCTTCCTTCCTTCCTTCCTTCCTTCCTTCCTTCCTTCCTTCCCACTCTCTCTAAAGTAAAATTCAATGAAAAAAATATCCTTGGGTGAGGATTTAAAAAAAAAAATAAAATAAACATTATATACCTGTTTCAACTAATAAATATTTTTATAGCAAGCACAAACTGTACACACATAAGCAAATATATTTACCACTCACAAAGCTATTGTTATGTAAAATATAAGAAAAAAATTTATGGTTTCTCTGGGATGGCGGTGGGATGTAGAATGCAATGCAAATGAGAAGAAGCAAGGATGTTTACTTCTAATGTTTTCAAAGGGCAAATGTAACACAGGCTGATGTTTCATAGAATAAGATCTTCAGGCTAAAATACATAATCAACCACTACTCTCTGCCCCCAACAGAATTAGTATTGCTTGGATCATGAAGGAATAAATATTATGAGTCCCAACCGACCAATTAATAGCATGCACAATGCAACTACAGAACAAATATAGATCAAAGAAAGAGCATCTGGCTTTTTGGCAGTCTGTAGATGCATAGTAAATGCAGTGGGAAATTATTCAGGGAACTGCAGAGAAACTAAGCTGCATTGCTCTTTGTTAAGCAAACCACGTGCAAGGTCATGTTATCATGTAAAAAAGTATTGGAATACAGTCATCCCCTCTCCATAATACACACTTTGAATCTATTTAATTGCACCTACTATGAGAAGCTGGCACTAGAATGATCACAGACTTAGGAATCAAGCAAAGAGTCTGCAATCCAGCTCCATCACTAACTAGTTTTGTTTTTGTTTTTGCTACTGTTTTACCTTTGATAGTTCTCTTGAAACAGACAGCTAGTATGGTGATGTTTATTCATATGCATACATATGGACATTCATTGGGACATAATGGTAAAGAGATAACAATGATTTTAAAAAAAAACTTGTTGGTTGCATGATGATTGGCAATTTGCTAAATACATTTTATATGCCATTTTTCATTTTGATAAGCTATATAAATTTAACTTCCCTTCTTTCTACATAATGAATGACTGAAGGTGATCCATCCATTTTAAAAAGCTATGGTTCAAATAGATTTTAACTATAAATAGTTTTTAAATCGCTTTTAACCACTAGCAATGAAGTGAGGACTTTTATGAAATGGTGGCTGACACCTAACATGAGTTCATGTCACTTGGCTGTACTTGGTTCTGATCATGGTTGTGGGAAGCAATAAAATGTTAGCAAGACTCAGAAATGAAGAAGCAATAAAGCTTTTAGCAATCGGTGGGATTATCTGAGAAATTAGCCTCCATACAATTTATGGTGAAGAAACTGGAGGTGTGTGACTACACCCAGCTCTCTTAGAAGCTAAAAACACCTGCCCAGGAGCAAGTGGGAAGCCCAGCTCTTTGGGGAATTTTCTTTTGAGAAAATAGCTCTTTTCATACCACCTAGTAATTTTTTTTAAGAAAAGTAAAAGAAATGCAATTACAAAATAACCTTTTCAATAGTCATTTTTGCTTTTTAAAACACAGTCTTTAATTTACTCTTACAGGCACACACACATTTTGAGATATAATTGACACATAATCAACTGTGCATATTTAAATGTAGAATTTTACATTTTTGTACAACTCTGTACAAAAATTAAGCACAGTTTTATACTTTTGATGTGTGTCAAACTGAAATCGTCTCCAAGAAGAACTTGAATATATTCCTGACCCCCCCCCACCAACCTCCCATCATCCTTTTATAGGTCATCCCATCCCAAGTTTTACCCCATCCCCAAGCAACCACTGATTTATTTGCATTAGTTTGCAGTTTTTAGAATCTATGTATAAAAAAGGCTATGTGACAGTCCAACTGTCTGACCAGCCAGTATGTATGATTTGCACTGACCACCAGGAGGCATAAGCTCAAGGAGCTGAGCTGGGTGACTTGGCAGCTGTGGCTCTCAGGTGATGCACCCTGGAACCAGAGAGGAGGGGGCCTGATTCCTCGTGGGGCGCAGGATTCTACCTTCAGCTGTGGATGCACGAATCCGTTCACTAGGCCACTAGTTTTATATAAATGACATTTTGCAGTATGTATATTTTAATGTCTGGGATCTTTCCCCCAACACAATTACTTTGTGATTCAAATGTCACTGTCTATGTCAACAGTTCATTCTTTTTCATTACTAAGTAGCTTCCTTTTATATGGATAAAACCACAACTTGCTCATTGATTCACCTATGGATGGACATTTGAGTTCTTTCCAGGGTTTGGGCTATGATAAATGGAACTGCCTTGAACATCTGTGTATAACTCTGTATCAGCAAATGCTTTTCTTTTTTCCCCTTTTGTTTGTGGGTAATATAAGGGGAATGGCTGGGTCATATAGAAGGTGTTTGTTTACCTTTTTAAGAAACTGAAGATGCCGAGGTAGGTTTGGCTCAGTGGTAGAGCGTCGGTCTGCGGACTGAAGGGTCCCAGGTTCAATTCCGGCCAAGGGCATGTACATTGGTTGCAGGCACATCCCCGGTAGGGGATGTGCGGGAGGCAGCTGGTCGATGTTTCTCTCTCATCTCTCATCGATGTTTCTGGCTCTCTCTCTCTCTCCCTTCCTCTCTGTAAAATATCAATAAAAACATTAAAAAAAAAAAAGAAACTGAAGAACTTTTCCAGTAAGTCATATCATTTTATTTTTTACCAGCAGTGAATTCTTCCATATTCATGCCAAAGCTTGGTATGGTATCTTTTGAATTTTATCCATTCTAAGAGGTATACAACTATGCAATTTGTATTGCCTTAATGTCTAATGGTGTTGAGTGTCTCTTCATATGCTTATTTTGGAAGCCCTATGTCTTCTTTGGTGAAATGTCTGGTCAAATATTTTTATCATTTTTTAAAAATTGCGATTTTTTTCTTATTATTGAGTTTTGAGGATTTTATAAAAACTGAACACAATTTCTATAACATATATGTCTTCTAAATAGTTTATCTAGTCTCTCTTTTCAGCCTCTCAACAACATTTTGAAGAACTAAAGGCTTTAATTTGTATAGAGCCCAGCTATAATTTTTTTTAATGTTTAATGCTCCTAGTAATGAATGGAAGAAAATTTTTCCTAACCCAAGGTCACAATACTTTTCACCTGTTTTCTTTAGAAAGTTTTATAATTTTAGGATTTTCATCTGCTTCCATGATTCACTTTGAACAGATTTTTGTATATTTCTGGGGAAAGGGGCATGTGGCTGTCCAATTATTTCACCACCATTTGTTGAAAAGACGATTCTTTCTCATTGAATTTCCTCTGCACCTTTGTCAGGTATCAACCACCCATATATGTGCCATCTATTTCTGGATTCTCTATTCTGTCCTCTGTATCTATATCTGTTTTTAAGTTGATACTAAACTGGGTAGATTACTATTACTTTATAGTAGATCTTAAAAGAGGTAGTGCAAGGTATCCAAATTTGTTTTTCTTTTTCAAAATTTTTTTCTATTCTTGGTTCTTTACATTTGCATATGCATTTTAGATTCAGATTGTCTAATCTTTACAATATAGATAGCTGGAATTCTTAGTGGGTTTGTTTGGAATCTGTAGCCCAATTTTGAAAAAACTAGCATCTTAACAATATCGAGTCTTCTAGCCCATTAACATGAAATTTCTCTATGTTAAAATTTAACAGTTTCCTAATAATGCTCTTTAAAGCAACCACACCCTCTTCAATCCCATATTCAATCTCAGAATTTCATGTTACATTTGAGTGTGTGTGGCTGTTTGTTTTTGTTTTGTTTGGTGGTGTTATTTTTGTTGTTGTTGTTTGTTTTGTTTTTTTAAAATATATTTTTATTGATTTCAGAGAGGAAGGGAGAGGAAGAGACAGATAGAAACATCAATGGTGAAAGGGGATTATTGATTGGCTGCCTCCTGTATGTTGGACAGAGCCAACAACCCAGGCATGGGCCCTTGACTGGAACTGAATATGGGACCCTTCAGTTCTCAGGACGATGCTCTATCCATGAGCCAAAGCAGCTAGGGCTGGGGCGTTGTTTCATTTTGTTTGTTTTGGTTTTGTCTCTTCACTCTGAAACTACTCCTCAGCCTTTCATTGTTTTTGTTTTGTTTTGTTTTGTTTTGTTTTATGTCATGGGCACTTTTAAAGATTGCACATTAATTATTTTGCAGACTTTGGGTTTATGTGTCCTTTCCTCATGATTAAATTCAGGTTATATATACTGGCAGTAATATGCATTACACTTAATGCCCCCACATTAGCTGGCCTATTCTCCCTGTGCACCTGCCCCATCTACTCTGGCTCCTTCCTCCCGCAGAGCTCTGGTATTGGGATTCTCTCCACCTGGCAACTCTTAGGGCTGGTTCTTCAAGTTGCTTGAATACCCTCTCAGATCAGTACATACGGGCCAACCTATCAAAGTAGGACCCACCTTCCCCTCCTCCCACGCCCAACAGTTACCTTCTTGCATATTTTCTTTATGGAACTTCTCAGGTATGAAATTATTATATTTACCTCTGTTTACTTCTTCATTTACGGTGTCCCCACACAACAAGCAGTTTGGGGGCAGTTAAGAACCTTCTGTTTTATGAACTTTTGAATTTCCAGTTTCTGAAATGGAAGAAAACAGTTGTGACTTCCTGTTTCTCCACCTGACCTTCATTGTCATTTTACTGACATGAACTTCAGATGTGAAATGAGGATGGGCTTGACATTACTGAAGCGAGATTTAAACTTAGAAGCCTAAAGTTCAAAGCACCATGCAATACATCAAAGCCATTGAGGTGACCTAAGTTGTATTCCCATGTATTTCTGGCCCTTCCACATGTTCCTTCATAAGATAATTGGCCTAAGCATACTTTTCTTCATTCTGTGTCATAGCAAATGGACACTTGGCCTTGGGAATGAGATAGCAATTTCTTAGTCAATGCCAATTCCACAACAAACAAATAGTTTTAAATAGCAGTTACTTTTTATAGCTCCATTACTTATCACTGGATTTGCTATGAATTAATAATAAATTAATTATAAAATATAATTTTTTCCAATGATAAGTGTAAACATCCATTTACTTTAAAGAGGGGAACATGAGCTCAATCCCCAGTAGGAAGTATGCAGAAGCAGCCTATGGATGTTTCTCTCCCTCCCTCTCTCTCTCTCTCTCAAAAAATAAGCACATTGAATAAAATAAAAGCATATTTTTAAAAAAGGCCTGCTAATCACTTCGTGGGCCCAAAACACCCTTGATAATTTCTTTAGGGTTTTTGGTAACAAAACTGGAATAGCAACCAGAGAGCATTACAAAACTTCTCAGTTGGAATCATTCTGGAAATGCACCTTTAATGTGATAGAGTCATTCTCAGCTTCCAGGAAATGTAAGGTTTAAAAATATATTGGAATAACATAACTATAGAAAATTCCCAGCCCTGTTTGGGTAGCCCAGTTGGTTATAGTGCAGTGGTGGGCAAACTTTTTGACTCGAGGGCCACAATGGGTTCTTAAACTGGACCTGGAGGGTTGGAACAAAAGCATGACCATGCTGGCACTCTCATTTTGGGCTGTTGGTGAAGGAGCGGAGGGGAGAGCAAGAGAACCCTATGCTCTTTCGGCTCCGCGGGCCGGATAGAACAGCCGAATGGGCCGTATCCGGCTGTTATAGTGTCATCCTGGTATGAGTAAATACAAAGATTTACTCATACATGGGCTCGATCCCCGGCAAGAGTAAATACAAAGAATCAACCAATGAATGCATCAATAAATGAGATAACAAATCAATGTTTCCCTTCCTTTTCTAACATCAATAGATAAGTAAAAGGAAAGAAAATTTCCAAACACTATGTCAAATGTTTATTTAAATAAATAATGAAAATCTAGAGAGAAATTCGTTTAAAAAATCCATTCCAAAAATATGCACTCTGATTAATATTATTTTGTATTCTTTCATTTACTGTTACCTCTATCCATTTATTTCCTGAAGCCATCTTATAAACGCATTTACCCTCTGAGGTGCTTGTGCACTCTCTAGTCATTTCTCATTTATAATTGTTTATAAATTGCCACCTTTGAAAGAAAACTGAACTAAAACATTGCCTAATTTTTTTTAGCTCTAGCACAGCAATTCTTTATTCACATTGAAGTGAAAAACCTCCTCAAGGTGATTAGATGATGCTATTTACTCTTAAACCTGTAAACATATTTCTATGGTTTTTTTTTTCTTTGCCTCCAGAAACAAAGGATAAATGCAGCTTTTAAATTAATTTTTTTTTCATTATTCAACCAATGATTCAAGAACACGCATTGCGTGTCTCTTATGTTATGGATATAAGATGTAAATCTTTCCCTTTAAACTCAGAATCCAGGAGAGTTCAGGCTTGCACACAGCCTATCAATTATCATAACAGAGCTATGCATGAGTTATTCAGGGGAGTCAGGAAAACTAGTGGAGCTCAGCGAGGCTGGGGAAGTCGGGAAGTTTCACAGAAGACATAGCATGGGGGCTGAGCCATAGAGAAGATGCATATGTTCATCAGAAAGGAATGTGAGTGAAGAGTCGTTCTGGATGACAGCACGTGTGAAAGCAATACAGCGAGAAAGGCCATCAGCGGGACTGTCAGTCACGTTGGAATTAGAGAATTAATAGACTGAAAGGCACGAGACAAGTCAGTTCATTTCCAGATAGTTATTTTAATACCCACTAATTGGAAACTCTGAGCTAAGTGCTAGATGTGGGGAGAATAAACAGTTCCTGTACTCCAGTTTACATTATAACTTAGAAAAGACAATATAAGTATATTAAACCTAAGTACAATGATATAAGGCAATAATAGACTCTGAAAATTTTAGGAAAATGGGAACTTTATCAATTAGAGCACTTGGTTCCCAGTCTCTTCCTTACTCGTTCCTACTGCAAAACATGTTTAAGTGTGCATGCTTCCACATTTTACCTATTTAGAAGCAGTGCACTATACCGTTGTCCAATCCTTCACAATTGGCAACATTTCACTTTTTGAGATAAAAGCAAATACAAGTAGAACTCATAATGTTTTTCCCCACCTCAATGGATTACCTTGTACAACTCTAGTGGCGCACACACTTGGTTGGAGGACCTCAGCTCTGAGCATTTAGAAAGAATTTCACAGAGAGGATATTTTTCTCTTTCACAGCATGGCCTAGATTTGGCCCTCAAATGAATGGCATTTTTAAGAAAAAGGAAAAATGGGAACAGGATGTGTTCTAGAAACTGCAGGAAGAAGCTACTTAACTAGACCTCTGATTAAAGGAGCCATACATCAAAGTTCATAAATCTACACTGTACCAGCGTTTCTCAAGTGCAAGCTATGAACCACCTGCATCCCAATGACTTGGAGATGCTTGGGCTAAATGCTGGCTCACCGAATCAGAATACCTGGAAATGGGGAAAGGGGATAAAAAAAGATGATTCTTTTTATCACTAACGTTTAAGAACAGGAAATCTAAACAATAGAGACTTCAAGTAGTCTAAATTTTTAGTTATGAAATCTCAGAGTCACAGAGATGAACAGATATGTAAAAACAACCTGTTAGAGAATCCATAGGTCACAAACAATACAGAATATGTGAAAATGACTTCCTTTGTCAAGTGGAGGAAAATCTGTTATTCCGACCCCCATTCAAAATAAAAAACATGCTTTCTATGAGAGTGGTAAGCCCATTTACAATTAAAGTTATGCTTCTTTTCCCCAATAGACTACATGCCAAGTTACTCAGAAAAGTGGTTTGAAGTCTTTGGGGCAACTTGCATTACACATAGATGAGTACAGACAAATAGTGATGCCCGATGAGCAGTTCTTTGGCATGATGGCTAGTAAGGCCTAATCTTTGGTTTACAGCTTTCATCATATTTTGGATGTTCTTGTCCAAATAGCTCATTCGTCTCTAAGGCTAATCATATGAGATAACTAAATTAGAACCAAATTTTGATTGGCTTATTTCATCAGTACATTTAGTTACAAATTGTAACTTCCACTCAATAGCACAAAGTGATCTTTTACCTTAAATTGAAAAGAAACAAAATGTTGGTTTACCTCGCTACTCATGACCCAGTTCCAATTTGTACCCAAGTATCCTCTGATTGAATTGGACATAGAGCTTGTTTATGCCTAAATGACCCTTTAGTTAGATATAGATTTTGTTGGGTTTAGAACAATTGAGGGGAGGTCTTTTCTTTTTTTAAATCACATTTCTATCCCTTCCAGCTGGAATAGTCTTCTTTTTAAAAAAATATGTTTTTTATTGATATCTTACAGATAGAAAGGGAGAGAGCTAGAAATGTCCATGAGAGAGGTTGATGAGAGAGACACCTACCAGCTGCTCCTGCACAACCCCCCCCACCGGGGATGTGCCCCCAACCAAGGTACATGCCCTTGACTGGAATCGAACCCGGGACTCTTCAGTCGGCAGACCTACGCTCTACCACTGAGCCAAACCGGTTTCAGTAGTAATAGTCTTCTAAATTCCCATAATATTTTTACTTACCTTTCACTTATGACACATTACTTTCTTACTTGTACGTATTTTCCTGCGTATATCCCAATGATGATCTATGCTTTACAGAGGCAGTGTTTGGGTTTATTCATCTTTGTAGATCTCACCACACATAATAAATTACTCATAAACATTTACTTAATATGAAATGAGCTCTCAGCACCTAATCAGAGGTCAGAGAAAATCTACAGACATAGCGCCAGTTTTCAGGTCCTGTTTTGGATCCTCCAGGTTCTTACCTTAAGCCTGTAACCAGGTGTTTTGACACGGGAGTCCAAGACCATGACCACATATCCCATTATTGACTACTGTCTATTTTCTCATTCTAGTTCCTAAATTTCTACAACAAAAGCAAAACATATTTACAATGTGTAGTAACAAATCATTATCCTTGGTGAGAAAACATTATCTGTCAATGAACCTATGCACAACATTAAGTGAATGCCATTGGCTACACTAAGAAAATGTGGTCGCATCACAAGTCAGAGTAACCAAGCATTTTCTGGAAAGCTTTATATTTAAAGGTTCCAACATTCTCTGAAATAACTATAGGTACTACTTGTTGAGCATCAGTCATTCATCAGGCATTATACTATCTACTTTCAGAGATTGTAAAAATGCCAAGGAGATCATGGCTAAATTGCCCATCTTCTCTCTATATAAAAGCCTAACATGCTAATCATTTGTCTGTTTGACCAGTAGTTATCACATACACTGACCACCAGGGGGGAAACACTCCAACTGGTAGGTTAGCTTGCTATTGGGGTCTGGCTGATGCAGACTGGGTGAGATGGGTTGGTCACACCCTGGAGACCTCCTACAGTCCCTCCCTGGCCCTGATTGTGCAATGGTGGGGTCCTTCGGCCTGGCCTGCGCCCTCTTGCAATCCAGGACCCCTTGGAGATGTTGGAGAGCCAGTTTCGACACGATCCCCACAGGCCAGGCCTAGGGACCCCATAGGTACATGAATTCGTGCACCAGGTCTCTAGTTTTAAATAAGATAAAAAGAGACTGGAGAAGGAAGAATAGTATTTCTGGCTTCACAAGACACAGTTAGGAAGCAAGTCTCAAATATTTCACCTCCAAAGCCTTGTTTCCTCTCATAAACTACATTTTCCTTGTCTGTGTTCCCTGCTATCTTCAACCCAATGTTCCCCATTTAGATAGAGGAAAAGGTACCATATCTGAACATCTATTATACTTGATGTCTCATAACACACCTGTACTCTGTTCATAAAGCTTTACATTGAAAAAGTTCTGTAAGTAAATCTTTTAGTTTATACCTCTTTTCCTTCGTCTAGGATTAATATTTTCTCAATAAGCAGGACATTCAACATCTGATTAACTCAGTAATTTTGTTCTACTCTATTTTTTTTTCTTTCTGACACATATTCCCATATATTTGTAATTCTGTGCTTCCTCCATAAATGTGCACATTATCCCCATCCTCTTGTCTTATTTCTAGAAATCATTTTCCTGCTGAGTTTTTTCTTCTTGTGTTTCTTTATTCCATACACATCAGCATTCTTCTTGGCATCAGTACCTGTGAAAACATACAGAATGAGACAAACTGACAGCCTGTTTCCCACCACCTGGTCTGTAGAAAAGTCCACAGTTGCTTAATCAAAGTCCATTCTAGGGCTGAAGGTACCCTGGTCATACAAAACATTAGCAGTTCCAATCCCTGCCAGCTAAACATCTAGAATGAGTTGTTATTTTCCAAAAAAGATTAAAATTATGCTTAACATGCTTCTCACTTGAGAAGAATTTTACTGAATTCTCTCTTTTGATTGTGATCAAAACGAAACAGAAAGAAAAAAAATGCTTGCTATTTTAGTGCTGGTGGAGGCTATATTTAGGGAAGGAGCTTGTGTTCTGCTGTAAGCTCATTTTGGAGACGATTACAGTGGAAATTAGGGATAACTAAGATGGAGGGTATTAAGTACACAAAGTTGAAAATGTCACTTTTACCTATAACCAGCCAGACTGGGAAACACTAAGACCTGTATGTAATTTTTCTTTCCATGTCCTTTTAGAGATGCTATAGATTCTGTTCCCTTCCCCCAACTGGAAAACCAAAGCCTGCTGTTAACCATCATGCTCCCAAAGGAGAAAGTGAAATATTCTTGGATGGTAAATAAATAATAATTTACCACCTGAAGAAACAGCCACCCTGCCATCAAGCATTTTTTAGTATAGGCAGGGCACCCATTGATCACGGATATTTACTCCTGACATACCCAGACCACCTGTAAATTTCTTGGTCTGGAAGGGAAAATAAAAAATGTTTGCCACACCATTGCACTGCTCCAAGATGAATGCTAACACTGTGTGAACAGCATTTTACTTCAGAGGAGATTGAACACTGGAGTTCACTGCTTTTTGCCTGTGAGAAATGAAGAAAAATGTTCTCTGTTAAGGATGTTAACGATGGAGAACCATGGGCCATGTAGGTATACCCTTGACAGTAGAAGTTGATGAAATACACAGAAAACCTATTTTTCTCAATTAAAAATAACATTTAAAATATTAAGATTAATATTTTTCATTGCCATAAACTAGAAAATTTAGGTAAGGAAATCACACTCACCTTCACCCACACATACCTATGATTCTAACTTGTAGAAAAATCATGTGTTAGATACTTTTACTTTGTTAAACATCCTTCCAGGAATTTTTTAATGTATAAATATATATATTTTTCTAATATGCATATTAAACATATGGTTTATAACATTTTTATATCACTTAAATACATATCAAAAACAGGATTTTGTGTCATTAAATGTGCTTCTTTTTATTCATTAATGTCAATGAATATATCAAATTTAATAAGTATTTTAATCTATTTTCCTCTTGTAGATTACTTTGTTTTTAGCTTTTGATTATTTTTATTAAGAGTACTGGGATGAACAAGTACATAATTTAATCTTTCTGATTTGAGAAATATTTTTCTTAGTAGAGATGTTCATATCAAATATTCAAAATATCAAAATTTGAGGGTCTCTTTATAGCATGAAGTTGACAGTTCCATAACCAGGAAGGTAAAAGGTGGGCATGAAAGGAAAGAGTTGAAGACTAGTTTCGAGGAGAGGCTATGAAGTGAGGTGTGATGCCATTGCCGGAGACCTGCAACATCAGAGGAGGAATGGGTGTGGTGGTGTTGAGAAAGGTGGGCCCCATTTTGAATTTTAAGTCCCATGTAATGCTTGAAGAGAGATGTCTGGTGGACAGCTGAAAATAAAGATGTGAAGCTCAGAAGAGAAATCTGACCTGAACATCTTGGCAGAAATCAATATCAATGAAAAATGAACATGTGTAGATGTAACTTTACAGGCAAAAGGTGAAATTAGAAAAGACTGCCAAGGATCAAGTCTGAAATACACCAACATGTTAGGATGGGCAGAGGGCACTACACCTGTAAAAGGCCATGGTACAGAGTAAAGAAACCTCAGCAAACAATAGTGCCAAAGAAGCCCGGAGAAGGAGACATAGCAATGAATAGAATACTGAGTAGATTTACATTTTGCTAAATTTTCTGAAGACCTTATAATGGTAAAGAAAAAAAAAGTTACCAATAGAATTAAACTGCTTTCTGCCAATAGTTTGATTTTCTTTTCTCCCTTTATCCCCCTCTCTTCCTTCCTAGCCAAAGTTACTTGTTGATCATCTATAATAATCTATAATAATAAAAGCATAATATGTTAATTAGACTGAATGACCTTCCAGATGACCTTCTGGAGGAAGCTATGGTGGCTTCCAGGACCAAGCCCCTTGCATGAATTTTGTGCATCAG
Organism: Vespertilio murinus; assembly: GCA_963924515.1. NCBI lineage: Eukaryota > Metazoa > Chordata > Mammalia > Chiroptera > Vespertilionidae > Vespertilio > Vespertilio murinus. The sequence goes on along the minus strand of OZ004705.1, from coordinate 175,526,453 downwards.
GCCTCTAGTGTATTCATAAAATGTATGATCTAGATTTCTAAAAACATATAAAAATGGTATCATACTTTATATGCTCTCTTGCCCATTATAATTTCAATTCAAAATAGTTTTTGACACATGTAGAACTAGTTCAATGTATTCTGCCAGTTAAATAGTATCTGCTATCTAAGTATACTATAATTTATCTTTTCTACTTTTGATGAATATTTACACATTCAAATGTTATGCAATGAACATTCTTGTATATGCCTCCTTGCTTGTGTATTTGAAAATTTCTCTAGGGCAGTGTTTTTCAGTCTTGTTTTGACAAGGGCCCACAGTTGAATTATATTTTATTTCATCATTCACAAGTCCAGGTAGAAACATATATAAACATACACACATGCATTTAACTGAAACAAAATGTAGGTACATTTTGATATTTCTATTCTATTCTATTCTATTCTATTCTATTCTATTCTATTCTATTCTATTCTACTCTATTTCATCTCATCCCATCCCATCCCATCCCCATTTTTAAAAAATATACTTTTATTGATTTCAGAGAGAAAGGGAGAGGGAGAGAGGTATAGAAACATCAATGATGAGAGAGAATCTTTGATTGGCTGCCTCCTGTACGCCCCCCTACTGGGGATTGAGCCCGCAACCCTGGGCATGTGTCCTTGACCAGAATGGAACCTGGGACCCTTTGGTCCACAGGCTGAGGTTCTATCAACTGAGCCAAACCAGCTAGGACCCATCCCCACTTTTAAATTCTGAGATTGATACAGTTAATTGATTCTATGGCCCAACAATGAGTTAGGATCTGAGGTTTGTAAAACAATGACTTGAGCTATACATCTGGAAATAGAATTGCTGTGTCAGAGGGTGTGAGCATCCTCAACTTTATTAGATATTGCCAAATTGCTCTCTCAATAGTAAGATGTATTCAAATTTAGAGATAAAAATGTGAAAAATGTATGTTTTAAAATATAGTAGGTTACACAATATTCTGCTTACTAATTCTTTGTTCATTATATGAGTTTTAAATATTTTGTTTATTTGTTCTTTCACTTTCTTTATGTATATTTTAGTATATAGGGGTTTTTAATTTTAGCATAGTCAAATGCATGCAATTTTCTCCAAATGGCTTATTTATTTATTAAGGCTTTAAAGTTGTCCTAATTGTTGCCATAAAGATACTATTCATTTTTATCTGAAATATCTGCAACTTGATTTTTAAATTTTATAGTTTTAATCCATTTGGGGATGATATTTTGTCTTGGTGTGACATAGAGATCAATCTAATAACCAATTATCAAAAATAAATAAAACATTTTTGAGTAATCCATCCTTTCACCATTGGTTCTGAATGCCATATTTGTTGTATATCATGGAATATGGCATTCAGATGGGTTTGTTTCTGGGAATTCCATTGTTTTCAGTTGATCTATTTATTTATTTCTGCATCAGTAACACATTATTATTTACTAAAGCTTTGTTTTAAAAATTTCCTGTTAAGTTGCATTGGCTCATCTTGACAGTTCATTGTCTTATAATTCTTTAAAGTCAGCTTGTCTAATTTCTTGAAAAATCATCCTGAGAATTTGAATTTTATTACATTAAAATTATAGATTAATTTAGGCAGAATTGCCATATTTTAACTATTTTCTTCTCTAGTTCATAAATGTAGTGTATCTTATGCATTTAGTTAGACTTTAATGTCTCACAATAAAGTTTTTGTAAATATCTTCGTTTGGTCTTTTGTCTCTTTGTTAGGTTTTCTTCTAGGTACCTTGGATATTTTTATGTTATAAATGACATTTTACTTTATTACCAGGTGCCCAGTGCATGAATTTGTGCACCTTGAAAGGAACTATGGGCCAAGAGGTTACTGTGGGCACAGGGGCAGGTCTTGGCCCATCCTCCATGCCCCTTTCTGGCCTCTCTCTCTGCAGCCCGATCCTATCTGTTGGCAGGCGGCTCCCGGCGCCACTGCTTCCATGTGCTGACTGCACAGGCCCTGCTCTCATTCACTGACAGCGTGGAGCTACTGGGGCCACTGCCGGCAGCAGAGGCAAGCAGGGCCGGTGCTATCAGCATGTGCGTGTGGTGGCTGCTGCCCCAATTGCTCATCAGGAGCAGGGGGAGGTGGAGAAGTTCTAAGGGGCTATTAGGGCCAGTAACCGCCATTCACACCCAATGATGGTGCTGATCGATCGGGACTGAGGCTGACTGAGGTCGACGCCAGCAGTAGTTGCGAGTGGGACCAGTGCTGGCAGTGGGTGCGAGTGCCAAGCAGGACTGTGTTGCCTGTAAGCAAAGGATTTTCAGTAACCACCAGAGGCTCATCCCAATGACAGCGACCAACAACCAGCCTTGGTCTGGTGCTCCCTCTCACCTGCTCCACCATCCTGGTGTGGAGATACCTGCCATGTTTCATGCATTTCCCATGGTGTCCAGCACATGGCATAGCAACCAGTTGTTCGGTTGTTCGGTCTATTTGCATATTAGGGTTTTATATAGAGAGATTATTACATTTTCAAATTGATTGATGTAGGTGAATAAAAGTATTATGGATGTTTATATTTTGGTCTTTTTATCCAGCAAACTTGCTGAATTATTTAATTGGTTTTAATAGTGGGGCTACATATTGACTCATTATCTGTGAAAAAGAAAACACAATTTACCTTATGCATTCCAATTTTAAAACTCATTTTCTGCTTTATCGTTGCCTTATTTCCTCAGGTATACTAGCTAGCCTTTCACTGGCATTCCTCACATATGAATGTCTTTCGAGAACATTCTTAGTTCTCTTCTGGTATCTAAGTCCTATACATCCTTCTGGTATTCTCCAGATGAGAAAAGCCCACCAGGTGCTGAAATATAAACTTAATTCAGGAGACCAGTAAGGACAGAATGTAGTACAAACTAAGGTGTAGGGAGGGAAAGACATTGATGATACCTGGGTGGAAAGAATCACTGAATTTCTATTATTGTGTGGTATTATCTGGTCAACAACTTTCTTATGCATGTTTTGTCTTTATATTTCTTATCAGGTCAGAAATTTCCTTAGGTCAGAAATATTATGGAAACATATTTTTATCCTACACAGAACCTATTCCAAATTTTACAATAATTCAATAAATAGTTTTTGAATGAGGGGATGAAGGAATAAATGAATAAACATACATTCATTGGAAAAATATTTTTTACATATTCTAGTATATATAGTCTCAATTATAAGCCTCATTGTATGTTACATTTTATTTTTTATTTGGGGCATGATGGTATTTTGTGTTGTTTGAGAATGACTAGTGGAATTTATTTTATAACTCTGTAATTAGGTCTCCTGTTTTAATATTATACTTTTCCACCCCTTTTTTGCCTTTATGTGATACCCAGAGGAAGAGCTTTGCCTATTCTATGTACCATAGAAGGCTTTGCATATCTTTAACCCTCAATAAATGACAACATCAGTAAGAGCTTCATGAAGAAGATTATACTATAGGGGAGTAAACAGAAGGCAAGAGTTGGCAACTGTCAAATGAGTAAGCCCATTTCTCAAAGTTTCTAGAAGGTATCTGTTTTCTCAACATCTTTA